>CM053274.1:54077397-54683348 GCA_028583415.1 Protea cynaroides | reverse complement strand
TCGGTGGAACCGCATTTGTTTTGTTCTTCCTGCGCTAGTCGCTGCTCGGCCTTTGCTTCTTCCGCAGCCTTGCAAGCAACCTTGCTTGGTTACGTGTAGTCCCCTCATCCGGCCCTTATTCATTGTGAGACCTGTTAAAATTCCTGCTATTACAATCCGTTTTTCTGTTCGGTACGTCTTTAGCCGTGGTGTATTGCCGAAATAGATTTGAGATTGAAGCCCCGCACGCATTTTTTTATTGAGTTCTTTCTATGTCAATCTTTCTTTTGGTATGTCCCGTCAACTTATTATCCGTTTTAATTTTTAGATCTGATCTCCCTCCATTTCGAATCTCTTCAGCCATTGGTCTTCTGGAGACTCGAATCTCAATCTCTAAAATGGTAAAGTAAATCAAACGTTCGTAAGATCCCCTTCTTTAATAGCGCTACCTCTTGCCTGGCTAGCGCCACCTCCTACATTGTCTGACGACAACCTGGCTAGCGCTACCTCACCTCGGCTAGAGCGAAGTTCAATCAATTCATCAATTGCTTATACTCGACTTGCTTGCTTAGTTCCGCGCTTCTGCTTGCTAGCAGCTCTCATCTTGAATTTAGCTCTTTCAGACCCTTCTTTTTTTATTCATATTCAATCTTCCGCTTTCATCGCTCGTAGTTGCTCTCTTCCTTAATGCTATCTTCTTCTTAGCCTCGTTTGGCGCTATATACCTTCTTTGCTTTGCTTCCCCTACGTGTCCATGAACATTAGTTCGAGTCTACGCCCATCTTTCTGAGTTCAAAGCGAGGGTTTACACGCGCGAGTCCAAAACGGGAGGTTTAGTGTGAGTCCACAAAAGGGGGAGTCAGTTTATGGGCCACTCACATGTTGTCAATTCGAATGCTTTCACATTTGCTTTCTTTTAAGGTCCCTAGGACCATCTACTTGAATTTCTACTTGACTAGTAGAGCAAGGCAGGCTACTGTTCTTTTTTCTTCTGGTAAGTGGTCCATCTGTCCACGATAGCTCTTCTTTTTATTCAAGACTGATCTATGGCAAGCGCTACCTCACCTTGCCTTTTGAGCTGGGGCAATCAATCAGTCTATTGCAAATGGCTAGCGCTACCTCACCTTCATTCAATAGATCGCTTAGCTCTACTTCTCAGTCAATCCCCTTTGTTCATGGCTTTGAATTTATTGTAATGCTTTTCTTTTTTGTAAAGATCTCGATGACCGCTTAATTCATCTTTCCCTTTCTGCTCCTGAATGAGAAGTGGTTTTTTTATTCCTACGGTCTTGGCCTGAGAAAAGTGATCTCTGAAACTGAAAGCCTTTCGACTGAAAAGTGACCCATAGAATAATAGGCTTTAGAGTCGCTCTTTCCAAATAGGTCGAGTAGCTCTTTATAGAAATAGAATTAAAAGGAGCTCTCTAGTTGGGATTCACGCGCACAGCCTTATCCTATGAGTCTGCCTATGCTACGCGCCTGCCTTTGAGAGCCTTTCCGCTGGTTGGTTCCCTTCGTCGGCGTCATTGAACCTCGTTAGCATTTCGAAAAGAATTGGAGGCTCAAAACGAATGGTCAAAGGAATTGATGATTCGTGTTTAGTCTCCGATCTTCGCCTAGTCTTAGAACCTGCACTGTAGAGAAGGGAACAAGCACCTCTTTCTGCCGCTCCCCTCCCAGATGTAGGTCTTCCTGGAAGTGAGAACACTGCTGCCCGACTTATAACCCGGTCACTCCCCGTCTTCATCCGTCACGCCACTGGTACTATTCATATATGGATCACTCCCGCTTTCCCCAATGGAATGTCCATCCGACGACCTTGACTGAAAAGCTCCCAATTAGGTCAGTAGCTGGCCGAGTAGCTGATCAAACAAATAAGCACAGTAGCTGTTTAGAGCCGAAGGAGCTCTATTTGGGATTCGATTCTATTTGGGATTCTATAGCCTACGCACTTGCCTTTAGGGGATCGAAGTTGGATGAATCTCCAGTGGTTCCTTCCATCGGCGTCATCGAACCACGTTAGCAATCCAGAAGAACTGGAAGCTCGAAACGACCGGTCAAAGGAATTGATCCGTTTAGTTCTGTTCTTCTCCGTCTTTTATAGCACACCCATGTAGAGGGATCTTTCCGACGCTAAGCGCGCTGCATCTCCTGTCCAAGTGAAGAATATCTTGTCCAAGTCCTTCCAGCTTGCATCCTTCTTCTGCCATTGGGAAATGTTGGACTCTGTTGCAAGTTTTGGTTGATTAAAGAATCCTCTCAGAAGCCATGTCAGAAGCCCATGTTTATTGTCAAAAAACGAGACCTTTACGGGTCTGATTCTGATGGCTCCTTTTTTCCCTCCAAATGCGTTAAATTGGGCTTTTGATGAGGCTCTGAAAGAGACGGGTCTTGTCTCCGCTTTTTCGGGTCTTGTTGGCGCCTTGGCTGCTGCTTAAACTGCAGGACGTCCTCTCAGAAGCCCGTGTATATTAGTCAAAGATGTGACTTTCACAGGTCCGATTGCTCTTTGCCGTCAAATGGAAAGTTAGCTCATAGGGCTTTTCTGGTACTCTGCGGAAGATGCGTGAATTGGCCCTTTGCAGTATGCGCGAGTTGCAGGGCGCTTTGACATATCGGGTGCAGGATGTGCTTCTATCCCCTTACCGAATTCTCTGTCATTTTCTGTAATATTAAGTTAAGTGTTGTAAGATGTTGTAATAAATGTTATAGTTGAAAGAAATTCCACCTCCTCCTTTTCTTTCTCATCCCTTAGCTCTTTGATGAGCTCTTCGAGAGTAATGGTATAGGCGTAGGCTCATGACTCTTGAAAGTGAATATCGCTCGCAATGGCCGCCCTGATAGTATTGCAAGCAACCTTCAACGGAAAATTTCGTATGCTAGCTCCAATGAGTAGTAGAGGAAAGCTCGTTCGTCCCACTTGTGTCGTGTTTTAAGCCTGCTATGCATCCTTGCTCCATCTACCATTCCTGACAATCCATTTCTGGTATGCCCGCAGCTTCGTCCACAATTACTGACAATCCATCCTATCTTTCTTTATTGGGTCCCTTGGACTTTCAATCCTTTTTTGATCTGTATTGGAAATTATTCCCTGGGCTTTCAATGGGACCATGCCTTGGATTTCAATCCAACCTTGGGGTTAGTTCATTCTCTTGGTTAGTTGATCTCTTGCTTAGTTCATTCCATTTACTGCCCCTCTTTTGCTTGATGAAAGACATCCTGGCAAAGGCCGTGTATATTACGAAACTAAAAAAAGGGGACTTTCATGGGTCCGATGGCTCTTTGACTGGTGTGCCTGAAAATGTGATTGATAAATGGGCTTTTGAAACTCGATTTGTCGCAACTAGAGGTATTGTCTCCGCCTTTTCAAGTAGGGATCATCTCTCAAGTGTTATGATCCTGCTCGGTAGTGGCCTAAGGCTCAATGATTGATCTTCTGCGCTAAGGCTAGCATCCCATCTTTCATCTTATTTTATTGCTTCGAGCTCTTTTCGGGAAAGTGTCAAAGTGTAACCGCCTGAAAATACGAGAATTTTTTGAGACCAGTGCGATAAATGGGCTTTTGAGACTCCGTTTTGTTAACAACAGGTACTTTTTCTGCCTCAGGATCGTCTGTCATTGCTATGAGTTTATCTTCCTCAATAGTGGCTAAGGCAAGAAAGTATGATCGATGATCTTCTGCTAATGCTAGCGTCTTTTTCATCTCTAATCTCATCTCTGCTTCAGGAAAAAGTTTAACCTACCCGCTAATATAATAAAGGGGCTGGCTGCTCTCCTCAATTTCACAAAGAATTTAGTGGTATGGCAAGCGCTACCTCACCTTGCCTTTAGTTAAGCGAGTGGCTTCTGCTCTCCAATTTAGCATTTGAGCGGCTTTCTCTTCTCTTCTTTGAAAGATAGATCTTCTCTTTCTGTGTCTATCTATTGCCTACCTTGTCTTCGGCAACCTGGCTAGCGCTACCTCACCTATCGCAAATGGCGAGGTTGCTTGCAATCCTTCGGCAACCTATCGGCTACCTTCGGATCGCAAGCGACCTGTTGTTTCTAGCGCTTGATTTGTTGATAGAGACCGACCTGCTTTCATAAGCACTAGTTGGCAAGTTCGGAAGAAGGCTTTGAGGGGAACTAACTCGTGGTTCAGAACTGCCTCTCGCTTAGAATCTCTTCCAGCTGAGCTGCACTAACAGGCTTACGTAAAGTAAATCAAATTTGAGTGACGACATGCGAATTATTCTCGCAAGCTACCTTCTGCTGGCAAGTCGCTCTCCTTCCTTCTTTCCTGTAGTTCAGGATTCCCTCCCTATGCCCCTATTTAGTCAAAAGGCTAGTTCAATCGCTCTGAGGAAGTACTCTAACTTGAATCAGTATCTCCTAAATAGGGCGATATCAGGCCTTCTGTGCGATATCGATCTGATGTTTAGCGAATCTATTCAATTAGTCCTTAAGCTAATCATTCCTGCCCGGTAAACGGTTCTCAATCTATCTCCTCTTTCTGTCTTCGGTCTACGGTCCAACCAGTCTATTGCCTTCGGATGGACCGAAACAAGCAACCTTTATAAGTCTTTTGATGCGCTCGGAACTGTCTGAACTGAAAGTGAAAGGCATCATTGGTAGGCGGGGATAGGTAGGCGCAGTTAATCGGCAATCGGGCAATTCGTGAAACGAGATCTGTATATGTATATATATATATATAGTACCTCTTCTGAAGCCATACCGCGAATCTCTTGTCTCGGTCGGAATCAGTTCACGAATGAGTTCCTTCCATCGGTCACATCTGGTCAATCCAGTACACACGGTATCTGTCTGTAAATAAATCTATCTTTGAGTCGTTTTGTTTATCAGAGAGGGACTGAAAGACTATATCTGGGCTAGCTCGACCTTGCAAGCAACTATGGCAAGCGCTACCTCACCTCGGGGTGGAGGTGAGCGTTAATAGAGCTTATAACTATGAAATAGATAAAAAAAGATTTGAATAGATTCTGTATGTATCAATTTAATTTCGAAGAAAGATTATATATATGTCCAATCTCTAGTGGTGGTGGAACCAAGATGTATGTCGTCCAACCCGACCTCAGACTCTTTCTTCCCGACCTATTTGACTCTCTGGCCGCAGTTATTTAGGCTCTGAAAGAGTCGAGATTGAAGCCAATCGCGGATTGCTCTTTTGAGCCCCTTATTATATTAGTAATTTCTTTAAAGAAGCACTTCCAACGCAATCTTAGTCTTTCTTGATGTAACTGAACTCCCTGGAGAGATTTCTCTATCTTTTCTCCATCTTTCTTCGGTTTGAAAAGCTTTTAGGCGCTCTTCCCAGGTCTTTAGTTCCTCCCGGGCCTCCTTTAACAACCTGTCTTTCTCTCGAAGCTCTGAGGAAGAGGTTGCCGTTAGGTGAGGTAGCGTCCTTCAGGTTGCGAGGTAGCGCTAGCCATATGTTGTCGTCAGACAATGTAAGGGCTAGCCATTTGCAATCGCTAGCAAGGCTTGCAATCCGAAGGTCGCTGCCTTCTTCGTTTCTCAAGGGAGGGGAGAGACATGCTTACCTTGGTCTGGTCTGCACATCCGGTCGTTGTTGTCGTCAGACAATGTTGCCGAAGGTTGCCGAAGGTTGCCGAAGGCAAGGGAGCTTGCGATAGGTGAGGTAGCGTCCCGAAGGCAATATCAGATCAGTGGAGCCCGCTTCCGATGGGAGGTTACGGGGGGCCGGGAGCGACGCCTCCCATTATAGGGGGCTCGATCTGCTGGGTCGGGACCGGGAGCGACGCCTCCCATTATAGGGGGAAGACCGAGTCGTAATTCTAAGTCTAAAGCGGCCGAGCTAGACGCTCCCGGATCCGTCCCCCCAGGTAACATCATCTGACCGAGAGGGGGCGTGCCCTCGGTGCAACCTATTATTGTTCGTAAAAAAGAGATACCAGTCCTAACAGTCCGGGGCGCCCCTCTTTTCTTTAAAAAAGACCTGTAGCGCGCAAACCCCCAACAGGCAGACCCCTTTTTTGAGTATCCCCAAAATAGATTAAGAAGACCTATTTTCATACAAACCAGATAAAAAAACAAAACTAGAATTGCCAAAAATAGAAAAGGAATGCATTTTCGTTTCATTCTATGGAAAATTGGAAACGTCGAAGTGAGCTGTGGCTTATAAATAGGAAGATGAGGAGATAACGGGCAAAGGATCTTCAACATAGAGAGAGTGTTGTTGGGTATTTTTGCCCCCATCACATCAAGGTAGCGGGATTCGAACCCTTGGCCTCCGTACCCAAAGCGGATCTGGCCCCGGCGCCGCCCTGCCCCCCTTCCCCCCCCCGATCCTCCACTCAGGCAAACCAAATGCGCTTCGCCTTCCTCCTTTCTCTTCAGGCCCTTGGACCCCAATCCATTACCATCAACCTTTACCTTATATAATCCCCCTCCCACCCCTCTTCCCGTGTTTTTTAATTCCCCCTTCCCTCCCCGCCCCGAAAACCCCCCTTCGCCGCTTGAAAAGGGTTTGAACCACTTGACACCAAGATTTCCATTCCTTTTTCCCCCAACCCAGGCCTCCCCCCACCTTCTTCCTGTGTGTTTTTTCTTCATCCAAGAGCCCCCCCCTTTCCAAACGTGGAGGAGCTTGTTCAAAAGCGGACCGGCGGGGGGCCGGGTGACCCTCCGTTGTTCGGTGTTTTCCTCGATGTTTTCCCTCCCTATGTGTGGGGTTTGGTCCTCCATTATTAATTTTTTTTTTTTTTGTCCCTCCCCCGCGTGCGAGGTCGGTCCCCCTCTTGTTTCTTCCTTCTTTTCCGTTCTCCTTGGAGGTTGGCTTCCCCACGGAGCGGTTCAAACTCTCAAGAAAAGAGATCAGGGAATTGCACTTTTTCTTCATCCGCATGGAGGGCACCGCGCCTTTTCTTCTTGTCTTGATCACGAGGTTGTCTCCGAAGGTCTTTTCCCCTCCGACTCCCAGGGGCGAAGAAAGGGCATGGGAGCTGCCTAGCTCCGGTTGTTTTCTTCCGTCTTTTTTGTCTTGTCTAGGCGTTATGCAAGCGGTCCACTGAGGTTGTTTAGAGTCACATTTCTTTTCATTAGTGAACTTTGCTTTTTAGAGCTTTCCGTCATGGAAGATGATCATGGATCGATGGCAAAAATAGGGGGTTAGGAAGAGAATCCGGACGTAGCTCTTCCTCTTATGAAGGGGGGAAGGGGGGGAGAGGGGGAAGCAGGGAAAAATTCTTCTTTTATAGTTTTGGGAGAGGGGCGCAGGGGGGGGGGACTTAAGGGTCGCCTGGAGATTTTAATATATAGATAGGCATTTTGTATAATCACTAGTGACATTGGCACCAAGGTTCCCGGTTAGCGACTCGGCGGGGCACCGGGCTTATGACGCACCGACTCTGACAGGACGACAGGCTGCGGGGGCAGCCGAGTCAGAAGGTCCACTTCCAAGTGAATGCTGCTTCTTCCGGGGGAGAAAGATCTGATGCTATGAAAGTGGAAGATGCCCCTTGCTACAGTGGAAGAGGAAAGAGGAGAAAGGGCTAGTATTCTGAGCTCAGACAGATATCTATTTGCTTTCTTTCTCCGGGTTGGGTTGCCCCAGGCATTGGGATGGGAGGGATGCTTCAACACCACCGGTCTCCGACCTACCGTCATGGAAGTTAGCAAGCAGTTCGTTTTAGTTGCGTCTAGCTAGTTGGCACTTGGCTCTTCCTTCAGATATGAAAGAAGAGGTGAAGCTGAAGCAGCAGCCTTTCGAACTTGAAGATTAGCTTAGCTTACTCTTATGATTCTGATTAACATCATATATAAGCAATTCTTGAATGCGCTAGTTAGTCTTCTTGATGAAAGGCAGTGAGAGTGGTTGAGATCGACTCCAACATCAGTGATGAAAGAAAGGACTCTTGTTCTTTTCCGAAATGTCCTAGTTTTCCAATCCCTTGTTCTGCCATTGAAGCTACCCGATCACCACGTGTACAAAAGGATGGGAAGTCAAATCATCCCGAAAGAGAGGAGCTGGCGCCGAACGAAAGGGCTTTCTTTAGTTATAGAATCAGTAGCGAATGAATGCTTGAGTGCTGTGAAGTGATTCACGTCAGATGTTCTCGGTTCTTCGATCGGTTGCTGATGTAGATGTCCTGCTTTCTTTCGTCTGAGGCAAGTGCAGATTAAAGAGCGAGGTAGGCTAGCCAAGGCACTGTAGCGTCCCCTGTCGGCCAATCTCTCATGGTCAGGTTCGTCTCTAGGTGGAAGGGAAGGAAGGAAGTACTGAGACAGCCAAGCCAGCCAAAGAAGATGAGTAGCTTTCAATCTCTATGTAACCATACATAGGTACGGAAGAGGGGCCATCAACGTCAGTGACAACATCGGTAAGGACCCGGCTTAAACAATGATCTTTTCCATGAAGTTAAGTGAAGGCAGTCGGTAGCCCATAGATGATCGAAGCCCAAAAACAAAGGCTGCTGCTTCAGAAAATGGTGTATATAAAGAAGACTTTTGTCTTTCTTCAAAAAAAAGTAAGATAGTAGATCGAGAAACCTCCGCCCAAAGGTGCTTTTTGAAAGCCGGTCACCGGTAGGCTAAGAACCTTTCTGACTTATGAAGAAAGTCACTTTTCAGGATCAGCAGGGGAGAAAAAGTGCTTTGATTAAGACTATTTTATAACTAAGAAAGCAAGTTCCAAAGCCCCTACTACTTCAATTAAAGCTCGATCTTTCCGCTCGCTGGATGGATGTAAAGGCCTATTATTATTGTTGCCCACTCATACGGCTGACCAATGAAACTTGTCGAACAATCAGGCTGGAATTGGGGGGCAGGGAAACCAACCGAACCCGCCTTTATGGAACAATAACCCTGTGTACCAACCACCTCCACCCGGATTGGAGGCAGGTGACCAGAGACCCAACTTGGGCCTAGGAGCACAGCCTGTTCGACCAAATAACGCTGTGCTGAACCGAGATCAAGTTAACGATTTGATTCAGCAGCAGCTCGTACCACACATGCGTAGGCCAAACCGACCAACTTATAGGAGGCCCTACCCAGACTGGATTGATACTGCATATGCCTTGCCTAGGGGTTACAAAGTGCCAGATTTTGCTAAGTTTTCAGGGGAAACCAACCAGTCCACGGTCGAACACATCGGACGGTTCACTGTTCAATGTGGAGAAGCCGGGGCCAATGACTTCCTAAAGATGAGGCTTTTCGCCAATTCACTCTCGGACACGGCGTTCGAATGGTATATTAATCTGCCGGCGAATTCGATCCAGACATGGCAGCAGATGGAAGAAGCTTTCCATTCTCAGTTCTACCGTATAGCGCCCGAAGTATCGATCACTGACCTGTCCGGAATGTACCAGATCGCAGGCGAGAAGGTCGAAGACTTCATAGCTCGTTTCAAGAGGGCCAGGCACAGGTGCCCGTTGGTCTTGCCCGAACCTGAGTTCGTCAAGCTGGCCCAGAACGGACTTGAGTTCGAGCTGAGGAAGAAGTTCGTGGGCATGGACTTCCGTGACTTGTTCGAGCTGGCCACAGCGGCCGCTCGATAGGAACGAATCCTTCGAGAAGAACGGGACAGAAAGAATTCTTCGAAGGGGACATATTAAAAGGACCCCAATGTCAATGTGGAGGTCCACATGGCCGAAACCGATTTCGGCAGCCTAGATGTTTCGGCCGCCGAGATCGTGCTCAAAACTCCAATGGTGTGCGAACCACTAGTTCGGCCTAGTGGTAAACAGGCTCAGGGCGATGGGGCTAATAAGTCTCACCAGTCCGAAGCCGGAAAAACCGTCACTTTCGACATAAATAAGGCCGAACAAGCGTTTGATTACCTTCTGGTCAAAGGAGGAATGCGACTCCTGCCCGGACATCGCATACCCCGGCCGAAGAGCTGAAAAACTGGAAGTCTTGTAAATACCATAACATGTGGAATCATACGACCGCTGACTGTGTTAAGCTTCGTGATCTTTTGCAGGAATACATCGGCAGGGGACTCCTACTGATGGGAGACAGAACAAACAAGCAGAAGGAGGTAATGGGGATCGACAAGCACCCGTTCCTCGATCAGCTCAGCATAAATATGATGACGGTTAACGTGGGTGCCCCCAAGACTCCTCGAACCAAGATCGAGCTCGGGGAAGCTTGTCAGCCGAAAGGAAAGCTGAGTCAAAAGGAACTGGAGGCGCTGTAAGCGTTCGCAGAAATTCGGGCTTCGGCCAAAGAGAAGGCCGCAGAAGTGGCAACAAAGGAAAAAGAGTGGAAGATCCTCCTGAAGATGTTGGCTGCTGATTATCAGGTTGATATGGACGAACTTCATCGAAGAGACACAGAAAAGCAAAAGATCGAAGACGAAATGAGGTTCGAACAGCTTCTGTTGATCAAAAACAATCTCTGCCCAAGGTGTAGAGACTACTTCGGCGACCCACCGAAGAGGCAAGAGACGCAAGTGTTGAAGATCGAACAGCCCCAGTCGGTGTGGAAACGCCTGGGGGGGCAGGGCCCCGAAACCAACAAGAGGCCACGGACAGAGAAGGAACCCCAGCCTCGATCATCAGAAAAAGGAAAGCAGCTTGAGAACGTGGTTAGGCCGAAGAAACTAACTTCGGCCAGGAGGACTGAGGATCATCATGACAAGCTTATCAAGGATGGGCCATCTGGCCGACCTGTTCTGTTCAGGGCCAGGGGGGCAAGCCCGAAGTTCCAGCAGCCAACTGAAGGCCTCGAAATCAGGGCGCAAGAGGGACGACGACCACGAACAGTGAAGGCCGTAGTGGGCGATGTTGGACGTTGGTACAGGGCTGAGCATCCGAAGTTTCCACAACGCCCTCCTCGAATGACTGCCTCACAGAAAAGAAGGTGGCAACGAAATAACCTCACAAAGAAAGGGGAGGCCGGGTTAGGAAAGTGCCATCACCAACTTCGGCCAGACAGTGGGAGGGTCTCAAAGATCAGCCGGAACCACAAAACAAGGCCGGCTAGGCGGACTTCGGCCATAGTCAAACAGAAATGGGTGCTCGTGGGAAAGAAGTACTCCACTGAGGGCTCGAAGACCAAGGAACATAGAAAGGCAGAAACTCCTGTTACGGTCCAGCAGTGTAAGGAAAATCCACTGTTCGAAGATGGTGACACTGATATGGATGAAGTGGATGATCTCAGCGACGGTTCGATACCGGCAGGGGTGAGCGTCAACATGGCATTCACTCTGCCATCCTACTTTCAGGCTCCTCCCAATCAACCTCAGTCCCGAGATGATGGGGATGTGATCGAGCTCAGTGGACCAATGGCCGAAATCATGATCAAACAGGAAATACCCTAGGACAAGCCTCGGGTACTAGTCCTCAAGAATAAGAGGTCAAGGGAGGAGTACTCGGACTCGACCGAACCGGATTTGTGTTCGAACGGCCATCTCAGGGATCGGCCAATCATTTGAAAACCTTATTCATCAAAGCCCACTTAGAAGGGCAGCCCTTCACCGAAGTTCTGATTGATAATGGGGCTGCGGTGAACATCTTGCTCACCAGGATGCTGGCCAAGCTTCGAAGGACAGAAGGAGACTTGTTTCCGACCGAAATGACAGTCACAAACTTCGCAGGAGAAGTTACAAAGGCAAGAGGCATACTCCCGATCGAACTTACGGTGGGTAAGAAGACTACGATGACCGCCTTCTTTGTTGTTGACACTTTGGCTTCTTACAACGCACTTTTGGGTCGGGATTGGATCCACCCCAATCTATGTATCCCTTCCACCCTCAACCAGGTTCTTGTATTCTGGAATGGTGATGAGGTCGAAGTTGTGCCTGCGGATGATAAGCCTTTTGTGGTCGATGTCCACAATGCAGATGCCATGCTATATCATGAGGATGTGGGCCCAATCAAGTTCTTTGGTATTGACGAGTACGGCAGGCCGAAGAGGGCCAACGCCCAGAGCAACATGAATGCTGTTGACTGGAGGAAGATCTATGCTGAGTTATCGCGCTCGAACACCATGAGGCCGATGACAGACTTCGCTGATACAATCCTGTCATCATGATTGGGTTAATCATAGAGAGCAAAGGAATGCAGGCAGTTCGAGCCTGTGTAGCTAGAGTAGTAGCATACATCACCGAGCAAAGAACCCTATATTCGACTTCGGCCTACTTGGCCGATTTCGGTATTAGTGAAGATGATCAGGTCGAAGTCAGCACTGAAGAAGTAATTCAGATGGAAGAGTTGGAGGCAGCTCCGGCCAAATTGGATGACCTGAAGGCCGATGTCCAAGATCCGCTCGAAGAAGTCAATCTGGGAACAGATGAGGGGCCTACCTTCGTAGGCCTACCTTCGTCGGATCACTGCTCGAAGTTGATTTTAAAAGCAAAATCATTGAATTACTCTGAGAATTTAAAGACTGTTTTGCATGGAGCTACACCGAAATGCCGGGTCTTGATCGAGAGCTGGTCGAACATCGGATTCCCATGTTGTAAGCAGGAATTCAAGCCATACAAGCAACCACCAAGGGGAATGGCGACCGAAGTCATCTTGAGAGTAAAGGAAGAGATCGAAAGGCTTCTGGCAGCAGGATGCATTCGAGCGGCAAGGTACGTGATCTAAGAAGATCACTTTGTTTAATCGGGTCTCATATTTCTTGGACTTGGCATAAAGCTTTTCACTTCTCAACTGTTGTGAAGCGGTTCTAAGCTCCATTGTATGAGTTGCTTCATTCTTGGAATAAACCAAAATATCATCTATGAAAGCTATGACCAACGTGTCCAACATGTTATGAAACACCCAGTTCATCCATTCCATAAAAGATGTAAGGGCATTGGTTAATCCAAACATCATAATCATAATCGAAAACTCATAATTGGCCTACCCGATTCTAAAAACTATCTTCGAGATATCGCTATCCAAATTCTTTAGCTGATGATATCTTGATCGAAGATCAATCTTAGAAAATACATTCGCTCCTTGTAACTATTTAAACAAGTCATTGATCCGAGGTGGTAGTTATCGATTCTTGATCGTGAGCTTGTTTAGTTCCCGGTAGTCTATACATAATCTGACACTACCGTCCTTCTTCTTCACGAGTTGCGTTGGCGCTCTCCGTGATGCAATACTTAGTTGATTAGGACCTTGGTCTAATAACTCTTGTAGTTGAGTCTCAGTTCCTTCAACTCCATAGGAGCTACTCTACAGGTGCCTTTGACACAAGTATCGTCCTTGGTAACAAGTCGATGACGAACTCGATCGTACGATCAGGTGGTAACCCGGTAAGTCTCTTGGAAACGCATCAGGGAATTTACGCATCACCTCAATATATTCCATCTATGGTACTTCTTTGGTAACGTATACCACAGATACCATACATCCAACTTCTTTCTCTTTAAAGCATCTCTTGGCCTTTAGCATAGTGAGGATCAACTTTCTTTTCTTAGGCAACATACTACCAATAATACTAAATTATATGTCGTCTTTATTCTTGAATGGTAACCTCTTCTATGCACCTAACAACTTTGTAAAGTGTTGAGACAATCAATTTATCCCCATAATAGACATTAAAGTCTGCCATCTCAAGTCTAATTAGGTTGCGTCCAAATTTCATCCATCCATTAATATGATTCAATCATTATTCATAATACTCATCTAAAACAACATTTAGTCCCAAAAGGGCTAAACTAGAGAAATCTGGTGTAAGGGTCTTAAGAGCTTGCCTAGTTTCTTCATCTCTTTATGATTTTTCAAAGACTATCGTCAAGATCTCATATTACACTCATTAGCTTGTATTTCTTTTATCCTTGTTGTTTTACCCTGATCTCTCTTTCATATACCTCAAAAAATATCTTGTGATTGATACTTCATATCCCAAGTCTATCTATAAGCATTAGGGTATATGCTTATAATTTTATTAATTTAGCCAACTCTTTTGGTCTTTTCTTAATCATATCACTCAACATTGGGCATAACTCAATTTTCATTGTATTAAACCGATTACTATTAATGCCATGATTTTTTGGATTTTACCCTTGTATCCACTCTTAGATTTATCTTTAAGAATCTTCTACCTTGTCAAAATTTATACCAATATAGCCATCTTTAACTCCACTAGAGTGCTATCTATTTCTTTACTGGCCACCCTTGATAGTTCTCACTTTTGTCGCATGCACTCTTTTATAGACATGATTCATTTCCACCCGTTTAGAAATCTCAAAATAGATTTTCCATTATTTCATCGGAAGTCTCTTGGCTATAAAATCTTATCTGAATTTAATCATCTTCCTTCCAAATAATTTCATTATCACTAAACATCTTATCAATGGATGTCGAGAAATGTAAGAATCAGAATGTTTATCCAAAACAATTAATTTCTTTCTTTCACTTTAGTATGACGACAAACACTTTCTTTATCTAATGAACTTAGGGTTAAAGGATCAGGAGTAAATCTATGGTAATCCAACCGGCATCAAAAGATCGTCAAGTTACACGATGGTCCAAATACATGAAAATAGAGGTTTTACAGTTCTTAACCTCAGGGTTACAGGTTTTATTGAGTATATATAATGCCATTGGTCAAGGCACTATAGGAATAAATCTGGAGAAGGTTTTCGTACATCAGTAAATCAGGTAAAATCGAAAAGATGTACGCTCAACATGATTAAACATTTAACTATTCATCCAGTTCATATCTTTGTTCATGTTGTTGATCATGAGAGTGGCTCAGATTGGTATAATCAGGACTAATGCTAAAGAAACAATATCTATAACTCCAATTGACAGGTTAAATCAATAAGGTATCCTGTCAAGGTACGAGAAATTAAAATTTGGTATGTTCATCCTCTATAATCATAAGAGTAAATCAATAATGCACCGCATCCTATATAAACATATCTAGTTACATGGCCACAATAGATTTGATCCTTTGCTGAAAACATTTAAGGCTTCGTCTTCAAAAGACATTCTTCAATCCTTATCGGATCATTCTGTCATGATGCAACTATCCCATACATCGGTGGCTGATAAGGTTAATCACCTTGATATACTGCTTGTTGTGCACCAAACTTCTACACTGGGGTGTGCATTACTAGGACTTGTTGTATGGTAGGCACTGTGTTATAGCTAACCGGTATTGGGGTACAGTGTTGCTACCATTGGTACCGTACTTGATTTGATCCGGAGGTGTTGATGTAGCATTGGCAATTTGGATAGCAACTTGCATAGTCGGTCTCATTTGTGGTTGCTCTTGTATTTTATTGGGCCAAGTTTATTACAACCGTGACCAAGGTAATTGGTAGTCCAGGTGATTGGCTGGAGTGGCCTGGTTGTTCACCTTCTCTTATTTGCTTCAATCTGATTATCATTATTTAGCATCTACTCGGATAAGTTTTCATTACCCATTCTCGACCCAGATAGTGGTGGGGTCAAGTTGCAACATCTCTTCATAATGCTCAGTGGGCAATGGATCAGCGTGTAATGGATCTCACTCTGAATCTCGACGTTACCCAAGAGTATAGCTTTATCTTCTTGTAGTTACTCTTATTCTTAATATAGGGCCGTTATTCTCTTATCTCTGTTGGATTCGGCCCGAGATATTTCCCTTTACTTTTGCAGGGAATTAGGCATTACTAGCCATTTTCCTTCTTCCTCTGTCCTATATCGAGTTTCACATCTTGTGAGTACCAACTCGATATTCACTTTTTTGCTTTACAAAAGCTCCCTTCTTGCTACTGTACTATATCCTTGTATACTTGGATAACTACCCAACTTATAGATAATATCCTATATTATTTATTTATTAGGGAAATTGGTCTTCTCTTTCTATTTGAGTGTATATATATGGTTCCACCTTTTATATGTACATTATCGTCTTGTTTAATTTCTGTCTCAACCAACACAGGTCCTTATGGTTTATTTGTATTAAAGCTTTTAATTTATCCTAACTCAATTCATGGACTCCTGTGGAAGTATTCAGGTTTAATGGGTAAGGCCAACGAGAGCTCTGATATCAAGTTGTTACACCCCAAATTCTGCTTCAACCAGAATGGTGTGATGAACCGTCAATAAACCAACGGTTCAACCAGAATCTCACAATAGGCTATCCCACATATGATAAACCAAAACACATTCCACATTAATCAAAAGTAATAAAATAAATAGCGAAAGTCTTACAGATAAAGAACTGAGGTCTAATCATGATAAATAATTAATATTTCATTTATTTCCAAGTAACCAAAACATAACTTAATACATATTACAATATCCAAATACGAAAACTAAACACTAAACGCATCCACTGTTGAAACGCTCGCTTAACAAACCATGTTCGTTCTCCACAGCTTGCTCATTCATAGCCTCCACCCGTCCATATGTTGGCGTGTAGACAAAATCTTCAATCATAGTACCTGCAACATCAGAAACTAAAAAGAATTACGCACGCGAGGGTCAGCTCTCCAACTTAAGCTCAGTGAGTAAACAAAACAATGCAACAATACATATGCATGCGATTCAATTCATATCTTTGGTCTGGTTTTACGTTTGCACTGTGCTATAGAAAGGATAGGTGACCACCGCACCTCTATGCACGAGAGTGTGGATATGCCTGATGAACCTCTCACCGTCGCCCACAGCACCCACAATGAATATTGTACAACGAAGGTTACGTTTATCGATGGACAACTCCATACCAACAAATAAACCTCTGATGGCTAGGGCTGCAAACGGGGCTCGCTACTAACCAATCCTAATGTCAAACAGTGTATCCAAGGCCTCACCCCAACATCCCTCAGAGCACTCGTAGAGATAGAGCTAAGGCCCCTCGGTAGAGTATAGGACTCAAGGACCGAGACCCTCCTTGATGCCCTACGTCGCAATAGTTCTGCTAAGGTAATGGCGATACGACGATGCTAATGCACAAGACTTGAGTTAGAGATAGAGCTAAAGTGCCCGAATCAAACACCGCCTAACACTTCCCCTGATGCCCTACTCGCATCAAGCACACTAACCACACACAAACATTCGCATGCCTTGTAAGACCCGTGTAAATCTAACCCGGTCTTACCACCTTGAACCATGTTTACCCATCATGGTCGAGTCAAATGGACCAAGGGCGTGAAGGAAATCGAGATCCCAGGTATAAAATCGACCCAAAAACATTTAAAATTAGGGGAGGGTCACACACCCAGCTAAGCAGGGTCGGACCTCCCAAAACAGAAAGTCAGACCCTCGGTTTTGAAGGGAGGGTCGGACAGCTTAAGACCCTAGGGTCGACGGGATCATCGACCCTCCCATCGACCCTCGGTTTCTATTGAATATAGAAATTAGGAAATTTCTATATTTTTCGATTGGGATTCTTTCCAAATCTCAATGGGACTTATTTAGGATGTTCCTAGTTTATTTAAAGGACGTCCCTAAGCCACTTTCACTCCTTTCACAACCCTAATCGAATTGAGAGAAAGAGAGGAGAAGGAAAGAGGAAGAAGAAAGGGAAGGAAGAGAAATTAAGCCAAAAGAGAAGAGTTTCAGAGAAATATTAACCTTCTCAGGTATGGATACTAATTCTATGAGTTTCTACAGACCTTAGGGTAGTAATTAATAAGAATGTGATCTCGGAGAAACCCAAACCATTAAGCTATGGTTAGGTTTTCATGGAAAACCATAGGAGGATGCATGAAAACTATTTAGATGGATTATACATGGTTCTAGACCATGGAATGAATGTTGAATGAATGTAGGAAGCAAGCCATAGGACCCCAAACACGAAGAATGGATTTAAAAGTGGGAATTGGACCAGAGTGCACCGAGGGTCGCACCCAGGGTCGATAGGCCATCCGACCCTAGGTGTTTATGACCATCGACCCTCAGCATTCGGGAAGTCCAGAAAGAGGGGAGGGTCGATAGACCCATCGACCCTAGCATCGACCCTCAGTTAATAGAATGATTTTTAAATCTAGAATTAATTCTAATTAAATTCTATCGACTTTGTTAGGTCTTCTAGCAATATAATAACATTATAAAGGTGATTTTAAAGCTTGGAAAAGTATCTTATAGCAAGCTAAGGTGAGGAACCTTAACTCCAAACTAAATTGGTTAATAATAAATTGTTTTCGTTTTCTTGA
The DNA here is from genome assembly GCA_028583415.1 of Protea cynaroides. Taxonomy (NCBI): domain Eukaryota; kingdom Viridiplantae; phylum Streptophyta; class Magnoliopsida; order Proteales; family Proteaceae; genus Protea; species Protea cynaroides. Next base: position 54,665,320 of record CM053274.1, on the reverse strand, counting down.
GTCCTATGCCATGCTTGATTCTATGCGACTATATTTGTAATGTGCATACAGCATGCCATCCAATATTTCTATTACTTGTTCATGCATATTTACTTTATTGTTTATAACATGATGATGATGTTGATGATAGGAATAGGCATGTGCTTGTATGTGTGTGGTTGATGTGCTTGATGCGAGCGAGTATCAGGGGAGGTGTGACGAGAACGTCAATAAACGTGAACCTTTGGCGGGTCTCAACACTTTAGCTCTATCTCTAACTCAAGTCTTGTGCATTGGCATCGTCGTATCGCCATTACTTTAGCAGAACTATTATGTCGTAGAGTATCAAGGGAGGTGGTCTCGGTCCTTGTAGTCTCTGACTCTACCGGGGGGCCTTAGCTCTATCTCTATGGACATTCTGAGGGAGGCTGGGGTGAGGCCTTGGATACACTGTTTGGCATTAGGATGGGTTAGTTGCGAGCCCAGTTTACAGCCCTCACCAACAGGGGCTTACGTGTTGGTATGGCACTATATAGCAATAAACGTAACCATTGTTATATAATGTTCATGATTGGGTGCATGTGAGTTGACGATAAACGTGATCTTCGGGTAATGTCACACACTCGTGTATAGAGGCGGAGTCAATAAACGCGACCTTTGGCTACCTCAACCTTTCTATAGCATACTGCAAACTTCAAACCAAACCAACGATATAAATTGATGTGCATGCATATGTAGTGTTGCATTGTTTTGGCTACTCATTGAGCCGTGTTGTGTGCTCACCCCTCGACGTCGAATATTTTTAGTTGATGATGCAGGTTACATAGTTGAAGATTATATGAACGCGTCTGCGTACGGGAATATAGCAGCACTGGACGCTGGAGCTGAAGATGATACACACGACTCCTCTTGCGAGTGCAACTCGTGTGTATTTGATTAGATATTTTTATAGATTTCTTTCATTGGATTTATAAAGACATGTATTTGGTATTTAAATATTTATGTCTCAGTTGAAAACAGAATAATTTGCTATTAAATTAATGATATCATCTTAGTTGCTCAGTTTATTTTATTATAAATTTTTCGCTAGTGTGTATTACTCTGATTATGATTACGGATGTGTGAAAGTTTGGATAACACGGGGATAGCCTATTAGAGATCCTGGTTGAACCGTTGGTTTGTTAGCGGTTCATCACACCATTCTGGTTAGACCAAAATTGGGGTGTGACATGCCTATTCCTAGCATCAATCATCATCATCATATTATAAGTAAACAAAATTAAATATGCATGAACAATAATAGTAGGAATATTGGATGACATGTTGAATGCACATTACAAGCATATTCGCATAGAATCAAGCATGGCATTGGACTCAAGAAAATAAAAATAGTTTATTATTAACCAATTAATGTAGGTCTTGTTTTCTCACCTTAGCTTGCTAGTAGATCCTCTTTCAAGCTTTAAGAATCACCTTTATATTGATATTATATTGCTAGAAGACCTAACAAAGTCGATAGAATTTAATTAGATTTTATTCCAATTTTTCTAACTTGCTGTTAACTGTAGGGTCGATGCTAGGGTCGATAGGTCTATCGACCCTAGGTGCAACACCTCTTTTCTGAATTTTCCCAAATGCTGAGGGTCGATACTAGGGTCGGATCTACCATCGACCCTAGGTGCAACCCCCAATGGTTTGAGTCGAGAATATCAGATTTCATCCCTTCTTTCATGTTTGGGTCCTATGACTCCCTTCTATAATCCATTCCATACATGTGCTATGGTTTAGAACTACTCTCTATTCACCTACATGATTTTTATGATCTCCTCCATGGTTTCCCATTGAAACCTAACCATGGATGGATGATTTGGGTTCCTCCTAAACAATCCTCTCTTCATTATCTACTCTAAAGTCTTAATAATCTCATGAAGATAATATCCATACCTGAGAAGTACACTCCTTCTCTGCAACTCTTCTCTTTTCCTTCTTCTCTCCTTTCCTTCTCTTCTTCCTCTCTTCCTTCTTTTTTCTTTCTCTCAATTCAATTAGGGTTCTAAAAGGAGTGAAAGAGGTTTAGGGATGTCCTTTATATAGAGTAGAAACATCCTAAAATAAGTCCCTTTGAGATTAGGAAAGAGTCCCAACAGAAATTAAGAAAGTTTCCTAACTCTGTTTTCGGCGGCAACTGAGGGTCGATGAGGGGGGCGATGATCCCGTCGACCCTGATATCAACCCTATGTTTAAACTTTAGGGTCTTACTATTTATACTGGGGGGTCGACCCTCTTTAACTGGGTATGCGACCCTCCCCCTATTTTTGAGTGTTTTTGGGTCACTTTGATACCTGGGATCACGATCTCCTTCACGCACTTGGTCCATTTGGCTCGACCACGATTGGTAGACCTGGTTCAAGGTGGTAAGACCGGATTAGTTTGATACGGGTCTTACAGCCGCCGTTGTCGTTAGACGAAGAACACTTCACTGCGAACCAAAGGTAAGTGCTTGAACCTTCCTCTAAGTTAAGCGTTATAGAAGATTAGTCATGAATGGATCAATACCATGCAAGGCGAGGTATTGATCTAAACCTTTGAATTTGTCGTCAAACCCTAATATAATCTATAACCCTAGATTCAAGTTCTAGGCTGAGGATCATCGAAACTAGGACTTGAATGGAGTAAGAAGCAACTCTAACTCGTTGCTCAGACCTAGAATGTATAGGAGAAACTCTATAATCAATAGGGGGTGACAGACGGAAGGCGAGAACCGCGTTGATGGTCTTCCAGAGGCATATCGATCGACCATACCAGTCGCATATACCGGTCGCATCATATGCGATCGGTACTGCGACCGGTATCTCTCGGAGACTGGTCTGTGGGGACCGGTCGCACCTTTCCCCACAGTGCCGCGACCGGTACCTACGACTGGTACTGCAATCGGTATGCTCTGTGGGAGTGTTTTGACCCAGTTGGTTTTTCAACCAATGTAAACCCTAAGAAAAATTATTCTAATTCAACCTTAACATCGTGTGGGACCTTGTGATAGCGAGTTTGGATTCTGTGACACGGAGCAAGTTATCAAACAAACGTCAGGTAAGGGAATCGGACCTAAACCCTAATAATTTAATAACAGTAAAATATTGTTAATAATTATGATTCTATGGAATGGTGTTTGTGCATACTCGCATGTCATCTTTACTTTCAGTTATTATATTGTTCATGCATATTTGCTATGCCAGGATGTGACTGTTAGGCATGTGATTGTTTTCGTTGGTGTATGGAATGGGAAGGGCCTAGGGTCTGGGATCATTCCTCACACTAGCACATTTTTGTATTGTTTCTGTCTTAGCATGCTTGGTGCGGGTAGGGTATCAGGGGGAGGAAGTGGCACTGTGGTCTCCAGCCTGACCACTAGACTCCAGTTCTATCTCTATGCCGTAGGGAGCTGTGTTGGGATAGGGCCTGCTGGGAAGAAGAAGGAGGTGCCGCCATTACCGTTCGATGACGCTCCTGTTACGCCAGTTGACGGTAAGTGTTTAACCACTCTTCTTACCCTATGACTCTAGGATAGTGGTGTGGGTGGATCAATACCATGCAAAGTAGGTATTGATCTAAAACCCTAATTGGACCTTAAAATCCTAAGTTACCGTCAAACCCTAGATTCGAGTTTCGAGATGATATTCATCGAAATAAGACTTGACTGAGTTGGAGATAACTCTAACTCAAAGCTCAAACTTAGAATGGATAGGAGAAACCCTGAAAATCCATAGAGGATAATCGATGGCAGTGGAAAAACCCTAGAATGATCTTTCGGAGACATACCGGTCGACTATACCGGTTGCACATAGTGCGGCCGGTATGTGGCCACCGGTATCTTCTGGGAGGCTGGTCTGTGGGGACCGGCTGACCATACCGGTCGCCAGTCTTCCCCACAGAGCTGCAACAGGTACATGCCACCGGTCAGCTCTGTGAGGGTATTTTGTAACCTTGTTGGTTTCCGACCAACATGAAACCCCAAGAAAAATATTATAATGAAACCCTAATAATATTGTAGGACTTTGTGACTTTCCGTTTGGATCTTGCGACGTGGAGCAAGCTAAAAAACGAGCGTCAGATAAGGAAATCTGACCTAAACCTAATAATTAATGGACAATAAATCTTTGTTATTAACATTGAATATATATGATGTGATGTTTGTGCATATTCACATGCCATCCTTTACTTTCAGTTATTATTATTGTTCATGCATTGATAGGATGTGATTGTTAGGCATGTGGTTATTTTCGTTAGTGTGTAGAGTGGGGCATGGAGCCTGGGATCATTCCTCACACTGGCACCTTTTGTAGTATTCTGTCTTAATATGCTTGGTACGGGTGGAGCATCAGGGAAAGGTCGTGGTACGGTGGTCTCCGATGTTGATACTGGCCTGGCCATGGTTATGTGGCATTGTGGTCTCCGAGGTCGACGCTGGCTTGTCCACGATGCTTTAGCTCTATCTCTATGCCGTTGGGAGTTATGTTGGGATAGGGTCTACCTGCGTTATGTTTCTATCCTAGTGTGTTAGTTGCGGATAGGGTACCAGGGGGAGGTGAGGTATTGTGGTCTCCAGCCCGGCCTGCACGCTCTAGCTCTATCTTTATGCCGTAGACGGTTGTGCTGGGATAGAGCGTACATGGATGACATATAGGATTGGTTAGTTGCGAGCCCAGTTTGCGAGCCCTGGCCAGTAGGGGCTTAGGTACTAGTATGGGTAGAGCATCAGGGGAGGTACGGGGGTATCTTAGCTCTATCTCTATTCCATGATTGGTGCATGTGGGCCGGTGGTGGTGTGATTCCATGCGGTGCCACACACTCGTGTATAGAGGTGTGGGGGCCACCAAACCTTTCTATAGCACATTGCAAACTTAAACCAGACCACACCATAAAATGATTGTTACTCATGCATAATATTGTGAAACTGTCTGATTGTCTTACTGAGCTAGTTGTGAGCTCACCCTTTGTGTACACATTGTTTTTAGATGTTGATGCAAGATACACGGTGGATGACTATATGAACGCTCCGACGTATGGTGATGTTGCTGCTCTGGGTGTACAGGCAGGAGAGGACGAGCATGACGCTTCATGCGAGTGCCCTTTCTGCATGTACCTGTGATTGATTTTATTTATTTGTTTCAGTTATTTTTGGTTGACTTTTAAAGAGATGTAATGATATTATATTTTATGATTGGATTCGAATAATGGGATATTTTATTTAATTTATCAATAGATACTCAGTTCATTCTATTTAAAGACTTTCGCTGTATTATTTATATTCTGATTGTGGTTATGTACAATGGTTTGTATGAGTGGACACGGTCTATTCGAGATCCTGGTGTGAACCGTTGGTTCAATGACGGTTCACTCACACCATTCTGGTTGGTTCAGAATTGGGGTGTGACAGTGGGTGCATGTGGGACGACAGTGGTGTTTGATCCATTGGGCAGCTTCACACACTCGTGTATAGAGGTGCGGTGGCCGCCAATCCTTTTTGTAAGACCCGCACTCCGTAAACCCGGTCTAAACCTTGATTTTGTGTCATAGCAGGTCTTTCGATCATCACCGGGCCAGACGGGACGAGCGGATGACAAACAGGTACGAAATCAGATCAAAGACGGTCAAATATTCATCATTTTATGTTGACCAATCGATGGTACCGGTCGACCGATCAGCTCTACGCAGCTGAGTGCGGAGATCCGAAATTGGATCTCTATGGGTCCTACTTTCCTAAACCCTAATGCCTGAACCTTCCTAATCCTAATAGGGTTGCTAAACCCTAATTCTAGCCTATAAATACACCCTTAAACCTCCTCAAATCCTTTCCATTGTCTCTCACAAACCCTAGAGAAGAGAAGGAGGTTGGAAAGGAGAAGAGGCTAGGAAGAAGAAAGAGGTGCCGCCATTACTGTTCGACGACGCTCACGTTACGCCAGTCAACGGTAAGTGTTTTAATCATTCTTCTTACCCTATGACTTTAGGATAGTTGTGTGGGTGGATCAATACCATGCAAAGTAGGTATTGATCTAAAACCCTAAATTGGGTATTAAACCATAAGTTGCCGTCAAACCCTAGATTCGAGTTCCGAGATGATATTCATCGAAATAAGACTTGAATGAGTTGGGGATAACTCTAACTTAAAGCTTAGACTTAGAATGGATAGGAGAAACCCTGAAAATCCAAAGAAATCGATCGACGGCAGTCGAAAAACCAAGTGTATGGTCTTCCGGAGACATACCGGTCGACCATACCGGTTGCTAGGTTGCTCACAGAGCTGCAACCGGTATGTTGCGACCGGTCAGCTTTGAAAGGCTGGTTTTGGACTTTGTTGGTTTCCGATCAACATGAAACCCTAAGAAAAATATTCTAATGAAACCCTAATGATATTGTAGGACTTTGTGACTTTCCGTTTGGATCTTACGACATGGAGCAAGCTAACAAACGAGCGTCAGGTAAGGGAATCTGACCTAAATCTAATAATTAATGGACAGTAAATCGTTGTTGATCACCTGATTATATATGATGTGATGTTTGTGCATATTCACATGCCATCTTTTATTTTCAGTTATTATTACTGTTCATGCATTGATAGGATGTGATTGTTATGCATGTGATTGTTTTCGTTAGTGTGTGGAGTGGGGCATGGGCCTAGGATCGCTCCTCACACTAGCACCTTTTTGTAGTATTCTGTCTTAACATGCTTGGTACGGGTGGGGCATCAGGGGAAGGTCGTGGTACGGTGGTCTCCGATGTTGATGCTGGCCTGACCATGGTTATGTGGCATTGTGGTCTCCGAGGTCGACGCTGGCTTGTCCACGATGCTTTAGCTCTATCTCTATGCTGTAGAGAGTTATGTTGGGATAGGGTCTACCTGCATTATGTATCTATCCTAGTGGGTTAGTTACGGATAGGGCATCAGGGGAGGTATGTAAATGCCTTAGCTCTATCTCTATGCCGTAGACGGCTGTGATGGGGCTGTGATGGGATAGAGCATACATTGATGACATATAGGAGCCTAGTTTGCGAGCCCTGGCCAGTAGGGGCTTAGGTACTGGTATGGGTAGAGCATCAGGGGAGGTACGGAGGTATCTTAGCTCTATCTCTATTCCATGATGGGTGCATGTGGGCCAATGGGGGTGTGATCCATGAGGTGTCACACACTCGTGTATAGAGGTGCGGGGGCCACCAAACCTTTCTATAGCACCTTACAAACTTAAAACCAGACCACAGCATAAAATGATTGTTACTCATGCATAATATTGTGAAACTGTCTGATTGTCTTACTGAGCTAAGTTGTGAGCTCACCCTTTGTATATATACATGTTTTTAGATGTTGATGCAGGTTACACGGTGGATGATTATATGAACGCTCCGACGTATGGTGGTGTTGCTACGTTGGATGTACATGCAGGAGAGGACGAGCATGACGCTTCATGCGAGTGCCCTTTCTGCGTGTACCTTTGATTTGACTTTTATTTATTTTCATTATTTTCGGTTGGATTAAAGTGATGTAATGGTATTATATTTATGGTTTGGATTTGAATGATTGGATACTTATTTAATTTATCAATAGATACTCAGTTCATTCTATTTTAAAGACTTCCGCTGTACTATTTATATTATGATTGTGGTTAGGTGTAATGGTTTGTATGAGTGGACACGGTCTATTCGAGATCCTGGTGTGAACCGTTGATTCAATGACGGTTCACTCACACCATTCAGGTTGGTTCAAAATTGGGGTGTGACACTTTCTATAGCACATTGCAAACTTAAAATCAGACCATAATGTGAATGTTACTCATGCATGTTGTTTGTTGCATTGTCAGATTTTCTTACTGAGCTAAGTTGTGAGCTCACCCTTGTGTACACACTATTTTTAGATGTTGATGCAGGTTACACTGTGGAGGATTACATGGACGCTCCAGCATATGGAGGTGTTGCTGCCTTGGAAGTGCAAGCAGGGGAGGACGAGCATGATGCTTCATGCGAGTGCCCTTTCTACGTGTACTTCTAGGATATTTGATTTGTTTATTTTATTTATTTTCAGTTGGATTTACAATTGATGTAAGGATAATTATTTACGTTATGGTGTTTAGAATAATTAGATATTTATTTAAATTATCAATAGATAACTCAGTTCATTTCATTTAAGATTTCCACTGTATTTTATTATATTCTGATTATGGTTATGTGCAATGGTTTGTATGAGTGGACACGGTCTTATTGAGATCCTGGTGTGAACCGTTGGTTCAGTGATGGTTCACTCACACTTCTGGTTCAGTCAGAATTGAGGTGTGACACTACAAGGCTCTTGGCCTGGATGGATTCACCAATGTTGGAATCAACGAGCAAAAGCAGATTTTTTTTATGATTTTCATTCCTTGATTCCTAAGGTTAAATTTGCCGGTCTGATTCATGGGAGTAGAAAATCAGATCAGATTCGCCAAACACAATTCCACTCCTACAAAACAAAAGTCACCAGAATCAAGAATTAGGAGTGTTATCAAACGGACCCTACGACTCCGACCTTAGACATTCTTTTTACCAATCCAATGTTATATTGCAACATATAAATGCTATGATTTCATGAACCCTTATGGTGCAGGAATTGATGGGCCGGCCTGTTCGTTTGAAATTTAGTCAAAAGAATGGTGATGCCTTGGGTGGGGAGGCGGAAGAGACAGGTGATGTGGCGGAAGGGGAACCGGATGAGACAGACAATGCTAGCATAGGGCAACCAGAAGAGTCATAGACGGAAAGAACCAGTCCTTGTCTTGACCAATGGGTTTCATCAGTTATGAGTGGGGAATGGAAAAAGGGGCCATTGTAAACTCATGCACTCAGCACTGAGAAGTGAAGATGTTCTCCATATTGTATTATATTATTTGTCTCTTTCTACTGCCTGGCCTCTTCAGCGAGTACTTTAGATGAAGCATTACTCCACTCAATTTAATAGCCGTTGCCTTCAATTTTGATGTATCTTCAACCCATCAGTTTCTCACAAAAATATGTATAATTTTCTTGTCATTCTTTTGGCTTCTGTGCTGTAATTTGGATTTTGGTTCATGAGTTACACGTTAGATGTTTCATTTAGTTAGTTATTTATATATTCCTTTATCCTGAATGTAGGGATATGCTGGCTGATGTAATTTCATAGTTTGCTCTGCCATCTTTCATCCTTGATGGAATGTATGGAAATATTCCATGGACAGACCACCAGTGGAATGCTCTAACCCAATGACTAATAAGTCATTAGTTAGTGAGAGAGTTGAGATGACCCTCAATGTTTGTTATTTAATCATCCTCTGCCTTGGCTAGCTATAATGATTAGGACCATTTGAAATGATTGTCACAACATTCCGGGTTAAAGAATAAAAAATTCTTGATGTGTTCTATGGTATTTCTTATTTTAATTAATTGCAGTATCAATTCTTGATTTAATTAATTGTAGTAGCATGCTAAGATATGCAGGTTGCGCATTACCACAGTCCCAGACTTCCCTTCCTGCCCCAAAAATTTCACATCAGCCAAGCATGGGGCTAAGTCTTGGGTTTATAAAGAGGGTAATGCAACCCAATAACACTAGGGATGTGGATTCCGGGCACTATAGTGTGGGTCTCCGTAGCGAGAGCATATGGATTGAATGGAGCAATGTAGTGTGGGTTCCATCCATGGCTGTAGGTTCTTCCTATCGAGTGCGACATGGATTGCGAGGGGAGGTGTTCCGCTCTCAAACTTCCTCCCTCCCCCCAAAAATCCCACCTCAGTCAGCCTTGGGGAAGGTCTTGGGTTTATAAAGAGGGGAAGGCAACCCCCGAATGGATATACCTTTTGGGGTGTGGATTGGATCCGTGACAGTGTGGTCTCTTTCTTACGATTCATTGGCATGTATTAGGGAAGGAGACTGATATTGTCATGGCTCAGAGTTACGGACGAACCTAAATCATCTGGGGGGTTTGTTGGAAGTAGAGCTAATGGTGGCAGGCCTCCTCGTCCATATATACTGGAGTTCACATCAAAAGTCATGAAGTTGGATGCAAGTCACTAGATGAACAGAAGCTTGAGAATATAGACTTAATTAGTTTCTAATTAAAAAATTAATAAAATATAATGGCAATATTATAATTCAGCAATACCTATAACCTAGGAACATCTTAGGTTTTCTTTTGGTATAGTTTATATTTATGTTTATGATCTATTTATAATAAATCTTTTGTGAGAATAAATTATAAATCCTAAATAAAAACCATTTTGTACCACTAGATATAAAGAAGTAATAATAAATTATCACAATAATGATAAACATCTTGTAATCTATTTTTAGATTTTGAATTATATTAATTTATTTTAAATATAAATAAATATAATAAATCATACCAAATAACTATATATGTCATAATGTATTATATAATTAATTCTATAATACACCAAAGAGAGCCTAAAACTCCACTGCATTTATCAAAAAGAATCTTTGCAAGTCATAGCCTGGCATTTTATCTGTGCTTATATTCAACAGTTTCCATGAATTCAGTAACCCTATTGAAATGGAAAGATAGATTCCCTAAATAGATTGGAATCTCATTTATCTTGATGCAAGTATGTTGCCCACTTCCAATATCTTCTCATCTTGTCACTACTAGTAAATTAGGTTTAGTGTAATGTGGTGAGAAATCAACAAAGCCTTCAAATCTGTTTCCAAGTGTGTTTACATAGCCTTCAAATCTGTTTCCAAATGTGTTTATGATTGTCTTATACGAAATATATTATTGTAGTTGTTGAAACTGTTTATTTTAAAAGTTTGAACTTTTCTAATAAAATTAAAAGAATTTTCCGACACTTTAGTAAATAAAAAACAACTATAAAGTTTCCTCAAAATTCTTAATTATGGTAGACATTTTATAACAAATTTCTCTAAAAAAGAAAAACCTTTACAACGGTTGCTCAAAAAAGATCAGCCTTTTGAGTGGACTTCTAACGACGCTGCTGTAATTTAGTCCCTTAAAGAAGAAATTAAACATTTACCCCCGCTGTATTTTTCCCAAAACAGGAGATTACATGATTCTTGAGACTGAGTCCTCCAACGAACATTGAGGAACTGTTCTCAAATGCAAACCACTGAAAAATCCAAAAATTGAAGAACTTTGTGGTTATAATTCTGACAAATTCAAACCTATCGAAATTAATTATATTATTTATTAAAAAAAAAATTTAGCCATAATAAATGATTAAAAGGTTTCAAAATTTATTTGTTTCTGACAAATTTCTTATAACAACTGATAATCAAACCGTTAAAGATTTTTTGAAATCTAAAAAATGAGAGAAAAACCCTTCGAATAAATTGATTTAATTTTATCAATCAATTTTCTTTTGAAATAAATAAATACTATATTTAATACAGCTGCAGATTGTACAAAAGACCTTCCACATGACAGCCATAAAAGAAAATAAAAGAATATTCTCCTTTTTATATATCTCAAACAATTTACCATTGATTCAATCAATAGGTAACCCCTCATGAAGCATAACCAAGACAATTGTAGATTCTAGTCATCTGGTCAGATGGGATTCACATCGTCTCTTCCCAGTCATTCTGGGAGGACAGTGGCAACCATCCTCGGATGGTTGCCACGTGGCTCTCGGTGAATCCGAGACCCACGTCCTAGCCGACACTCCCCCGTCGGCTTGGCTTGTCAGCTGGATGTCGGCTCAGATGTGGTCTGGGAGGAGACGATGCGGATCCGATCAGATGAAGTCTCTTTTGTTCTTATTATCCGTTGGGCATTTGTGTTTAATTGAGAGATAGATGAAACATACAGTATCTACTTGTGTGGGTCTGTCAGATCTTGCTGTTTGCTTCATGTTGCATTGGTCTGTTGGGCCTGGCATTGGAAAGTGATGAAAAGTGGGCGTCATGCAATTATTACTGGGGAGGATTGAGGAGTATTAGGGGAGCACAGAAGTCACTGTCCAGATTTCATTAAAGGGTTTCATTTCTATTCTATTCTTGTGAGCTGTGAGACAGTTGTAGCTTCCTTTTTTATGTTATTGTGAAAAGCTGGGAATAAACCTTCCTTAAATGTTTTCAGTTTCAAGTGTCCAAGAAGGTATTAGTGCACGAAGCTTCTACTTAAGGGTGTCAATGGGTCGATCTGGGTCGGTTTCGATCCAGGCTGAACTAATGTCGAGTTTTATAAGTTCAGCTCAAAACATGTCCATTAAGAATTCCGTCTGGGTTGGGCTGCGCTAGACACAATAACTAACGGGCTGGTCCGGTGTCGATTTGTTATCGGGCTGGGCTTATTGAGGTGATTTCGGACTGGTTCGGTCTGGACCGGGCTTATCAAACTTATAGGGCCTATTTTATATGTAAGATATATAGTCTATTTTATTATTTCTATCTATAAAATTAGCATCATTCCTTCTATATGTATGTAATTCAATAAATTGTAACAATTAACATACTCTTTTCAACTATAGATTCACATAATCTTTCGGATCAAGAAGTGAACTATAATAATGTAATATAATCCATCAAAATTTAAAACCATTAAAATTAAGAAACTGGGCCCAGATGAACCTTACCGGTGTTCGGGTTGGGTATTATTGATTCGGACTAGTTCGGGCTTCTTAACGGACCGGTCCAGTCTAGTTTCGACCTGGGCTGAAACGGTGTCGGGCTCTACAAGCTGAGACCGAAACCTATCCATTAAGGTTCGGTCCGGGCTGGGTTCGGGTTATATCGGGCCAGCTAGGTCTGTGCTACTGGGCCAGGCCCATTTTTGACACCCTTACTTCTACTATCTAGGATCTAGAGAGACAAAATGTAAAACAGTCTTACTCTCACAATATGGAGAAACTATTTCCATATCAAATGTCAACACTTCAAAATTCATCACGTCCCTGGTTTAGTCTTAACAAGGATTGTTTTTGGATATTTAATTTTTTTTTTATTTTTTTTTTGAGTTATGAAAAGAAAAAGAAAGAAAATATTACAAAAATATAAAAAGAAAGAACCCATCATACAGCGAGGCTATTTTGGGAGAGATGAGCCCTCAAACTAACAAAAGAAACAAGAAGAAAGTTTTGAATAGGACGGCCATTTGAAAAAATCCAAACACTAAAATGAGACAACACAAAAGGTGTCTTAGAGAGGCCTACAATGTCTGGAGACGTTCAGAAGGTGTTCGAAAATGGGTATTCCTTCTCAGAAATACCAATGAAGTAGAACTAAGAACCCTTAATTGGTTAAGGATTCCATCAACTCTATTGAGATCTACAGGTAATGTTCCTTTCCATCTGAGTAGGTTCCCAGTCCCCATTTTGAAATTTGAACACACCAACGCTTCTCCAATAAGCTCATTATTATGGGTTTTTTTTTGTTTTTTTGATTGAAACCGACCCACTGTCGACGATTATTACATTGGTGATCAATGTTGGACAGATCATGCAAAAACCCAAAATCCTTCCTATTTCAAATACCAAAATATTTCTTTATGTTATTGAGGTTTTTTACAATGGCCCAACGAAAAAACCCCATAATTATACTCCTCCCCTCATGCTTAAAAAATTTCAGTACTCACCCAATCACAATTCATATGAAAAGTATACTATGACCCCCAAGAGGGGTTTCAAATTCAAATCCATGCCTGAATCATCAGGGCCTGACAAACCCATACGAAACCAAACCGATTGGTTTGACTCAGTTTGAGGATATGGTTTCTTTTTTTGTTGGAATTAATCAGTTGATCTGTCCAACTCCACAAACCTACTGATTAGCCAAAAAAAACCAATTTAAGGACCGATAACATAATCAGTTGGTTTCAGTAATGGCAGTCAAAAGTACAGAACACCCCCCCGGGGCCTCGGCTGACCTGTTAGACACATGAAGTATGAGATTTTTATCCTCTGATGATTGGTGAATTCCGATTCAACTCAGGTATAACAAAGCATGAGCTTTATTAATGGTTTGGTTGTGTAACTCCTATATATTCTTTTTGGGTTTCTTCTTCATCATCCGTTGGGTCAGGTTTGGTCTGGTTTGGTAAGGTAAGCCAAAAGCCGCTCTTTGAATTGCTTGACTATTCTTTAAGCTACGTTTGGATGTTAAGAAAGTAAAATAAAAGAGAAACAACATATGACAAAAGTAATGATGGAACAATGATTACTTTATGTATCTCTCTCTCTTCTTTATTTCAAAATTTTCTTTTCTTTTCTTTTATGTGCATCCAAACGTATGGTTTTATAAGTATCATGCACATGGTAAAATATGCATTACATCTAGATTATTGTTAAAAATATACACTTTATTTTTTAAGAATCTTTACACTTTTCATTTCTAAATCTGTTACTGTTTGGTACATGGAGTCATCTTGCTCTTCATTCTTTTCCATTTAAATAGAAAAAGAAAGGAAAGGGGGAGGGATGATTCATGGTTCAAAGAGTTAGGCCCTCTTTGGTATGTATTATAGAATTAATTATATAATATATTAATACATATATAGGTGTTTGGTATGATTTATGGTATTTATTTATATTTAAAATAAATTGATATAATCTAAAATCTAAAAATAGGTTAGAAGATGTTTATCATTATTATGATAATCTATTATTACTTCTTTATGTCTAGTGATATTAAACGATCATTATTTATGATTCATATAAATGATTTACATAAATAACTCATAAACATAAATATAAACTATACCAAAAAGAGCTTTAGATAGAAATAAATCAATTAATTCAGATCAGAATCAATCTATCCCAGTTCCAGTTGTGCCCACCTCTTAAGACTAGTTTTGGAGTCGGCCATGAATGCACTAGATCTTCTTTTTTGATAATTTCCCCCTATCTTTTAATCATAACATGGTAGAAAATATGTAAACTTATCTCATATATCTAGGTCAGTAAAACTTCTAAATTAGAAATTTCCGGAAAAAAAAAATTAAAAATCTTTGCTTCTTCTCTCCAATTCCTTTTTCTAAAGTTTCAACCGATTAAAGCCAATGCTGACCAATTCTTTTTTTTTTTTTTTTTTTTTTTTTTATCCAAATCGTTTGGATTGATGTTGATCGCATTTGGTTTTACTCAGGCCAAATGTTTGGAAACCACTCGTTAGCAAAAAAAAAAAAAAAAAGAAGTAAATTTCCCAGACATGATCAAGACTTTTCCAAGTACCCCTGTTGTAGGGAAGCATTAAAAGACATTGTTTTATGAAAAAAAGATTCACTCCTATCATTCAGTCCCTCCATTATACTTCAGCAATTGATGATCATTCGATGCACATATCAATCTAAGGTTGTGTTCAGGTGTTAAATGCTTGTTGTCTCATTTTGTTTTCCTAGTAAATTTGGATGATAGCCAGTTTGGGTGACCAGAGGAAAAATGATCAAAATTCAAGTTAGGTAATAGCTACCTGACTCTGTGCCACTTGTCATCTAACATTGGTATAGGTCAGTCCTCCGGCCAACCCAAATTAACCTGCATTTGGTCTCGAGCATTAGAGATTTTGGTATGGATCAAAAGGTTCAACAATTTGGGAAACTATGGCTCAACCCAAATGGGTAAATTTGTCTAAATTTATTGTTCCATAGGTACTAATTGAGTAGTGATCTTTAAGATTAAGCATAATAATTCAGTTGTCTTGCTAAAAAAGCAAGGATAATTATAAATTGACAAGGGATAAAGGATTATATTTTGTTTGTGTTTAGTATGTATTTTTAATATAAAATGAGAATGAGGTGAAAAAAATGATGCATTTTCATTTTGGGCTCAAAATGCAGAATAGTCTAAAGAACACGTTCCAAAATGGAATTCATTTTTTAATGCATTCTATGGTCAAAGACCAAAAATAAATATCAAACATTTTTTTATTTTTTTAATCTTAAAATGTGTTTGTGACCTAGAATGTGTTCTGAAAATATATACCAAACACAGCCATAATGTGTCACATTGAGACAAGGGTACTTTAGTCATTTTCTTTAAAAATAATAGTAATCAGAAAAGGATATTCTATCACATAGTGGTGAGTGGAGACCCGTTGGTTCCACTGTACCTTTCAACACTTAGAAATAATAATAATAATAATAAAGTTGAAATGTCCCACTCAAGCTTTGAGAGTATTTAGGGAAATTACATAAAAATAAACCGACAGACCATTGAGCAAATTCAATAAAATATCCTCAACCTTCCACTTTATTAAACAAAAGCCAAGTTGACTATTTGACTCCATCGATCTCAGGGTCGTTCTTGCAATTTCCAATGATTTCAATACTATAGGAAATTTATTTAGAAAGAACCATTACTTGAAGCTTCTGAAAGTTCAAGTGAATGGAATTAAGATCAAATAGATACCTTAGGAAAGAAAACCTAGAGAGAGAGAGAGAGAAGTATACCATAAGTTTTTAGGTGATTAGGCTGGTCCAAGGGGATGGAGAGTGATTGAGAAGGTGAGAATCGGTTCTCACACGCAAGATCCATGAAAGCTACCTCTGACTGATACAATAAAGTAAGAAGTAATATAACCTTTTTTTTTCTCCCTCATCTAATGCAAATACATCCTTAGGCTTCTAAGATACTCTTCAATCTTCAATACTCTAGTAAAATATCCAAAAAATATTATCCTCTTAGGAAACTATTGAAATCACTTACCTTAAAAGTTCGAATTTCTAAGTAATAGCCCAAACAAATATATATATATATATATATATATATATATATATATATATATATATATATATATATATATATATATATATATATATATATATATATATATATATATATATCAGCACTCTTCCGCACGTGCAACCAGTGCAAGACCTTACACGTGACAGAGAGATAAATGCATTCCCTTTTCGTTTCTCAGGGTTCGAATACTCAACTTTCGTCGCTCTGATACCGCGTGAGTTCATTTATCTTAAAAGCTTGAACTTGTAAATAAAAGCCCAAACAATATATATACTCAAAAGATACATTTGGTGCTGTCAAGACCTGCCAATAGTTATTCACAGTTTTCAACACCTACCCCCTTGATCTTTTATGCAAAACCCATCAACAGAGCCAAAGCTATATTCTAGTAATCCAATAGTGATTCACAATTTTCAATACCTACCCAATTGATTTTCATTGGATTTTGGGTAAGTTTACACTACTATGATCTTTAGCTTGAGTATTTGGTGTTCTTCAGTTGGTTGACCTTATTGTAGTGGTTGAGAATCTGAAAAGTGACTTATCAATCGAGTGTCCTTCCCTCATTAAGCAGATAATGTTCCTTACTCTATATTCTCTAATTCTTTTTCCAGATTTCATATTTCTTTAGCTACCAATATGTAATTTCTCTCAGGATATCCTAGAAGTAGAACAGTAATCTGAAAAAGTAACCTTCTTTTGATTTAAGAAATAGACACAGATTCTTAAAAGTCTCCACAAATCCTGAAGACATATTACTTCTTAGTGGTTTGATTTTTGCAGCCGGCCTGTATTAGTGTTAATTAGTGAGGTTATTATGGTCATTTTGGGCCCTAAAAAAGGACGTATCAAGGCTCATGCTTTATACTCCCACCTGCAACTAGCTTGGTCCATAATACATCCTTGATTACTTTGAGGAAAACCCAACTAACATCATCTTCTTAGTCAACAAACCACCATCTCCAAGAAAGAAAGCAAAAGAAGAAAAAAGGGGGAAAAAAAAACCCATCAATACCACTTTGCTTTGCTTTGCTTTTCATCTAATAAGACCTTAGATTACTCTTAGATTACTGCTTTTCCACCCCTGTTTGCCTCTGCAAAAAAGGTCCATGATAAGAACTCACTTCAAACTTGCACTGCCAGTGTGCTACAGATTTTCATATTTTCTCCAAAACCTCATAGGCTCATACGAAGGATTTACTCAAGATTTAAAAGTCAAGACATCAGATACAAGAATAGCTCTCAGGTACACAATTCTCTTTTATTTCTGCTTGCAACTTATATGACATATCTACCTTTTCACTGAGCAATAAGTTGATGAACTTGTATGAAGCTTCCTCAGACTTATTACATTATAATTGCTTTTTCGGGTCCTATGCTTATTTGAAGTTGGTTCAAGGGAGTGCAGTTGCCTATATGATGACTTACATCTTCAATTTTTTTTTTTTTTTTTTTTTTTTTTTTGATAAATAAACTACAGCTTGCTTAGTGAAAAGGGAAATATGTAAAAGTGCAAGTGGAATTAGTACCACAGAGACAATACAGATTGGCCATGGGGTCAGTAGGCAGTCCACAAACATGGGTGCCATATGATAACACTAAAGACTGTTCTCAAGGTTTTTGTAGCTCATATTGCCCACAGTGGTGCTATGTCATCTTTCCTCCTCCACCTCCCTATGATTTCCCAGATGAAGGCTCAAACAAAAACTTGTCTCCTCTTGTTATTGCAATCATTGGCATTTTGGCAAGTGCTTTCCTTCTTGCAAGCTACTACATCCTTATCTCCAAGTACTGTGGTAGAAACATTGATTCACAAAGAAGAGGAAACCATGATGCAAGTGAAGACTTTGATGAGAACAACGACTCAATGAATAATGAACCATGGCAAGCCTCTACAAGGGGATTAGATGAGACCTTAATCAAGTCCATCACAGTCTGCAAGTTTAAGAAGGGAGATGGGTTGGTTGAAGAAACAGATTGTTCTGTCTGTCTCAATGAATTTCAAGAAGATGATAGGATAAGATTGCTACCAAAGTGTAGCCATGCCTTTCACCTTACTTGCATTGACACATGGCTAAGAGCTCACTCTAATTGTCCTCTGTGCCGTGCAAATATTGTTATTGCAAGTCCAATGCCACTTCAGTTGCTGCCTCCAGTTCAAGAAATTCCTCCAGAAGATGCACCTTCGAACGGTGCACTATTTTCTGAAGAAGATTCAGTAAGGGGTGATGGAGAAGATGATAGTCAGAGGAGAGATGCTGTTCCAAAGACCCTTTTACGGGCTTCAAGCGATTTGGGGCAATTGGAGGAGCTAGATACTATAATTGAGATTAGAGATGAAGGTATTCAACAGATTAGACGATCAGTTTCAATGGATTACTCAAGTCAAAGTCACATTTCCATTGCTGATATACTTGGGATGAATCAGGATGAAGACTCTGCACCAGAGGATCTCCGGTTTCAAACGGACGTTGGAACATCAAAACAACGTGTTGGAGAAGATAGCAAGTCTAACAATAGAAGCAGGCCCTTGCATTGTATTATGAGTCCTATTACCATGAAGAGATCATATTCAAGTGGAAGATCTTTCCTTACCAGGCATGGAAGAGGGAGGAATACAACAATTCCCATGTGAAAATATTTCTAGTGTATGAAAGAGCACAGTATAGTAAAATAACTGAGTTGTTTTAATTGCTAAATCATAAGCAAGAGAACAAAAGGAAAGATCTTGGGAGTTGTTGTAAATATCTTAAATCAACAGAGTTTGTTTTACATTGTTAATTGGAGTGTTGGAATATTTTTTTCATCAGCAATGATTAGAGATCCCTTTCAGCTGGTCAAATATGGGGGTCCCTTTGGTTGTAATCTTGTTCTCTGCTATGTAGGCTTGTTGACCCAAATGAGGTTTGGATGCAGTGGGTTCCATGTTGCAGTGATTTTTCTTATGTTCTGTCACTCCTTCACTAGATGTCAAGGTAATATGGTTCCTGTTCATGCTTTTTCAGTAGTAGCTAATCAGCTTGTGTTAAGCACAGTACTACCCTTATCAAACATTAAACAATTGCTTTTAATAAACAACCCATATATCTACCTGTCTTAGTTGTATAAAATTTGCATCCATCCTGTTTTAATTCTGAGAGAGAGAGAGAGAGAGAGTATAAAATCAGCCCTCATATAAAGAAATCCCAATTACCTTTGTTGTCATCCTAGAAAAGTCACTCCTTGCTACAATAACTATTAAAACCCTAGGTTCATCTTTATATATCTCTAAACCATACAAGAAATTTATTAGACAAGAAAATTAATAGAAAGAAAAACAAGGGCATGAGCTAATATTTTATTTCTTGGGTATACAGCTTTCATGCATTTCGATTGAGCATATCACATTACACAATCTAATGCTTCATCAGATAGACAGAAGCTCTAGAGTCTGTTTGCCTGCAAAAATATATGTGTCAGATTAAAATTGAAAAGTAACCATTTGGATTCGTGAAGTGGAGCTAATGGGGTTACTTGAAACTATGAGAAGATCATTAGAAGAGAACGAGATGTAACAGAGAAATGATGACATGGGGGTTTGTTTAGATCTTGAACCTAGTTGCAGAGATACCAGTTGATAACCCGATATTTATATCATTGTAACTGTTGCCATCTCTGTGCGTTCGTTTATCACTGGAATCGTCAGATAAGTTGAGGAGTTGCAGAGAACCAGATACGTACCATGGGGAAAGCGGCCATACTAGGGAAGGGATGAAAGGGATGAAGGGAATGGTGGAATTACTATGTTACCGCTGCCCCCCGCGACGATATTATACACCGCAGTGAATGGTAAAATTGAAAATTTGGAAGGCGTCCACAATTAAAAATCGTAAGTTAAAATGATGGGATTAAAAGTTGAATAGAAATCCTCTCCCGCCTAAGTTTGGATAGAGAATTAGCGGTCTGAATGGATGGTGACCACCTGACTCTCGGGTGGATCCAAGCCCTCCTTCTGAACTGACACCCGAGCCGGCAAACTGAACCGACAGGGGTGTCAGCTTGGATGGAGGGTTCGGATCCACCCGAGAGCTAGGTGGCGACTATCCATTCGAACCGCCAACTCTCCTGCCCAAACTCAGGGGGAAGAGGATGTGGATCCTTAAAAGTTAGAGGTATTTTTCTATTTATTTAATTTTTTCGAAAAATTATTATGGACTGTTATATATCCTGACTAGGCATCTATTGGATCCACATCCTCTCCTGCCTAAGTTTGGACATGAGAGTTGGCAGCTCGGATGGATGGTTGCCACCTGGTTCTCTCAGGTGAATCCGAGCCCTCCATCCGAACCGACACTCTTGTAGGCTCAGCTTGTCGGCTAGGGTGTAGGCTTGGATAGAGGGTTCGGATTCACCCGAGAGCCAGGTGGCAGCCATCCATCTGGGCCGCCAACTTTCCTACCCAAACTCAGGCGGGAGAGGATTTCTATACGCATCTATTCTATTTGTAGGATAATAAGCGTCTGTTATGTTAGGAATGTAAATAAAATAAATCTGAATTATTTATTTTTATTATTTTTTTAATCTAACCCATTCAAACTTGAGGAGTGTTATAGTAATGTTTAGAATATTTATATACATTCATAGATATATACGGTATGTATGCCAATAAATAAGGGGGATTTGATTGAATTAGAATTTTAAATTCGACATGTGGGTAATCTAGATCATGTTCTTTCTATCCAATGGTTGGAATAGATACATCATCTACCCATGTGCCAGAATAAATTCCTTATGACATTTGAAAAATTTATGACATTTGAAAAATTGACAAACTCTTATTACAATAATAATTCTCCTTTAATAAAATATACTCTTTATACTCTTTGTATTAATAGCATTCATCCCATGTACACCATGCATTTTGTACCAATATCTAGACATTACTGCACACTCATCCAATTAGGTGCAAAGACCAACCGTTTAGATTTTAGATTTTTTTTTTGGTAATAACCGTTTAGATTAAAAACACCTAAAAATGGGCGACACACATTTCTTATGTCTCTAAAGCTTCTGTAAATCAGCTTCGGCTATTTTGAGTTTGGCTCATCTATCTGATCTGAACATAACCATTGAAGCCCCGGTTCCTCTTGCTAGCATTCATCCGGTTCACATCGATTTTATACCACTTCAACAGACTCGAGTGGCCCATTTATCTACTGGTCTACTACTAGTTTCTCCTACCCAAGTGCCTTTGCTACCTTCATTTTTGCAAACAGTGTACTTTCAGGGGAGCCTCTGCTTCCACTCATTCTACGAAGAGAGCTCGCCCTTCGTCCATCTCCGTTGAGGAGTTCGATCAGGAAAGTGGTTGTTTTTTACTGGCCCCGTGGTGGCTGGGGAAAAACAGCTCCACCGGACAAAATGAAAATGGTTAGTTAGAATTGTCAAGGTTTGGGGAGCCCTTTCACAATTGGTCCTCATTTCAATCTCCTCAACTCTGTTCAGCCTGATTTGTTACAAAAATAAAGTAGAGGAATTTCGCAAGGCTTTTTTTTAAATCAAACCTCATACATCTCTATGTGGTGGAACCACAAAATCTCTCTGGTGGTCTTGCTTTATTGTGGAGGGAACATATCTTTGGACATTTTATCTGAAAATAACAGGATTATTGATTGCAAACTTGGGGTTTCTTCACAATCTTCTTTCTTTTTGTCTTGCATCTATGATGATCCAATTAAATCAGGAGGTGTGATGTTTGGAATCAGTTGCGCAATATAAATCCTTTGCCCCTTACCTCAGTAGCTGGGCCCGGAAGGCGGTAACCGGCTTCGGTGAAAACTCTTTCTACAATAAGAGGAAGTAGCCAACGCTCAGAAGAATGGTTGTGCATAGGTCATTTCAACTCCTTGTCCTGGAGGGAGAAAACAGGTGGTGCACCACCTGTTTCGAGGGACTGTATCCAAATTCGTCGGGTGATTGATGATTGTAATCTAATGGAGATGCCAGCGAAGGGGCCAGCCTATACATGGAACAATAGGAGATCAGGTCAGGCTAACATTCGTGTTCATCTTGATCGGACTTTTGTTAATCCATTATGGCGTACTTACTATACAGATGTGGGGGTTGTTGTTCATCCAGCTGTGGGGTCTGACCACACTCCCTTAGTTCTTCAAACTACTAATACCTCTAGGTCAGGGAAACGTCCCTTTCGGTATGAGGTGATGTGGTCTAGGCATGGTGGATGTAATCAACTTGTTGAACAGTGCTGGAATGCTGCGATGGGAGGTAATGCTGGAGAGGTTTTGATGAAATGGTTGGAGTTCACTAAGGATTCTTTTCTGACTTGGAACCGTGGGGTGTTTGGTCGTGTGTAGACTAACATTTCTCAACTTAAGCAAGATTTGCTTGATATTCAGAAGCAACCTGCAGTAGTGTATTCCTAGGAAGCCGAGAGGGATGTTCTTAAACGGCTGGAAGAGGAACTACTGAGGGAGGAGATGCTTTGGAAGCAGAAATCCAGAATAGAATGGCTTCGACATGGAGATGCAAATACAAAGTTTTTTCATGCGATGACTATTAATCGGCGTAATAGGAACTGAATTGCTCATCTTCAGTTACCTAATGGTGTTTGGACTCATGACGAAGGTGCTATTTACTCTGCATTTTAGCTCTACTTTTAAATCTGAGGTATTTCTTCTTCTGCTTCAGCCACAGTACCGGAATCTATAAACCCTGTTTTCACCACAGAGATTAATGATCAGTTACTTATGATGCCTACTCGTGATGAAATTAAGGCGGCAGTTTTTAGTCAAAGCCCTCTCAAATCTCCAGGTCTAGATGGCTTTCCACCACATTTCTTTTAGACCTTTTGGAAGAACACTCAGGAGGATCTCATCAGGTTCGTTGTTGATTACTTTGAGCATGGTCTTTTACCTCACTCTTTAAATAAGACTTATGTATGCCTAGTTCCAAAAGTGAAACAACTTGAGTACCTTGATCACTTTCCCCCAATCAGTCTTTGCATTGTTGCCATGAAAACTATCTCTAAAATTATGGTTGGGTGGCTCAAAGGGTGCTTGGGGGATATTTTTGCACATAATCAATTGGCCTTTCTTTATTCAGGACCGAATGATTTCAGACTGTTGTTTCTAAGTACTGCTAAACAAGAGCTTCAGTATATATATATATATGTTATATGGACTGAAATTATATGCAACAGGAAAAATATAAAGTAAATCAAAGATATCTATGTATCAACTATGTATGTACCTATTTATAAATATCATATAAAAGTGAAACATACATATGATTTCTATGCGTACCTTACTTTCAGTAATCCGAAACAAAGAGAAATTGCTGGGTTGAGTCGTGTTGGTACACTCTCCTTAAGACAGTATTTGCCCTCTATTGGTGCAGAATGTTTCCTGTAAATCTGTCTCCAAGATGAAACAACCCCTTTTGGAAGGATACCTACTCAGTGTGCACACACTGATAGATATATGCGGATCCGACGGCTAAGATCAACTCTTAGGAAAGAAAACACCGAAATCTGACTCTTCGATCAAACAGAAAAGAAGAGAGAGAGTTGGAGGGAGAGAGAGAGAGAGAGAGAGAGAGAGAGAGAGAGAGAGAGAGATCTCGTACTCAAAGATGGAATGAAAAATATGCATGGGGTCGGGCTCTATTTATAGGGCCTAAAGGCCTCTTGGACGTGTCCACTGGATGGGGTGTGACCCTCCAGATGGACTATCCAGATTAACCTAGATCTACGGTCCAGATGGTACCCCTTAACGTGTAGAGATACGAACCCTTTCCAAAAGGGTATCCGGGTAGGGGTGTGTCTGAATCCAACAAAAACCCGTAGCCCGTGGCCCGCGGCCCGCGCCCACACCCGCAGGTCGCGGGTCGCGGTCCGCGCCCACACCCGCAGGTCGCGGGTCGCGGTCCGGCCCGGCGCGCGCGCGCGTGTGTGTGTGTGTCAACCTAGAGCCGCTTCCATTTAGGGGCTCAAAAGATAAGCGACACTCTCTACAAATAAAGGTCTCTTCCCCACAAACCATAAGCAATGTGGGACTAAAAAAGTCCTACATTGGTAATGCCAACTCAAAACCGAAAAATCAAAATTCCCGCCCAAACCGAAAACCAAATTTTGGAGCCAAAATGAAAATTTCTGAATTTTGACATCTTTTTAAACTTATTTGGAAAAACCATTTTTCTTTGACTTTGACTTTTTCCAACAATTCCCCCACAAGTTTGAAAAGATAGAGTAAAACCAGAAATAAGAAGTTGATCTTATGAGAACTGTAAGCGACGTCGTTGTAGATGTCTGTCGACTTGAATCTATACTAGGTCTGATAAGCCACGCTACAGAGTACAGGTGAAGCTTGCTTCTTGAACCTTTCCTCATTTGTGTAGCCGACTGACCTACCAGCCACCTCTTACAGTCCGACCCTCGAAAAAATCCCTTAAAGATGGACATATTTGAAACCGGCATTGTCCCTATCCTGGTTCATGAATGTTTATGAGAATTCGCCCTTAAAATTCTCATTAGAAGCGGCCCCACTTCCTACATTCAATAAGGTCAGCCCATAGTGTGCACCACAGTTAACACACCCCCACATTTCTCTGGGATAGCTTGGCTTAATTAAGAATCCTTAAGATTCATCCTTTGTTCATTGTGGTGAGTACTATCTTACCATCTAACCAGAATGAACAAATTTTGATAGTACTAAGCAAGTCATCTGCGTGACTTCGTTCTTACCCGTTGAACCTAATTCCAAGGATCTCCTATCACATAGGTTGGGTTTCCATTACATGACTTATGACACGGGCTTTAAGCTCATTCCTTTAGATGTGTCAATTATGACCTTGGTGGTTTGAGGCTTTGTAAATATATTGGCCAGATTCTTTTCTGATCTTACAAAGTCGATAGCTATCGTTCCTTCACTTATGTATTGCCTCACAAGGTTGTGTCTCAGGCGTATATGTCTTCTTTTTCCGTTATATATCTTGTTTTTTGCTTTAGCAATAGCTGCCTGACTATCACAATGTAGTGATATTGGGGGCATAGGTTTAGGCCATAACGGAATTTCTACCACCAGATTTTTGAGCCATTCGGCTTCTGCCCCAGCCTTCTCTAAGGCTATAAATTCTGCCTCCATAGTGGAGCCTGTACCACAGGTTTGTTTGACAGATTTCCATGAAATCGCTCCTCCACCAAGAGTATATATGTAACCACTTGTGGCTAAGGATTCTTCTGTATCAGAAATCTAGTTAGCATCACAATATCCTTCTATAACAGAAGGATTTCCATTATAGTGTAAGCCATAGTTTATTGTTCTCTTCAAGTACCTTAATAACCTTATTAGAGCTTCCCAATGCTCCTTTCCAGGGTTATGAGTATGTTGACTCAATTTTCCCACTGCTAAAGCTATGTCTAGTCTTGTTGAGTTCATTAAGTATGAAACTGAACCTATCATTTGGGAATACTCCTTTTGGGAGGCTGGTTCACCTTGGTGTTTTATGAGATGACTCCCTACCTCTAAAGGTATCTTTATAGGAGAGCACTCATAATATCCATATTTCTTTAGTAGGCTTTCCACATAATGAGCTTGAGATAGTATTATCTCATTGGTTTTTCTAATAACTTTGATGCCTAAAATGACATCAACTTCTCCCATGTCTTTTGTATCAAATTTAGACATAAGAATTTTCTTTGTTAAATTTACAACATTTAAATCAGTTCCCATTATAAGCATATCATCAACATAAAGAACAATAATCACACCCTTACCATTATTAAATTTACTATATACACACCTATCAGAATTATTAATAATAAACTATTATTTAATAATACTTGATCAAGTTTCTCATGCCATTATTTAGGTGCTTGTTTTAAATCATACAAAGATTTAATTAATTTACATACTTTATGTTCTTGTCCTGATATTATGCATCCTTCATGCATCCTTCAGGTTGTTTGATATTAATCTTTTCTTCTAAAACTCCATTTAGAAAAGCTGTTTTAACATCCATTTGATGAATTACTAAGTTATAAATAGAGGCAATAGCAAATAAAGTTCGTATGGTTACAATACGAGCTACAGGGGAGAAAGTATCAAAGTAATCTATATCCTTCTTTTGTCTAAACCCTTTTACTACCAACCTTGCCTTAAACTTGTCAAGAGATCCATCAGGTTTTAATTTTCTTTTAAAAATCCATTTGGTATCCAGAAGCTTTGTACCTAGTGGTAGAGTCACCAACTCCCAAGTATGATTTTGGATAATAGAAGCTAATTCACTTTTGATAGCTTCTTTCCAGAATACAGCATATGGAGATGTTACAGCCTCTTGATAAGTAAAGGGGTCTCTATCCACATGATATAATAATATATCATCACCTAGGTTAGCAGGTCTCCTTTGTCTTTTACTCCTCCTAAGTAAATCAGTAGTAAGATCACCAGATTCTTGTTCTATACTAATTTCAGGGTTTTCATGATGATCCTCATTAGAAGAAGTTTTAACTAGTTTAGGAAACACATGTTCAAAAAATTCAGCATCACGAGATTCAATAATGGTATTAGCATAAAAAACATTTTCAATTGATTTTAAAACCAAAAACCTATAAGCTGCACTATTATTAGCATATCCTATAAAAATACAATCACACGTTCTTGGTCCAAACTTCCTTTTCTTTGGTTCGGGTATTCTAACTTTGGCTTAACACCCCCATACCCTTAAGTGATTAAAGGATGGTTTCCTCCCATGCCAAAGTTCAAAAGGAATAAGATTAGATTTTTTAGGAGGTATTCTATTAAGAATATAACAAGCAGATAAGATAGCTTCCCCCCACATATTATAAGGTAACCCAGAGCTAATTAGAAAGCAATTCATCATTTCTTTTAAAGTTCTGTTTTTTCTTTCCGCTACACCATTAGACTCAGGTTGGTATGGTGCAGTAGTTTCATGAATTATTCCATTTTCTTCACAAAACAGAGATAGACTATGAGTTCCATACTCAGTCCCTCTGTCGGTTCTCAATCTTTTAATTTTCTTATTAAGCTGATTTTCAACTTCTAACTTATATGTTTTAAAAGCATACTCAGCTTCATCTTTAGATTTTAAAAGATATACTTTAGTATACCTAGAATAATCATCAATAAAGGTTATATAATACTTATTACCTCCTCTTGATTCAAGAGATTTAAAATCAGCCAAGTCACTATGAATTAATTCTAAAAGATTGGTTTGTCTTTCTACAGACTTATGAGGTTTCTTAGTTATTTTTGCTTCTATGCACACAGGGCATTTATGTTGGGAGAGATCAGATGGTTTTTGAAAATATCCTAAGTAAGATAGTTTTTTAATATAAGGTATACTACGATGTCCTAGTCTACCATGCCAAATATCAAATGACTCAATCAAGTAAGAAGAAGCAGGAATTTCATTCATGATATTTTCAACACTTATTACAAAGAGGCCATTACTAGCATATCCCTTCCCTACATATTTGTCCCCCTGAAGTATAATGACCTTATCAGCTTCAAAGCTGAGCTTCATTCCAGCTTTATTCAGACGGAAGCCAGAAACCAGATTCCTGCGAATGTCTGGGACATGCAACACTTCATTCAAAACAAGAGTCTTTCCAGAAGTTAGCTTTAAAGCTACTTGACCCTTGCCCATCACTGGTGAAGTTTGAGAATTCCCCATATACACGAAATCACTTCCTTTGATCGGAGAATATTTAATAAAAGCAGATCGATCAGAGCATATATGTTTGGAAGCCCCA
The DNA here is from genome assembly GCA_028583415.1 of Protea cynaroides. Taxonomy (NCBI): domain Eukaryota; kingdom Viridiplantae; phylum Streptophyta; class Magnoliopsida; order Proteales; family Proteaceae; genus Protea; species Protea cynaroides. The sequence goes on along the minus strand of CM053274.1, from coordinate 54,636,858 downwards.
GTGTCAATAATCCACTCCTTTGGTTTTTCAACCAAATTCACCTCAGTGACTACAGCTGCAAACAGGTCCTTTTCAGTGAGATGGACCTTAGCTTTGTCATTTCCCTGTTTCTTCTTGAGGGCCCAACAGTCCTTCTTGAAATGAACCGGTTTCCCACAGAAGAAGCATCCTCCCTTGGTCTTCTTGAACTTTCCTTCTTTCTTCAGCTGAAGAAACTTCTTTGACTTGTCTCTTTTTTAAGATTTTTCGCCTTCTACAAGATTAGCCTTGGTCTTGAATTCCTTGGCTTTTTCCATCTTGTCAGTTTCACGGTTCTTCTCTTTAATCTTGATACGCATTATGTAATGCTCAAGAGTCCAGTCTTTAGATTTGTGCTTCATGTGTGATTTGAAGTCACTTCAGGAGTTAAGGCGGTTTCTCAATTAATCTTGCAGATATAAAATGTTCTGGTAGAGACATTCCTTCTTTAACAAGGCTTGCTACCAAAACTTGGAATATGTCCATTTGCATAGATACGCTCAAATCTTCTTTCATTTTGAAATTTAAGAAGTTTGCCGTAACATATTTTTTACACCCAGCATCCTCCAGAGAATATTTCTTGTCAAGAGCCTCCCATATGGTATATGCATAGTCATAGGAGGAGTACACATTGTACAGATCATTGGTCATAGCATTCAGGATCCTGTTCTTGCACTGGAAGTCAGCACTGATCCATGCAACCCTCTTAGACCTGATTTTTGGGTCATCAGATTCCTCGGGCATCTTCTCAGTAAGGGCGAAGATAGCACCCAATTGGGACAGGGCGAAATGCATCATCTGTCTCCAGCGGTTAAAGTTCGAACCATTAAATGGCTCGATGAAAAATATAAAGTAAATCAAAGATATCTATGTATCAACTATGTATGTACCTATGTATAAATATCATATAAAAGTGAAACATACATATGATTTCTATGCGTACCTTACTTTCAGTAATCCGAAACAAAGAGAAACTGCTGGGTTGAGTCTTGTTGGTACACTCTCCTTAAGACAGTATTTGCCCTCTATTGGTGCAGAAGGTTTCCTGCAAATCTGCCTCCAAGATGAAACAACCCCTTTTGGAAGGATACCTACTCAGTGTGCACACACTGATAGATATATGCGGATCCGACGGCTAAGATCAACTCTTAGGAAAGAAAACATCGAAATCTGACTCTTCGATCAAACAGAAAAGAAGAGAGAGAGAGTAGGAGGGGAGAGAGAGAGAGAGAGAGAGAGAGATCTCGTACTCAAAGATGGAATGAAAAATATGCATGGGGTCGGGCTCTATTTATAGGGCCCAAAGGCCTCTTGGACGTGTCCACTGGATGGGGTGTGACCCTCCAGATGGACTGTCCAGATTAACCTAGATCTCAAATCCTGAGATCTACGGTCCAGATGGTACCCCTTAACGTGTAGAGATGTAGAGATACATCTCTACACTTGAACCCTTTCCAAAAGGGTATCCGGGTAGGGGTGTGTCTGAATCCGACAAAAACCCGTAGCCCGTAGCCCATGGCTCGTGGCCCCGCGCCCTGCGTCACAGTCGCAGGTCGCAGGTCGCGGGTCGCGGTCCGGTCCGGTGCGCGTGCGCGTATGTGTGTGTGTCAACCTAGAGCCGCTTCCATTTAGGGGCTCAAAAGATAAGCGACACTCTCTACAAATAAAGGTCTCTTCCCCACAAACCATAAGCAATGTGGGACTAAAAAATTCCTACATTGGTAATGCCAACTCAAAACCGAAAACCAAATTTTGGAGCCAAAATGAAAATTTCTGAATTTTGACATCTTTTTAAACTTATTTGGAAAAACCATTTTTCTTTGACTTTGACTTTTTCCAACACAGACTCTATTATTATGGCACATGAAGCATTTAACTATATTAGGAAGATGGAAAAGAATATATCATACTGTATGGCCATTAAATTGGATATGCTTGGGGCTTATGATCGCCTTGAATGGGCATTCATTGAGAATGTACTGCTTCAGTTGGGTTTTGCGAAGGCTTGGGTCAAGTTGGTTATGGGATGTATTACCACGGTGTCTTATACACTTGTTGTTAATGGTGCCGAATGTGGCTCTTTCTACCCATTACGGGGGATTCGACAGAGTGATCCCTTATCCCCTACTTTATTCATTTTATGTGCCCATGCCTTGTCTTCCATTATAAGCAAGCAACAACAGCTAGGCCATATTAAGGGTATTAGTATTCAGGGACGCACTCTTCCTCTAACACATCTTTTATTTGCTGATGACTGCTTGCTATTTTCCCCAGTGAAGATGAATGAAGTTATGTATTTAAAAGAATGCTTGGATTTGTACTATAATGCTTCAGGCCATAAGGTTAATTTTAAAAAATCATGCATGAATTTTAGCCCTAACACACCATTAAAATTTCGGAGATGGTTTTCCCACGTTCTAAAGATATCTTATGGCAGCAGACCTTCCAAGTACCTAGGCTTACCAATGGACTTTGGCATCTCAAAAAATATTTTGTTTAAAGACCAGCCGGAGAAAACTCTTTCAAAAATGCAATCTTGGAAGGCATCTCTTCTCACTAAGGCTGGTAAGGAAACCCTATTAAAGTCTGTTGTATTGCCTACGTCAACTTTTGTGGCCTCCCACTTTAAATTGCCTGCTCATCATCTCAATACTATTAAAAAAGCTGCTGGTAAAGCAAAGTAGGGATCAAAATACCTGTATTTATTGGATTTCTTGGGAGTAATTATGTCTCTCAAAATCCCATGGAGGGCTTGGTGGTTTACGTGTAAGACCCGCACTCCACTAACTTGGTTTAATCATATCGTGCCAGGTCTTCCCATCATTCCTGGACCAAGTGGACCAAACGTGTGAAGATGGAACACAAACCAGGTATAAAAATAGACTCAACACCCAAAACTATATACATATGGTCGCATACCTGGGTAGGTACGGTCGACCATATGAAAAGAAACAATGGTCACTGATCAATGACCCTACGATCGATGATTTCGACCCTACGGTCGACGGGTTCTGGGACCGTAGCCATCGACCGTGAGACCCTAGGTCAGACTCCGAGTTTTGAAAATTTTCCTAAATTAAGAGATTTCTTTCCTAATTGAAAGATGACTCTATATGGAGAGTATTCCTCTATATAAAGGATGTCCCTTAGTCCTTTTTCACTCTTTTAGAACATTAGTAAACCCTAGAGAAAGAGAAAGGAAGAGAAGGAAGAGAAGGAGAAGAAGAAAAAGCTAAGGAGATGAATTTGCTGAGAAGAAATTGGCTTTCTATCACAGGCAAAGGTATGAACCTAATCTCTGGAGATGTAAACTAAGGAATAAGACTTCTATGGAAGATAGGCAATATCAACCTATTATGATCCATGTGATTTCCTTGAGAAAATCCCAAGGAGAACCATGAGGAGTGAGTTTGATGATTAGGGTTGATAAGAAACTACTAATGATGGCCATAGGATGACCTAAGAATAAACCCAATTGAAGATCAAAGGACTTGACCCAGGAAGAACTCGAATTGCATATAGTCTGTGACCAGAAATCCCAAGTTCGCAGCTACGGTCGACCATAGCATGACCAGTCTGATTAGAGGATCGACCATAGGCATTTGGGATGATTTAGGAATCATATGGTCGCAGATACAGTCGCACCATATGCGACCATAGGTTATCGACCGTAGGCAGTAAGGTCGATACAGTATGAGACCATAGAACCAATCAGACACATATCAGTGCTCTATTTCGATTTCCTACTACTGTAACATGTTACATATGAATCCTAACTTAAATTCATATAACTTTTAGGTTGGTAAATTGATTGAAAGAGAATTGCAAGGCTTGGAAGGAGATCGTGTATTGCTAATAGGAGAGGGAACAAGACTGATGTGAATTAAATATATATGTAACCGCAAGTGCACGGTATCGTGCAGTAACAGATCAATCTCAGGGAGGAATCATTATTATTCTAACTCAAATAAGGCAAAGCGTACCAAAGGGATATGATTGAATTAACACCCTAATCACTTTAAATAAAAATTAATAAAAAAACAATAATAACCATTCATAACGGTATGAAAATTTACGAAACCACTAACCATAAAGTAACACAGATTTATTGCAAGAAAGAAACAAAATTAAAAGTAAAAAAATGTAAGAAAAACTTATCTCGATAGAAGATTTCTCTGTCGTTGCTCGTCGTCTTGTTGTCACTCCAAGGCGATGTACAAATGATTACAAAGGGAGCCTTCTCCCCTAAATTAAATTAGTAATGGGGTTCAACCTATATTTATCTACCTTACTATAGAGTTCTAAATCTGAAATTAAAACTAAAAATAAATAAATAAATAAATAAAAATAAATTTAAACAAGAAGAACACAACTTGAAAAGAAAAAACTAAGAATCTCAAACTCTCTTATAAATTCTCAAAACTAAGAAAAAAACTCATAATAGAATTCTTGGATGATTTTCTATTGCTGAGCATCACATATATATACAAGAGAGTAAAGATCACAATCAATCTTTACAATTGAATTACAAGAGATTTTGTGGAGATAATTTTGATAACCGAATTCCAATCTTGTAGGTTCATTGTATATGAACGATTCTTGAGTAGAAAAAAATCTTGCACCAACTCATCATATCTTTAGCATCATTATCTCTTTTTGAAAACTTCCATAATCGATTAGAGCTTTCCATTCTTCCATGCCATGCCAATCTTGTAAATTTGATTCTAAATAACTAAGGAATATTTTCTCAAGAGAATGGAATCTTTCACATGAGATTGGGCTATTCTTTGACTTGGTCCAAGGCTGATCTTATACACAAAATTCGTGGCTCTCCTCATAAAATTCATCTTATGCCCGGCTGCTGAGTTGACTGGGTAGTTAACTGGACAGGATCACTAAAAATTCATAAAATGATATTTTTAAGCTTAAATTTATCCATTCTTTCATCTACACCCAACAAACATAAAATCAACATTAAATACCTGAGAAGCATCATAAATAGAATAAGAGATGTATATTTTATGCCCTAAATTCACACTTAACATGTGTTCATCAGATTCCCCCACACTTGAGCTTTGCTAGTCTCGAGCAAAGAAAAATATAAAAATAAATGAAAATCCTAATTCACTTTCGTAGGAATCACGATTGCACTTAGCACGTACAACAAGCCTTTAAACCCCTAGGTTACCCCTAGTAGACGAGTTGTGTCTCGTGAGTATTTTTAGAGAATAAACACACAAAATTCATATAGAACTTTCAAACTTTAATTTTGGTATTAAGGAAAGAGAGCACACACATATCTTATTAGTCAAGACACTCAACTTGAGATAAAAAAAACGTAGAAACCCCCACACTTAAACATTGCTACCTTATATGATTCAAACACTAAGGTTGCATCTCAATTAGGAAACCTTGTTATATCTTCCAAACATATCTCTCCTTAAGGTGAACCCTTTGTAACATACTAGTAACCAAGACCCAAGAATAGCTTTCAAAACTTGTATTTTTTTTCTTTCTTTCTTCCTCTTTAAGCTACTCCACTACAATTGGCTTGAGAAGTGCAGGTGGTTATGCATTCCCATGTTACTATGTAGCTTCGCTTTTGGCAAATATCTATAAAGACATTGATGCTAAAGAGTATTTTTTTACAAGAGCTGTATCCAATGAATTTCAATCAAGACACCTCGCTTCTTGAGGCGGAATGTCCTGTATAGTTCCAAGAACAAAAAAAAAAAAAACTCTTATATTATTATTTTCTTATTATGATTTTTTTTATAGTACAAGGAGGTCTCAACTTTATTCAAAGGTTGAAATTACGAACTATAACCATAAAATATTCATCCCTTCAGGAGAGGTAAGATGTATTTTTTAACTTAATTCCCATCTCAAAATACAGCCTAAGTACTATCCTCACATAGGGTTCCATTACTTCGTATGTGATAGTTTCCTAGGTCTCTTTCTCCTTCCTCTTTTGTGTCAAAATCATAGAAATATTGATTGAATTTCCCAAAAACCAAAGTTAAAAAGTTAAAATTTACAATGAAAGCTCAAAATTTATTTTTTAAAATGAAATCTCAACCCTTCCCCCATACTTAAATCATGCATTGTCCTCCATGTATACAGAAAAATAAAAGACAAGGATAAGGGGAAGAAAAAACTCCCTGAATCAAGGATCACTGTAAAAAGGCTCATGGAGATCCATGACCTCTTCAGTGGAGTCGTGTGGAAGCTCCAAAAATGGCTTCAAATGCTGGCCATTCACTTTCGTTGGTTGCACCTGTACCTGGATTTAAAATCTCAATTGCACCCGATGAGAAAACATTTTAAACAATATAAGGGGCCTCCCAACGAGATCTAAGTTTACCAAGAAAAATATGCAAACGAGAATTATAAAGCAAAACCTTGTCGCCAGGGGTGAAAGACTTTCGAAGGATATGTCTGTCATGATAAGCCTTGGTCTTGTCTTTATAGATGCGGGCACTGTCGTAGGCATCATTTCTCAATTCATCTAACTCAGAGAGCTGGAGTCCTCTATGAGTGCTAGCATCTGACAAATCAAAATTTAATTTCTTAATTACCCAAAATGCCCGATGTTTCAATTCGACTGGTAGATGGCAGGCTTTTTCGTACACCAGACGATAAGGGGATTGACCAAGAATGGTCTTGAAAGCAGTTTTATAAGCCCACAAAGCATCTATGAGGCGAATGGACCAATCCTTACGAGTAAGATTGACAGTTTTTTCCAAAATTTACTTGATTTGTCGATTGGACACTTCAACCTGTCCACTAGTCTGAGGGTGGTAAGGGGTTGCCAATTTATGGGTAATACCATATTTTCGAACAAGGACCTCAAATGGTTTGTTATAGAAGTATTTCCCCCTATCGCTAATGATAGCTCGAGGGGTACCAAATCGGGAGAATATATTCTCCTTTAAAAATTTAATGACTACCTTGTGGTCATTGGTCTTAGTAGCAACAGCTTCTATCCATTTGGACACGTAGTCCACAGCTAACAAGATATACTCATTCCCAAAAGACTTTGGGAACGGATCCATAAAATCAATGGCCCAAACATCAAAAACTTCAACCACCAGAATTGGGTTTACTGGCATCATATTTCGCTTGGTAATGCGGCCTAAAGACTGACAAGAAGGGCATGCCTTACAGTAATTAAATGCATCCTTAAAAAGACTAGGCCAGTAGAAGCCAGACTGTAAAACCTTGGCCGCAGTCTTATTTGGCCCAAAGTGGCCACCACACGCTTGATCATGACAATAAGATAGCACAGATTGTTGTTCATGGTCAGGTACACATCTCTTGATAATCTGATCAGGGCAAGTGTTTAACAGATATGGATCGTCCCAAAAATAGTACTTGACATGGGAATAGAATCTATACCTATCTTGGGCGGACCAATGGGAAGGGGTCGCACCCGTTACCAAGTAATTTACAATATCAGCAAACCAAGGCTCACTAGATACTGCAAACAACTGCTCATATGGGAAAGACTCGTTGACTGGTGAATCGACAGTCAAAGAATTAGGCAGTCGGGATAAGTGGTCAGCAACCAGATTTTCTATTCCTGGTTTATCCCTAATCTCTAAGTCAAACTCTTGTAAAAGCAAAACCCATCTAATGAGACGAGCTTTGGAATCCTTTTTCTGCAAGGGATGCTTGAGAGCGGCATGATCCGTATACACGATGACATGGGATCCTATCAAGTAGGCACGAAATTTCTCTAAAGCGAATACAACAACTAAGAATTCTTTTTCAGTGGTGGTGTAATTAAGCTGTGCATCGTTTAAAGTCCTACTTGCATAACAAATTACATGGGGTAACTTATTGATCCGTTGCCCAAGGACAGCTCCTAATGCAAAATCAGAAGCATCACACATAAGCTCAAAGGGCTCTGTCCATATGGGTGCCTGAAAAACGGGGGCAGTGGTCAAAATATTTTTGAGTTGATTAAAACTCTTAAGACATGCATCATTAAAATCAAAGAGCTGGTCTTTAGCAAGCAAATAGGTGAGAGGACGAGCAATTTGACTAAAATCTTTAATGAACCTCCGATAGAAACCGGCATGCCCTAGAAAGGAGCGAATGTCCTTAACAGATTTGGGAACAGGTAGCTTTTCAATCAATTCTACTTTGGCTCTGTCAACCATGATCCTATTTTTGGAAATGATGTGACCCAACACTATGCCCTATTTTACCACGAAGTGGCATTTCTCCCAATTTAAAATTAAATCTTTCTCCGTACACCTGACAAGAACTAAGGAAAGATTATGTAGGCAATCAGAAAAAGTAGACCCATGTACAGAAAAATCATCCATGAATACTTCTAAATATTATTCTACCATATCTGAGAAGATGCTCATCATGCACCTTTGAAAAGTGGCATGGGCATTGCATAGCCCAAAAGGCATGCGCCGGTAAGCATAGGTTCCGTAGGGGCATGTGAAAGTGGTCTTGTGTTGGTCATTTAAGGCAATGGGGATTTGATTGTAATCGGAGTATCCATTTAAGAAGCAATAGTATTCATGTCCGGACAACCTCTCTAACATTTGGTCAATGAAAGGCAAAGGGAAGTGATCCTTCCACGTTGCCGTATTCAGCTTTCTGTAGTCTATGCAGACTCTCCATCCTATTTGGATACAGGTTGGAATCAATTCATTGTCAGCATTAGCAATTACAGTGACTCCTGACTTCTTTGGTACCACATGTACGGACTTACCCACTCACTGTCAGATATGGGATATATGATCCCATGAGCTAAGCACTTTAGAATTTCTTTCTTAATGGCTTCCTTCATCATAGGATTTGCCCGTCTCTGAGGTTGCCTTGAGGGGTTGGTATCTTCCATAAGGTGTATATGATGCTGAACAATAGACGCACTAATACCTTTGATGTCAGCCACAATCCAACCTAAGGCTTCCTTGTGATTTTGTAAGAGTTTGACTAACTCTTCTTCCTGATTAGAAGTCAAATCAGATGCAATAATAACAGGAAGAGTCTGGTAAGGTCCTAGGAAGGCATACTTCAAAGTCGATGGTAACTCCTTTAATTCTAAGCTAGGTGGTTCAACCATTGAGGGCTTGGGATTGGAAATGGATAGAGGTCCTAGAGGTTCCACAGGTGTGTGGATACTCCATGCCTCTGATGAGAAAGTATCCTCTACTCCTCCCAACTCTTCCATACACTGTGAGAATTCTGAGTCAAAGTCAATGTCAAAAGTGGTCTCTACATGGTCAGGGAATTCTTGGAGCATATGTACTTCCTCATTCGGTTGCTTACCCAGCCTAAATACATTTAAATCAACAGTTTGGTTACCAAATGACAGTTTCATGAGACCATTCCTGCAATTTATCAGTGCATTGCTTGTAGCCAGAAACGGTCTCCCTAAAATGATAGGGATTTGATCCCTATTGGAGATAGCATGTATTTCTAAAACAATAAAATCCACAGAAAAAAGAAATTCTCCTACCTTTAACAAAACATCCTCTACCATCCTTTAGGATTTTTTACAGAGCGATCAGTTAGTTGAAGTGAGATGGACGTTGGTTTCAACTTTCCCAATCCTAATTGTTGGTAAACATGGTAAGGTAGAAGATTCACACTTGCACCATCAATAAAAGTGTTGCCTATGATGCAAGAGATGGTAGGATAGCCAGGGTCCTTGTATTTGGCTGCCACAGGATGGTTCAGAAGAGAACTTAAATGTGCAACCAAAAATGCCTTTTTAGAAATTTGACTAATCCTCTTTTGTGTGCATAAGTCTTTAAGGGCTTTTGCTTAAATAGGAATTTGGTCAATTGCATCCAAAAGTGGGATATTCAATTCTACCTGTTTGAAGACCTCTAAAATTTTATCAACTAAAGCAGTCTTCTTTTGGTTTACCAACCTATTAGGGAATGGGACAGGTGGAGTAAAAACTCTGTCCGGGACAGTCTCTTTGGGTCTTTTAGGTACATCAGACGAACCTGAAGAAAGAGGCTCAGTAGCTGCCTCAGATTGGGGAACATTAATGGGAACAACTGTGGGTTTGTTCTTTGGTGCTTCATCCCGTAAGTACTCTTGGCCACTCCGTAATGCATGGACTGCATTGCATTGTTTGGAGGACCCTGATTGATTCTCTATGCCATTCACTTGAGGGTTTGACCTATTTGGTTGTGGGTGATGGCGTGGGTTGGTCTCTGGTTGGCTGGGCGAATACTCTTGTTTTTTTCACACATTAGGGTAACCAATTGGGTAAGTGTTCTCTCCATACTGGTATGCCCTTCCATTAGAGCTGCCACATTCTTCTCCAACTCACTGAGTCTGGCCGGCTCACCCGTGTTAGAAAACCCAGGGGGTTGCTAAAAATTACCTTGGGGAACAAAATTGGGTCTAGGGGGAGCATATGGCCTGGTGTGACCGGGAGGACCTTGATTTGGAAATTGGGATGGGTCTACACGGTTCCCTTGGTTCCAAGAAAAATTTGGGTGATTTCTCCATCCTGGATTGTAAGTGTTACTATACGGATTGTAAAGTGCACTTACATTAGCATTCTGAGAATTTTCCTGTGAAGGGAATTCCTCTACTGTGTGTCCAGGAGTTTGACACCAATTGCACATTAGGACTTGCTTTTGGATAGGGTCTTTAGGAATTAAAGCTTCTATCCTTTTGATAAGGCTATCTAAGTGTGCCTCCTTAGCTACTATGCCATCGACAAAGTAACCTTTACCTTTTTGGGTGCGATCTGTCTCCTGCATAGACTCCCACTCTCTTGTTTTTTCGGCTAGATCCGCCAAAAAGTTCCAAGTATCGTTAGCATCCTCATAGGAAGTGAATCCTTGAGGACACATAGACTCAAGCATTTGCTTGGTAGGAAAGTTTATTCCCTCGTAAATAATTTGACAAAGCTGCCATATTTCAATACCATGGTGAGGGCACTCTTGGAGTAGACCTTGGAACCTTTCCATGAGTCTTGAAAAAGACTCATTTGACTCTTGTTTGAACCGCATTATATCCCCTCGAAGTTTATTTTTCTTGTGAAGAGGAAAAAACTTTTTAAGGAATAACACAGTAAATTTTTCCCAAGATGTAATGGAATTTGTGGGAAGACCATAAAGCCATTTTTTAGCTCCATCCTTGAGTGAAAAAGTGATGTACCTCAATTTGATAGCATCATCACTGAGCTGTTGCATTTTAATGAGGGCACACACCTCCTCATACTCACGGAGGAACAAGTATGCATCCTCTGAAGATAACCCATGAAAATAAGGAAGCATGGTAATGAATTGAGTTTTCAATTCATAGTTGTTGCCTGTAGCAGCCGGCAATTGAATACATGAAGGTTGTGCGGCCCTAGCAGGGTAAAATCTATCCTTAAGTGTCATCTTTGGTTCAACCATTGTAAATGATGGTACTCTTACTAGACGATTGCTAGCATCACGAGTCCATACACTCATGCACAAAACTGTTTCAAATGATAAAAATTTTTTTCTTTCTTTTTCCTCTATTCGATGCGAAAAGCTGGATTTTTTCGAATCAGGGTCAATACAAACCTCCTGACGATCAATGGCTTAAAGACCGATCATATTCGCAATTACCTTGAGAAACAACACCGTTACCGTCGAAGCTATTGGTCGTTATTCCTCTTGATAATTCGATAACCAGCATCCCTTAACACCATATCATGGTCAAGATTGGACCGTCGATTGTACTATTCCAACCTAACGGATCGAAGGTGCAAAGAAAGGCATAAAAACCAATGTAAACTTTTTGCATTTTTTTTCCTTTTTTTTTTAAATCACTTAGAATTCAATGAATTTTTTTTTTGCATTTTTTTTTAAATCACTTTGAACTATTTAAAATAGGAAAAATAATGGCTTGCCTCCCCGACAACGGCGCCAAAAACTTGATGTGAATTAAATATATATGTAACCGCAAGTGCACGGTATCGTGCAGTAACGGGTCGATCTCAGGGAGGAATCACTATTATTCTAACTCAAATAAGGCAAAGCGTACCAAAGGGATATGATTGAATTAACACCCTAATCACTTTAAATAAAAATTAATCAAAAAACAATAATAACCATTCATAACGGTACGAAAATTTACGAAACCACTAACCATAAAGTAACACAGATTTATTGCAAGAAAGAAACGAAATTAAAAGTAAAAGAATGTAAGAAAAACTTATCTCGATAGAAGATTTCTCTGTAGTTGTTCGTCGTCTTGTTGTCACTCCAAGGTGATGTGCAAATGATTACAAAGGGAGCCTTCTCCCCTAAATTAAATTAGTAATGGGGTACAACCTATATTTATCTACCCTACTATAGAGTTCTAAATCTGAAATTAAAACTAAAAGAAAATAAATAAATAAATAAAAATAAACTTAAGCAAGAAGAACACAACTTGAAAATAAAAAACTAAGAATCTCAAACTCTCTCATAAATTCTCAAAACTAAGAAAAAAACTCATAATATAATTATTGGATGATTTTCTATTTCTGAGCATCACATATATATACAAGAGAGTAAAGATCACAATCAATCTTTACAATTGAATTACAAGAGATTTTGTGGAGATAATTTTGGTAACCGAATTCCAATCTTGTAGGTTCATTGTATATGGACGATTCTTGAGTAGAAAAAAATCTTGCACCAACTCATCATATCTTTAGCATCATTATCTCTTTTTGAAAACTTCCATAATCGATTGGAGCTTTCCATTCTTCCATGCCATGCCAATCTTTTAAATTTGATTCCAAATAACTAAGGAATATTTTCTCAAGAAAATAGAATCTTTCACATGAGATTGGGCTATTCTTTGACTTGGTCCAAGGCTGACCTTATACACAAAATTCGTGGCTCTCCTCATAAAATTCATCTTATGCCCCTGCTAAGTTGAATGGGTGAGTTAACTGGACAGGATCACCAAAAATTCATAAAATGATATTTTTAAGCTCAAATTTCTCCATTCTTTCACCTACACCCAACAAACATAAAATCAACATTAAATACCCGAGAAGCATCATAAATAGAATAAGAGATGTATATTTTATGCCCTAAATTCACACATAACATGTGTTCATCAAAGACCTAAACTAATTGGTTAATAACAAATGATTTATTTTTATTGAGTCCAATGCCATGATTGTTTCTATGCTTGTATGCTTATAATGTGCATCTCACATGTCATCCAATATTCCTGCTATTACTGTTCATGCATATTTAGTTCTGTTTATTTATAACATGATGATGATGATGATGCTAGGAATTGGCATGTGATTGTGTGTGGTTAGTGTGTTAGATGCGAGTGGGGCATCAGGAGGAGGACGTGGCACTATGGCCTCTGGCCTAGTCACCAGACTCTAACTCTATCTCTACTTAAGTCTTATCCACTGACATTGTCATTTTGCCATTACATTAGCTAAACTATTATGTCGTAGGGCATCAGGGGTGGTAGTCTCAGACCTTGTGGTCTCTGACTCTGCCGAGAGGCCTGAGCTCTATCTCTATGGACGTATTAAGGGATGCTGGGGTGAGGCCTTGGACACACTGTTTGGTATTAGGATTAGTTAGTTGCGAGCCCAGTTTGCAAGCCCTCGCCAATAGGGGCTTACGTGTTGGTATGGGAAGGGCATCAGGGGAAGTGTTGGCGGTGTTTGATCCGGACACTTTAGCTCTATCTATATTCCATGGTGGGTGCATGTGGGACGACAATGGTGTTTGATCCATTGGACAGATTCACACACTCATGTATAGAGGTGTGGGGGCCACCAAACCTTTCTATAGCACATTGCAAACTTAAAAACTAGACCAAAGATATGAATTAAATGCATACATATGTTTTTTGCATTGTTTTGTTTGCTCACTGAGCCGTGATGTGTGCTCACCCTTTTGACGTCAAATATTTTAGTTGATGATGCAGGTCCTACTTGTCACATCCCAATTTTGCACCATTCAGAATGGTGTGATGAACCGCTAATAAACCAATGGTTCAACCAAGATCCCTAATAGGTTATGTCCATTAAAAATAAAACCATGTACATCCACAACCATAATCAGAATAAATATACAATAGCAGAAGTCTTAGAGTAAATGAACTGAGGAATCTAATTGTGATAATCATAAATAAAGTATCAAATTATGTTGTATCAACTGAGACATAAGTAAATAAAATATCAATTACATTTCCTTAAGAAATTTAAATAAAAAATCTAATCGAATACGCATGAGTTGCACTCGCATGAGGAGTCATGCGTATCCACTAAGTCTTCGGCTTCCATTGCAGCAATATGTGCGTACATCGGAGCACTCATATAATCTTCAACAGTGGTACCTGCATCATCAACTAAAAATATTCGACGTCGAGAGGGTGAGCACACATCATGGCTCAGTGAGCAAACAAAACAATGCAACAAACATATGCATGCATTCAATTCATATCTTTGGTCTGGTAAATAAGTTTGCAATGTGCTATAGAAAGGATAGGTGGCCGTCGTACCTCTATACACGAGTGTGTGAAGCCGTTCAAATAACCCAGTTACTCGTCGTCCCACATGCACCCATCATGGAAAAGAGATAGAGCTAAAGTGCTGAGGCCCGGCCTATGACACTTCCCATGATACTCTACCCATACCAACACGTAAGCCCCTGCTGGCGAGGGCTTGTAAACTAGGCTCACAACTAACCAATCCTAATGCCAATCAGTGTATCCAAGGCCTCACCCCAGCATCCCTCAATACGTCTATAGAGATAGGGCTAAGGCCCCCCGGCAGAGTTAGTGACTACACGGTCCGAGACCACCTCCCCTCATACACTACGACGTAATAGTTCTGCTAAGGTAATGACGATACGACGATGTCAGTGGACAAGACTTGAGTTAGAGATAGAGCTAGAGTGCTGAGGCCCAGCCTATGACACCCCCCTGATACTCACTCGCATCAAGCACACTACCCACACACATACATTAACATGCCTATTCCTATCATCATCATCATCATGTTATAAACAATAAATTTAAATATGCATGAACAGTAATAATAGAAATATTGGATGACATGTTGAATGCACATACAAGCATACACGCATAGAATCAGTCATGACATTGGACTCAAGAATAAAACAGTTTATTATTAATCAATTAGTTTAGGTCTTGTTCCCTCACCTTTGCTTGATCGTAGATCCTCTTTCAAGCTTTAAGAATCAACTAAATATCAATATTATATCACTAGAAGACCTAATCAAGTCGATAGAATTTAATTAGAATTAATTCTGATTTTAAAAAGCATGCTGTCAACTGGGGGTCGATGCCAGGGTCGGAGGTTTAATCGACCTTGGGTGCTACCACCCAGATTCTGGACTTCCGAACACGGGGTCGACTGTTAGGGTCTGGTAGGGTCGATTGGCCATCGACCCCCGTGCGACCCCCTGTGGGTTTAGTCAAATTTTCATCCTATAGTTCATTCCTTCGTGTTTTGGGTCCTATGGCTTGCTTCTACAATCCATTCCACACATGTTCTATGGTCTAGAATTGTAGTTCATTCACCTATATGGTTTTTATGATCTTCCCCATGGTTTTCCATGAAAACCTAACCATGGATGGATGATTTGGGTTTCTCCTAGATCATTCCCTCTTCACTATCTATTCTAAGGTCTGTAGAATTACATGGAGATAGTATCCATACCTAAAAATTAGGCTGGTTTCTCTGAAGCCTTCTCTTTGATCCTCTTCTCTACTTTCCTTCTCTTCTCTTTCTCTTCTCCTTCTCTTCTCTTTCTCTCAATCCAATTAGGGTTCTAAAAGGAGTGAAAGAGGCTTAGGGATGTCCTATTTATAGAGTAGAAACTCCCAAAATAAGTCCCATTGAGATTATGTAAGACCCGTGTCAAACTAACCCGGTCTTACCACCTTGAACTAGGTTCACCCATCATGGTCGAGGCAATTGAACCAAGGGCATGAAGGAGAGCGAGATCCCATGTATCAAATCGACCCAAAAACAATTAAAATAGAGCAAGGGTCGCATACCCAGCTAAACAGGGTCGACCCTCTCAAATTAGAAACTCGGACCACTCGAAAAATGGACAGAGGGCCCGGACAAGGTGTGTCGACCACAGGGTCGACGGGATCATCGACCCTCTAATCGACCCTCACTTACTGCCGAGTCTGAAATTAGGAAATTTCTTAATTTTCGATTGGGATTCTTTCCAAATCTCAATGGGACTATTATAGGACATTCCTACTCTATTTAAAGGACGTCCCTAAGCCACTTTCACTCCTTTCACAACCCTAATTGAATTGAGAGAAAGAGAGAAGAAGGAAAAGAGGAAGAAAAGAGGCAAGGAAGAAGACTTAGCAAAAAGGAGAAGAATTTCCAGAGAAAAGTAATCTTCTCAGGTATGGATACTAATTCCATGAGTTTCTACAGACCTTAGATTAGATATGGTTGAGTGTAGGATTTCGGAGAAACCCAAACCATCCATCCATGGTTAGGTTGTCATGGAAAAACCTAGGATAATGCATGAAAGCCATCTAGGAGGATGAATCATGGTTTCAGACCATGGAATGAATGTTTAATGGAATGTGGAAGCAAGCCATAGGACCCCAAACATGAAGAATGAACTAAAAACTGGAAATTGGACCTGATTGCACAGAGGGTCGCACACAGGGTCGATAGACCCATCGACCCTATGCACCCTGACCATCGACCCTCAGCATTCGGGAAGTTCAGACAGAGGACAGGGTCGATAGACCCATCGACCCTATGCATTCGGAGCATCGACCCTCTGATCGACCCTCAGTTAACAGCATGGTTTTTAAATTGGAAATTAATTCTAATTAAATTCTATCGACTTTGTTAGGTTTGCTAGCATTATAATAACACTGTAGAGGTGATTCTAAAGCTTGGAAAATATCTATTAGCAAGCTAAGGTGAGGAACCTTAACACCAAACTAAATTGGTTAATAAGAAACTGTTTTCTATTTCTTGAGTCCTATGCTATGCTTGATCCTATGCGAATATGTTTGTAATGTGCATACAGCATGCCATCCAATATTTCTATTATTTGTTCATGCATATTTACTTTATTGTTTATAACATGATGATGATGATGATGATAGGAATAGGCATGTGCTTGTATGTGTGTGGTTGATGTGCTTGATGCGAGCGAGTATCAGGGGAGGTGTGATGAGGACGTCAATAAACGTAACCTTTGACGGGTCTCAGCACTTTAGCTCTATCTCTAACTCAAGTCTTGTGCATTGGCATCGTCGTATCGCCATTACTTTAGCAGAACTATTATGTCGTAGAGTATCAGGGGAGGTGGTCTCGGTCCTTGAGTCCTATACTCTACCGGGGGGCCTTAGCTCTATCTCTATGGACATTCTGAGGGATGCTGGGGTGAGGCCTTGGATACACTGTTTGGCATTAGGATTGGTTAGTTGCGAGCCCAGTTTGCAGCCCTCGCCAATAGGGGCTTACGTGTTGGTATGGCACTATATAGCAATAAACGTAACCTTTGTTATATATTGTTCATGGTTGGGTGCATGTGAGTTGACGATAAACGTGATCTTCGGGTAACGTCACACACTCGTGTATAGAGGCGGAGTCAATAAACGCGACCTTTGGCTACCTCAACCTTTCTATAGCATACTGCAAACTTTAAACCAGACCAAAGATATAAATTGACTTTTTGCATGCATATGTAATGTTGCATTGTTTTGGCTACTCACTGAGCCGTGTTGTGTGCTCACCCCTCGACGTCGAATATTTTTAGTTGATGATGCAGGTTACACAGTTGAAGACTATGTCAATGCTTCTACGTACGGGACGGTAGCAGCAATGGAAGTTGAAGCTGAAGATGATACACACGACTCCTCTTGCGAGTGCAACTCGTGTGTATTTGATTAGATATTTTTATAGGTTTCTTTTATTGAATTTAATAGAGACTTGTATTTGATATTTAAATATTTATGTCTCAGTTGAAAATAGAATAATTTGCTATTAAATTAATGATATCATCTTAGTTGCTCAGTTCATTTTATTATAGATTTTCCGCTATTGTGTATTACTCTGATTATGATTACGGATGTGTGTAAGTTTAGATAACGCGGGGATAGCCTATTTGAGATCCTGGTTGAACCGTTGGTTATTTAACGGTTCATCACACCATTCTGAACAGTGCGGAATTGGGGTGTGACAACTTGGTATCAGAGCTTCTCAGGCCTTGCCCGCTAAACTAACATACATTCGAGACAAATATGAACTGAGATAGAATAAATTAAAAGTTTTAATATAAACACACTGTAAGCACAAGTGATGATTGAGACCAAATTTAAAAGAGAATAATATATCTATTAAAGGGGAAACAAGTTACATACAATGAGAGAGAGAAATAGAATGTATATACATAATGAAAGCGGAGTACAGCCCACAACCCGGACGGCTACTCCGTAGTACAAGAAAGAAAAATAAAAGTACAATCGGGAAGCCGGAGGCGAAGGAGGAGGCGGTGCCTCACGGTCTCCGTCGAAGTCCTCGGCGTAGACTCTAGTCAACCAAGGCTATCCGAGTCCGGGTCGTCCTGTAGACTAGCCGTGAGACCGGCTATCCTCCGATCGGCCGCACGCCGCACCTCTAGGAGCTCTCCCATCCGAACCTCTGATGCGTGCTGAGCAGCCAACAGCTCATCCATCTTCAAATCAGATCTGCGCTGAGCATCCCTGAGCTCACGCAATATCTCCATCATATACGTCCATAGGGTAGATTTCCCCTATGACCGGACAATGTAGCACCGATCATCGTCCGCATGATGATGTAAGGAAGACGGACGGGCTGATGAGTGCATATACTCGTAGATCAAAAACGGGTCAGCCGAGACACCCTCTCATAATGCCCACTCTGCGGGATCAGGTTAGGCCGAATGATCCTACGTAACACCCGTGGAGCCGGACGCAAGTAGCACGCCCTCATCCGCCGCCGATCGGGCTGTAGTAACCGACTATCAATCTCGGCCCGCAACCACGCCTCAATAAAGTCGTGCTCACCAGGTGCACAGGACACCATAGGACCGTCATATGGAATGCCCAACAGGTCGGCCAGCCGCCGATAATCAAAAGAAATCTGCACCCCTTGACGTAGCTAGTGATGCGCAACTCCCGACCAAGCTCCACATCGTTGTGGTTTCCCACAATCTGAAGGTTGCAATAGAAACCGGCGCACTAACTCGGACGGGTGCACGCATCGTATGTGATGACCGGGAGCCACCCCATATCACCAAAAGCTCTCTCTACGTTGAACAAGGCTAGCTCAGCCAAGTTCACCATACGACCCCCTTCCACTTTCTTGCCCGTATAGTAGGCATACCGCGCCTCGGCTTCATTGGAGCGGAAGCGAAGCGGATCACGAACTCGGGTACTTTGGTACGAACCATAGTATCTCGCAGATAAGAAAGAAAAAGGAAAACAAGGAGTTAATAGGATAAAAGTTTAAAAATCGGGCATTATAACGACGTAAGTTGGTCAAAAGCCTCACTTTTCACCCATACAAGTGGGGAGGAGGACTTACGTAAGTTCCAACACATCACACAACGGCTAAACGAAAGGAAATTCTAACGGACAAGGTCCAATTTGAAGGAATTGCAAGAAATCAAAAAATTTCGACAAATTAGGGAAAAAAGAGAAAAATTTAAGTTTCTCGATAACCAACCGATGAAACTCAAAAATTTTTGAGGGCTTTCGTTCCTCAAGACACCAACAACAAAAGCCCCCAATAAAAATCGAATTTTTACGGTTGGAAAAAGTTTAATTTGAAAAATAGAAGTTAAATGAGCAAAAACCTAGAGATAAAAACCTTAAAAAACAGGAAAAGTTGGGAAAGTATACCTGTAGAGGTGATGTGGATGTCGAAACTCGGACTAAGAATGATCCACAACAAAGTGAAGTAGCACTCGTAGCAACTCGGAGAGAAGAGACGAGTCGAAACGGGAGGGAAATAATAGAAAATGACCCAAAATCGGACTTTAAAAATCTGATTTTTGGTCGAGGGCCGGACAACTCGACCGGGGCCATCGACCCTCCGATCGACCCTCTAATCGACCCTCCGCTCTCGGGAATCGACAGAAACTACAGGGTCGGACATTAAGGGTCTTACATACCATCGACCCTCACCCGTCGACCCGCACTAAAAAGACAGTATTTTTTTATAAAATGAGCTCGAATTGGAATTGATTATTGGTTAACGTGCCTACATGACATATACATGATTTCTCACCTATTTTGGTAATTTTCAGGCACCACCAATCATCAAAAAGAATTATGTCCGGACGTAGAGTTACCCGACAGACCGCCAAAACACGGTCCCACCACCACCACCGGCGGATGAGACTAATCAAGAGAACAATTATGCACGGGGTAATCCCGAACCGGCAAACCCTACAAATTTGCCACCACCACCACCGGAGCTAACAACAAGGTGGTGATGAATCTCGCACAACAACTACAAGCAAATGCAACACGCACAAGCTCAAATGCAGGTTGCAATGGGAGTTATGTTTCAAGCCACTCGGCCGCAACCATGCACACCGGGCAAGCTAGTGCAGCACCGGCGGGTAATCACCCAGCTCAACGGACACCTCAACAACCGGCTGCACCAATTCCAGCGCAAGCCCCTGGCAGCCCAAGGGAACTACCAAGATCCACCCTATGTGTTTGGGGCAAACCCCCAAAACCAACCGGATCACTCCCGACTAGTAGAGAGATTCTCGAAGATGAAACCTAAGGAATTCAACGGTAAACCGTCTGATCCGCTGTGGCCAGCACACCGGATAGACGAGATGGAGAGAAATTTCCTTATGATGACTATTTCGAAGAAGAAGAGAAAGTATTATGCGCCACCTTCATGCTCAAAGGCGACGCACACCATTGGTGGAAATCCACAAAAACATACTTATTGACCGGACATGCCCTACCGACATGGGCTATATATAAAGAAGCGTTCTTCGAGAAATATTTCCCACGAAGCTTCGGAGACTCAATGGAGAAAGAGTTCCCGAGTTTGTACCAGGGACGGATGACCGTAGAGGCGCATATCAACGGCGCTACGAAGAACTGTTTTTCTTCGCACCGGCGAGTATGCAAGAAGAAGATACAAAAACCCGTAGGTTCGTTACGGGACTAAGAGGAAGCATAAGAGAAAATGTTCTGGGCTTAGAGAAGAAGATTTACAACGAAGCTGTCCAGATCGCTCGAGTAATTGAATCGAGCCAGAAGGAGAGCTATTTCTCCCAGAACCGAGGAATCAAGAGACCAGCCGGAAACACCTACAACGGAGGCAATAATAGGACGTATAAACCTTTTCGTCCTCAGAATTTGGCTACTCCATCGAAGTCTACTTCAGCAGCTCAACCACAGCCAAAGTCAAATTTTGAAGTCCCGAAGTGCTTTAACTGCAATCAACCAGGGCATATGGCAAGAGAGTGCCCAAAACCCAAGAAGCAGTTACATCAAGGACGGGTATATGCTGTTACGCCGAAGATGCCGCCGCATCGCCCGATGTGGTGGCCCGGGTATGACCAAAACTTTCAAGATTTTAATTACATTGATTGAGCATGTAGACTAAGTAAAAATGAAATCACGGTATCGTACCTATCAATGGCATACCCGCCAGAGTACTCTTTGATTCAGGAGCTACTCATTCATTTATATCTGTGTCGTTTGGAAAGAAGACCAAATTGCCCATCAAAACATTAGACTACAAATTACTTGTACGGTCACCGATGGGATTAGAAGTGGAATTAGAGAAAGGTTATGGACCATGTCCAGTTCTCATTGGAGAGCAGACTTTGGATGCAACCTTGATACAACTTGAGATGGCAGACTTTGATGTCATCTTGGGAATGGACTGGTTAGCTCGGCATTCTGCAAATCTGTTATGCGCCGAAAAGAAGCTAACATTTAAAGATAAAGAAGGAGCAGAATTCAGTTTCTCGGGAACCAAACTTCCCAGGAGACGAAAGCTCATACTCTCAGCATTTAAGGCTAAGAAGTGCCTTGAGAAAGGGGCGGTCGGATATCTAGTATCAGTGGTCGACCTAACCAAGGACGTGCCACGAATGGAAGATATTGATGTCGTGCGAGATTTTCCCGATGTATTTCCGGAGGAACTACCCGGATTACCACCCGACCGAGCCACAGAGTTCGTAATAGACCTTCTACCCGGAGCCGCACCAGTATCAAAAGCACCTTATAGAATGGCTCCTACCGAACTGAAGGAATTAAAAGTGCAATTACAAGAACTGCTGGATAAGGGCTATATTAGACCCAGTATATCTCCATGGGGAGCACCGGTGTTGTTCGTAAAGAAGAAGGATGGTAGCGTTCGATTATGTATCGACTATCGAGAGTTGAATAAATTGACCATCAAGAATCGATACCCACTACCTAGGATCGATGACTTGTTCGATCAGTTACAGGGAGCAAAAGTATTTTCAAAGATCGATCTTCGATCGGGCTATCATCAGCTGAAGATTAAAGAAGGTGACATTCCGAAGACAGCTTTCAGGACAAGATACGGACATTATGAATTCTTAGTAATGTCATTCGGATTAACTAATGCACCGGCAACGTTCATGGAACTTATGAACCGAGTTTTCCACGATATGCTGGATACGTCGGTTATAGTATTTATTGATGACATATTGGTATACTCCAAGGACAAGGAAACCCATGTCAAGAACCTAAACGCAGCCCTACAACGTTTAAGGAAAGAGAAGTTATACGCCAAATTTTCAAAGTGTGAGTTTTGGCTAAGTGAAGTCGCCTTTCTAGGCCATGTAGTATCCGCCGAAGGAATCAAAGTGGACCCCAGCAAAATCGAGGCTATTGTGAAGTGGGAAGCACCAAAGAGCGTTTCAAAAATTAGAAGTTTTCTGGGTCTAGCTGGTTATTATCGGAGATTCGTAGAAGACTATTCTCGGATTGCCGTACCTCTTACCAGTTTGACCAAGAAAGGAGAAAAATTTGTATGGACGGATAAGTGTGAAAAGAGTTTTCAAACACTGAAGACCAGATTGATATCCGCTCCGATTTTGACTATTCCGATCCCAGGACAGACATTTACCTTATATACCGATGCGTCGGGATTGGGATTAGGATGTGTGCTTATGCAAGGAGAGCAAGTGATTGCCTATGCCTCGAGACAATTGAAGGTACATGAGAAAAATTACCCCACTCATGATTTGGAGTTAGCGGCAGTAGTACATGCTGTCAAGATATGGAGACACTACCTATACGGAGAGAAATTCCAGATTAAGTCGGACCATAAAAGTCTTACTTATTTATTTAATCAGAAGGAGTTGAATATGAGACAAAGAAGATGGCTGGAACTATTGAAAGACTATGATTGTGATATCCAAAGATCATCCAGAAAAGCGAACGTAGTAGCGGATGCATTGAGCAGAAAAGCAATGATAAAATCTCAAGGAGAAGTTAGCATGACTGCGGCAATGTGCACTACCAGAATGGTATTCAATCACGGCAACGAGCAGTATGTGATAGATACAACGGATGAATCAGCTAACCAAGGGTTTATTCATCGGTTTTCGAATATGTTCGCGGCATTGAAGATTATACCGGATATAATGGATGAAGTGAAGACAGCTATCCAAGCAGATCCTTATCTGAGAACAGTACAAGAAGACATTGAGAAAGGTAGGACTAACCCTGAGTTCACCTTGGATGAAGAAAAAGTGTTGAAATACAAAGGAAGAATATGTGTACCCGAAACAGAAAGTGTGGACATTAGACACCGACTGATGAAAGAAGCTCATACCACCATCTATTCGATACATCCTGGAAGTACAAAAATGTATCATGATCTAAAGAAACTATATTGGTGGAGGGGAATGAAAGCAGATGTAGCTAAGTTCGTGTCTCAATGCCTAAATTGTCAGAAAGTAAAGGCTGAACGACAAAGACCCGCAGGACTGTTACAGCCGTTACCGGAACCAGCATGGAAATGGGACTGCATCACTATGGACTTTGTCACAGGACTACCATTGACTCCTCGAGTAGTTGACGCAGTTTGGGTGATTGTAGACCGTCTGACAAAAACAGCTCGTTTCATACCTATACGACCTCAGTATACACTGGAAAGGTTAGCGAAGCTGTATGTGGATAATATTGTTCGCTTACACGGTGTACCAGAAAGCATTGTGTCTGATAGAGATCCCCGATTTACTTCCAAGTTTTGGGAAGGACTACAAAAGGCTATGGGTACAACATTAAAGTTCAGTACGGCATTCCATCCACAGACAGATGGACAGTCGGAGCGTACAATTCAGATTCTAGAAGATATGCTACGAGCATGTGTAATTGATTTCAAGGGATCATGGGATGAAAAATTACCATTGATCGAGTTCGCTTATAATAATAGCTATCAGGCTACTATACAGATGTCACCTTATGAAGCACTGTATGGAAGAAAGTGTCGAACTCCTTTGTTTTGGAATGAAGTTGGAGAACGTAGTATTGTTGGACCAGAATTCGTTGAAGAAACTTGTCGAGTGGTCGACATTATCAAGGAAAGAGTAAGAACAGCTCAGAACCGTCAGAAGCAATACGCAGATACTCGACGAAGAGATCTAGAGTTCGCCGTAGGTGATAAAGTATTTTTGAAGGTATCGCCTATGCGAGGATTGAAAAGGTTCGGACAAAAAGGGAAACTAAGTCCAAGATATGTCGGGCCATATGAAATTCTGGCTAAGCGTGGAAAAGTAGCTTATCAGTTAGCACTACCACCATCTATGTCAAGCGTGCATGACGTATTTCACATTTCCTTATTGAAGAAATATGTCAAAGACCCAACGCATGTTTTGACAGTGGATTTACCAGAATTGACCGATGATTTGACATTTGAAGTAACACCAACGGAAATCACTAGTCGAAAGGTTCAACGTCTACGCAATAGAGATATCTACTATGTTAAGGTCACATGGAAAAGTAGAGACATGGAAGAAGTTACATGGGAAGAAGAAAATGCTATGCGGAAGCAATACCCTCACTTATTTGATTCAGAAGGTACGTCCAATTTCGAGGACGAAATTTTTATAAGTTGGGGGGAGTTGTAAGACCCGTGTCAAACTAACCCGGTCTTACCACCTTGAACCAGGTTCACCCATCATGGTCGAGGCAATTGAACCAAGGGCGTGAAGGAGAGCGAGATCCCAGGTATCAAATCGACCCAAAAACACTTAAAATAGAGCAAGGGTCGCATACCCAGCTAAACAGGGTCGACCCTCTCAAATTAGAAACTCAGACCCTGAAAAATGGACAGAGGGTCGGACAATGTCAGACCACAGGGTCGACGGGATCATCGACCCTCTAATCGACCCTCACTTACTGCCGAGTCTGAAATTAGGAAATTTCCTAATTTTCGATTGGGATTCTTTCCAAATCTCAATGGGACTATTATAGGACATTCCTACTCTATTTAAAGGACGTCCCTAAGCCACTTTCACTCCTTTCACAACCCTAATTGAATTGAGAGAAAGAGAGAAGAAGGAAAAGAGGAAGAAAAGAGGCAAGGAAGAAGACTTAGCAAAAAGGAGAAGAATTTCCAGAGAAAAGTAATCTTCTCAGGTATGGATACTAATTCCATGAGTTTCTACAGACCTTAGATTAGATATGGTTGAGTGTAGGATTTCGGAGAAACCCAAACCATCCATCCATGGTTAGGTTGTCATGGAAAAACCTAGGATAATGCATGAAAGCCATCTAGGAGGATGAATCATGGTTTCAGACCATGGAATGAATGTTTAATGGAATGTGGAAGCAAGCCATAGGACCCCAAACATGAAGAATGAACTAAAAACTGGAAATTGGACCTGATTGCACGGAGGGGTCGCACATACGGGGTCGATAGACCCATCGACCCTATGCACCCCGACCATCGACCCTCAGGATTCGGGAAGTTCGGGACAGAGGACGGGGTCGATAGACCCATCGACCCTATGCATTCTCGAGCATCGACCCTCCGATCGACCCCGCTAACAAAGATGGTTTTTAAATTGGAAATTAATTCTAATTAAATTCTATCGACTTTGTTAGGTTTGCTAGCATTATAATAACACTGTAGAGGTGATTCTAAAGCTTGGAAAAATATCTATTAGCAAGCTAAGGTGAGGAACCTTAACACCAAACTAAATTGGTTAATAAGAAACTGTTTTCTATTTCTTGAGTCCTATGCTATGCTTGATCCTATGCGAATATGTTTGTAATGTGCATACAAAGATGCCATCCAATATTTCTATTATTTGTTCATGCATATTTACTTTATTGTTTATAACATGATGATGATGATGATGATAGGAATAGGCATGTGCTTGTATGTGTGTGGTTGATGTGCTTGATGCGAGCGAGTATCAGGGGAGGTGTGATGAGGACGTCAATAAACGTAACCTTTGGCGGGTCTCAGCACTTTAGCTCTATCTCTAACTCAAGTCTTGTGCATTGGCATCGTCGTATCGCCATTACTTTAGCAGAACTATTATGTCGTAGAGTATCAGGGGAGGTGGTCTCGGTCCTTGTAGTCTCTCACTCTATCGGGGGCCTTAGCTCTATCTCTATGGACATTCTGAGGGATGCTGGGGTGAGGCCTTGGATACACTGTTTGGCATTAGGATTGGTTAGTTGCGAGCCCAGTTTGCAGCCCTCGCCAATAGGGGCTTACGTGTTGGTATGGCACTATATAGCAATAAACGTAACCTTTGTTATATATTGTTCATGGTTGGGTGCATGTGAGTTGACGATAAACGTGATCTTCGGGTAACGTCACACACTCGTGTATAGAGGCGGAGTCAATAAACGCGACCTTTGGCTACCTCAACCTTTCTATAGCATACTGCAAACTTTAAACCAGACCAAAGATATAAATTGACTTTTTGCATGCATATGTAATGTTGCATTGTTTTGGCTACTCACTGAGCCGTGTTGTGTGCTCACCCCTCGACGTCGAATATTTTTAGTTGATGATGCAGGTTACACAGTTGAAGACTATGTCAATGCTTCTACGTACGGGACGGTAGCAGCAATGGAAGTTGAAGCTGAAGATGATACACACGACTCCTCTTGCGAGTGCAACTCGTGTGTATTTGATTAGATATTTTTATAGGTTTCTTTTATTGAATTTAATAGAGACTTGTATTTGATATTTAAATATTTATGTCCCAGTTGAAAACAGAATAATTTGCTATTAAATTAATGATATCATCTTAGTTGCTCAGTTCATTTTATTATAGATTTTCCGCTATTGTGTATTACTCTGATTATGATTACGGATGTGTGTAAGTTTAGATAACGCGGGGATAGCCTATTTGAGATCCTGGTTGAACCGTTGGTTATTTTTTAAAAAACGGTTCCAAGGTGTGTATGTAAAAGGATTTGGTCTTCTAACACTTTATCGAAAATCAAGAATTTCCTTTAGCATTGTTGTGCTCAAGGTATCCGCCTTTAAAACCTTTTTTGTAAAAAAAAATAAGTTTTTTTTTTTTATAGAAATGGATTTGGGGGGGGGGGATAAAAAAAAAAAAATATTTCAAAAAATTTTTATTATATAGGGGGCGGGGGGGGGTTTTTTTTTTTTTTTTTTTAATTTAAAAAAAAAAAAAAGAAAGAGAAAAAATGGGAGGTTATATTTTTTTATCAATAAAACAATAAAAATAAAGGGAAAGAGGGGGGAAAGAGGGGGGGGAGTGGAAACACCAAAAAACAAAAAAAACTAATAAAACAAAAACACACAGGGGCCAAGACGAAAATTAACAACTTGCTACCTTGAGTTGATTGGGGTGGTCATTCACACATTTGCCATGTTAACACATTTCGTGTAACACACCATGCCACACACCTATAGGTATCCATACTAGAGGCTTGGCCTACCAAATGTGTACACCCAGACCTACAATGCATGCACTTCAAATGCACAACACATACAATCACATCCAAAACACAGTATCTAACGTG
Source organism: Protea cynaroides (assembly GCA_028583415.1). Classification (NCBI taxonomy): domain Eukaryota; kingdom Viridiplantae; phylum Streptophyta; class Magnoliopsida; order Proteales; family Proteaceae; genus Protea; species Protea cynaroides. Next base: position 54,608,835 of record CM053274.1, on the reverse strand, counting down.
GTTCACCTATTACACATTGTGATGGCTAGTCAACGGGACAATACCCTAAATTAGGATTTCGTATTATACCCAATACGCTACTCAGATAGTATTCTACTTGTCACACTCCAATTCCAGCTGAACCAGAAGTGTAAGTGAACCACCACTAAACCAAAGGTATACAGCAGAATCTCAATAAGACTGTATCCACTAATACAAACCATTGCACACAACCATAACCAAAATATAAATAAATACAACGGAAGTCTTAAATTAAATGAACTAAGTTTTACATTGTAAGTATAGTAACCAATTATTTTTCATACCAAAACGTAAATAAATATCTTTAAAATGTTAATAAAACTCCAACTGAAATAAACCAACTAACTAAATTAACATATCTTAGAGGTACATGCAGAAAGGGCACTCGCGTGAAGCATCATGCTTGTCCTCCCCTACTTACACTTCTAAAGCAGCTACACCTCCATACACTGGAGCGTCCAGGTAGTCCTCCACAGTATAACCTGCATCAACATCTAAAAATGGTGTATACACAAGGGTGAACTCACAACTTAGCTCGAAGAAAACAGAAAATACGGACACATGCGAAACCGGAGCCGCACCAAAAATGTGTATACATAAGGGTGAATAACATTCACATTAAGAAAGTCGTGATAACATTCGCTTATGTTTTAAGTTTGTAATGTGCTATAGAAAGGATTGGTAGCCATCGCACCTCTATACATGAGTGTGTGAATCCGCCCAATGGATCAAACATCACTGTCGTCCTGCATGCACCCACCATGGAATAGGGATAGAGCTAAAGTGTTCGGATCACACACCGCCAATACTTCCCCTGATGCCCTACCTGTACCAACACATAAGCCCCTATTGGCGAGGGCTTATAAATTGGGTTCGCAACTAACCAATCCTATATGTCATTACAGTATGTCCTATCCCAGCACAGCTCCCTATGACATAGAGATAGGGCTTGAGTCTAGTGGCCAGACCGGAGACCACAATACCAATTCCACCCCCTGATACCCTACCCGAACCAAGCATCCTAAGACAGAAGTGATACGAAAAGGTGCTAATGTGAGGAATGATCGAAGACCCCAGGCCCTTCCCATTCCACACACTAACGAAAATAATCACATGCCTAACAATCACATCCTAGCATAGCAAGTATGCATGAACAATATAATAACTTAAAGTAAAGATGACATGTGAGTATGCACAAACACCATTCCACAGAATAATAATTATTAACAACGTTTTACTGTTATTAAGTTATTAGGGTTTAGGTCCGATTCCCTTACCTGACGCTTGATTGCTAGCTTGCTCTGCATCACAGAATTCAAACTTGCTATCACAGGGTCCTACATGATGTTAGGGTTTAGTTAGAATTAGTTCCATAGGTTTTACGTTGGTCAGAAACCAACTGGGGTTGAAAATACCCCTCTCGGTGCATACTGATTGTAGCACTGTGGGGAAAGGTGCAATCGATATGGTTGACCGGTCCCCCAATGACTAGTTCCCTAGAAGCACCGGTCGCAGTACTGTCGCACCTAGTGTAACCTGTATAGTCGATCGGTATGCCTCTGGAAGACCACTAACTTGGTGTTCGTCTTTCGTCGGTCACCCATTATGATCCCTAGGATTCCTCCTATGCATTCTAGGCCTAAGCAACGAGTTAAGGTTGTTTTATGTTCCATTTAAGTCCTAGTTTCGATGATTTTTTGCCTAGAATTCGAATCTAGAATTTATCGAACAATTAGGGTTTAACGGAAAACTAAGAGTTTTAGATCAATACCTAGCCTTGCATGGTATTGATCAGTCATGATCAATCATCTATAATGCTTATTTTAGAGAGAAATTCAAGCATTTATTGTCAGTTCACAACTATGGTGTTCTTTGTCCAACGGCGACTCCTCTTCTACTTTTCCTTGCTCCTTCTCCTCTTTCGATTTTTTTCTTCCCTCTAGGGTTTGTGATAACAATCAAAGAGGTTTAAGGAGGTTTAGAGGTCCTTAAATAGGCTAGGGTAGAGTTTAGGAAGTTTCCCTATGTTAGAAAAGTCTCTAGGCCTGAGATTTGGCAAGCGAGACCCACAGAGATTCTTTTTCGGATCTAACTAATCTGCCTGCGGAGACATACTGGTCAACCAGTATATAGACCGGTATCATGAAATAGGTATGAATAATTTCTCTATTTTTGGTCCATTTTTGTACCTAATTGTCATCCACTCATCCCATCTGGTCTGATTATGATTGGAAGACCTGTTACGACATGAAATAGAGGTTTAAATCGGGTTCATGGAGTGCGGGTCTTACAACTCCCCCACCCTTAAAAAAAATTTCATCCCCAAAATTTGCATGTAGGTCTCATAACTCCCTACCCTTAAAAGAAATTTCAACCTCAAAATTTGCACATACCTTGTTCATCGAAAAGGTTAGGATACTCCTTTCGCATTGCGTTTTCCTCTTCCCAAGTGATTTCTTCTACATCTTGGCTTTCTCAATGCACTTTCACATAATGTATATCTTTTCTTTGGAGGTGTTGTACATTTTGGCTTATGAGTATCACAGGTATCACCTCAAATGTCAAATCCTCTGTTAAGTCTGGTGGGTCTGCTGTCAAGATGTGCGATGGGTCCCTAACATACTTCTTCAATAGTGAAACATGGAATACATCATGAACGCTTGACATGGATGGTGGTAGAGCTAGTTGATACGCCACATTATCACGTCTGGTTAATATCTCATATGATCCCACATACCTGGGGCATAGCTTTCCCTTTTTACCTAACCGTTTCAGACCTCGCACAGGTGATGCCTTTAAGAATACCTTGTCACCCATTGCAAACTCCAAATCTTGACGTCGGTTATTAGCATAATGCTTTTGTCGAACTCGAGCTATCTTTACTCTTTCTTTAATTTGATCAATCGCTCGACAAGTTTCTTCTACGAACTTCGGTCCTACAATTCTTCTCTCTCCCACCTCATTCCATAACAGAGGTGTACGGCATTTCTTCCCATAGAGTGCCTCATATGGAGCCATCTGAATCATAGCCTGGTAACTATTGTTATAAGCAAACTTGATGAGCGATAGCTTCTCGTCCCAAGCTCCTTTGAAATCTAGGGCACATGCTTAGAGCATGTCCTCCAAGATTTGAATAGTTCTTTCTGACTGCCCGTCTGTCTGAGGATGAAAAGCTATACTAAACTTTAACTTGGTTGCCATTGCTTTCTGTAATCCTTCCTAGAACTTGGATGTAAAACGGAGATCTCTGTCAGATACTATACTATCTGGGACGTCGTGAAGTCTGACTATATTGTCTACATACAACTTGGCTAGCTTGTCCATGGTGTACTGAGATTTGACAGCGATGAAGCGAGCTGTCTTGGTAAATCAATCGACTATCACCCAAACTGCATCCACTGACCTTGGTGTCAAGGGGAGACCAGTGACAAAATCCATTGTGATACAATCCCACTTCCATGCTGGCTCTGGAAGTGGTTGTAACAAACCTATGGGTCTTTGTCTCTCTGCCTTCACTTGCGGACAAGTTAGACATTGAAATACGAATCGAGCTATATCTGCCTTCATACCCCTCCACCAATATAATCTTCTTAAATTGTGGTACATCTTGGTGCTTCCTGGATGTACCGAATATGGGGTATAATGAGCTTCTGTCATAATTCTATCTTTGATATTTGAGTTCTCACTCTCGGGTATACATAATTGTCCACGATACCTGAGTACCTTGTCTGAACTCAAGGTGAAGTCAGGATTGCTTTTACCCTTCTCTAAATCTTCTTGCACAGTCTTGAGGTGTGGATCCTGTAGGATTGCTACTTTTACTTCATCTATTAAATCTGGTGAGATCTTCAAGGCTGCGAACATTAATGTGAACTTATGAATCAAGTCCTGTTCTATTGAATCTTCTGCAGTCTCTAATATATGTTCTTTATCATTCTCTATTGAGTCCGAGGCTGTAGCACACAATGCAGCATTTGTATTGGGTCATACCTCAGGTTTTGATGCCCACTTTCTGCTTAAGGCATCAGCTACAACGTTTGCTTTACTCAGATGGTACTGGATGTTACAATCATAATCCTTTCGTAGTTTCAACCACCTTCTTTGCCTCATATTCAGGTCTTTTTGAGTGAAGAGGTAAGTCAAACTAGATCGCTGCTATAGTAGGATGGGAAGCACCAAAATCAGTTGCAAAATTTTTTTTAGCTTCCTTGGATTAGCTGGTTACTATAGAAGATTCATAAAGACTACTCAAGGATCGTCGTTCCATTTACCAGACTAACCAAGAAAGGAGAAAAGTTCATATGGACAGACGAGTGTGAGAGGTGCTTCCAAACTCTGAAGGCAAGACTAGTCTCTGCACCTATCTTGACCATCCCAGCACTAGGCCTGTCATTCACCCTATATACGGATGCCTCAGGGTTGGGACTTGGATGTGTATTGATGCAAGGAGATCAGGTGATCGCCTACGCATCAAGACAACTGAAAGAGCATGAGAAGAACTATCCTACACATGATTTAGAATTAGCAGTGGTCATACACGCAATCAAGACATGGAGGCATTACCTGTATGGTGAAAAGTTTCAGATCAAGTCCGATCATAAGAGTTTGACTTACCTCTTCACTCAAAAAGACCTGAATATAAGGCAAAGAAGGTGGTTGAAACTACTAAAGGATTATGACTGTAACATCTAGTACCATCCGGGTCAAGCAAACGTTGTAGCTGATGCCTTAAGCAGAAAGTGGGCATCAAAACCTGAGGCAAGACCCAATACAAATGCTGCATTGTGTGCTACAGCCTCAGACTCAATAGAGAATGATAAAGAACATATATTAGAGACTGCAAAAGATTTAGTAGAACAGGGCTTGATTCATAAGTTCACATTGATGTCGCAGCCTTGAAGATCTTACCAGATCTAATAGATGAGGTAAAAGTAGCAATCCTACAGGATCCACACCTCAAGACTGTGCAAGAAGATTTAGAGAAGGGTAAAAGCAACCCTGACTTCACCTTGAGTTCAGACAAGGTACTCAGGTATCGTGGAAAATTATGTATACCCAAGAGTGAGAACTCAAATATCGAAGACAGAATTATGACAGAAGCTCATTATACCCCATATTTGGTACATCCAGGAAGCACCAAGATGTACCACAATTTAAGAAGATTATATTGGTGGAGGGGTATGAAGGCAGATATAGCTCGATTCATATTTCAATGTCTAACTTGTCAACAAGTGAAGGCAGAGAGACAAAGACCCGTAGGTTTGTTACAACCACTTCCAGAGCCAGCATGGAAGTGGGATTGTATCACAATGGATTTTCTCACTGGCCTCCCCTTGACACCAAGGTCAGTGGATGCAGTTTGGGTGATAGTCGATCGATTTACCAAGACAGCTCGCTTCATCACTGTCAAATCTCAGTACACCATGGATAAGCTAGCCAAGTTGTTTGTAGACAATATAGTCAGACTTCACGACGTCTCAGATAGTATAGTATCTGACAGAGATCTCCGTTTTACATCCAAGTTTTGGGAAGGATTACAGAAAGCAATGGGAACCAAGTTAAAGTTTAGTATAGCTTTTCATCCTCAGACAGACGGGCAGTCAGAAAGAACTATTCAAATCTTGGAGGACATGCTCCAAGCGTGTGCCCTAGATTTCAAAGGAGCTTGGAACGAGAAGCTATCGCTCATCGAGTTTGCTTATAACAATAGTTACCAGGCTATGATCCAGATGGCTCCATATGAAGCACTCTATGGGAAGAAATGCCGTACACCTCTGTTATGGAATGAGGTGGGAGAGAGAAGAATTGTAGGACCGGAGTTCGTAGAAGAAACTTGTCGAGCGATTGATCAAATTAAAGAAAGAGTAAAGATAGCTCAAGTTCAACAAAAGCATTATGCTAATAACCGACGTCGAGATTTGGAGTTTGCAGTGGGTGACAAGGTATTCTTAAAGGCATCACTTGTGCGAGGTCTGAAATGGTTAGGTAAAAAGGGAAAGCTATGCCCTAAGTATGTGGGACCATATGAGATATTGACCAGACATGATAATGTGGCGTATCAACTGGCTCTACCACCATCCATGTCAAGCGTTCATGATGTATTCCATGTTTCACTATTGAAGAAGTATGTTAGGGACCCATCGCACATCTTGACAGCAGACCCTCCAGACTTGACAGAGGATTTGACATTTGAGGTGATACCTGTGATACTCACAAGCCAAAATGTACAACACCTCCGAAGCAAAGATATACATTATGTGAAAGTGCATTGAAAAAGCCAAGATGTAAAAGAAATCACTTGGGAAGAGGAGAACGCAATGCGAAAGGAGTATCCTAACCTTTTCGATGAACAAGGTATGTGCAAATTTTGAGGTTGAAATTTCTTTTAAGGGTAGGGAGTTATGAGACCTACATGTAAAATTTTGGGGATGAAATTTCTTTTAAGGGTGGGGGAGTTGTAAGTGTAAGACTCGTACTAAACTAACTCGGTCTTACCACCTTGAACCAGGTCTACCCATCATGGTCGAGCCAAATGGATCAAGTACGTGAGGGAGATCGCGATCCCAGGTATTTAACTGACCCAAAAACACAAAAAATAGGGGGAGGGTCGCGCACCCAGCTAGGCAGGATCGGACCCCCCAAGATAGAAAGTCAGACCCTGAGTTTTCAACCGGGGGTCGAACATTTTAGAACCAAGGGTCGATGGGATCTCCGACCCCCTCATCGACCCCCAGTCTGTCGACAGAAATCGTGATTTAAAAACTTTCCAAATTTCAATGGGATTCTTTCCTAATCTCAATGGGACTTATTTTTGGAGTTTCTACTCTATAAATAGGACGTCCCTAAGCCTCTTTCACTCCTTTTAGAACCCTAATTGGATTGAGAGAAAGAGAAGAGAAGGAGAAGAGAAAGAGAAGAGAAGGAAAGTGGAGAAGAAGATCAAAGAGAAGGCTTCAGAGAGATAAGCCTAATTCTCAGGTATGGGTACTATCTCCATGAAATTCTACAGACCTTAGAATAGATAGTGAAGAGAGAATGATCTAGGAGAAACCCAAATCATCCATCAATGGTTAGGTTTTCATGGAAAACCATGGGGGAAATCATAAAAACCATATAAGTGAATAAATTATGGTTCTAAGCCATAGAACAGGTATGTAACGAGTTGTAGAAGCAAGCCATAGGACCCCAAACATGAAGGAATGGACTGAAGGATGAAAATTTGACGAAACCCACAGGGGGTCGCACGGGGGATCGATGGCCAATCGACCCTACCAGACCCTAACAATCGATCCCCAGTATTCGGGAAGTCCAGACTGTGGGTAGTCACACCCATGGTCGATGGAACCTCCGACCCTGGCATCAACCCCCAGTTAACAGCATGCTTTTTAAAGTCCAAATTAATTATAATTAAATTCTATCGACTTGATTAGGTCTTCTAGTGTTATAATATCGATATATAGTTGATTCTTAATGCTTGAAAGAGGACCTACGATCAAGCAAATGTGAGGGAACAAGACCTAAATTAATTGGTTAATAATAAACTATTTTATTCTTGAGTCCAATGCCGTGATTGATTTTATGCGTGTATGATTGTTATGTGCATTCAACATGTCATCCAATATTTCTATTATTACTGTTCATGCATATTTACTTATTATTTATAACATAATGATGTGGATGATGATAGGAATAGGCATGTGGATGTATGTGTGTGGTTTGTGTGTTTGATGTGAGCGAGAATCAGGGGGAGGTGTCATAGGCGGGGCCTCAACACTCTAGCTCTATCTCTAACTCAAGTCTTGTCCACTGACATCGTCGTATCGCCATTACCTTAGCAGAACTATTACATCGTAGGGTATGAGGGGCAGTGGTCTCGGACCGTATAGTCTCTGACTCTGCGGGGGGCTTTAGCATATCTCTATGGATGTATTGGGGGATGCTGGGGTGAGGCCTTGGATATCCTGATTGGCATTAGGATTGGTTAGTTGCGAGCCCATTTTGCGAGCCCTCCCCAGCAGGGGCTTACGTGTTGGTATGGGCAACGGGTACAACAATAAACGTGACCTTTGCGTGTACATTGTCCATGGTGGGTGCATGTGGGTCGACAATAAACGTTACCTTTGGGTGGCTTCACACACTCGTGTATAGAGGTGCGGCATCAATAAACGTGACCTTTGGCCACCTATCCTTTCTTTAGTACATTGCAAACTTATTTACTAGACCAAAGATATGAATTGAATGCATGCATATGTTTGTTGCATTGTTTTGTTTGCTCACTGAGCCATGATGTCTACTCACCCTCTCGACGTCAAATATTTTTAGTTGATGATGCATGTACTACAGTTGAAGATTATATGAATACTCCGGTGTATGCGCGTGTTGCTGCAATGGAAGTTGATGACTTGGAGGATACGCATGACCCCTCATGCGAGTGCAACTCATGCGTATTCTATTAGAATTTTATTTGAATTTATAAAAGGATGTAATTGATATTTTATTTATTTATGTCTCAGTTGATACAACAATAACTTGATATTTTAATTATGATTATTACATTTAGAGTTCTCAGTTCATTTACTATAAGACGTCCGCTATTGTGTATTAATTCTGATTATGGTTGTGGATGTGCATGATTTTATTTTTAATGGATACCGCCTACTAGAGATCCTGGTTGAACCATTGGTTTATTAGCGGTTCATCACTCCATTCTGAATGGTGCATAATTGGGGTGTGACAACTTGGTATTAGAGCATCTCAGGCTTTATCTGTGAAACCGTATACTTCCACAAAAGGTCATGAATTAAGATAGGATAAAAATTTAAAAGATGTAATAATAACACACCATAAACATCTGTGTTGTTTGAGACTAAACTGAAAGAGAATAATGCATCTATTAAATGAGAAACAAATTTATATACAACCAAAAGGAAAAACAAATGCTTATATATATATATATATATATATATATATATATATATATATATATATATATATATATATATATATATATATATATGATTAAAGCAGAGTATAGTCCACAGTCCGAACAGTTACTCTGAAATACAAAAAGAAAAATAAAAGAAGTGCATCAAGAAACTGGAGGTGATGGGGGAGGCAGTGCCTCACGGTCTCTATCATAGTCCTCAGCGTAGACTCTGGTCAACCAAGCTATCTGAGTCTGGGTCGTCTGGAGACTAGCTGTGAGATCAGCCACCCGCTGGTCAGTCACACGCTGAGCATCTCTCAGCTCTCCCATCTACTGATCCGATATGCGCTGAGCAACCAGAAGCTCTCCCACCCGCTGATCAGACGAGCGCTGAGCCTCTAGAAGCTCTCCCATCCTCAAGTCAGGCATACACTGATCCTCTCGTATCTCATGTAATATCCCCATCATGTCGTCAGATGGAGCATACGAAGGCCCAACTGCATACAAAGGACCAGCTGCATACGAAGGACCAGCCGAAGAAGACGGACTAGCTCCAGTAGCATGATTAGGTGATGGAGGAGGTATGGTGTAAGACCCATATTAAACTAACCCGGTCTTACCACCTTGAACCAGGTCTACCCATCATGGTCGAGCCAAATGGATCAAGTACGTGAGGGAGATCGTGATCCCAGGTATTAAACTGACCCAAAAATACTAAAAATAGGGGGAGGGTCGCACACCCAGCTAGGCAGGGTCGGACCCCCCAAGATAGAAAGTCAGACCCTAAGTTTTTAACTGGGGGTCAGGCATTTTAGAACCAGGGGTCGACGGGATCTCTGACCCCCTCATCGACCCGCAGTCTGTGGACAGAAACCGTGATTTGGAAACTTTCCAAATTTCAATGGGATTCTTTCCTAATCTCAATGGGACTTATTTTTAGAGTTTCTACTCTATAAATAGGACATCCCTAAGCCTCTTTCACTCCTTTTAGAACCCTAATTGGATTGAGAGAAAGAGAAGAGAAGGAAAGTGGAGAAGAAGATCAAAGAGAAGGCTTCAGAGAGACAAGCCTAATTCTCAGGTATGGGTACTATCTCCATGAAATTCTACAGACCTTAGAATAGATAGTGAAGAGAAAATGATTTAGGAGAAACCCAAATCATCCATCCATGGTTAGGTTTTCATGTAAAACCATGAGGGAAATCATAAAAACCATATAAGTGAATAAACTATGGTTCTAAGCCATAGAACAGGTATGTAACGAGTTGTAGAAGCAAGCCATAGGACCCCAAACACGAAGGAATAGATTGAAAGATGAAAATTTGACGAAACCCACAGGGGGTCGCATGGGGGGTCGATGGCCAATCAACCCTACCAGACCCTGACAATCGACCCCCAGTGTTTGAGAAGTCCAGACTGTGCGTGGTCGCACCGAGGGTCGATGGAACCTCCGACCCTGGCATCGACCCCCAGTTAACAACATGCTTTTTAAAGTCTGAATTAATTTTAATTAAATTTTATCGACTTGATTAGATATTCTAGTGTTATAATATCGATATATAGTTGATTCTTAAAGCTTGAAAGAGGACCTACGATCAAGAAAAGGTGAGGGAACAAGACCTAAACTAATTGATTAATAATAAACTGTTTTACTCTTGAGTCCATTGCCATGATTGGTTTTATGCGTGTATGATTGTTATGTGCATACAACATGTCATCCAATATTTCTATTATTACTGTTCATGCATATTTAATTATTATTTATAACATGATGATGAGGATGATGATAGGAAGAGGCATGTGGATGTATGTGTGTGGTTGGTGTGCTTGATGCGAGTGAGTATCAGGGGGAGGTGTCATAGGCGGGGCCTTAGCACTCTAGCTCTATCTCTAACTCATGTCTTGTCCACTGACATCGTCGTATCGTCATTATCTTAGCAGAACTATTACGTCGTAGGGTATGAGGGGAAGTGGTCTCGGACTGGGTAGTCTCTGACTCTGCCGGGGGTCTTTAGCCCTATCTCTATGGATGTATTGAGGGATGCTGGGGTGAGGCCTTGGATACACTGATTGGAATTAGGATTGGTTAGTTGCGAGTCCAGTTTGCGAGCCCTCGCCAGCAGGGGCTTACGTGTTGGTATGGGCAACGGGTACAACAATAAATGTGACCTTTGCATGTACATTGTCCATGGTGGATGCATGTGGGTCGACAATAAACGTTACCTTTGGGTGGCTTCACACACTCGTGTATAGAGGTGCGGCATCAATAAACGTGACCTTTGGCCACCTATCCTTTCTATAGCACATTGCAAACTTATTTATCCGACCAAAGATATGAATTGAATGCATGCATATGTTTGGTGCATTATATTGTTTGCTCACTGAGCCATGATGTGTGCTTACCCTCTCGACGTCGAATATTTTTAGTTGATGATGCAGGTACTACAGTTGAAGATTATATGAATACTCCTGTGTATACGCGTGTTGCTGCAATGGAAGCTGAAGACTTGGAGGATACGCATGACCCCTCATGCGAGTGCAACTCATGCGTATTCTATTAGAATTTTATTTGAATTTATAAAAGGATGTAATTGGTATTTTATTTATTTATGTCTTAGTTGATACAAAAATAACTTGATATTTTAATTATGTTTATTACATTTAGAGTTCATTTACTATAAGACTTTCGATATTGTGATTTATTCTGATTATGGTTGTGGATGTGCATGGTTTTATTTTTAATGGATACCGCCTACTAGAGATCCTGGTTGAACCATTGGTTTATTAGCGGTTCACACCGTTCTAAATGGTGCAGAATTGGGGTGTGACATATGGCATCTACATCCATGTATAGTGGGTCGTCATCATCCCCCTGAACCCCTGCTCCAGCGGCTGCTGCTGCTGCTGCCTCAGCGTTAGCCATCTCTACTCGAGTGCGAGGGCACACCATCACGTTCCTCTCCTCATCCTTGACCTGGGCATCCCGCATGCCCATCTTGCAAATAGCCTCCCAATCCAGAGGCGATGAGAAGGATTTCTCCTCAATCTTCTCATCCAATAAGTCAACCCCCAGGCCGGTAAGCAAGGTATGATCATGCATCCGTAAGGAAGGTTGCCAGTGTGACTGGGCAATATGACACTGATCATCGTACGCGTGATGATGTAGGGAAGGCAGATGGGCTGCCTAGTGCATATGCAGTATAATAGATACTGGGTCAACTGGGAGACCCTCTCGTAATGACCACTCTGCGGTATCAGGTTATGCTGAATGATCTTGCAGTATACCCGTGGATCTAAGCGCAGACAACTCGCTTTCATCTGCCAGGGATCAGGTCTAATGAGTTGGCTATCAATCTCAGCCCTCATCTGTAGAGAAAAGAACTGGGGCTCTCCAGGGGCACAGAATACCTAGGGGCCAACATAGGAAATGCCTAACAAGTCGGCCAGCTGGCGATAATCAAATGAAACATCAACCCCCTTGACGAAGTTGGTGATCCGAAGCTCACCACCCCTCTCAACATCATTGTAATCTCCCACCACCTGGAGATTACTGTAGAACTGGCGTACCAAGTCAGGACGGGTACACGCATCATAGGTGATGACGGGGAGCCATCCCATATCACCAAAGGCCCCCTCCACATTGAACAAGGCTAAACTAGCCAAGTCCACTTTGCGGCCGCCCTCTACCTTCTTGCGAGCGTAGTGGGCATACTAGGCCTCGGCTTTATTGGAATGGAAGTGAAGATGGTCGCGTACTCTGGGTACCTTGGTACGAGCCATAGTATCTGCAAATAAGAAAGAAAAACAAATAATGGATTAGTAGAGAGTAAAAATCCAAAATTTCGACATAATAATGACGTAAATTGGTCAAAAGCCTCACTTTTCACCCATACACGTGGGCAGGAGGACTTACATAGATCCTAGACTATCCTGTGAGACTCATACATTTGGAAATTTCAACTAATTAGATTGAATTGCAAGAAATTTCAAAGAATTTAAAATCTCGACAAAATTAGGGTAAGAAGTGTAAATTTCGAGTTTCTCGATAACCAACCGATGAAACTCGAATATTTTTGAGGGCTTTCGTTCCTCGAGTCACCAACAATAAAAGCCCCCAATAAAAATCAAATTTTTACGGTTGGAAAAAATTTAATTTGAAAAATACGAGATAAATGAGCAAAAACCTAGCTAAAGAAACCTAAAAATATATAAAGGTAGAAGACATACCTGTAACGGAGGTGTAGATGACGAAACAAGGAGTGCAAACCACCAACGGATCGGAGTTGTCACTGTAGCAACTCAGAGGGACGAGTTGAGTCGAAGCGGAGAAGAAAGAATGAGAAATGGACTTTGAATCGGAACTTAAAAATCAGATTTTTAGTCCGGGGGTCGGAAAATTCGATTAAAACAATCGACCCCCGCATCGATCCCCGCATCGACCCTCGGCTCTCGGGAATTTGATAGAGAACCAGGGGTTGCACCCTGGGTTGGACATCCTCCGACCCCATCGACCCTCGGCTCTCGGGAAGAATGGGTGATTTCCCAAGGTCGCAAACTAAGGGTCGGACACCCATCGACCCCCACCATCGACCCTACAGTAAAAATACAGCATTTTTGACAGAATGACCTGAAAAATTTGAAATTTACATTTGTTAGTGGTTTTAAAATATGAGAATGAAGTATTTTATGATTGTCTCTCGTGTTCAATGATTTCAGGCAATCCCACTATCAGATTAAATAATGGCGGGACGCAGAGTAACCAGACAGAGCCGTAACTCTATTCCACCACCACCACCTGTGGGGGGAGAAAACCAAACACAATCGGGAACACAAGAGAATATGAACACGGCACCGTCCGTCATAAATGGGCAGGCAAATCCTACCAATCTGCCAGCTCTACCTACAGACATGGTCACAGTCGTAATGAACTTGGCCCAACAGCTGCAACAGATGCAGCAGGCACAACCTACTATCCAAGCTGCCATAGGCATAATCTTCCAGCTGCACAGACACCTCCAATGCCAGTCAGATAGGCAAGCACAACACCAGGGAGAAGTAACACAATACCCCACGCACCTCAGACTCCTATCATGCAGGCTCAAGTACAAAATCCTGAGATAGCTCTAGGTGGATATGAAGACCAACCACCTATGTATGGAGCATATGTTCCGCAGCAACTAGACCACTCCAGACTGGTGGAGCATTTTCTGAAACTAAAGCCCAGAGAATTCAATGGCAAGCCAGCAGATCCTTTATGGCGGCACACTGGGTTGATGAAATGGAAAAAAACTTTATGGTGATGACACTAAATGAAGAAGAAAAAGTGTTGTGCGCCACCTTTATGCTGAAAGGAGATGCACACCATTGGTGGAGGTCTATCAGGACGTATTTACTTACAAAGCACGCCCAACTGACTTGGGATATTTATAAAGAGGCATTCTTTGAGAAGTACTTTCCGAGAGTTCCTGAGTTTATATCAGGGGCAGATGACCGTGGATGCATATCAACAGAGTTATGAAGAGCTGTTCTTCTTTGCACCCACTAGCATGCAAGAGAAAAACACAAAGACCCGAAGGTTCGTCATGGGACTTAGGGGAAGCATCCACGAGCATGTTCTGGGACATGAAAAGAAAATTTATAATGAAGCGGCACAAATTGCTCGAGTTATAGAATCGAGCCATAAGGAGAGTTATTTCATGCAAAACAAAGGAATCAAAAGGCCAACTGGAAATTCTTATAATGGAGGGAATAACAAGACATTCAAACCCTTCCATGCTCAAGGATTTACCGCTGCAACCAAGACTACTCTAGTAGCTCAACAACAACAGAAGCCAATTACTGAAGGGATAAAATGTTTTAACTACAACCAAGTGGGACATATAGCAAGGGAATGTCCTAAGCCCAAGAAGCAGCTACATCAAGGACGAGTTTACGCGGTTACGTCCAAGGATGCTGCCGCATCGCCTGATGTGGTCACAGGTATGACTTACATTTTTAGTTAGTTGTATTACATTGTATGAGCATGTAGACTAAACCAAGACAAATCACAGGTATCGTACCTATTGATGGCATTCCCGCAAGAGTACTCTTTGATTTAGGAGCTACTCATTCCTTTATATCTGTGATGTTTGGAAAGAAGTTAAATCTACCCATTAAATCCTTATACTACAAACTACTTGTACGATCACCTTTGGAATTAGAAGTGGAGTTAGAAAAAGGTTATGGACCATGTCCAGTTCTTATTGGTGAAAAGACCTTGGATGTGACCTTGATCCAACTTGAGATGGCAGACTTTGAGGTCATCTTGGGAATGGATTGGTTAGTTTGGCATTCTGCAAACTTATTGTGTGCCGAAAAGAAGCTGACATTTAAAGACAAGGAAGGAGCAAAGTTCAGTTTTATAGGAACCAGACTTCCCCGTAAACGAAAGCTCATACTCTTAGCGCTAAAGGCTAAGAAGTGCCTTGAGAAAGGAGCAGTCGGATATTTAGTATCTGTGGTTGATCTTACCAAAGAAGCACTATGAATGGAAGATATTGATGTCGTGCGTGACTTCCCAGACGTATTTTCTAAAGAATTACCAGGATTACCACCCGACCGAGCCACGGAGTTTGTTATAGATCTTATACCTGGAGCTGCACCAGTATCGAAAGCACCTTATCGAATGGCTCCCACCGAACTGAAGGAATTGAAAGTACAACTACAAGAACTGCTGGACAAGGGTTAAATTCGCCCTAGTATATCACCATGGGGAGCGCCAGTAATATTCATGAAAAAGAAGGACGGTAGCGTTTGCTTGTGTATAGACTATCGAGAACTGAATTGACAATCAAGAATCGATATCCATTGCCTCGGATCGATGACCTGTTCGATCAGTTGCAAGGTGCCAAAGTGTTCTCAAAGATTGATCTTCGGTCAGGCTACCATCAGCTAAAGATTAAGGATGGTGATATCCCCAAGACAACATTCAGGACCAGATATGGACATTATGAATTTTTGGTCATGTCTTTTGGATTGACAAACGCACTAGCAACCTTTATGGAACTTATGAACCGAGTTTTCCACGACATGTTGGATACGTCGGTTATTGTATTCATTGATGATATATTAGTTTACTCCAAGGACGAGGAAACGCATGTTCAGAATCTACACGCCACTCTGCAGCGACTACGGAAGGAAAAGCTCTACGCCAAATTTACATAGTGTGAGTTTTGGCTAAAGGAAGTCGCATTTCTAGGCCATGTAGTATCCACTGAAGGAATTAAAGTGGATCCCAGCAAGATCGAGGCTATTGTAAAGTGGGAAGCACCGAAGAGCGTTGTAGAAATTAGAAGTTTCTTGGGTCTAGCTGGGTATTATCGACGATTTGTGGAAGACTATTCCCGAATGGCCGTACCTCTTACCAGTTTGACTAAGAAGGGCGAGAAGTATGTTTGGACGGATAAATACGAGAAGAGTTTCCAAACCTTGAAGCTAGATTGATATCAGCTCCAATCTTGACCATCCTGATTCCAGGACAACCATTTATCTTGTATACCGATGCGTCAAGACTGGGATTAGGATGTGTACTTATGCAAGGAGAGCAAGTAATTGCTTATGCCTCAAGACAACTGAAGACACATGAGAAGAACTATCCTACACATGATTTGGAACTAGCGACAGTAGTACTTGCTGTCAAAATATGGAGACATTATCTGTACGGGGAGAAGTTTCAGATTAAATCAGACCATAAAAGTTTTACTTATCTATTTAATCAGAAGGAGCTGAATATGAGACAAAGAAAATGGCTGGAATTATTGAAAGACTATGATTGTGATATCCAGTATCATCCGGGAAAAGCTAATGTAGTAGCCGATGCGTTGAGTAGAAAGGCAATGATAAAATCTCAGGGAGAGGTTAGCACAACTGCCGCAATGTGTACTACCAGAAAGGTATTCAAGCACAGTAATGAGCAGTTTGTAATAGATGCACTAGATGGATCAGCCAACCAAGGGTTTATTCATCGGTTTTCAAATATGTTCGTCGCATTGAAGATTATACCGGATATAGTTGATGAAGTGAAGACAGCTATCAAATCAGACCCTTACCTAAGAATGGTACAAGAAGACATCAAAAAAGGCCGGACTAATCCTGAGTTCACCTTGGACGAAGAAAAGGTACTGAAGTACAAAGGAAGAATGTGTACCCAAAACAGAAAGCTTAGACATTAGACATCGATTGATAAGAGAAGCCCATACCACCATTTATTCGATACATCTTGGAAGTACAAAAATGTATCATGATTTAAAGAAATTATATTGGTGGAGAGGAATGAAAGCAGATGTAGCTAAGTTCGTGTCTCAATGCCTAAATTGCCAGGAAGTAAAGGCTGAACGACAAAGACCGGCCAGACTTTTACAGTCGTTACTGGAACCAGCATGGAAATGGGACTGCATCACTATGGACTTCGTCACAGGATTACCATTGACTCCTCGAGCAGTTGATGTAGTTTGGGTGATTGTAGACCACCTGACTAAAATAGCTTGCTTTATATCGATACGACCTCAGTATACACTGGAGAGGTTAGCTAAGCTGTATGTGGATAACATTGTGTGATTACACGGTGTACCTGAGAGCATTGTGTTTGATAGAGATCCACGATTTACTTCAAAGTTTTGGGAAGGATTGCAAAAGGCTATGGGTACAACATTGAAGTTTAGTACCGCATTCCATCCGTAGACAGACGGACAGTCAGAGCGTACAATTCAGATCCTAGAAGATATGCTTTGAGCATGTGCGATTGATTTTAAAGGATCATAGGATGAAAAGTTACCATTAATTGAGTTCGCTTATAACAATAGCTATCAGGCTACTATACAGGTGTCACCCTATGAAGCACTGTATGGCCGAAAGTGTCGAACTCCTTTGTTTTGGAATGAAGTTGGGGAACGTAGTATTATTGGACCAAAATTCGTTGGAGAGACTTTTCGAGTGGTCGACATTATCAAGGAAAGAGTGAGAACAGCTCAGAATCGTCAGAAGCAATATGCAGATATCCGACACCGAGACCTTGAATTCGTCGTGGGTGATACAGTATTCTTAAAAGTATCGCCTATGCGAGGATTGAAGCGGTTCGAACAGAAAGGGAAACTAAGTCCAAGATATGTCGGGCCATATGAGATTCTAGCTAAGCGTGGGAAAGTGTCGTACCAGTTAGCACTACCACCATTTATGTCAAGTGTCCATGACGTATTTCATTTTTCCTTATTGAAGAAGTATATCAAGGATCCAACGCATGTTCTGCCAGTAGATTTACCTGATTTGACTGATGATCTGACATTTGAGGTAACACCAACTGAAATCACCAGCCGAAAGATTCAACGACTACGAAACCATGATATCTATTATGTTAAGGTCATCTGGAGAAGTAGAGATATGGAGAAATTACATGGGAAGAAGAGAATGCTATGCGAAAGCAATACCCTCATTTATTTGACTCGGAAGGTATGTACAATTTCGAGGACGAAATTTTTATAAGTAGGGGGAGTTGTAAGTGTAAGACCCGTATTAAACTAATCCGGTCATACCACCTTGAACCCGGTCTACCCATCATGGTTGAGCCAAATGGATCAAGTACGTGAGGGAGATCGCGATCCCAGGTATTTAACTGACCCAAAAACACTAAAAATAGGGGGAGGGTCGCATACCCAGCTAGGCAGGGTCGGACCCCCCAAGATAGAAAGTCAGACCCTGAGTTTTTAACCAGGGGTCGGACATTTTAGAACCAGGGGTCGATGGGATCTCCGATCCCCCTCATCGACCCCCAGTCTGCCGATAGAAATCGTGATTTGGAAACTTTCCAAATTTCAATGGGATTCTTTCCTAATCTTAATGAAACTTATTTTTGGAGTTTCTACTCTATAAATAGGACGTCCCTAAGCCTCTTTCACTCCTTTTAGAACCCTAATTGGATTGAGAGAAAGAGAAGAGAAGGAGAAGAGAAAGAGAATGGAAGGAAAGTGGAGAAGAAGATCAAAGAGAAGGCTTCAGTGAGACAAACCTAATTCTCAGGTATGGGTACTATCTCCATGAAATTCTACAGACCTTAAAATAAATAGTGAAGAGAGAATGATCTAGGAGAAACCCAAATCATCCATCCATGGTTAGGTTTTCATGGAAAACCATGGGAGAAATCATAAAAACCATATAAGTGAATAAACTATGGTTCTAAGCCATAGAACAGGTAGGTAATGAGTTGTAGATGCAAGCCATAGGACCCCAAACACGAAGGAATGGACTGAAAAATGAAAATTTGAAGAAACCTACAGGGGGTCGATGTCCAATCGACCCTACCAGACCTTAACAATCGACCCCCAGTATTGGGGAAGTCCAGACTGTGGGTGGTCGCACCCAGGGTCGATGGAACCTCCGACCCTAGCATCGACCCCCAGTTAACAGCATGCTTTTTAAAGTTTGAATTAATTCTAATTAAATTCTATCGACTTGATTAGGTCTTCTAGTGTTATAATATTGATATATAGTTGATTCTTTAAGCTTGAAAGAGGACCTACGATCAAGCAAAGATGAAGGAACATGACCTAAACTAATTGGCTAATAATAAACTATTTTACTCTTGAGTCCAATGCCGTGATTGATTTTATGCGTGTATGATTGTTATGTGCATTCAACATGTCATCTAATATTTCTATTATTACTGGTCATGCATATTTAATTATTGTTTATAACATGATGATGATGATGATGATGATAGGAATAGGCATGTGGATGTATGTGTATGGTTGGTGTGCTTGATGTGAGCGAGTATCAGGGGGAGGTGTCATAGGCGGGGCCTCAACACTCTAGCTCTATCTCTAACTCAAGTCTTGTCTACTGACATCGTCGTATCGTCATTACCTTAGCAGAACTATTACGTCGTAGGGTATGAGGGGAAGTAGTCTCGGACCGTGTAGTCTCTGACTCTGTCGGGGGCTTTAGCCCTATCTCTATGGATGTATTGAGGGATGCTGGGGTGAGGCCTTGGATACACTGATTGGCATTAGGATTGGTTAGTTACGAGCCCAGTTTGCGAGCCCTCACCAGCAGGGGCTTACGTGTTGGTATGGGCAACGGGTACAGCAGTAAACGTGACATTTGCATGTACATTGTCCATGGTGGGTGCATGTGGGTCGATAATAAACGTTACCTTTGGGCGGCTTCACACACTCGTGTATTGAGGTGCGGCATCAATAAATGTGACCTTTGGCCACCTATCCTTTCTATAGCACATTGCAAACTTATTTACCAGACCAAAGATATGAATTGAATGCATGCATATGTTTGTTGCATTGTTTTGTTTGCTCACTGAGCCATGATGTGTGCTCACCTTCTCGACGTCAAATATTTTTAGTTGATGTTGCAGGTACTACAGTTGAAGATTATATGAATACTCTGGTGTATGCGAATGTTGCTGCAATGGAAGCTGAAGACTTGGAGGATACGCATGACCCCTCATGCGAGTGCAACACATGCGTATTCTATTAGAATTTTATTTGAATTTATAAAAGGATGTAATTGATATTTTATTTATTTTTGTCTCAGTTGATACAACAATAACTTGATATTTTAATTATGATTATTACATTTAGAGTTCTCCGTTCATTTACTATAAAACTTCCGCTATTGTGTATTTATTCTGATTATGGTTGTGGATGTGCATGATTTTATTTTTAATGGATACCGCCTAGTAGAGATCCTGGTTGAACCGTTGGTTTATTAGCGGTTCATCACAGCGTTCTGGATGGTGCAGAATTGGGGTGTGATAGTAAGACCCGCACTCCATGTAGATACTATGTGACCCAAGAAAGTCACTTCCTTCAGCCAAAATTCACACTTCTTGAACTTGGCGTAAAGCTTCTCCCTTCTTAACCATTGTAGGGCTGCTCTTAACTGTGTTGCATGAGTCTCTCTGTCCTTTGAGTAAAACAAGATGTCGTCAATGAATACGATGATCGAAGTGTCCAACATGTCATGAAATACTCAGTTCATCAGTTCCATGAATGACGCTGAGGTGTTAGTCAACCCGAACGACATTACAAGAAACTCATAATGCCCATGCCTTGTCCTGAAAGCAGTCTTCGGAATGTCTCTTGCCTTGATCTTCAGTTGGTGATACCCCGATCTAAGATCAATATTCGAGAAAACCTTTGCACCCTATAACTGATCGAACAAACCATCGATCCTAGGTAAAGGGTATCAGTTCTTGATGGTTAACTTGTTCAGCTCTCGGTAGTCGATACATAGTCGTACACTACAGTCCTTTTTCTTTACTAACATTACAGGCTCCCCACGACGATATGCTTGGTCATATGAAACCTTTATCTAGTAGTTCTTATAACTGGGTCTTCAACTCCTTTAACTCCGTAGGGGCCATCCTATATGGTGCTTTAGACACAGGTGCTGACCTTGGCATAAGGTCTATCACAAACTCTGTAGCCCTGTCTAGAGGTAATCCAGGTAGGTCCTCTGGAAATACGTCTGGAGACTCACGTAGCACATCTAGATCATTTATCTTTAGCACCTCTGCAACAACGTCGACTACAGACAACTAAGTAACCCACTCCTCCCTTCTCTAAGCATCTCTTAGCTTTTAGAGCAGAGAGGATCAGCTTTTACTTCCTAGGTAATTTGGTCCTAGTGAAGCTAAACGCCTTTCCATTGTCATCCTTGAAAGCAAGCTTCTTTTCAGCACATAATAAGCTAGGTGAATGATGGCCTAACCAATCCATTCCCAAGATGACGTCAAAGTCTATCATCTCGAGTTGAACTAGATTCGCTTCTAGGTTTCGCCCATCAATACTAACTGAGCATGGCCCATAGAATTCATTCACCGCCACTTCTACTCCCAACGGAGAGCGAACTAACAAGCTTGGAGTTAAAAGCTTAACAGGTAACTCCAGTCTCTTCCCAAAAGACACAGAAACAAAGGAGTGTGTAGCCCTACAGTCAAAGAGTACTCTGGCGGGTATACCAGTTATATCTACAGTTCCTAGAATTTAATTATCCCTTAGTTCTACATGCTCATACATAACTAAACAATAAGAAAAATAGTGAGGAACGAATTGTACCAGTAACCACATAAGGTGATGCGGCTGCCTCCTCAGTGGTGACTGTAAATACCTTCCCTTGCTGTGGTGGTTGCTTCCTAGGTAGAGTACAGGACTTTGCATAATGGCCCAATTGCTGGCAGTTGAAACATTTGACATTAGGGTTTTGACCAGCTACCTGTGATGGTGGTGGTGCAGTAGTTTTCCTTGTTGGCACTACAACAGATTGAGCCTTGTATGGGTGGAATGGTCTAGTGTTCCCTCCACCAGAAGTCTCAGTAGCAGGCCTCTTCAGTCCCCTGTTTTGAGTAAAGAAGCTGTCTCTTTGGCTTGATTCGATCACCCTAGCGATCTGCTCAGCTTTGTTATACACCTTCTTCTCTAAACCCAAAACATGCTCCCGGATACTTCCTTGCAATCCCATAGTGAACCTATGGGTTTTGGTTTCCTCCTCTTGGTTGCGCATTGGAGCGAAGAAGAACAGCTCTTCATACCTCTGCTGGTATGCATCTACAGTCATCTGGGATTGTTGCAAGTTGAAGAATTCCTTCTCCATTTGATCACAAAAACTTTTTGGGAAGTACTTGTCGAAGAAGGCTTACTTGAATATTTCCCAGGTGATTTGGGTGTGCTTCGTCTCCAAGTATGTCCGGGTAGAATTCCACCTGGTATTCGCATCTTCCTTAAGCATGTGTGTAGCAAATATCACCTTCTCATCCTCTATGCAAATCATCAGACGGAAGTTCTTCTCCATCTCAGCAACCCACTGTGTAGGCCATAATGGTTTTCCTGGTTTCCCTGTGAAGGCTGGGGGTTTCAGTTTTAAAAACCTATCCACAGCTTGGCTTAGGTGATTCTGTCCCTGTGCACTCGTTCCATACCATGGTGGTGGATATGGATAGATCCCTTGATAGGCAGATGATGTTGGGAATTACTGTGGTAGTTGTGGGTTCTATTCTTGGCCCATCGGCCCAGTACTACTATCCACTGGCAGTGCGACGTTATTTCCCCCAGACTCAGGCATACCTTTTGTAGGGATATATCCCGATGGCCTGAACATCTTCAGCATCTCGTTCAAGAACACCTTCTACTGAGCTTCCATCTGGTAGACCAGATTTGTCACTATAGTCTCAGAATTGGTGTAAGGAGGGCCTGGTAGATTTGTTGGTGCCCTGTGACTCTGCCCTTCTCCACCGTTCCTTATTGGTGTCCTATCCTCGTCATTCCTCATTGGGGTTCCACCTTCTAGGTTCAGGTTCTACTCACTAACATTTTCTGTTTCCACATTGTCTTCGGCTTGACGTACCCTTGAATGGTGATGTTTCCACGAACCTCTACGACCGTTTTCACCTGCCATCTCAGATGACTCTTCCCTGTTTGGATTTGAGAAGGAGACATAACACGTGAGGTACATTAGAATAGTCATATTTGTCATAATAGTGTTAATCTTTAACAAGTGCGAGACAAAAATTGTAATGGAAACTTTAAATCAAAATTTTAAAAATTTTCTCAAAATTTTCTGGGCTTAGAATACTTGTTTGGTCGCAACATACCCGTCGCGGCACTGTTGAACATAGTGCGACTGGTATGGTCAGGCGGACAAACCTCTCGGACTTCTCGAGGGGTACCGGTCGATGTACCGGTTACAGCCCTGTATGGTTTGGTGTGACCTGTATAGTCGACCGGTCAAAATTTTTTTCTTGACCGAGAGGTACCGGTTGACTATCCCGGGGGTGCCGGTCGACCGGTATAGGGCAAAACCTTCGATCGGTATGCCCAAAAAGGCTTTAAAATCGTGATTTTTGACTCATTTCTCACTTTTCTTATCATTTCCTCTTCGGTGGCGATTCCTCTCTGACTTGGTGAGTTGTTCCAGTTCAACCGGTGCTTGTAAAAGCGATTCTTCCCCCGACCAAGACCTTGAACATCATCTCTAGGTAAGTTTCTTCCTTCTTCACTCTCTTTCATTTCGTTTCATCATGGTTTCTTGCCCAAAAACTAGGTTTTTCTTGATTTAGAAGATTCTAACTGTGGGAACTCTCTTTCTTCAGCTTAGAAATAGTGTTGGGACCTCTATGGACCAAAGCCTTCAATTTATTTGAGGTTTCACCGTATGGTTTACTCAAAATCAAAATTTTTAAATTTTTGACCTAGGTTTTGGTCAAAAATCGATTTTTCTTGTAAATGGTGAAATTATTGCTTGGTTGATGATTGTTTGATCTCTGTTTGTTGCTAAATGATTATGTAAGTTCTCCTACCTAGATTTTGGGGTAAGTTTAAGGCCTTTGCTTGATACTGTCGTTATGCTGTCGAAATTTCAAAAATTCACGACTAATTCTCATTTTGTTATTTTGTTTTGTAGTTAAACAATGTCTTAGCGTCGTAGTGCTGGTACGCACACATATGATCTAGGCATGAATCGCCCGCACCTAGCTGTTCTATAATTTGACGAGTGGTGGTTTCATTCGGCGGCGGCACAAGCCCGTTTCCCATGGTTTGAAGAGAAAAACATAGAGTCTGGACGCTACGTGAACCTAGAGCAATTCCAACGATTTTACATTGAAGCGGCTTTTGGTGTACTTGGGTGGTTGCCAGTTATCACCTATACAATAATTACCCAACCCAACCTGGTAAAAAACTTCTACGCCAACCTGGAGGTTGAGGGGGATCTTATTGAATTTAACCACTGTAGGGACATCCGCATTACTAACTTTGTCAAAGGTGTTCCCATTTCGTTCAACACCCACCTGCTCGCCGACCTTTTGGGGATCCCTAATGATAGTGATTTGGTTTACTGCACTCCCAAGGTAAAGGGTTACCTTACTGATGATCTATGGCAAGAGGTTACGGAGCAGATCCTCAACCCAGGGGAACCCATGAAAGCAGCAAATCTACGACTATCCAACATAATATTGTTCCTTAAAGCGGTCAACTATAGTGAGGTGTCTCAGCTTACACAATACCTCACCTATTGCATCTGCACTAGAGAGCCGTTCTGTCTACCCTACATCATCATCAGGACCATGCTCCAGGCTACCATGCCCGACCAGATAAGCAACCTTCCTTATGGCCGGCTTATCATTATGCTTCTACAGCACCTTCGAGTGGACATGAGGGATGAGATTGCTTTCGAGGATACCATGACATCAAACATTAACTGGGATGCCATTGTCCAGGTGAAGATGGATAACCTGTCGACCAGTGATGAGGAGTTAGAAGCTCTCCCACGTCCGCTTAGGAAGGCAGCAGCAACAACAGCAGCCAATGCAGCTTATGCGGCAGAGGTAGGGGTGATGATGATGAATAGATGGAGGAGATTCCTGCACCAGAACCCCAGCCCATACCTGCAGCAGGACCATCTCAGCCTCCTCCCTATACTGTGATGGGTATGTTTACGGAGATTTGAGATGCCCAACGTGAGATGAACCGTGACCTAAGGCGCCTCTCCCGCAGCCTCAGAGTCGCACAAGAGCAGGTACACTGGCTCAGGGTGGCATATGAGCATGACTATGACATTGCCGACCCTATTCCTCTGATGCCCCCAATCCCATGATGGATTACTCAATTTTCCTCTCTCCTATTAGTACAGTTTTATTATAACAGGGTAAGTGTCCGGCTTATGGATTGTACCCTGTGGTACAATTAACTTTTTCACTCTTTGGATGTTTTATGTTTTTACTCTTTGATACAGTTCTTTTCTTATCGTTGAGGTAGTTTATGACCATTCTCAGTTGTTATCATGGGTTTTTTTATCTAAAGCATGACTGTTTATCAATTTCATTTTTAGTATAGTATATTATGCTCTTTCATATTTAGTCTCAGGCATCAAACAAGTGCTTAAGGTGTGTTTTTAATAAGGTTTTTAATTTTTCCTATCTCAGTTCATTGTGTCAGTCAAGTGCATGTATGGTCTGTTGGATAGAGCTTAAGGGCCCTGATACCAAGTTATCACATGCCAATTTCAACTGAACCAGAAGTATGAGTGAACTGCCACTAAACCAACGGTTCACACCAGGATCTCAATAAGACTGTATCCACTAATACAAACCATTGCACATAACCATAACCAGAATATAAATAAATACAGCGGAAGTCTTAAATTAAATGAACTGAGTTCTACATTGTAAGTATAGTAACCAATTATTCTCCACACCGAAATGTAAATAAATATCTTTACATTGTTTATAAAACTCCAACTAAAATAAACCAACTAACTAAATTAACGTATCCTAGAGGTACACACAGAAAGGGCACTCGCATAAAGCGTCATGCTCGTCCTCCCCTGCTTGCACTTCTAAAGCAGCAACACCTCCATACACTGGAGCATCCATGTAGTCTTCCACAGTATAGCCTGTATCAATATCTAAAAATGGTGTATATAAGACCCGCACTCCATGAACCTGATCTAAATCTTTCATTCATGTCGTAACAGGTCTTCCAATCATCACCGGGCCAGACGGGACAAGCGGATGACAACCAGGTATGAAATCGGACCAATCAGACCAATTCAAGTATGAAAATTTAGATATCGGTCGATCGTACCGGTCTTGGTACCGATCGATGGTCGACCGGTATGGCCTGCGCAGACTTGGATCCGAAAAAGGATCTCTGTGGATCCCACTTTTTAAATTTCAAAACCGAAGGACTTTTCTAATGTTAGGAGGCTTCCTAAACCTAATCCTAGCCTATATAAGGACCTCTAAACCTCCTAAAATCCCTTTCATTGATCCTCACAAACCCTAGAGATGAGAAAGAGATTGAAGAAGGAGAAGAAGCTAGGAAGGAGAGGGAAGAGCCGCCATTGCCATTCGACGAAGAACACATTATCGCAAGTCAACGGTAAGTGCTTAAACCTTCCTCTACATTAAGTATTCTCGGATGATTAGTTATGATTGGATCAATACCATGCAAAGCAGGTATTGATCTAAATCCTATTTTACCGACAAACCCTAGATTCAAGTTCTAAGTCAAAGATCATCGAGGCTAGTACCTGAATGGAGTTGGAAACAACTCTAACTCATTGCACAGACCAAGGATGTGTAGGAGAAACCCTAGGATCAATAGAGGGCGACCGACAGAAGGCGAGAACCAAGCGTATGGTCTTCCGGAGACATACTGGTCGACCATACCGGTCGCACCCTATGCGACCGGTATTGCGACCGGTACCTCCCGAGGATTGGTCTGTGGGGACCGGTCGACCACACCGATCGCACCTTTCCCCACAGTGCCACGACTGGTACTGCGACCGGTATGCTCTGTGAGGAGTATTTTTGATCCAGTTGGTTTTTCGACCAACGTAAATCTTAGGAAAAACTATTCTAATTAAACCTAACATTGTGTAGGACCTTGTGATAGCACATTTGGACCTCATGATGCAGAGTGAGCTATCAAACAAGCGTCAGTTAAGGGAATCGGACCTAAACCCTAATAATTTAATAAATCGTAAATCGTTGCTAATAACCATGATTCTATGATATGATGTTTGTGCATACTCACATGTCATCTTTTACTTTCAGTTATTATTATTGTTCATGCATACTCGCTACGCTAGGATGTGATTGTTTTCGTTGGTGTATGGAATGGGAAGGACTGGAGGTCTGGGATCATTCCTCACACTAGCACCTTTCGTATCGTTCTGTCTTAGCAAGCTTAGTACGGGTAGGGTATCAGGGAGAGGAAGTGGCACTGTGTTCTCTGACTTGGCCACTAGACTCTAGCTCTATCTCAATGCCGTAGGGAGCTGCGCTGGGATAGGGTCTACTATGATGACATATAGGATTGGTTAGTTGTGAGCCCAGTTTGCAAGCCTTCGCCAATAGGGGCTTACGTGTTGGTATGGGTAGAGTATCAGGGGAGGTGTTGGCGGTGTTTGATCCGGACGCCTTAGCTCTATCTCTATTCCATGATAAGGGGCATGTGGGATGACAGTGGTGTTTAATCCATTGGGCAGCTTCACACACTCGTGTATAGAGGTGCGGTGGCCGCCAATCCTTTCTATAGCACATTGCAAACTTAAACCATACCATAATGTGAATGTTACTCATGCATTTGAATGTTGCATTGTCTGATTGTCTTACTGAGCTAAGTTGTGAGCTCACCCTTGTGTATATACTATTTTTAGATGTTGATGCAAGTTATTCGGTGGAGGATTATGTGAACGTTCCAGTGTATGGAGGCGTGGCTGCTTTAAACGTGCAAGCAGGAGAGGACGAGCATGACGCTTCATGCGAGTGCCCTTTCTGCGTGTACCTCTAGGATTTGATTTAATTTGTTTTGGTTATTTTCTGTTGGAATACATTTGATGTAAAGATATTTACTTAAGTTTTGGATATTTAAATAATTGAATATTTTATTTAAATTTATCAATAGATTACTCAGTTCATTTAATTTAAGACTTTCGCTGTATTTATTATATTCTGATTGTGGTTATGTGCAATGGTTTGTATGAGTGGACACGGTCTTATTGAGATCCTGGTGTGAACTGTTGGTTCAGTGACGGTTCACTCACACTTCTGGTTCAGCCAGAATTGGGGTGTGACAACTTGGTATCAGAGCTCTTAGTCTCTATCCAACAGACCATATTTGCACTTAACTAAGTCGATGAACTGAGATAGGAAAAATAAAAAACTTTAATAAGAATACACTCTAAGCACTTGTTTGATGTCTGAGACTAAATATGAAAGAGCATAATGTACTATAGTAAAGGTGGAATTAATAGACATGCTCTAGATAGGAACCTTAATGACAAGTGAGAGAAATCATAAACTTCTATTAAATTAAAAAGGAAATTGTATCAAAAGTTAATTGTGCAACAGGGTACAGTCCACAAGCCGAACAGTTACCCTGTTATATAAACTATGCTGTGAGAGAGAAAAATAAAAGGGCTATCATGGGGATGGGGGCATAGAAGGAATAAGGTGATGTCATAGTCACACTCATAAGCCACCCTAAGCCAGTGTACCTGCTCCTGTATGACTCTGAGGCTGCGAGCAAGACGCCCTAGGTCACGGCTCATCTCCCGCTAGGCATCTCGGATCTCCATGAACATACCCATCAAAGTATTAGGAGGAGGCTGAGATGGTCCCGCTGCATGCGTGGGTGGTGGTGCTAGTGCTGGAACATCCTCCAGCTGATCATCGTCACCCTCATCATCATCCCCTACCTCTTTTGCATGAGCTGCATTGGCTGCTGCTACTACTGCTGCCGCGGCTGCTACCCTCCTGAGTGGACGAGGACGAGCCTCTAACTCCTCATCACTGATGGGAAGATTATCCATCTTCATCCGAATGATGGCATCCCAGTCAATGTTAGAGGTCATGGTGTCCTCAACTGCAACCTCACCTCTCATGTCCACCCGTAAGCACCGCAGAAGAGTAGTGATAAGCTGGCCGTATAGAAGGTTACTGATCTGATCGGGCCGAGTAGGCTGACGCATGGTCCTGATAATGATGTAGGGAAGATAGACCCGTTCCCTGGTGTAGACACAATAGGTCAAGTACTGAGTGAGCTGAGACAACTCACTGTAGTGGCCGCTCTGGGGAATGATGTCGTACTGGATGATGCGACAATATACCTGGGGAACAGGCCTCAAGTTAGCGGCTTTCATAGGCGTTCCAGGGTTAAGGAGCTCCGAAACCTCCTGGCACAGATCATCAGGAAGAAATCCCTTAATCTTAGGGGCACAGTAGACCAAGTCACCATCATTGGGAATCCTTAGGAGATCGGCAAGCTGGTAAGTGTCGAAGGAGATGGGGACACCCTTGACGTAGATTAGTAAGGCGGAGTTCTCTGCCTCGGCTGAAGTCATTGACATCTCCCTCTATCTCCAAGTTTGCATAGAAATGTTTAACAAGGTTGGGGTGGGTAGTCACCGTGTATGTAATGACGAACAACCACCCGAGTCTACCAAAAGCTGCTTCCACATCAAACCGCTAAAGCTGCTCCAGGTTCAGCCGTCGCCCTGACTCAATATTCTTCTCGTCAAACCAAGGAAAACGGGCTTGCACCACCTCGGAACGAAACCACCGTTCATCGAGCTATGGAACAGGTGGATGCGGGCGGTTCATGCCAAGACCAAAGGCATGTTTACCAGCACCTCTGCGTTGAGGCATGTTGTGCTACAAAACAAAGACAAAAGAAGGAGAAAGTGGTTAGAAATTTTTGAAATTTTGGCAGCACAACGACAGTAATTTAAGCAAAAGCTTCGAACTTACCCAAAACCTGGGGAGGAGGACTTACTTCATTACCCAAGACCACATGGAAACCAACCATACATCAAACAAACAAGAAATTTAGGAATTTTCAAGAAAAATTCAATTTTTATCAAGACCTAGGTTAAAAACCTAAAAATGCGATTTTTTTGAAAACCATTCGGTGGAACCTCAAATTGGTTGAGGGATTTTTCTCATAGATGTCCCTAAACCCTTCCTAAGCCGAAGGAAAAGAGTTCTTATGGTTAGAATCTTCCAAACTAAGAAAAACCTAGTTTTTGGGCATGAAACCATGAAGAAACGATGTAAAAAGTAAGAATGGAGGGAAAGAACTTACTTGGAGGCGATGTTCTAGGTCTTGATCAAAAGAAAATAGCTTCTAAGACCACCGGTCGGACTGTAGCAACTCGGTAAGCCAGAGAGAAATCACCATCGGAGAGGAAGAAGAAAGGAAAAGTGAGAAAAATCTCACTTTTCTTGATTTTAAAGAGGAATCTAGGCATACCGATCGACGATTTTGCCCATACCAGTCGACCGGTATGTCACACCCCAATTTTGCACTATTCAGAATGGTGTGATGAACGGCTAATTAACTAATGGTTCAACCAGGATCTAGAATAGGCTGTGTCTGTTTGCTTAAATCATACACATCCACAACACTAATCAAAGTAAATACACAATAGCGGAAGTCTTTATACTAATGAACTGAGAGTCTAACAATTATAAAATAATAAATTATCCAATTATTCTCCATTGACTAAGACATAAAATAATTTAAAATATTCAATTACATTTCTAAATAAAATCTAAAAGAATGAATCTAATCGAAGACGCATGAGTTGCACTCGCATGACGAATCATGCGACTCCACCATAACTTCAGCGTCCAACGCCGCCGCATGTCCATACATAGGAGCATTCATATAATCTTCAACCGTGGTACTTGCATCATCAACTAAAAGTATTCGACGTCGAAAGGGTGAGCACACATCACGGCTCAGTGAGCAAACAAAATAATGCAACAAACATATGCTGCATACAATTCATATCTTTGGTCTGGTTCACAAGTTTACAATGTGCTATAGAAAGGATAGGTGGCCGTCGCACCTCTATACACAAATGTGTAGAACCGCCCAACGGATCAAACACCATTGCCGCCCCCACATGCACCCACCATGGAATAGAGATAGAGCTAAAGTGCTTAGGACCGCACCGCATCACACTTCCCCTGATACTCTACCCATACCAACACGTAAGACCCTGTTGGCGAGGGCCTGCAAACTAGGCTCGCAACTAACCAATCCTAATGTCAAACAGTGTATCTAAGGCCTCACCTCAGCATCCCTCAATACGTCCATAGAGATAGAGCTGAGGCACCCCGGCAGAGTCAGAGACTATACTGTCCGAGACCACCTCCCCTGATGCCCTACGACATAATAGTTCTGCTAAGGTAATGGCGATACGATGATGCTAGTGGACAAGACTTGAGTAGAGATAGAGCTAGAGTCTGGTGACCAGGATGAACCATAGTGCCATGTCCTCCTCCTGATGCTCGACTCACATCAAGTACACTAACCATACACATACATTCACATGCCTATTCCTAGCATCATCATCATCATCATCATCATGTTATAATAAACAAAATTAAATATGCATGAACAGTAATAACAGGAATAGTGGATGACATGTGTGTGATATGCACATTACAATGATACAATCATAGAATCATACATGGTATTGGACTCAATAAATGAAAACATTTTATTATTAGCCAATTAATTTAGGTCTTGTTCCCTCACCTTTGATTGAGTGTAGATCCTCGTTCAAGCTTTATGAATCACCTTTAAATCAGTAGAAAGGCCTAACAAGTCAATAGATTTTAATTAGAACTAATTCCAACAAATTTAGACTAATTGAAATCGTAGGGTCGTAGGGTAGGGTCGCACCTAGGGTAGTAGTTTTCTGCGACCCTAGGGTGTAGGGTCGGACGTGGGGTCGGATACCAATCGACCCTACGTGTGACCACACCCTCCCTGGGACCTCCCGAGGGCATGTGATCGATCCTGTGGTCTTGTAGGTCCATTTTAAGATTGTTCTATGGCTCATAACTATGATTTTTACACACTTTCCATTGCCTATGATGATTACTTCCATGGATTTCTTTGGAACTTGTCCATGGATGGATGATTTGGGTTTCTCTTAATCCTAACTTCCTCATATTCTATTCTAGGCTCTTACTTTATGAAGGAAATTAAGTTCATACCTGAGGTTGGCTGATATTCAGAGGTTTCTCTGAACTTCCTCCTCTTCCTTAGTCTTTTCTTCAATTTCCTTCTCTTCTTCTTTTCTTTTCTTTATCTTTCTCTCACTTTCAATTAGGGTTCTAAAAGGAGTGAAAGAGGCTAAGGGACATCCTATTTATAGAGGAAAACCCTCCAAAATAATTCCCATCGAGTTTAGGAAAGAACCCCTTGGAATTAGGAAAGTTTTCTAATTTATGGTTTCTGTCTGTAATCGTAGGGTCGGACTAGGGTCGCAAGATCCATCGACTCATGTGACCCTACGACTAAAAAGCCATGGGTTGAACTTCTGTTGAGGTGGGGTCGACCCTACCTGTTTAGGCATGCCACCCTACCCTCATATTTACTGTTTTTAGGTTAGACTCATACCTGATCTTGTGATTTTCTTCAAGCACTTGGTCCACTTGGCTCGACCATGATAGGTAGACCTAGTACAAGGTGGTAAGACCGGTTAGTTCGATACGGATCTTACAACTCCCCCCTCTTATTAAAAATTTTGTCCTCAAAATTTGTACATACCTTCCGAGTCAAAATGTGAGGATATTGCTTTTGCATAGCATTCTCTTCTTCCCATGTGATCCTTTCTATATCTCGGCTCCTTCAGGTGACTTTAACATAGTATATGTCACGGTTGCATAGACGTTGAACCTTTCGACTAGTGATTTCAGTTGGTGCTACTTCAAATGTCAAATCATCAGTTAGACCTGGTGGATCTACTGTCAAAACATGCGTTGGGTCTCTAACCTACTTCTTCAGCAATGAGACATGAAATACATCATGTACACTTGACATAGATGGTGGTAGTGCTAACTGATAAGCCACCTTTCCACGTTTAGCTAAAATCTCATATGGCCCAACATATCTCAAACTTAGCTTCCCTTTCTGTCCGAATCATTTTAAACCCCGCATAGGTGATACCTTCAGAAATACCTTATCACCTACAATAAATTCAAGGTCTCGACGTCGAGTATATGCGTACTGTTTTCGACGATTCTGAGCTGTTCTAACTCTTTCCTTGATAATGTCGACTACTCGACAAGTCTCTTCAATAAATTCTGGTCCAACGATGCTACGTTCACCAACTTCATTCCAAAACAAAGGAGTTCGACACTTTCTACCATACAATGCTTCATAGGGT
Source organism: Protea cynaroides (assembly GCA_028583415.1). Lineage (NCBI taxonomy): Eukaryota > Viridiplantae > Streptophyta > Magnoliopsida > Proteales > Proteaceae > Protea > Protea cynaroides. The sequence goes on along the minus strand of CM053274.1, from coordinate 54,575,156 downwards.
GACATCTGTATAGTAGCTTGATAGCTGTTGTTATTAGCGAACTCGATCAATGGTAGTTTCTCATCCCATGATCCATTAAAATCAATTATATAGGCTCGAAGCATATCTTCTAAAATTTGAATGGTATGCTCCAACTGTCCGTCTGTCTGAGGATGGAATGCAGTACTGAACTTCAACGTTGTACCCATAGCCTTTTGCAATCCTTCCCAAAACTTTGAAGTAAAGCATGGGTCTCTATCGGACACAATGCTTTCAGGTACACCATGTAATCTGATAATGTTATCCACTTATAGCTTGGCTAACCTCTCCAGGGTATACTATGGTCGTATTGCTATAAAGCGAGCTGTCTTAGTCAGACGATCTACAATCACCCAGACTGCGTCAACTACTCGAGGAGTCAATGGTAACCCGGTGACGAAGTCCATAGTGATGCAGTCCCATTTCCATGCTGGTTCTGGCAGCGGCTGCAATAGTCCTGCAGGTCTTTATCGTTCAACCTTCACCCTCTGACAATTTAGGCATTGAGACACGAATTTAGATACATCTGCTTTCATTCCTCTCCACCAATATAATTTCTTCAAATCATGATACATTTTTGTACTTCCAGGATGTACCGAATAGGCAGTGGTATGAGCTTCCTTCATTAGTCATGTCTAATGTCCAAATTTTTTGTTTCAAGAACACATATTCTTCCTTTGTACTTTAGTACCTCTTCATCATCTAAGGTGAACTCAGGAATAGTCCTACCTTTTTTGATGTCTTCTTGTACCGTTCTCAAATAAAGGTCTGATTTAATAGCTGCTTTCACTTCATCAATTATATCAGGTACAATCTTCAACGTTGCAAACATATTTGAAAACCGATGAATAAATCCTTGGTTGGTTGATTCACTTGGTGCATCTATCACGAACTACTTATTACCGTAATTGAACACTTTTCCTACAAGACCCGTGTCAATCTAACCCGGTCTTACCACCTTGAACCAGGTCTACCCATCATGGTCGAGTCAAGTGGACCAAGGGCATGAAGGAGATCGAGATCCCAGGTATGAAATCGACCCAAAAACACTTAATTCTAGGGGAGGGTCGCACACCCAGCTAAGCGGGGTCGGACCTCCCAAACCAGAAAGATCGACCCTCAGTTTTTGAGGGAGGGTCGGATAGCTTAAGACCCTAGGGTCGACGGGATCATCGACCCTCCCATCGACCCTCGATTTCTGACGAAAACTGAAATTAGGAAATTTCCAAATTTTTGGTTGGGATTCTTTCCAAATCTCAATGGGATTATTATAGGACATTCCTAGTCTATTTAAAGGACGTCCCTAAGCCACATTCACTCGTTTCACAACCCTAATTGAATTGAGAGAAAGAGAGAAGAAATGAGGCTAGGAAGAAGGCTTGGCAAACAGGAGAAGAAATTGCAGAGGAAAGTAATCTTCTCAGGTATGGATATTAATTCCATGAGTTTCTACAGACCTTAGGTTAGATATGATTGAGTGTAGGATTTCGGAGAAACCCGAACCATCCATCCATGGTTAGGTTTTCATGGAAAACCATGGGAGGATGCACGAAAGCTATCTAGATGAATCATACATGGTTCTAGACCATGGAATGAATGTTGGGTGAATGTAGGAAGCAAGCCATAGGACCCCAAACACGAAGAATGGATTAAAAAGTGGAAATTGGACCAGAGTGCACCAAGGGTCGCACCGAGGGTCGATAGACCATCCGACCCTAGGTGTTTCTGACCATCGACCCTCGGCATTCGGGAAGTTCGAGGAATCTTTGGGAGGGTCGATAGACCCATCGACCCTAGCATCGACCCTAGCATCGACCCTCAGTTGATAGAATGGTTTTTAAATTCTGAATTAATTCTAATTAAATTCTATCGACTTTGTTAGGTTTGCTAGCAATATAGTACCGTTATAACAGTGAATCGAAAGCTTGGAAAATATCTATTAGCAAGCTAAGGTGAGGAACCTTAACCCCAAACTAAATTGGTTAATAATAAACTGTTTTTCTTTTCTTGAGTCCTATGCCATGTTTGATTCTATGCGAATATGATTGTAATGTGCATACAGACATGCCATCCAATATTTCTATTACTTGTTCATGCATATTTACTTTTTACCGTTTATAACATGATGATGATGATGATGATAGGAATAGGCATGTGCTTGTATGTGTGTGGTTGGTGTGCTTGATGCGAGAGAGTATCGGGGAGGTGTGATGAGAACGTCAATAAAGCGTTAACCTTTGGCGGGTCTCGGCACTTTAGCTCTATCTCTAACTCAAGTCTTGTGCATTGACATCGTCGTATCGCCATTACCTTAGCGGAACTATTATGTCGTAGAGTATCGGGGAGGTGGTCTCGGTCCTTGTAGTCTCGACTCTACCGGGGGGCCTTAGCTCTATCTCTATGGATGTTACGAGGGATCTTTGGGGTGGGGCCTTGGATACACTTGTTTGGCATTAGGATTGGTTAGTAGCGAGCCCGGTTTGCAAGCCCTCGCTAACGGGGCTTACGTGTTGGTATAGCATTATATAGCAATAAGCGTTAACCTTTGTTGTATAATGTTATGGTAGGGTGGATGGGGACGACGATAAGCGTTAACCTTCGGGCGGGCTTCCACACCTGTGTATAGAGGCGGTATCAATAAAGCGTTAACCTTTGATCACCCAACCTTTCTATTGCACATTGCAAACTATAAACCAAGACCAAAGATATGAATTGACTTTTTGCATGCATATGTAATGTTGCATTGTTTTGGCTACTACGGGCCGTGTTGTGTGCTCACCCCTCGGCGTCGAATATTTTTAGTTGATGATGCAGGATATCCTGTTGAAGATTATATGAACGCGTCGGCGTATGGAACTGTAGCAGCTATGGAAGTTGGAGCTGAAGACCATACACACGACTCCTCTTGCGAGTGCAACTCGTGTGTATTCGATTAGATATTTTTGTAGTTTTCTTATTTGGATTTATAAGACATGTATTTGGTATTTACATATTTATGTCTTAGTTAAACACGGAATAATTTGATATTATTTATGGGTATCATTCTAGTTCTCAGTTCATATTATTTATAAATTTTCCGCTATTGTGTATTACTCTGATTATGATTGTGGATGCGTGTAAAGTTTGGATAACGCGGGGATAGCCTATTAGAGATCCTGGTTGAGCCGTTGTTTGTTTAGCGGTTCATCACACCCACAGTGTGGAATTGGGGTGTGACTAAAAGATCTTGACAACATGTACTACTGTTGCTAATTCCAAGTCATGAGTGGGATAGTTCTTCTCATGTGTCTTCAGTTGTCTTGAAGTATACGCAATTACTTGTTCTCCTTGCATAAGTACACATCCTAAACCCTATCCCGACGCATCAGTGTACAAGATAAAGGTTGTCCCGAAATAGGAATAGTCAAGATCGGAGCAGATATCAATCTAGCCTTCAATGTTTGGAAACTTTTCTCACATTTATCAGTCCAAATAAACTTTTCTCCTTTCTTAGTCAAACTGGTGAGAGGTACGGCAATTCTGGAATAGTCTTCCACGAATCGTCGATAATACCTAGCTAGACCTAGGAAACTTCTAATTTCTGCAACGCTCTTCGGTGCTTCCCACTTCACAATGGCTTCAATCTTGCTAGGATCCGCTTTAATTCTTTCAGCGGATACAACATGGCCTAAGAAAGCGACCTCATTTAACCAAAACTCACACTTTTTAAATTTGGCGTGAAGCTTCTCTTTCCTTAATCGCTGCGGAGTAGCTCTTAAATTCATGACATGAGTTTCCTTGTCCTTGGAGTAGACCAATATATCATCAATAAACACAATGATCGACGTATCCAACATATCATGGAATACCGGTTTCATGAGTTCCATAAAAGTTGCGGGTGCGTTAGTCAATCCAAAAGTCATGACTAAAAATTCATAATGTCCATATCTTGTTCTAAATGCTGTCTTTGGAGTATCACCGTCCTTAATCTTCAACTGATGGTATCCTGACCGAAGATTGATCTTGGAGAACACCTTGGCACCTTCCAACTGATCGAACAAGTCATCGATCCAAGGCAACGGGTACCGATTCTTGATTGTCAGCTTATTCAATTCTCGGTAGTCTATACATAGTCGAACGCTACTGTAAGACCCGCACTCCATGAATCTGATCTAAACCTTGATTTCATGTCGTAACAGGTCTTCCAATCATCACCGGGCCAGACAGGACGAGCGGATGACAACCAGATATGAAATCGGACCAAACGGATGAAATTAGGTATGAATTTAGTCATACTGATCGATGGTAGCGGTCATAGCATGGGTACCGGTCGACCAATATAGTCAGCAGACTATCAAGAACCGGAACAGGATCTCTGCGGGTCTTACTTTCCAAATTTCGTACCCTAGGACTTTCCTAATTCTAGAAGGCTTCCCAAACCTAAACCTAGCCTATATAAACCCCTCTAAACCTCCTAGAATCCTTTCCATTAATCCTCGCAAATCCTAGAAAGGAAAAAGAGGCTGCAGAAGGAGGAGAAGCTAGGAAGAGCCGATATTGCTATTTCGACGAAGAACACCTTACCGCCAGTCGACGGTGAGTGCTTAACCCTTCTTTTACTTTATGACTCTAGGATTATGACTCTATGATGGTTAGGTTGCTTTGATCAATACCATGCAAAGCGGGTATTGATCTAAACCCTACTTTGCCGTCAAACCCTAATTTAATCGATAAACCCTAGGTTCGAGTTCTAAGATGAACACCATCAAATTAGGACTTGAATGGAGTTGGAAACAATTTTAACTCAATGCTCAGACCTAGAGTGGGTAGGAGAAACCCTAGGATCAATAGGGGATGATCGACGGCGGTTGAGAATCGGACGTATAGTGTCACACCCCAATTCCGCACTATTCAGAACGGTGTGATGAACTGCTAACAAACCAACGGTTCAACCAGGATCTCAAGTAGGCTATATCCGTTTGATCTAAACCCCATACATCCAAAATCATAATCAGAGTAAATACACAATAGCAGAAGTCTTATAATAAAATGAATTGAGAATCTATTGTGATATCAATATTTAAATAACCAATTATTCTGTATCAACTAAGATATAAATAAATATCAAATACATGTCTTTAATAAATCCAAATAAATAAACTAAAAATCTAATCGAATACACATGAGTTGCACTCGCAAGAGATGTCATGTGTATCCACTTCATCTTCAGCTACCATCACTGCTACGTTCTCGTACGCTGGAGTATTTAAATAATCTTCAATAGTTGTACTTGCATCATCAACTAAAATATTCGACGTCAAAAAGGGTGAGCACACATCACGGCTCAGTGAGCAAACAAAACAATACAACAATACATATGCATGCGATTCAATTCATATATTTGGTCTGGTTTTACGTTTGCATTGTGCTATAGAAAGGATAGGTGGCCGCCGCACCTCTATGCACGAGAGTGTGGATACGCCCGATGACTCTCACCGTTGCCCACAGCACCTAAATGAACATTGTACAATGAAGGTCACATTTATCGATGCACAACTCTATACCAACAAATAAACCCCTGATGGCTAGGGCTGCAAACGGGGCTCGCTACTAACCAATCCTAATATCAATACAGTGTATCCAAGGCCTCACCCCAGCATCCCTCAGAGCACCCGTAGAGATAGAGCTAAGGCCCCCCAGTAGAGTATGGACTCAAGGACCTAGACCCTCCTTGATGCCCTACGTCACAATAGTTCTGCTAAGGTAACGGCGATACGACGATGCTAATGCACAAGACTTGAGTCAGAGATAAAGCTAAAGTGTCCGGATCAAACACCGCATAACACCTCCCCTGATGCCCTACTCGCATCAAGCACACTAACCACACACAAACATTCACATGCCTATTCCTAACATCAATCGTCATCATGTTATAAGTAATCAAAATTAAATATGCATGAACAATAATAGCAGGAATATTGGATGACATGTTGAATGCACATTACAAGCATATACGCATAGAATCAAGCATGGTATTGGACTCAAGAAAATAAAAGTAGTTTATTATTAACCAATTAGTTTAGGTCTTGTTCGCTCACCTTAGCTTGTTATTAGATCACTCCTGGCTAGTGGAGAGATTTTTGAAAATGAAACCAAAATCAACTGGATCACTCCTGGCTAGTGGAGAGATTTTTGAAAATAAAACCGAGAGAATTCAATGGCAAGCCGTCTGATCCACTGTGGCCAGCACACTGGATAGACGAGATGGAAAGGAACTTCCTTATGATGACTATCACCGAGGAAGAGAAAGTACTATGCGCCACCTTCATGCTCAAAGGCGACGCACACCATTGGTGGAAATCTACAAAGACGTACTTATTGACCAAGTACGCCCTACTGACATGGGCTATATATAAAGAAGCGTTCTTCGAGAAGTATTTCCCAAGAAGCTTCAGAGATTCAATGGAGAAAGAGTTCTTGAGTCTGTACCAGGGGCAGATGTCCGTAGACTCGTATCAACAGCGCTATGAAGAGCTGTTTTTCTTCGCACCGGCTAGTATGCAGGAAGAAGATACCAAAACCCGTAGGTTTGTCGCGGGACTAAGAGGAAGCATAAAAGAAAATGTTCTGGGCTTAGAGAAGAAAATCTACAACGAAGCTGTCCAGATTGCTCGAGTGATCGAATCGAGCCAGAAGGAGAGTTATTTCTCCCAGAACAGAGGCATCAATAGACCAGCCGGAAACTCCTACAACGGGGGGCAATAATAGGACGTATAAACCTTTTTCGGTCCTCGAATTTTGCTCCTGCACCAAAGTCTACTTCCGCAGCTTAACCACAGCCAAAGCCAAATTCGAAGCCCCGAAGTGCTATAACCGCAACCAACCGGGGCATATGGCAAGAGAATGCCCAAAACCCAAGAAGCGATTACATCAAGGACGGGTATATCTTTGTTACATCGGAGGATCTTTGCCGCATCGCCCGATGTGGTCACAGGTATGACCGAAACTTTTAAGATTATAATTTCATTGATTGAGCATGTAGACTAAGTAAAAACGGATCCCAGGTATCGTACCTATCAATGGCGTACCAGCCAGAGTACTCTTTGATTCAGGAGCTACGCATTCATTTATATCTGTGTCGTTTGGAAAGAAGACCAATTTACCTATCAAAACATTAGACTAAAAATTACTTGTACGGTCACCGATGGGATTAAAAGTGGAATTAGAGAAAGGTTATGGGCCATGTCCAGTTCTCATTGGCGAGAAAACCTTAGATGCAACTTTAATACAACTTGAGATGGCAGACTTTGACGTCATCTTGGGAATGGACTGGTTAGCTCGGCATTCTGCAAACCTATTATGCGCCGAAAAGAAGCTAACGTTCAAAGACAAAGAAGGAGCAGAATTCAGTTTCTCGGGAACCAAACTTCCCAGGAGACACAAGCTCATACTCTCAGCATTAAAGGCTAAGAAGTGCCTTGAAAAGGGAGCCGTCAGATATCTTGTATCAGTGGTCGACCTAACCAAGGACGCACCACGAATGGAAGATATTGATGTCGTGCGGGATTACCCAGATGTATTTCTGGAGGAACTACCCGGATAACCACCCGACCGAGCCACGGAGTTTGTAATAGACCTTCTACCCAGAGTCGCACCAGTATCAAAAGCACCTTATAGAATGGCTCCTACTGAACTGATGGAATTAAAAGTGCAATTACAAGAACTGCTGGATAAGGGTTATGTTAGACCCAGTATATCTCCATGGGGAGCACCGGTGTTGTTCGTAAAGAAGAAGGATGGTAGCGTTCGATTATGTATCGACTATCGAGAGTTGAATAAGGCGACAATCAAGAATCGATATCCGCTACCTCGGATCGATGATTTGTTCGATCGATTCCGGGGAGCAAAAGTATTTTCAAAGATCGATCTTCGATCAGGCTATCATCAACCGAAGATTAAAGAAGGTGACATTCCGAAGACAGCTTTCAGGACAAGATACGGACATTATGAATTCTTAGTGATGTCATTCGGATTAACTAATGCACCGGCAACGTTCATGGAACTTATGAACCGAGTTTTCCACGATATGTTGGACACATCGGTGATAGTATTTATTGATGACATATTGGTATACTCCAAAGACAAGGAAACCCATGTCAAGAACCTAAACGCAGCCCTACAGCGTTTAAGGAAAGATAAGTTATACGCCAAATTTTCAAAGTGTGAGTTTTGGCTAAGTGAAGTCACCTTTCTAGGCCATGTAGTATCCGCTGAAGGAATCAAAGTGGACCCCAGTACGATCGAGGCTATCGTAAAGTGGGAAGCACCAAAGAGCGTTTCAGAAATTAGAAATTTTCTGGATCTAGCTGGTTATTATCGGAGATTCGTAGAAGACTATTCTCGGATTGCCGTACCTCTCACCAGTTTGACCAAGAAAGGTGAAAAATTAGTATGGACGAATAAGTGTGAAAAGAGTTTTCAAACACTGAAGACCAGATTGATATCCGCTCCGATTTTGACTATTCCGATCCCAGGACAGACGTTTACCTTATATACCGATGCGCCGGGATTGGGATTAGGATGTGTGCTTATGCAAGGAGAGCAAGTGATTGCCTACGCCTCGAGACAATTAAAGGTACATGAGAAAAATTACCCCACTCACGATTTAGAATTAGCGGTAGTAGTACATGCTGTCAAGATATGGAGACATTACCTATACGGAGAGAAATTCCAAATTAAGTCGGACCATAAAAGTCTTATTTATTTAATCAGAAGGAGTTGAATATGAGACAAAGAAGATGGCTGGAACTATTGAAAGACTATGATTGTGATATCCAGTATCATCCGGGAAAAGCGAACGTAGTAGCAGATGCATTGAGCAGAAAAGCAATGATAAAATCTCAAGGAGAAGTTAGCACGACTGCGGCAATGTGCACTATCAGAATTGTATTCAATCACGGCAACGAGCAGTATGTGATAGACACAACGGATGGATCAGCCAACCAAGGGTTTATTCATCGGTTTTCGAATATATTCGCGGCATTGAAGATTCTACCGGATATAGTGGATGAAGTGAAGACAGCTATCAAAGCAGATCCTTATCTGAGAACAGTACACGAAGATATTGAGAAAGGTAGGACTAACCCTGAGTTCACCTTGGATGACGAGAAGGTACTGAAATACAAAGGAAGAATATGTGTACCCGAAACAGAAAGTGTAGACATTAGACACCGACTCATGAAAGAAGCCCACACCACCATCTAGTCGGTACATCCTGAAAGTACAAAGATGTATCATGACCTAAAGAAATTATACTGGTAGAGGGGAATGAAAGCAGAGGTAGCTAAGTTCGTGTCTCAATGCCTAAATTGTCAGAAGGTAAAGGCTGAACGACAAAAACCCGTAGGACTATTGCAGCCGTTACTGGAACCAGCATGGAAATGGGACTGCATCACTATGGACTTCGTCACGAGACTACCATTGACTCCTCGAGTAGTAGACGCTGTTTGGGTGATTGTAGACCGTTTGACAAAGACAGCTCGTTTCATACCTATACGACCTCAGGATACTTTGGAAAGGTTAGCAAAGCTGTATGTGGATAACATTGTTTGCTTACACGGTGTACCAGAAAGCATTTTGTCGGATAGAGATCCATGATTTACTTCTAAATTTTGGGAATGATTGCAAAAGGCTACGGGTACAACGTTGAAGTTCAGTACTGCATTCCACCCACAGAGAGATGGACAGTCAGAGCGCACAATTTAGATTCTAGAAGATATGCTACGAGCATGTGTAATTGATTTCAAGGGATCATGGGATGAAAGGTTACCATTGATCGAGTTCGCTTATAACAACAACTATCAGGCTACTATACAGATGTCACCTTATGAAGCACTGTATGGCAGAAAGTGTCGAACTCCTTTGTTTTGGAATGAAGTTGGAGAACGTAGTATTGTTGGACCAGAATTTATTGAAGAGACTTGTTGAGTGGTCGACATTATCAAGGAAAGAGTAAGAACAGCTCAGAACCGTCAGAAGCAATATGCGGATACTCGACGAAGAGATCTAGAGTTCGTCGTAGGTGATAAAGTATTTTTGAAGGTATCGCCTATGCGAGGATTGAAAAGGTTCAGACAAAAAGGGAAACTAAGTCCAAGATATGTCGGGCCATATGAAATTCTGGCTAGGCAAGGAAAAGTAGCTTATCAGTTAGCACTACCACCATCTATGTCAAGTGTGCATGACGTATTTCACATATCCTTATTGAAGAAGTATGTCAAAGACCCAACACATGTTTTGACAGTGGATTTGCCAGAATTGACTGATGATTTGACATTTGAAGTAACACCAACGGAAATCACTAGTCGAATGGTTCAACGTCTACGCAACAGAGATATCTACTATGTTAAGGTCACATGGAAAAGTAGAGACATGGAAGAAGTTACATGGGAAGAAGAAAATGCTATGCGGAAGCAATACCCTCACTTATTTGATTCAGAAGGTACGTCCAATTTCGAGGACAAAATTTTTATAAGTTGGGGGGAGTTGTAAGACCCGTGTCAAACTAATCCGGTCTTACCACCTTGAACCAGGTTCACCCATCATGGTCGAGTCAAATGGACCAAGGGCGTGAAGGAGAGCGAGATCCCAGGTATCAAATTGACCCAAAAACACTTAAAATAGAGGAAGGGTCGCATACCCAGCTAAACAGGGTCGACCCTCCCAAATCAGAAACTCAGACCCTTAAAATTTGGGAGAGGGTCGGACAGTGTCAGACCACAGGGTCGACGGGATCATCGACCCTCACTTACTGTCGAAACTGAAATTAGGAAATTTCCTAATTTTCGATTGGGATTCTTTCCAAATCTCAATGGGACTATTATAGGACATTCCTACTCTATTTAAAGGACGTCCCTAAGCCACTTTCACTCCTTTCACAACCCTAATTGAATTGAGAGAAAGAGAGAAGAAGGAAAAGAGGAAGAAAAGAAGCAAGGAAGAAGACTTAGTAAAAAGGAGAAGAATTTCCAGAGAAAAGTAATCTTCTCAGGTATGGATACTAATTCCATGAGTTCCTACAGACCTTAGGTTAGATATGGTTGAGTGTAGGATTTCGGAGAAACCCAAACCATCCATTCATGGTGAGGTTTTCATGGAAAATCCGAGGATAATACATGAAAGCCATCTAGGAGGATGAATCATGGTTTCAGACCATGAAATGAATGTTTAATGGAATGTGGAAGCAAGCCATAGGACCCCAAACACGAAGAATGATGTAAAAAGCGGAAATTGGACCAGAGTGCACCGACGGTCGTACACAGGGTCGATAGACCCATCGACCCTAGGCACCCTGACCATCGACCCTCAGCATTCGGGAAGTTCAGACAGAGGGTAGGGTCGATCGACCCATCGACCCTATGTATCCTAAGCATCGACCCTCTGATCGACCCTCAGTTAACGGTATGGTTTTTAAATTCGGAATTAATTCTAATTAAATTCTATCGACTTTGTTAGGTTTGCTAGCATTATAATAACACTGTAGAGGTGATTTTAAAGCTTGGAAAAGTATTTTATAGCAAACTAAGGTGAGGAACCTTAACTCCAAACTAAATCGGTTAATAATAAACTGTTTTCTAATTCTTGAGTCCTATGGCATGTTTGATTTTATGCAAGTATGTTTGTAATGTGCATACAGCATGCCATCCAATATTTCTATTATTTGTTCATGCATATTTACTTTATTGTTTATAACATGATGATGGTGATGATGATAGGAATAGGCATGTGCTTGTATGTGTGTGGTTGATGTACTTGATGCGAGCGAGTATCAGGGGAGGTGTGATGAGAACGTCAATAAACGTTCACCTTTGGCGGGTCTCAGCACTTTAGCTCTATCTCTAACTCAAGTCTTGTGCATTGACATCGTTGTATCGCCATTACCTTAGCAGAACTATTGTGTCGTAGGGTATCAGGGGAGGTGGTCTTGGTCCTTGTAGTCTCTGACTCAACCGGGGGGCCTTAGCTCTATCTCTATGGACATTCTGAGGGATGCTGGGGTGAGGCCTTGGATACACTGTTTGGCATTAGGATTGGTTAGTAGCGAGCCCAGTTTGCAAGCCCTCGCTAACAGGGGCTTACGCGTTGGTATAGCATTATATAGCAATAAACGTTAACCTTTGTTGTATAATGTTATGGTAGGGTGGATGGGGACGACGATAAATGTTAACCTTCGGGCGGACTTCCACACCCTGTGTATAGAGGCGGTGTCAATAAACGTTAACCTTTGACCACCCAACCTTTCTATTGCGCATTGCAAACTATAAACCAGACCAAAGAGATAAATGAATGTGCATGCATATGTAATGTTGCATTGTTTTGGCTACTCACTGAGCCGTGTTGTGTGCTCACCCCTCGACGTCGAATATTTTTAGTTGATGATGCAGGTTATACAGTTGAAGACTACATGAATACTCCTACGTACGGGACGGTAGCAGCAATGGACGCTGGAGCTGAAGATTATACACACGACTCCTCTTACAAGTGCAACTCATGTGTATTTGACTAGATATTTTTATATGTTTCTTTATTGGATTTAGACATGTATTTGGTATTTAAATATTTATGTCTCAGTTAAACACAGAATAATTTGCTATTATTTATGGATATCATTTTAGTTCTCAGTTCATTTATTTATAAGACTTCCGTTATTGTGTATTTACTCTGATTATGATGATGAGTGTATGAAGGTTCAGGTAACGCGGGGATAGCCTATTTGAGATCCTGGTTGAACCGTTGGTTATTTAGCGGTTCATCACACCATTCTGAAATGTGTGGAATTGGGGTGTGACACCATGGGTTGATGGTTTGGGTTTCTCCGAGATCATACTCTCATCATTATCTAACCTAAGGTCTATAGAAACTCATGGAATTAATATCCATACCTGAGAAGTTTACTCCTTCTCTACAACTCTTCTTCTTCCTTAGCCTTTCCTTCAAGTTTTCCTTATCTTCTTCTCTCCCTTCTCTTCTCTTTCTCTCAATCCAATTAGGGTTGTAAAATGAGTGAAAGAGACTTAGGGACGTCCTTTAAATAGAGTAGAAACATCCTAAAATATGTCCCTTTGAGATTAGGAAAGAATCCAACTCAAAAATTAAGAAATTTCCTAATTTCAATTTCGGCGGCAACTGAGGGTCGATGGGAGGGTCGATGATCCCGTCGACCCTAGGTTCTTAAGATGTCCGACCCTCCCTGTAAAACAGAGGGTCTGACTTTCTGTTTTGGGGGGTCCGACCCTCCTTAGCTGGGTATGCGACCCTCCCTTAAATTGAGTATTTTAGGGTCGATTTGATACCTGGGATCTCGATCTCCTTCACGCCCTTGGTCCATTTGACTCGACCATGATGGGTAAACCTGGTTCAATGTGATAAGACTAGGTTAGATTGACACGGGTCTTACAACTCCCCCCTACTTATAAAAATTTCATCCTCAAAATTGTACGTACCTTCTGAATCAAATAAGTGAGGGTATTGCTTTCGCATAACATTTTCTTCTTCCCATGTAATTTCTTCCATGTCTCTACTTTTCCAGGTGACCTTAACATAATAAATATCTCGGTTGCGTAGTCGTTGAACCTTTCGGCTGGTGATTTCAGTTGGTCTTACTTCGAATGTCAAATCATCAGTCAATTTCGATAAATCTACTGTCAACACGTGCGTTGGATCCTTGACATACTTCTTCAATAGGGAAATATGAAATACGTCATGCACACTTGACATAGATGGTGGTAGTGCTAACTGGTAAGCCACTTTCCCACGCTTAGCTAAAATCTCATGCGGCCCGACATATCTTGGACTTAGTTTCCCTTTCTGTCCGAACCTTTTCAATCCTCGCATAGGCGATACCTTCAGAAATACTTTATCACATACGGTGAACTCAAGATCTCTGCGTCGAGTATCTGCATATTGCTTCTGACGGTTCTGAGTAGTTCTTACCCTTTCCTTGATAATATCGACCACTCGACAAGTCTCTTCAACAAATTCAGGTCCAATAATACTACGTTCTCCAACTTCATTCCAAAATAAAGGAGTTCGGCACTTTCTGCCATACAGTGCTTCATAGGGTGACATCTGTATAGTAGCCTGATAGCTATTGTTATAAGCGAACTCGATCAGTGGTAATCTTTCATCCCATGATCCTTTGAAGTCAATTACACATGCTCGTAGCATATCTTCCAAAATCTGGATCGTACGCTCTGACTGTCCATCTGTCTGTGGGTGGAATGCAGTACTGAACTTCAATGTTGTACCCATAGCCTTTTGTAATCCCTCCCAAAACTTGGAAGTAAATCGTGGATCTCTATCAGACACAATGATTTCTGGTACACCGTGTAATCGAACAATATTATCTACATACAGCTTTGCTAACCTTTCCAGTGTAAACTGAGGTCGTATCGGTATGAAGCGAGCTGTCTTAGTCAGACGATCTACAATCACCCAAACTGCGTCAACTGCTCGAGGAGTCAGTGGTAACCCCGTGACGAAGTCCATAGTGATGCAGTCCCATTTCCATGCTGGTTCCGGTAACGACTGTAACAGTCCTGTGGGTCTTTATCGTTCAGCCTTTACTTTCTGACAATTTAGGCATTGAGACACGAACTTAGCTACATCTGCTTTCATTCCTCTCCACCAATATAGTTTCTTTAGATCATGATTCATCTTTGTACTTCCAGGATGTATCGAATAGATGGTGGTATGGGCTTCTTTCATCAGTCGGTGTCTAATGTCCACACTTTCTGTTTCAGGTACACATATTCTTCCTTTATATTTCAGTACATTCTCTTCGTCCAAGGAGAACTCAGGATTAGTCCTACCTTTCTCGATATCTTCTTGTACTGTTCTCAGATAAGGATCTGATTTAATAACTGTCTTCACTTCTTCCATTATATCCGGTATAATTTTCAATGCAGCGAACATGTTTGAAAATCAATGAATAAACCCTTGGTTGGCTAATCCATCCGTTGTATCTATCACATATTGCTCATTTTCGTGACTGAATACCATTTCGGTAGTACACATTGCTGCGGTTGTACTAACCTCTCCTTGAGATTTTATCATTGCCTTTCTGCTCAACGAATCGCTACTACGTTAGCTTTCCCCGGATGATACTGAATATCACAATCATAGTCCTTCAATAGTTCCAACCATCTTCTTTGTCTCATATTCAGTTCTTTCTGATTAGATAAATAAGTAAGACTTTTATGGTCCAACTTAATCTGAAATTTTTCTCCGTATAGGTAATGTCTCCATATCTTGACAGCATGTACTACTGTCGCTAACTCTAGATCATGAGTGGGATAATTTTTCTCATGTACCTTTAACTGTCTTGAAGCATAAGCAATCATTTGCTCTCCTTGCATAAGCACACATCCTAATCCCAGTCCTGACGCATCAGTGAATAAGATAAATGTCTGTCCTGGAATAGGAATAGTCAAAATCGAAGTGGATATCAATCTGGTCTTCAATGTCTGGAAGCTCTTCTCACATTTATCCATCCACACAAACTTTTCCCCTTTCTTAGTCAGACTAGTAAAAGGTACAGCAATTCGGGAATAGTCTTCCACGAATCTCTGATAATAACCAGCGAGACCCAGAAAACTTCTTATTTCTGAAACGCTCTTTGGTGCTTCCCACTTTACAATAGCCTCGATCTTACTGGGGTCCACTTTGATATCTTCTGCGGATACTACATGGCCTAGGAAGGCGACTTTACTTAGCCAAAACTCACACTTGGAAAATTTGGCATATAACTTCTCTTTCCTTAAACGCTGTAGGGTGGCGTTTAGGTTCTTGACATGGGTTTCCTTGTCCTTGGAGTATACCAATATATCATCAATAAATATTATAACCGACATATCCAACATATCGTGGAAAACCCGGTTCATAAGCTCCATGAAAGTTGCTGGTGCGTTTGTTAATCCGAAAGACATGACCAAAAACTCATAATGTCCATATCTGGTCCTGAAAGCTGTCTTAGGAATATCACCTTCTTTAATCTTCAACTGATGATAGCCTGATCAAAGATCGATCTTAGAAAATACTTTTGCTCCTTGCAACTGATCGAACAAGTCATCGATCCGAGGTAGTGGATATCGATTCTTGATTGTCAGTTTATTCAACTTTCGATAGTCGATACATAATCGAACGCTTCCGTCCTTCTTCTTTACGAATAATACCGGTGCTCCCCATGGTGATATACTGGGTCGAATATAACCCTTGTCCAGCAGTTCCTGTAGTTGCACTTTCAATTCCTTCAGTTCAGTAGGAGCCATTCTATAAGGTGCTTTTAATATTGGTACGGCTCCAGGTATAAGGTCTATCACAAACTCGGTGGCTCTGTCGGGTGGTAACCCTGGTAGTTCCTCCGAAAATACGTCGGGATAGTCCCGCACGACATCAATATCTTCCATTCGTGGTGCTTCCTTGGTTAGGTCGACCACTGATACTAGATACCCGACTGCCCCCTTCTCAAGGCACTTCTTAGCCTTCAGTGCTGAGAGTATAAGCTTGCGTCTACGGGGAAGTTTAGTTCCCAAAAAACTGAATTCTGCTCCTTCTTTGTCTTTGAATGTTATCTTCTTTTTGGCGCATAATAGGTTTGCAGAATGCCGAGCTAACTAGTCCATTCCCAAGATGACGTCAAAGTCTGCCATCTCAAGTTGTATCAAGGTTGCATCTAAGGTTTTCTCGCCAATGAGAACTGGACATGGTCCATAACCTTTCTCTAATTCCACTTCTAACCCCATTGGTGACCGTACAAGTAGTTTGTAGTCCAATGTTTTGATGGGTAAATTCAACTTCTTTCCGAATGACACAGATATAAAGGAATGAGTAGCTCTTGAATCAAAAAGTACTCTGGCGGATACGCCATTTATAGGTACGATACCTGTGATTTATTTTACTTAGTCTACATGCTCATACAATGTAATTACAACTTAAAAGGTTTCAGTAATACCTATGACCACATCAGGTGATACGGTAGCATCCTTGGATGTAACAGCATACACTTGTCCTTGATGTTGTGGCTTTCGGGGTTTAGGACACTCTCTCATCATATGTCCCACTTGATTGCAGTTATAACATCTTGGACTTTCAGTATTTGGCTTTGGTTGCTGCTGAGCTGCTTGAATGGTCTTGGGTGCAGCGGAGAAATTCTGAGTACGGAAAGGCTTGTATGTCCTGTTATTACCTCCGTTGTAAGAATTTCCAGCTGGCCTTTTCACACCTCTATTTTGTATAAAATAGCTTTCCTTCTGGCTTGATTCAATAACTCGAGCAATTTGAACAGCTTCAATATATATCTTCTTTTCCAAGCCCAGAACGTGCTCTCTGATGCTTCCTCTAAGTCCCGTGACAAACCTACTGGTCTTAGTGTCTTCTTCTTGCATACTAAGTGGTGCAAAGAAATACAGCTCTTCGTAACGCTGTTGATATGCATCCACTGACATTTGTCCCTGATATAAACTCAAGAATTCCTTCTCCATCGAATCTCTGAAGCTTCAGGGAAAGTACTTCTCGAAGAACGCTTCCTTATATATGGCCCACGTCAATAGGGCGTGCTTGGTCAGTAGGTAAGCCCTAGTAGATTTCCACCAATGATGTGCATCACTCTTTAGCATGAAGGTGGCACACAGTACTTTTTCTTCTTCTGTGATAGTCATCATGAGGAAGTTTCTCTCCATCTCGTCGATCCAATGTGCTGACCATAACGGATCCGATGGTTTACAATTAAATTCCTTGGGCTTCATCTTCAGAAATCTCTCAACCAGTCGAGAGTGATCCAGCTGATTTTGGGGGTATGCCCCAAACATGGGTTGTGGATACTGATAGTTAACTTGAGATGCTTTCGGTCCTGGTACTGGAATCTGTGCAGCTGGTGGTTGAGGTGTTTGAGGTGCTGGGTGATTACCCACTGGTGCTGCACTGGCTTGTCCCGTCTGCATGGGTGTAGCATGTGCGGCTTGGAACATAATTCCCATTGCCACTTGCATCTGAGCCTGTGCGTGTTGCATCTGTTGCAGCTGCTGTGCTAAATTCATCACCACTGTGGCTAACTCTGGTGGTGGAGGTGAAAAGATTATAGGATTTTCCTTATCTGGGTTTCCTGGTACAGATGTATTCTCCTTATTACTTTCCTCCACAGGTGGTGGTGGTGGAACTGCATTCCGGCTTTGTCTGGTTACTCTCCGTCCAGACATAATTTCTTCTAAGATTAGTGGTGCCTGAAAATCATCAAAATAGATGAGACAATCATTTATGCTTCATGTAGGCACGCTAATCGATGTAAAATTTCAAATTTCAGCTCATTTTATAAAAAAAAATCCTGTCTTTTCTATGCAGGGTCAGGGTCGATGGTATGTCCGACCCTCAGTATCCGACCCTGGGAATGACCAGTTCTTCCCGAGAGCTGAGGGTCGATGGGTATCCGACCCTCAGTATCTGACCCTGGGTTTTCTGTCAGATTCCCGAGAGCCGAGGGTCTATGGGTGGGTAGATCCGAGGGTCGATTGTCCTGGTCGAATTGTCCGACCCTTAGACCAAAAATCAGACTTTTAAAATCCGATTTTAGGTTCATTCTCTGTTATTTCCCTCCCGTTTCGACTCGTCTCTCACCTCTGAGTTGCTACAGTGCCACTCCACTATTTTGGTCATTTTGGATCCGGGTTTCAACATCAACATCATCCCTACAGGTATGTTTTCTCATTTTTACCTGTTTTTAGGTTTCTATTTCTAGGTTTTAGTCCAATTAACCTGAAATTTTCAAATTAAACTTTTTCCAACCGTAAAAATTCGATTTTTATTGGGGGCTTTTGTTATTGGTGTCTCGAGGAACGAAAGCCCTCAAAAATTTTTGAGTTTCATCGGTTGGTTATCGAGAAACTTGGATTTTTGCTCTTTTGCCCTAATTTGTCGAAATTTTTGATTTCTTGAAATTTCTTCAAATTGGACCTCATTGGTTAAAATTTCCAATTGTATGTGTGTTGTAGGATACGTTAGAACCTACGTAAGTCCTCCTGCCCACGTGTATGGGTGACAAGTGAGGCTGTTGGCCACTTACGTCGTTAAAATGTTAAATTTCAGATTTTTATCCTATTAACTCATTATCTGTTTTTCTTTGCAGATACCATGGCTCGTACCAAGGTACCCCGAGTTCGTGATCCGCTTCGCTTCCGCTCCAATGAAGCCGAGGCACAGTATGCCCACTACACTCGTAAGAAGGTAGAGGGTGGTCGTTTGGTGAACTTGGCTGAGCTAGCCCTGTTCAATGTGGAGAGAGCATTTGGTGATATGGGGTGGCTCCCCATCATCACTTACGACGTGTGCACCTACTCGGATTTAGTGCGACAGTTCTATTGTAATCTCCAGGTGGTGGGGGATTACAATGATGTGGATAGGGGTCACGAGCTACGCATCACCATCTATGTAAAGGGAGTGAACATTTCATTTGACTATCGACAGCTGGCCGATCTACTGGGCATTCCCTATGATGGCCCTATGGTGTACTGTGCGCCTAGAGAGCCCCAGTTTGTTTCCATGGAGATGAGGGCAGAGATCGACAATCAGCTGCTACGACCTGATCGCTGGCAGATGAGAGCTTGTTACATGCGTCCAGCTCCACGGGTCTTCTGCAAGATTATCCAGCATAATCCGATTCCGCAGAGTGGCCATTACGAGAGGGTTTCTCAGCTGACCTAGTATCTACTATACAGTATCTGCACTAGACAGCCTGTCTGCCTGCCATACATCATCATGCGGACTATGATTAGTGCTACATTGCCTAGTCATAGAGGTAATCTACCCTATGGACGTATGATCACAGTCTTGCTTACCCGTCTGGGGTTGATTTGGTAGATGAGAAGATTCAGGAGAAAATCTTCTCATCGCCTTTAGATTGGGAGGCTATCTGCAAAATGGGCATGCGGGATGCCCAAGTTAGTGACGAGGAGAGGAACGAGATGGTGCGCCCTCACACTTGCATCGAGATGGCTAACGCTGAGGCAGCTGCTGCCGCTGCTAGAGCTCATGTGGATCCTGTCGATGATGATGACCGCATGTATATGGATGTCGACTCGATACCACCGCCTTCACCTACGCATGCGGCTGGAGTTGGTACTTCTTTTGCGGTAGATCTTGCACCTGAGACTAGTCCTTCTCATGCGGCTGGTCCTTCACGCCCACCTTCTGATATGATGGAGATGTTGCATGAGATCAGAGAGGCTCAGCACAGATCTAATCTGAGGATGGATGAGTTGCTGGACGCCCAGCGTCTGACTGATCAACGGGTGGCTGATCTTACAGCGAGTCTTCAGGTGACTTAGACCCAGGTGGCCTGGTTGACCAGAGTCTATGCCGAGGACTATAACAGAGAACGTGAGGCACCACCTCCTCCTTCACCTCTAACTTCTTGATTGTATTTATTTTCTTGTATTACAGAGTAACTGTTCGGGTTGTGGACTGTACTCTGCTTTAGTTATGTATATACTTTTGTGTCTCTCATATTGTATGTAAAACTGTTTCCCCTTTAATAGATGCATTATTCTCTTTTAATTTGGTCTCAACCATCACTTATGCTTATAGTGTGTTTGTATTAAAGTTTTTATTTTTATCCTATCTCATTTTACAATTGTCTTGAATGTATGCTAGTTTGGTGGACAAGGCCTGAGATGCTCTGATACCAAGTTATCACACCCTAATTCCGTACTATTCAGAACGGTGTGATGAACCGCTAACAAACCAACGGTTCAACCAGGATCTCAAGTAGGCTATATCCGTTTGATCTAAACCCTATACATCCATAATCATAATCAGAGTAAATACACAATAGCGAAAGTCTTATAATAAAATGAACTGAGAATCTATTGTGATATCAATATTTAAATAACCAATTATTTTTGTATCAACTAAGACATAAATAAATATCAAATACATGTCTTTAATAAATCCAAATAAATAAACTAAAAATCTAATCAAATACACATGAGTTGCACTCGCAAGAGATGTCATGTGTATCCACTTCATCTACAGTTACCATCGCTGCTACGTTCCCGTATGCTGGAGCATTTAAATAATCTTCAACAGTTGTACCTGCATCATCAACTAAAATATTCAACGTCGAAAAGGGTGAGCACACATCACTGCTCAGTGAGCAAACAAAACAATGCAACAATACATATGCATGCGATTCAATTCATATCTTTGGTCTGGTTTTACGTTTGCATTGTGCTATAGAAAGGATAGGTGGCCGCCGCACCTCTATGCACGAGAGTGTGGATACGCCCGATGACTCTCACCGTCACCCACAACACCCAAATGAACATTGTACAACGAAGGTCACATTTATCGATGCACAACTCCATACCAACAAATAAACCCCTGATGGCTAGGGCTGCAAACGGGGCTCGCTACTAACCAATCCTAATGTCAAAACAGTGTATCCAAGGCCTCACCCCAGCATCCCTCAGAGAACCCATAGAGATAGAGCTAAGGCCCCCCAGTAGAGTATAGGACTCAAGGACCGAGACCCTCCT
Source organism: Protea cynaroides (assembly GCA_028583415.1). Classification (NCBI taxonomy): domain Eukaryota; kingdom Viridiplantae; phylum Streptophyta; class Magnoliopsida; order Proteales; family Proteaceae; genus Protea; species Protea cynaroides. Next base: position 54,553,575 of record CM053274.1, on the reverse strand, counting down.
TGATGCCCTACGTCGCAATAGTTCTGCTAAGGTAATGGCGATACGATGATGCTAATGCACAAGATTTGAGTCAGAGAAAGAGCTAAAAGTGTCCGGATCAAACACCGCATAACACCTCCCCTGATGCCCTACTCACATCAAGCACACTAACCACACACAAACATTCACATGCCTATTCCTAGCATCAATCATCATCATGTTATAAGTAAACAAAATTAAATATGCATGAACAATAATAGCAGGAATATTGGATGACATGTTGAATGCACATTACAAGCATATACGCATAGAATCAAGCATGGCATTGGACTCAACAAAAGAAAAGTAGTTTATTATTAACCAATTAATTTAGGTATTGTTCCCTCACCTTAGCTTGTTATTAGATCCTCTTCCAAGCTTTAGAATCACCTTTACACTGTTATTATATTGCTAAAAGACCTAACAAAGCCGATAAAATTTAATTAGAATTTATTCAGAATTTAAAAACCATTCTGTTAACTGAGGGTCGGAGGTAGGGTCGGAGTCATGATCAACCCTGGGTGCGACCCTCCCCAATCTGGACTTCCCGAACACTGAGGTTCGATACTAAGGATCACATAGGGTCGGATGGTCATCGACCCTCTGTGCGACCCTCGGTGTATTTTGGTCAATTTCCTTCCTTTTAATCCATTCTTCGTATTTGGGGTCCTATGGCTTGCTCCTACATTCCATTCAACATTCATTCTATGGTCTAGAACCATGAATCATCTACCTGAATAGCTTTCATATAATCTCCCATGGTTTTCCATGAAAACCTAACCATGGGTTGATGGTTTGGGTTTCTCCAAGATCATACTCTCATCATTATCTAACCTAAGGTCTGTAGAAACTCATGGAATTAATATCCATTCCTGAGAAGATTACTCCTTCTCTGCAACTCTTCTTCTTCCGTAGCCTTTCCTTCAAGTTTTTCTTCTCTTTTTCTCTCCCTTCTCTTCTCTTTCTCTCAATCCAATTAGGGTTGTAAAAGGAGTGAAAGAGACTTAGGGACGTCCTTTAAATAGAGTGGAAACATCCTAAAATACGTCCCTTTGAGATTAGGAAAGAATCCAACTTAAAAATTAGGAAATTTCCTAATTTCAATTTCGGCGGAAACTGAGGGTCGATGGGAGGGTCGATGATCCCGTCGACCCTAGGTTCTTAAGATGTCCGACCCTCCCTGTAAAATAGAGGGTTTGACTTTTTGTTTTGGGGAGTCCGACCCTCCTTAGCTGGGTATGCGACCCTCCCCTTAAATTGAGAGTTTTAGGGTCGATTTGATACCTGGGATCTCGATCTCCTTCACGCCCTTGGTCCATTTGACTCGACCATGATGGGTAAACATGGTTCAATGTGATAAGACCGGGTTAGATTGACACACGTCTTAACATATAGTCTTTCGGAGACATACCGGTCGACTATACCGGTTGCACCTATGCGACCAGTATTTTGCGATCGGTACCTTTCGGGAGCTGGTCTATGGGGACCGGCTGACCATACCGGTCGCAGGTTTCCCCACAGTGCTGCGACCGGTACTGTGATCAGTCAGCTATGTGAGATATATTTTAAAATTTCGTTGGTTTTTCGACCAACATAAAACCGAAAAAAATCTATTCTAACTAAACCCTAATATTATATAGGACTTTGTGATAGCACGTTTGGATCTTGCGACGTGGAGCAAGCTATCAAACGAGCGTCAGGTAAAGGAATCGGACCTAAACCCTAATAATCTAATGGACAGTAAACCGTTGTTAATAACAATGACTCTGTGGATTGATGTTTGTGCATATTCGCATGTCATCATTTACTTTTAGTTATTATTATTGTTCATGCATACTCTGTAAGACCCGTACGCCACGAACCCGGCCTAACCTTATATTTTGTGTCGGGACCCGTCTACATATCATGGTCAAGCCAAGTGGACCAAGTGTGTGAAGAAAAACCAAGACCCAATATGAAAATTTATTAAAAAACAGTCAAAATGAAGGTAGGGTCGCAGGTTTTAACAGGAAGGTCCGACCCTCCCATCGACCCTCCCATCAACCCTCGGTATTCGGGAAAAATAGCACGAATCAAAAATTAGGAAACCTTACTAATTTCAATTGGAACCTTTCCTAAACTCAATGGGACTTATTTTGGGAGGTTTTACTCTATATATAGGATGTCCCTAAGCCTCTTTTACTCATTTTACAACCCTAATTGAATTGAGAGAAAGAGAAGAGAAGGAAGAGAAGAAGAAGAGAAGCAAGAAAAAGAAGAAAGCAAAAAGGAGAAGAGTTGCAGAGAAGGAGTATTCTTCTCAGGTATGGATACTAATTCCATGAGTTTCTATAGACCTTAGGTTAGGTAATGAAGAGAGTTTGATCTCGGAGAGTTCCAAACCATCAACCCACGGTTAGGTTTTCATGGAAAACCATGGGAGAATACATAAAAGCTATATAGGTGGATGATTCATGGTTCTAGACCATGGAATGCATGTTGAATGGACTTTAGGAGCAAGCCATAGGACCCCAAACATGAAGAATGGATTGTAAGGAGGAAAATTGACCAAAACCCACCGAGGGTTGCACAGAGGGTCGATGACCATCCAACCCAATGTGACCTGAGTATCGACCCTCAGGGTTCTGGAAGTCCAGATTTGGAGAGGGTCGCACCCAGGGTCGATCATGACTCCGACCCTACCTCCGACCCTTAGTGAACAGCATGGTTTTAAATTCAGAATTAATTCTAATTAAATTCTATCGACTTTGTTAGGTCCTCTAGCAATATAATAACATTATAAAGGTGATTCTAAAGCTTGGAAGAGGATCTATTAACAAGCTAAGGTGAGGGAACAAGACCTAAACTAATTGGTTAATAACAAACTGTTTTTATTTCTTGAGTCCAATACCATGATTGTGATATGCGTGTGTGCTTGAAATGTGCATTCAACATGTCATCCAATATTTCTATTATTACTGTTCATGCATATTTAAATTTATTGATTATAACATGATGATGTTGATGATGGTAGGAATAGACATGTGAATGTTTATGTTTGGCTGGTGTACATGGTGCGGGTAGGGATGGTATCAACCGGTACTTCGATGCCGTTCTCATCGGGGTATATTGTGCCATGGTCTATTCAAGTCATGTCCACTAAGTAAGTGTTAGTGTGCTTGATGCGAGTGGAGCATCAGGGGGAGGACATGACATTGTGGTTCAGCCTGGTCACCAGACTCTAGCTCTATCTCTACTCAAGTCTTGTCCACTAACATCATCGTATCGTCATTACCTTAGTGGAACTAATATGTCGTAGGGCATCAGGGGGGGACAAGGCATTGTGGTTCAGCCTGGTCACCAGACCCTAGCTCTATCTCTATGGATGTATTGAGGGATGCTGGGGTGAGGCCTTGGATACATTGTTTGACATTAGGGTTGGTTAGTTGCGAGCGCAGTTTGCAAGCCCTCGCCAACAGGGGCTTACGTGTTGGTATGGGTAACCGGTACAACCATGCCGTTTTTATGGGGTGTATATTGTCCATGGCGGGTGCATGTGGGGCAATAGTGCCGTTTTCATTGGGCGTTTCCACATACTCGTGTATAGAGGTGCGGCGGCCACCTATCCTTTCTATAGCACATTGCAAACTTATATACCAGACCAAAGATAAGAATTGATTGCATGCAAATGTTTGTTGCATTGTTTTGTTTTCTCACTGAGCTCAAGTTGGAGAGCTAACCCTCGTGCGCACAATTCTTTTAGTTTCTGATGTTGCAGGTATTATTGAAAATTATGTCAACACGCCAACATATGAACATGTGGTGGCCATGGTGAGCAAGCTATGGAGGACGAAGATGGTTCGTTAAGCGAGCATTTCAGCGGTGGATATGTTTAGTGTTTAGTTTTCATATTTGGATATTGTAATATGTATTAAATTATGTTTTGGTTACATGGAAATAAATAGAATATTAATTATTTATCGTGATTAGACCTCAGTTCATTATATGTAAGACTTCTTCTATTTACTTTATTACCTCTGATTAATGTGGAATGTGTTTTGGTTTATCATATGTAGGATAGCCTATTGTGAGATCCTGGTTGAACCGTTGATTTATTGACGATTCATCACACCATTCTGAATAATGCGGAATTGGGGTGTGACAACTTGGTATCAGAGCTCTCTCAGGCCTTCCCATGAAACCTGAATACTTCCACTAGAATCCATGAACTGAGTTAGGATAAATTAATAGCTTTAATACAAACAAACAATAAGCACCTGTGTTGGTTGAGACAGAAATTAAACAAGACAAAAATGTACATATAAAAGGTGGAACCATATATATACACTCAAACAGAAAGAGAAGACCAAAAATATCCTAATAAACAAACAATATAGGGAATTATCTATAAGTTGGGTAGTTATCCAAGTATACAAAGATATAGTACAGTAGCAAGAAGGGAGCTTCTGTATAGCAGAAAATTAGAATACTGAGTTGGTACTCACAAGATGTGAAACTCGATGTAGGACAGAGGAAGAAGGAAAATGACTAGTAATGCCAAAACCCTATAGAGATAAAGGAAGAGATCTCGGGCTGAATGCGACAGAGATAAGAGAACAATAGCTATACACCAAAAATGAGAGTAACTATAAAAGAAAATAAAGCTATACTCCTGGGGGACGTGGAGACTCAGAGTGAGATCCATTACAAGCTGATTTATTTCCCACGAAGCAAGAAGAGGATGTTGCAACTTGACCCCACCACTATCAGGGTCGAGAATGGGTAATAAAAACTCATCTGAGTAGATGCTAAATAATGATAATCAGATTGGAGCAAATAAAAAGAGGTGAACAACCAGGCCACTCCAGCCAACCACTTGGACTACCAAGTACCTTGGTTATGGCTGTCATAAACTTGACCCAATAAAATACAAGAGCAACAACAGATGAGACCGACTATGCAAGTCGCTATGTAAATCACTACCCAAATTACCGATGCTACATCAACACCTTCGGGTTAAACCAAGTATGGTACCAACTAGTAGCAACACTGTACCCCAGTACATGTTAGCACACAGTACCTATCTTACAGCAAGTCCCAGTAATGCACAGCCTAGTACAGAAGTTTGGTGCACAACAAGCAGTGTATCAAGGTGGTTAACCTTATCAGCCACCGATGTATGGGATAGTTGCATCATGGCAGAATGATTCAAAAAGGATTGAAGAATGTCTTTTGAAGATGATACCTCGGACATTTTCAGCAAAGGATCAAATCTATTATGGCCATATAACTGGATATGTTTATATAGGATGCGGTGTATTATTGATTTACTCTTGTGATTATAGAGGATGCACATACCAGATTTTAATTTCTCGGGCCATGACAGGATACCTTCTTGATTTAACCTGTCAATTGGAGTTATAGATATTGTTTCTTTAGTATTAGTCCTGATTATACCAATCTGAACCATTCTCATGATCGACAACATGAAAGGAGATATCAACTGAATGAATAGTTAAATATTTAATCGGGTTGAGCGTAAATCTTCTGATTTACACCTGATTTATTGATGTACAAAAGTTTTCTCCAGATTATACCTGATTTACTGATGTGCAAAATCTTTCTCCAGATTTACTCCTGTAGTGCCTCGACCAATGGCATTATATACTCGATAGAACCTGCAACCATGAGGTTAAGAGCTGTAGAACCTCTATTTCCATGAATTTGGGCCACCGTGCAACCTAATGACCTTTGGATGCCAGTTGGATTACCATTGATTTACTCCTGATTCTTAAAACCTAGGTTCGCTAGATAAAGCAAGTGGTTGTCATTATAATAATTGAAAGAAGGAAAAGAATTATTTTGGATGCACATTCTAATTCATAAACTCCCTGACCTTTGTTGATAAAGATGTTTAGTGATAATGGAATTATTGGAAGGAAGATGATTAAATTCATATTAGATTTTATAGCCAAGAAACCTCCGATGAAGTAATGGAGAATCTATTTTGAGATTTCTAAATGGGTGGATATGAATCATGTCTATAAAGGAGTGCATGCGACAAAAGTGAGAACTATCAAAAGTAACTATGAAAGAATAGATAGCACTCAAGTAAAGTTAAAGATGGTTATATCGGTATGAATTTTGACAAAGCAGAAGATCCCTAAATGCAAATCTAAGAGTGGATACAAGGATAAAGTCAAAAATCATGGCATTAATAGTAATCTGTTTAATATAATAAAAATTGAGTTATGCCCAATGTCGAGCGATATGATTAAGTAAAGACCAAAAGAGTTGGCTGAATTAATGAATTTATAAGCATATATCCTAATGCTTAGAAGTAGACTTGGGATATGAAGTAACAATCACAAGATATTTTTGAGGTATATGAAAGAGAGATCAGGGTAGAACAGCAAGGATAAAAGAAATATAAGCTAATGAGTGCAATAAGAGATTTTGACGATAGTCTTTGAAAAATCATAAGAGATGAAGGAACTAGACAAGCTCTTAAGACCTTAATACTAGATTTTGCTAGTTCAAGCCCTTTTGGACTAAATGTTGTATTAGATGAGTGTTATGAACAATGTCCAAATCGTATGGATGGGTGAAATTTGGACGCAACCTAATTAGACTTGAGATGACAGACTTTGACGTCATCTTGGGAATAGACTGGTTGTCTCAACACTCTACAAAGTTGTTATGTGCATAGAAGAGGTTATCATTCAAGAATAAAGATGGCATACAATTTAGTTTTATTGGAAGCCTATTGCCTAGGAAGCGGAAGCTGATCCTCTCTATGCTAAAGGCGAAGAGATGGTTTGAAGAGAAAGAAGTTGGATATATGGTATCTTGTGGTATACGTTGTAAGACCCATGTCAATCTAACCCGGTCTTACCACCTTGAACCAGGTTTACCCATCATGGTCGAGTCAAATGGACCAAGGGCGTGAAGGAGATCGAGATCCCAGGTATAAAATCGACCCAAAAACATTTAAAATTAGGGGAGGGTCGTACACCCAGCTAAGCAGGGTCGGACCTCCCAAAATAGAAAGTCAGATCCTCGGTTTTGAAGGGAGGGTCGGACAGCTTAAGACCCTAGGGTCGACGGGATCATCGACCCTCCCATCGACCCTCGGTTTCTGCCGAATATAGAAATTAGGAAATTTCTATATTTTTCGATTGGGATTCTTTCTAAATCTCAATGGGACTTATTTAGGATGTTCCAAGTCTATTTAAAGGACGTCCCTAAGCCACTTTCACTCCTTTCACAACCTTAATCGAATTCAGAGAAAGAGAGGAGAAGGAAAGAGGAAGAAGAAAGGGAAGGAAGAGAAATTAAGCCAAAAGAGAAGAGTTACAGAGAAAGATTAATCTTCTCAGGTATGGATACTAATTCTATGAGTTTCTATAGACCTTAGGATAGTTATTGGAGAGAGAGCGATCTCGGAGAAACCCAAACCATCCATCCATGGTTAGGTTTTCATGGAAAACCCTAGGAGAATGCATGAAAGCCATCTAGAAGGATGATTCATGGTTTCAGACCATGGAATGAATGTTTAATGGAATGTGGGAACAAACCATAGGACCCCAAACACGAAGAATGGATTAAAAAGTGGAAATTGGACCAGAGTGCACCGATGGTCGCACCCAGGGTCGATAGGCCATCCGACCCTAGGTGTTTATGACCATCGACCCTCAGCATTCGGGAAGTCCAGAAAGAAGGGAGGGTCGGTAGACCCATCGACCCTAGCATCGACCCTAGCAACGACCCTCAGTTGATAGAATGGTTTTTAAATTCTGAATTAATTCTAATTAAATTCTATCGACTTTGTTAGGTCTTCTAGCAATATAATAACAGTATAAAGGTGATTTTAAAGCTTGGAAAAGCTTGGAAAAGTATCTTTTAGCAAGCTAAGGTGAGGAACCTTAACCCCAAACTAAATTGGTTAATAATAGACTGTTTTCTATTTCTTGAGTCCTATGCTATGTTTGATTCTATGCGAATATGTTTGTAATGTGCATACAGCATGCCATCCAATATTTCTATTACTTGTTCATGCATATTTACTTTATTGTTTATAACATGATGAAGATGATGATAGGAATAGACATGTGCTTGTATGTGTGTGGTTGATGTGCTTGATGCGAGCGAGTATCAGGGGAGGTGTAATGAGAACGTCAATAAACGTTAACCTTTGGCGGGTCTCAGCACTTTAGCTCTATCTCTAACTCAAGTCTTGTGCATTGGCATCGTCGTATCGTCATTACCTTAGCAGAACTATTATATCATAGAGTATCAGGGGAGGTGGTCTCGGTCCTTGTAGTCTCTGACTCTACCAGGGGGCCTTAGCTCTATCTCTATGGACATTCTGAGGGATGCTGGGGTGAGGCCTTGGATACACTGTTTGGCATTAGGATTGGTTAGTTGCGAGCCCAGTTTGTAGCCCTTGCCAATAGGGGCTTACGTGTTGGTATGGCACTATATAGCAATAAACGTAACCTTTGTTATATAATGTTCATGATTGGGTGCATGTGAGTTGACGATAAACGTGATCTTCGGGTAATGTCACACACTCGTGTATAGAGGCGGAGTCAATAAATGCGACCTTTGGCTACCTCAATCTTTCTATAGCATACTGCAAACTTTAAACCGGACCAAGATATAAATTGACTTTTTGCATGCATATGTATTGTTGCATTGTTTTGGCTACTCACTGAGCCGTGATGTGTGCTCACCCCTCGACGTCGAATATTTTTAGTTGATGATGCAGGTTATACCATTGAAGACTATATGAATGCGTCTGCGTATGGAAACGTGGCAGCTATGGAAGCTGGAGCTGAAGATGATACACACGACTCCTCTTGCGAGTGCAACTTGTGTGTATTTGATTAGATATTTTATAGGTTTCTTTCATTGGATTTATAAAGACATGTATTTGGTATTTAAATATTTATGTCTCAGTTGGAAACAGAATAATTTTCTATTAAATTATTGATACCATCTTAGTTCTCAGTTCATTTATTTATAAGATTTCCGCTATTGTGTATTTACTCTGATTATGATTGTGGATGTGTGAAAGTTTGGATAACGCGGGGATAGCCTATTAGAGATCCTGGTTGAACCGTTGGTTATTTAGCGGTTCATCACACCATTCTGGTTAGACCAAAATTTGGGGTGTGACAACTTGGTATCAGAGCGTCTCAGGCCTTGCCCGCCGAACTGACACACATTCAAGACCATTGTGAACTGAGATAGGATAAATTAAAAGCTTTAATACAAACACACTGTAAGCACAAGTGATGATTAAAACCAAATTAAAAAGAGAATAATGCATCTATTAAAGGGAAAATAAGTTTACATAACAATGAGAGCGAAACAAAACATATATATATATAATGAAAGCAGAGTACAGTCCACAATCTGGACAGTTACTCTGTAGTACAAGAAAAATAAAGTACAAATCAAGAAGCTGGAGGCGAAGGAGGAGGCGGGGCCTCACGATCTCTGTCATAGTCCTCAGCATAGACCCTAATCAACCAGGCCACCTGGGTCTGGGTCGTCTGGAGACTAGCTGTGAGACCGGCTATCCTCTGATCAATCGCACGCTGCACCTCTAGGAGCTCCCCCATCCATACGCCTGATGCGTGCTGAGCAGCCAACAACTCATCCATCCTTAGATCAGATCTACGCTGAGCATCCCTGATCTCCTGCAGCATCTCCATCATGGCTGAAGGTGGAAGCGAAGGATCAGCCGAATGGGAAGGACCAGCCTCAGGTGCAGGAGCCACCGCAGAAGATGTACCAACTCCAGCCGCATGTGTGGGTGATGGCGGTGGTATCGAGTCGACGTCCATATACATGCGATCGTCATCGTCGACCGGGATCCCCACGAGCTCTAGCGCGGCGAAGCAGCAACAGCCTCAAGCATCGGCCATCTCGATACGAGTGTGAGGGCGCACCATCGCGTTCCTCTCCTCATCGCTAACCTCAGCATCTCGCGGACCCATCTTGTAGATAGCCTCCCAATCTAGAGGCGACGAAGGCCTTATCCTGGATTTTCTCATCTACGGGATCCACCCCCCGCACGGGTCGGTAACACTGTAATCATGCGTCCATAGGGTAGATTACCCCTATGACCGGACAATGTGGCACTAATCATCGTCCGCATGATGATGTAAGGAAGGCGAGACCGGCCGACGAGTGCAGATGCTATAGATCAAGAACTCGGGTCAGCCGAGACACCCTCTCATAGTGCCCACTCTGCGGGATCAGATTATGCTTTGGATAATCTTGCGGAAGACCCATGGAGCTGGACGCAAGTAGCAAGCTCTCATCCGCCATCTATCGGGACGGAACAAGCGGTTGTCGATCTCTCGCCCTCATCTCCATCTCAACAAACCGTGGCTCTCCCGGCCCACAAGTACACCATAGGGCCATCATAGGGAATGCCCAACAGATCGGCCAGTTGCCGATAATCAAAGGAAATGTGCACCCCCTTGACATAACTAGTGATGCGCAACTCCGACCGTGCTCAACGTCGTTGTAATTCCCCACCACCCGGAGATTACAATAGAACCGGTGTACCAAGTCGGACATGTGCACGCGTCGTATGTGATGACAAGGGAGCCACCCCATATCACCAAAAGCTCCCTCTACATTGAACAAGGCTAGCTCAGCCAAGTTCACCATGCGACCCCCTTCAACCTTCTTACGGGCATAGTCGCGATATCGTGCCTCGGCTTCATTCGAACGGAAGCGAAGTGGATCACGCACCCGGGTATTTTGGTACGAGCCATAGTATCTGCAAAATAAGAAAGAGGAAGGAAACAAGGAGTTAATAGGATAAAAATCCAAAATTTGATTTAATAACGACGTAAGTTGACCATAAAGCCTCATTTCTCGCCATACAAGTGGACATAAGAACTTACGTAGGTTAAAACATATCCTACAACCCACATGCAGTAGGAAATTTTAACTGACGATGTCCAATTTGAAGAAATTCAAGAAAAATCGAAAATGTCGACAAATTAGGGAAAAAAGAGAAAATTTCAAGTTTCTCGATGACCAACCAATGAAACTCAAAAATTTTTGAGGGATTTCGTTCCTCGAGAACCAATAATAAAAGCCCCCAACAAAAATCAAATTTTTACGGTTGGTAAAAGTCTAATTTGAAAAATAGGAGTTAAACAGGTAAAAACGGGAAGACATACCTATAGGGATGACGTGGACGTCGAAACCCGGAGTTAAACCGATCCAAAACAGTAGAGTGGCACTGTAGCAACTCAGAGAGTAGAGACAAGTCGAAACGGAGGAGGAATAGTGAGAAATGACCCAAAATCGGATCTTAAAAATCTGATTTTTGGTCCGAGGGTCGGACAATTCGACTAACACCATCGACCCTCGGATCGACCCTCCAATCGACCCTCGGCTCTCGGGAATCTGACAAAAAATCGAGGGTCGGACTGAGGGTCGGATACCCATCGACCCTCGCATCGACCCTCAGCTCTCGGGAAGAACAGGTCATTCCTAGGGTCGGATACCAAGGGTCGGACATACCATCGACCCTCACCATCGACCCTACATAGAAAAGATAGTATTTTTTTTCAGAATGAATTGAGGATTTTGAATTTGATATCGGTTAGCGTGCCTACATGAAGTATAAATGATTTCTCACTGATTTTGATGATTTTCAGGCACCACCCATCTCAGAAGGAAATATGCCTGGACGTAGAGTGACCCGACAGAACCGAAACATAGTCCCACCACCACCACCCGTGGAGGAGACTAGTCAAGAGAATAACCATGTATCGGAAAATCCAGAACTGGTAAACCCTACAAACTTGCCACCTCCACCACCAGAGCTAGCAACAGTGGTGATGAATCTGGCACAGCGGCTGCACTAGATGCAACACGCGCAGCTCGGATGCAAGGTTGCCATGGGAATAATGTTTCAAGCCACTCGGGGCTGCACCCATGCACACGGGGCAAGCCGGTGCAGCACCGGTGGGTAACCACCCAGCTCCTCGGGCACCTCAAGAATCGGCTACATAGATTCCGGTGCAGGTCCGGGGCAAGCACGAGCTAATTATCAAGTATCCACCCCATATGTTTGGGGTATATCAAAACCAGATGGATCACTCTCGACCGGTCGAGAGGTTTTTTGAAGATGAAGCCCGGGAATTTAATGGCAAACCGTCGATCCATTATGGCCAGCACACCGGATAGACGAGATGGAAAGAAATTTTCTTATGATGACTATTATTCGAAGAGGAGAAAGTATTGTGTGCCACTTTCATGCTCAAAGGCGACGCACATCATTGGTGGAAATCGACCGGGGGCCTATCTATTGACTAAGCACGCCCTACCGACTTGGGCTATATATAAAGAAGCTTTCTTTGAGAAATATTTTCCACGAAGCTTCGGAGATTCGATGGAGAAGGAGTTCCCGAGTCTTTATCGAGGGACGGATGTCGGTGGATGCGTACCAACAGCGTTATGAAGAGCTGTTTTTCTTCGCACCACTGAGTATGCAAGAAGAAGAAACTAAAACCCGTAGGTTTGTCACGGGACTGAGAGGAAGCATCAGGGAACATGTTCTGGGATTAGAAAAGACAATATATAATGAAGCCGTCCAGATTGCTCGAGTGATTGAATCGAGCCAGAAGGAGAGTTATCTGAACCAGAACAGAGGAATCAAGAGACCAGCCGGAAACACCTACAACGGAGGCAATAATAGGACGTATAAACCTTTCCGTCCTCAGAATTTGGCTACTCCATCGAAGTCTACTTCAGCAGCTCAACCACAGCCAAAGTCAAATTTTGAAGCTCCGAAGTGCTTTAACTGCAATCAACCAGGGCATATGGCAAGAGAGTGCCCAAAACCCAAGAAGTAGTTACATCAAGGACGGGTATATGCTGTTACATCAGAAGATGCTGCCGCATCGCCCGATGTGGTCACAGGTATGACCAAAACTTTTAAGATTTTAATTACATTGATTGAGCATGTAGACTAAGTAAAAACGAATCACAGGTATCGTACCTATCAATGGCATACCCGCCAGAGTACTCTTTGATTCAGGAGCTACTCATTCATTTATATCTGTGTCGTTTGGAAAGAAGACCAATTTGCCCATCAAAACATTAGACTACAAATTACTTGTACGGTCACCGATGGGATTAGAAGTGGAATTAGAGAAAGGTTATGGACCATGTCCAGTTCTCATTGGCGAGAAAACCTTAGATGCAACTTTAATACAACTTGAGATGACAGACTTTGACGTCATCTTGGGAATGGACTGGTTGGCTCGGCATTCTGCAAATCTGTTATGCGCCGAAAAGAAGCTAACATTTAAAGATAAAGAAGGAGCAGAATTCAGTTTCTCGGGAACCAAACTTCCCAGGAGACGAAAGCTCATACTCTCAGCATTTAAGGCTAAGAAGTGCCTTGAGAAAGGGGCTGCCGGATATCTAGTATCAGTGGTCGACCTAACCAAGGACGTGCCACGAATGGAAGATATTGATGTCGTGTGAGATTTTCCCGATGTATTTCCGGAGGAACTACCCGGATTACCACCTGACCGAGCCACAGAGTTTGTAATAGACCTTCTACCCGGAGCCGCACCCGTATCAAAAGCACCTTATAGGATGGCTCCTACTGAATAGAAGGAATTAAAAGTGCAATTATAAGAACTGTTGGATAAGGGTTATATTAGACCCAGTATATCTCCATGGGGAGCACCGGTACTGTTCGTGAAAAAGAAGGATGGTAGCGTTCGATTGTGTATCGACTATCGGGAGTTGAACAAACTGACAATCAAGAATCGATATCCACTACCCAAGATCGATGACTTGTTCGATCAGTTACAAGGAGCAAAAGTATTTTCTAAGATCGATCTTCGATCGGGCTATCATCAGCTGAAGATTAAAGAAGGTGACATTCCGAAGACAGCTTTCAGGACAAGATACGGACATTATGAATTCTTAGTAATGTCATTCGGATTAACTAATGCACCGGCAACATTCATGGAACTTATGAACCGAGTTTTCCACGATATGCTGGATACGTCGGTTATAGTATTTATTGATGACATATTTGTATACTCCAAGAACAAGGAAACCCATGTCAAGAACCTAAACGCAGCCCTACAACGTTTAAGGAAAGAGAAGTTATACGCCAAATTTTCAAAGTGTGAGTTTTGGCTAAGTGAAGTTGCCTTTCTAGGCCATGTAGTATCCACAGAAGGAATCAAAGTGGACCCCAGCAAAATCGAGGCTATTGTGAAGTGGGAAGCACCAAAGAGCGTTTCAGAAATTAGAAGTTTTCTGGGTCTAGCTGGTTATTATCGGAGATTCGTAGAAGACTATTCTCGGATTGCCGTACCTCTCACCAGTTTGACCAAGAAAGGTGAAAAGTTTGTGTGGACGGATAAATTTGAGAAGAGCTTCCAGACATTGAAGGCCAGATTGATATCCGCCCTGATTTTGACCATTCCCGTTCCAAGACAGACATTTACTTTGTACACTGATGCATCGGGATTGGGATTAGGATGTGTGCTTATGCAAGGAGAGCAAGTTATTGCTTATGCTTCAAGACAGTTAAAGGTACATGAGAAAAATTATCCCACTCATGATTTGGAGTTAGCGGCAGTAGTACATGCTGTCAAGATATGGAGACACTACCTATACGGAGAGAAATTTCAGATTAAGTCGGACCATAAAAGTCTTACTTATCTATTTAATCAGAATGAGTTGAATATGAGACAAAGGAGATGGATGGAACTATTGAAAGACTATGATTGTGATATCCAGTATCATCCGGGAAAAGCGAACGTAGTAGCGGATGCATTAAGCAGAAAAGCAGTGATAAAATCTCAAGGAGAAGTTAGCACGACGAATCAGCCAACCAAGGGTTTATTCATCGGTTCTCGAATATGTTCGCGGCATTGAAGATTATACCGGATATAGTGGACGAAGTGAAGATAGTTATCAAATCAGATCCTTATCTGAGAATAGTACAAGAAGATATTGAGAAAGGTAGGACCAACCCTGAGTTCACCTTGGATGACAAGAAGGTACTGAAATATAAAGGGAGAATATGTGTACCTGAAGCAGAAAGTATGGACATTAGACACCGACCGATGAAAGAAGCCCATACCACCATCTATTCGATACATCTTGGAAGTACAAAAATGTATCATGATCCTGAAGAAATTATATTGGTGGAGGGGAATGAAAGCGGATGTAGCTAAGTTCGTGTCTCAATGCCTAAATTGTCGGAAAGTAAAAGCTGAACGACAAAGACCCGCAGGCCGTTACAACCATTACCGGAACCAGCATGGAAATGGGACTGCATCACTATGGACTTCGTCACGGGACTACCATTGACTCCTCGAGTAGTTGACGCAGTTTGGGTGATTGTGGACTATCGACTAAAACAGCTCGCTTCATACCGATATGACCCCAATATACACTAGAAAGGTTAGCAAAGCTGTATGTGGATAATATTGTTCGGTTACATGGTGTTCCGAAAGCATTGTGTCCGATAGAGATCCACGATTTACTTCTAAATTTTGGGAAGGACTGCAAAAGGCTATGGGTACGACATTGAAGTTTAGTACCGCATTCCACCCACGGACGGATGGACGGTCGAACGTACAATCCGGATTCTAGAAGATATGCTACGAGCATGTGTGATTGATTTCAAAGGATCATGGGACGAAAAGTTACCATTGATCGAGTTCGCTTACAATAACTGACTATCGGGCTACTATACAGATGTCACCTTATGAAGCACTGTATGGCAGGAAGTGTCGAACTCCCTTGTTTTGGAATGAAGTTGGAGAATGTAGCATTGTTGGACCGAATTTTTTTGAAGAGACTTGTCGAGTGGTCGACATCATCAAGGAAAGAGTAAGAACAGCTCAGAACCGTCAGAAGCAATATGCAGATACTCGATGAAGGGATCTAGAGTTTGTCGTAGGTGATAAAGTATTTCTGAAGGTATCGCCTATGCGAGGATTGAAGAGGTTCGGACAGAAAGGAAAACTAAGTCCAAGATATGTCGGACCATATGAAATTCTCGCTAAACGTGGAAAAGTGGCTTATCAGTTAGCACTACCACCATCTATGTCAAGTGTGCATGATGTATTTCACATTTCCCTATTGAAGAAGTATGTCAAAGACCCACGCATGTCTTGACAGTAGATTTGCCAGAATTGACTGATGATTTGACATTTGAAGTAACACCAACAGAAATCACCAGCCGAAAGGTTCAACGTCTACGCAACAGAGATATCTACTATGTTAAAGTCATACGGAAAAGTAGAGACATGGAAGAAATTACATGGGAAGAAGAAAATGTTATGCGGAAACAATACCCACACTTATTTGATTCAAAAGGTACGTACAATTTCGAGGGACCGAAATTTTTATAAGTTGGGGGGAGTTGTAAGACCCGTGTCAATCTAACCCGGTCTTACCACCTTGAACCAGGTTTACCCATCATGGTCGAGTCAAATGGACCAAGGGCGTGAAGGATATCGATATCCCAGGTATAAAATCGACCCAAAAACATTTAAAATTAGGGGAGGGTCGCACACCCAGCTAAGCAAGGTCGGACCTCCCAAAACAGAAAGTCAGACCCTCGGTTTTGAAGGGAGGGTCGGATAGCTTAAGACCCTAGGGTCGACGGGATCATCGACCCTCCCATCGACCCTCGGTTTCTGTCGAAAATAGAAATTAGGAAATTTCTATATTTTTCGATTGGGATTCTTTCCAAATCTCAATGAGACTTATTTAGGATGTTCCTAGTCTATTTAAAGGACGTCCCTAAGCCACTTTCACTCCTTTCACAACCCTAATCGAATTGAGAGAAAGAGAGGAGATGGAAAGAGGAAGAAGAAAGGGAAGGAAGAGAAATTAAGCCAAAAGAGAAGAGTTGCAGAGAAAGATTAATCTTCTCAGGTATGGATGCTAATTCTATGAGTTTCTACAGACCTTAGGATAGTTATTGGAGAGAGAGCGATCTCGGAGAAACCCAAACCATCCATCCATGGTTAGGTTTTCATGAAAAACCCTAGGAGAATGCATGAAAGCCATCTAGAAGGATGATTCATGGTTTCAGACCATGGAATGAATGTTTAATGGAATGTGGGAACAAACCATAGGACCCCAAACACGAAGAATGGATTAAAAAGTGGAAATTAGACCAGAGTGCACCGAGGGTCGCACCCAGGGTCGATAGGCCATCCGACCCTAGGTGTTTATGACCATCGACCCTCAAGTCCGGAGGGAGGGTCGATAGACCCATCGACCCTAGCATCGACCCTAGCAACGCCCCTCGGTTGAGTAATGGTTTTTAAATTCTGAATTAATTCTAATTAAATTCTATCAACTTTGTTAGGTCTTCTAGCAATATAATAATAGTATAAAGGTGATTTTAAAGCTTCAAAAAGTATCTTTTAGCAAGCTAAGGTGAAGAACCTTAACCCCAAACTAAATTGGTTAATAATAAACTATTTTCTATTTCTTGAGTCATATGCTATGTTTGATTCTATGCGAATATGTTTGTAATGTGCATACAGCATGCCATCCAATATTTCTATTACTTGTTCATGCATATTTACTTTATTGTTTATAACATGATGATGATGATGATGATAGGAATAGGCATGTGCTTATATGTGTGTGGTTGATGTGCTTGATGCGAGCGAGTATCGGGGAGGTGCGATGAGAACGTCAATAAATGTTAACCTTTGGTGGGTCTCGGCACTTTAGCTCTATCTCTAACTCAAGTCTTGTGCATTGGCATCGTCGTATCGCCATTACCTTAGCAGAACTATTATGTCGTAGAGTATCAGGGGAGGTGGTCTCGGTCCTTGTAGTCTCTAACTCTACCGGGGGGCCTTAGCTCTATCTCTATGGACATTCTGAGGGATGCTGGGGTGAGGCCTTGGATACACTGTTTGGCATTAGGATTGGTTAGTTGCGAGCCTAGTTTGCACCCCTCGCTAATAGGGGCTTATGTGTTGGTATGGCACTATATAGCAATAAACGTAACCTTTGTTATATAATGTTCATGATTGGGTGCATGTGAGTTGACGATAAACGTGATCTTCGGGTAACGTTACACACTCGTGTATAGAGGCGGAGTCAATAAACGCGACCTTTGACTACCTCAACCTTTCTATAGCATACTGCAAACTTTAAACAAGACCAAAGATATAAATTGACTTTTTGCATGCATATGTATTGTTGCATTGTTTTGGCTACTCACTGAGCCGTGATGTGTGCTCACCCCTTGACGTCGAATATTTTTAGTTGATGATGCAGGTTATACCGTTGAAGACTATATGAATGCGTCTGCGTATGGAAACGTGGCAGCTATGGAAGCTGGAGCTGAAGATGATACACACGACTCCTCTTGCGAGTGCAACACGTGTGTATTTGATTAGATATTTTATAGGTTTCTTTCATTGAATTTATAAAGACATGTATTTGGTATTTAAATATTTATGTCTCAGTTGGAAACAGAATAATTTTCTATTAAATTATTGATACCATCTTAGATCTCAGTTCATTTATTTATAAGATTTCCGCTATTGTGTATTTACTCTGATTATGATTGTGGATGTGTGAAAGTTTGGATAACGTAGGGATAGCCTATTAGAGATCCTGGTTGAACCGTTGGTTATTTAGTGGTTCATCACACTATTCTGGTTAGACCAAAATTTGGGGTGTGACATACGTTACCAAAGAAGCACCACAAATGGAAGATATTGATGTGATGCGTGAATTTCCTGATGTATTTCTAGGAAACTTATCGGGTTACCATCTGATTAAGTGACCGAGTTCGTCATTGACTTGTTACCAAGGACGATACTTGTGTCAAAGGCACCTATAGAGTAGTTTCTATGGAGTTGAAGGGATTAAGACTGTGATATCTAGTGTCATCCGAGCAAGGCTAATGTAGTAGCTAGGCCTTAAGAAAAAGGGAATTATGAAGTCCAAGGAAGGACTCATATAAATGATGCCTTATATTCCGCAGCAATAGATTCAGATTTGGAAGGAGAGTAACGTATAATAGAAACTCGTGATGATCCAATTAAGCAAGTATTTATGGATGAATTTATGGAGCAATAGTTCGTCGGTTGCGCTTGTGGCATTAAAGATCATCTTTGAATTGATGGATGAAGTAGAAGTAGTAATTTTGTTAGGTCTGTATATAGGAACAGTGTAAGCAGACTTAGAAAAGGAAAACCAAACCCTGACTTTTGTTTTGGGAATGGAACTGCAGTATCGTGAACTATGTCAATGATTTGCCACTGACTCCCAAATCGGTTGACATGGTTGGTTGGTTGTTGATTGTCTTATGAAAATAGCTCATTCCATTGCTATACGACCTCGGTATGCTTTGGAGCTGCTAAATAAGCTATATGTAGATAATATTTCCAGAATGAATGGTATGCATGAGAGCTTAGTGTCGATCAGAGGCTTATGCCTTATCTCAAAGTTTTGGGAGGATCTACAGAAAATAATGGGGACAAAGTTGAAGTTTAGTACTGCACTTTACCCCAAACCGATGGATAGTCGGGGTAGACTATACAGATCCTAAGAGATATGCCCCGAGCTTGTGAATTGATTTCAAGGAGTTGGAGTTGAGAAGTTGCCGTGAATTGAAGTTGCTATTAAGCTACCATGTAAATGTTACCTATAAAGCAGATACGATAGAAATGTTAAATTCCTTTCTTTTGGAATGAAGTTAGTGAATGAAGAGTTTTAAGATCTAAGTCAATTGCAGAAAACTGTCGAGTGGCAGACAAGATCAAAGAAAAAGGGACCTAGATAGCTCAGGATTGTCAGGAGAGACACCAAGACCTTGAGTTTGTCATAAGTGACAAAGTGTTTTTGAAGATATCACTTATGCGCAGTTTGAAACGATTAGACAAGAAGGGAAAGTCATATTTTATATATGTGTTGGATCTTATAAACTTTGGAGAGACGTAGAAAAGTTGCATATCAATTAGCGTTACCGCTATCCATGTCTAGTGTGCATGATGTATTTCGTGTGTCTCTATTGAAGAAGTACATTGGAGATCCATATCAAAGATATTGACCACAAAATCACTGGATTAGATAGAATGTTTGACTATTGAAGTGGTACCAGCCTAGTTCACTAGTGGGAAGGTACAATGTTTCCAAAGCTGGGATAATTATTATATGAAGGTAACCTGGCAAAGAAAAAATGTGGAGAAGAGTGCATAGGAGGAAGAAGATGCAATGCGGAAAAAGAATTCCCACATATTGACTGCGAAGTAAATTCAAAAATTTGAGAACAAAATTTATTTTAAGGATGGGGGTTTTGTAAGATTTGTACGTGCAAATTTCGGGGATGAAATTTCTTTTAAGGGTGGTGGAGCTGTAAGACCCGCACGCGCCACGAACCCAGCCTAACCTTATATTTTGTGTCGGGACCCGTCTACATATCATGGTCGAGCCAAGTGGACCAAGTGTGTGAAGAAAAACTAAGACCCAACATGAAAATTAATTCAAAAACAGTCAAAATGTGGGTAGGGTCTCAGGTTTTAACAGGCAGGTCCGACCCTCCCATCGACCCTCCCAGGGTCGGGTCTATATTGTCCGACCCTCCCATCGACCCTCGGTATTCGGGAAAAATAGCACGAACCGAAAATTAGGAAACCTTCCTAATTTCAATTGGAACCTTTCCTAAACTCAATGGGACTTATTTTGGGAGGTTTTACACTATAAATAGGACGTCCATAAGCCTCTTTTACTCCTTTTACAACCCTAATTGAATTGAGAGAAAGAAAAGAGAAGGAAGAGAAGAAGAAGAGAAGCAAGGAAGAGAAGAAAGCAAAAAGGAGAAGAGTTGCAGAGAAGGAGTATTCTTCTCAGGTATGGATACATATTTCATGAGTTTCTATAGACCTTAGGTTAGGTAATGAAGAGAGTATGATCTCGGAGAGTCCCAAACCATCAACCCATGGTTAGGTTTTCATGGGAAACCATGGGAGAATACATAAAAGCTATATAGGTGGATGATTCATGGTTTTAAACCATGGAATGCATGTTAAATGGACTGTAAGAGCAAGCCATAGGACCCTAAACATGAAGAATGGATTAAAAGGAGGAAAATTGACCAAAACCCACCGTGGGTCGCATAGAGGGTCGATGACCATCCGACCCTATGTGACCTGAGTATCGACCCTCAGGGTTCTGGAAGTCCAGATTTGGGGAGGGTCGCACCCAGGGTCGATCATGACTCCGACCCTACCTCCGACCCTCAGTTAACAACATGGTTTTTAAATTTGGAATTAATTCTAATTAAATTCTATCGACTTTGTTAGGTCTTCTAGCAATATAATAACGTTATAAAGGTGATTCTAAAGCTTGGAAGAGGATCTATTAACAAGCTAAGGTGAGGGAACAAGACCTAAACTAATTGGTTAATAACAAACTATTTTTATTTCTTGAGTCCAATACCATGATTGTGATATACGTGTGTGCTTGTAATGTGCATTCAACATGTCATCCAATATTTCTATTATTACTGGTCATGCATATTTAAATTTATTGATTATAACATGATGATGTTGATGATGGTAGGAATAGGCATGTGAATGTTTGTGTTTGGCTGGTGTACATGGTGCGGGTAGGGATGGTATCAACCGGTACTTCGATGTCGTTCTCATCGGGGTATATTGTGCCATGGTCTATTCAAATCATGTCCACTAAGCAAGTGTTAGTGTGCTTGATGCGAGTGGAGCTTCAGGGGAAGGACGTGACATTGTGGTTCAGCCTGGTCACGAGACTCTAGCTCTATCTCTACTCAAGTCTTGTCCACTAACATCGTCGTATCGCCATTACCTTAGCGGAACTAATATGTCGTAGGGCATCAGGGGGGGACGTGGCATTGTGGTTCAGCCTGGTCACCAGACCCTAGCTCTATCTCTATGGATGTATTGAGGGATGCTTGGGTGTGGCCTTGGATACATTGTTTGACATTAGGGTTTGTTAGTTGTGGGCCCAGTTTGCAAGCCCTCGCCAACAGGGGCTTACGTGTTGGTATGGGCAACCGGTATAGACATGCCATTTTCATGGGGTGTATATTGTCCATGGTGGGTTCATGTGGGGCGATAGTGCCATTTTCATTGGGCGTTTCCACACACTCGTGTATAGAGGTGCGGCGGTCACCTATCCTTTCTATAGCACATTGCAATCTTATATACCAAACCAAAGATATGAATTGATTGCATGCATATGTTTGTTGCATTGTTTTGTTTTTTCACTGAGCTCAAGTTGGAGAGCTGACCCTCGTGCGCACAATTCTTTTTGTTTCTAATGTTGCAGGTTTATGATTGAAAATTATGTTAACACGCCAACATATGAACATGTGGTGGCCATGGTGAGCAGGCTGTGGAGGACGAAGATGGTTCGTTAAGCGAGCGTTTCAGCGGTGGATGCGTTTAGTGTTTTATTTTCATATTTGGATATTGTAATATATATTAAATTATGTTTTGGTTACTTGGAAATAAATAGAATATTAATTATTTATCATGATTAGACCTCAGCTCATTATCTGTAGGACTTCCGCTATTTACTTTATTACCTCTGATTAATGTGAAATGTGTTTTGGTTTATCATATGTGGGATAGCCTATTGTGAGATCCTGGTTGAACCGTTGGTTTATTGACGGTTCATCACACCATTCTGAATAGTGCGGAATTGGGGTGTGACAATTTGGTATCAGAACTCTCTCAGGCCTTCCCATGAAACCTGAATACTTCCACTAGAGTCCATGAACTGAGTTAGGATAAATTAAAAGCTTTAATACAAACAAACTATAAGCACTTGTGTTGGTTGAGATAGAAATTAAACAAGACAATAATGTACATATAAAAGGTGGAAACAGATACATACACTCAAATAGAAAGAGAAGACAAAAAATTATCCTAATAAACAAACAATATAGGGTATTATCTATAAGTTGGGTAGTTATCCAAGTATACAAAGATATAGTACAGTAGCAAGAAGGGAGCTTCTGTATAGCAGAAAATTAGAATACCGAGTTGGTACCCACAAGATGTGGAACTCGATGTAGGACAAAGGAAGAAGGAAAATGGCTAGTAATGCCAAAACCCTGTAGAGATAAAGGAAAAGATCTCGGGCTGAATGCGACAGAGATAAGAGAACAATAGGTATACACCAAAAATGAGAGTAACTATAAAAGAAAATAAATCTATACTCCTGGGGGACGTGGAGACTCAGAGTGAGATCCATTGCAAGCTGATTTATTGCCCACTAAGCAAGAAGAGGATGTTGCAACTTAACCCCACCACTATCAGGGTCGAGAATGGGTAATAAAAACTCATCTGAGTAGATGCTAAATAATGATAATCAGATTGGAGCAAATAAAAGGAGGTGAACAACCAGGCCACTCCAGCCAACCACTTGGACTACCAAGGACCTTGGTTATGGCTGTCATAAACATGACCCAATAAAATATAAGAGCAACAACAGATGAGACCGACTATGGAAGTCGCTACGTAAATCACTACCCAAGTTACCAATGCTACATCAACACCTTCGGGTCAGACCAAGTACTGTACCAACTAGTAGCAACACTGTACCCCATTACATGTTAGCACACAGTACCTATCATACAGCAAGTCCCAGTAATACACACCCCAGTACAGAAGTTTGGTGCACAACAAGCAGTGTATCAAGGTGGTTAACCTTATCAGCCACCGATGTATGGAATAGTTACATCATGACAGAATGATTCGAAAAGGATTGAAGAATGTCTTCTGAAGATGATACCTCGGACATTTTCAGCAAAGGATCAAATCTATTATGGCCATATAACTGGATATGTTTATATAGGATGTGGTGCATTATTGATTTACTCTTATGATTATAGAGGATGCATATACCAGATTTTAATTTTTTGGGCCTTGACAGGATACCTTCTTGATTTTACCTGTCAATTGGAGTTATATATATTGTTTCTTTAGTATTAGTCCTGATTATATCAATCTGAACCATTCTCATGATCGACAACATGAACAGAGATATGAACTGAATGAATAGTTAAATATTTAATCGGGTTGAGCGTACATCTTCTGATTTATACCTGATTTATTGATGTACGAAATTTTTTTTCCAGATTATACCTGATTTACTGATGTGCGAAATCTTTCTCCAGATTTACTCCTGTAGTGCCTCGACCAATGGCATTATACTCGATAGAACTTGTAACCATGAGGTTAAGAGCTGTAGAACCTCTATTTCCATGAATTTGGCCCACCGTGCAACCTAACGACCTTTGGATGCTGGTTGGATTACCATAGATTTACTCTTGATTCTTAAAACCTAGGTTCGCTAGATAAAGCAAGTGGTTGTCATTATGATAATTGAAAGAAGGATGCACATTCTGATTCATAAACTCCCTGACCTTTGTTGATAAAGATGTTTAGTGATAATGGAATTATTGGAAGGAAGATGATTAAATTCATATTCGATTTTATAGCCAAGAAACCTCCGATGAAGTAATGGAAAATCTATTTTGAGATTTCTAAACGGGTGGATATGAATCATGTCTATAAAGGAGTGCATGCGACAAAAGTGAGAACTATCAAAAGTAACTATGAAAGAGTAGATAGCACTCAAGTAAAGTTAAAGATGGTTATATCGATATGAATTTTGACAAAGCAGAAGATCCCTAAAAGTAAATCTAAGAGTGGATACAAGGATAAAGTCAAAAATCATGGCATTAATAGTAATCTGTTTAATACAATAAAAATTGAGTTATGCCCAATGTCGAGCAATATGATTAAGTAAAGACCAAAAGAGTTGGCTGAATTAATGAATTTATAAGCATATATCCTAATACTTAGAAGTAGACTTGGGATATGAAGTAACAATCACAAGATATTTTTGAGGTATATGAAAGAGAGATCAGGGTAGAACAACAAGGATAAAAGAAATATAAGCTAATGAGTGCAATATGAGATTTTGACGATAGTCTTTGAAAAATCATAAGAGATGAAGGAACTAGACAAGCTCTTAAGACCTTAATACTAGATTTTGCTACTTCAAACCCTTTTGGACTAAATGTTGTATTAGATGAGTGTTATGAACAATGTCCAAATTGTATGGATGGGTGAAATTTGGGCGCAACCTAATTAGACTTGAGATGGCAGACTTTGACATCATCTTGGGAATAGACTGGTTGTCTCAACACTCTACAAAGTTGTTATGTGCATAGAAGAGGTTATCATTCAAGAATAAAGATGACATACAATTTGGTTTTATTGGAAGCCTATTGCCTAGGAAGCGGAAGCTGATCCTCTCTATGCTAAAGGCGAAGAGATGCTTTGAAGAGAAAGAAGTTGGATATATGGTATCTTGTGGTATACGTTACAAAAGAAGCACCACAGATGGAAGATATTGATGTGATGCGTGAATTTCCTGATGTATTTCCAGGAAACTTATCGGGTTACCATCTGATTAAGTGACCGAGTTCGTCATTGACTTGTTACCAAGGACGATACTTGTGTCAAAGGCACCTGTAGAGTAGTTTCTATGGAGTTGAAGGGATTAAGACTATGATATCTAGTGTCATCCGAGCAAGGCTAATGTAGTAGTTAGGCCTTAAGAAAAAGGGAATTATGAAGTCCAAGGAAGGACTCAGTATAAATGTTGCCTTATGTTCCACAGCAACAGATTCAGATTTGGAAGGAGAGTAACGTATAATAGAAACTCGTGATGATCCAATTAAGAAAGAATTTATGGATGAATTTATGGAGTAATAGTTCGTCGGTTGCGCTTGTGGCATTAAAGATCATCTCTGAATTGATGGATGAAGTAGAAGTAGTAATTTTGTTAGGTCTGTATACAGGAATAGTGTAAGCAGACTTAGAAAAGAAAAACCAAACCCTGACTTTTGTTTGGGGAATGGAACTGCAGTATCGTGAACTATGTCAATGATTTGCCACTGACTCCCAAATTGGTTGACATGGTTAGGTGGTTGTTGATTGTCTTATGAAAATAACTCATTCCATTGCTATACGACCTCGGTATGCTTTGGAGCTTCTAAATATGCTATATGTAGATAATATTGCCAGAATGAATGGTATGCATGAGAGCTTAGTGTCGATCAGAGGCTTATGCCTTATCTCAAAGTTTTGGGAGGATCTACAGAAAATAATGGGGACAAAGTTGAAGTTTAGTACTGCAATTTACCCCAAACCGACGGATAGTCGGGGTAGACTATACAGATCCTAAGAGATATGCCCCGAGCTTGTGAATTAATTTCAAGGAGTTGGAGTTGAGAAGTTACCATGAATTGAAGTTGCTATTAAGCTACCATGTAAATGTTACCTATAAAGCAGATACGATAGAAATGTCAAATTCCTTTCTTTTGGAATGAAGTTAGTGAATGAAGAGTTTTAATACCTAAGTCAATTGTAGAAAACTGTCAAGTGGCAGACAAGATCAAAGAAAAAGGGGCCAAGATAGCTCAGGATTGTCAGGAGAGACACCAAGACCTTGAGTTCGCCATAAGTGACCAAGTGTTTTTGAAGATATCACTCATGCACTTAGACAAAAAGGGAAAGTCATATTTTATATATGTGTTGGATCTTATAAACTTTGGAGAGACGTAGAAAAGTTGCATATCAATTAGCGTTACCGCTATCCATGTCTAGTGTGCATGATGTATTTCGCGTGTCTCTGTTGAAGAAGTACATTGGAGATCCATATCAAAGGTATTGACCACGGAATCACTGGATTAGATAGAATGTTTGACAATTGAAATGGTACCAGCCTAGTTCACTAGTGGGAAGGTACAATGTTTCCAAAGCTCGGATAATTATTATATGAAGGTAACCTGGCAAAGACAAGATGTGGAGAAGAGTGCATAGGAGGAAGAAGATGCAATGCGGAAATAGAATTCCCACCTATTGACTCCGATGTAAATTCAAAAATTTGAGGACAAAATTTATTTAAAGGATGGGGGTTTTGTAAGTTCTGTACGTGCAAATTTCGGGGATGAAATTTCTTTTAAGGGTGGTGGAGTTGTAAGACCCGCACGCCACGAACCTGGCCTAACTTTATATTTTGTGTCGGGACCCGTCTACATATCATGGTCGAGCCAAGTGGATCAAGTGTGTGAAGAAAAACCAAGACCCAACATGAAAATTTATTCAAAAACAGTCTAAATGAGGGTAGGGTCGCAGGTTTTAATAGGAAGGTCCGACCCTCCCATCGACCCTCAACCATGGGTCGCAGGGTCTATGAATTGTCCGACCCTCCAATCGACCCTCGGTATTCAGGAAAAACAGCACGAACCGAAAATTAGGAAACCTTCCTAATTTCAATTGGAACCTTTCCTAACTCAATGGGACTTATTTTGGAAGGTTTTACTCTATAAATAGGACGTCTGTAAGCCTCTTTTACTCCTTTTACAACCCTAATTGAATTGAGAGAAAGAGAAGAGAAGGAAGAGAAGAACAAGAAAAGAAAGGAAGAGAAGAAAGCAAAAAGGAGAAGAGTTGCAGAGAAAGAGTATTCTTCTCAGGTGTGGATACTAATTCCATGAGTTTCTATAGACCTTAGGTTAGGTAATGAAGAGAGTATGATCTCGGAGAGTCCCAAACCATCAACCCATGGTTAGGTTTTCATGGAAAACCATGGGAGAATACATAAAAGCTATATAGGTGGATTATCCATGGTTCTAGACCATGGAATGCATGTTGAATGGACTGTAGGAGCAAGCCATAGAACCCCAAACACGAAGAATGGATTAAAAAGAGAAAAATTGACCAAAACCCACCGAGGGTCGCACAGAGGGTCGATGACCATCCGACCCTATGTGACCTGAGTATCGACCCTCAGGGTTCTGGAAGTCCAGATTTGGGGAGGGTCGCACCCAGGGTCGATCATGACTCCGACCCTACCTCCGACCTTCAGTTAACAGCATGGTTTTTAAATTCAAAATTAATTCTAATTAAATTCTATCGACTTTGTTAGGTCTTCTTGCAATATAATAACGTTATAAAGGTGATTCTAAAGCTTGGAAGAGGATCTATTAACAAGCTAAGGTGAGGAAACAAGACCTAAACTAATTGGTTAATAACAAACTGTTTTTATTTCTTGAGTCTAATACCATGATTGTGATATGCGTGTGTGCTTGTAATGTGCATTCAACATGTCATCCAATATTTCTATTATTACTGTTCATGCATATTTAAATTTATTGATTATAACATGATGATGTTGATGATGGTAGGAATAGGCATGTGAATGTTTGTGTTTGGCTGGTGTACATGGTGCGGGTAGGGATGGTATCAATCGATACTTCGATGCCGTTCTCATCGGGGTATATTGTGCCATGGTATATTCAAGTCAGGTCCACTAAGCAAGTGTTAGTGTGCTTGATGCGAGTGGAGCATCAGGGGGAGGACGTGACATTGTGGTTCAGCCTGGTCACCAGACTCTAGCTCTATCTCTACTCAAGTCTTGTCCACTAACATCGTCGTATCGCCATTACCTTAGCGGAACTATTATGTCGTAGGGCATCAGGGGGGACGTGGCATTGTGGTTCAGCCTGGTCACCAGAACCTAGCTCTATCTCTATGGATGTATTGAGGGATGCTGGAGTGAGGCCTTGGATACATTGTTTGACATTAGGGTTCGTTAGTTGCTAGCCCAGTTTGCAAGCCCTCGCCAACAGCGGCTTACGTGTTGGTATGGGTAACCGGTACAGCTATGCCGTTTTCATGGGGTGTATATTATCCGTGGTGGGTGCATGTGGGGCGACAGTGCCGTTTTCATTGGGCGTTTCCTCACACTCGTGTATAGAGGTGCGGCGGCCACCTATCCTTTCTATAGCACATTGCAAACTTATATACCAGACCAGATATTTGAATTGATTGCATGCATATGTTTGTTGCATCGTTGAGCTCAAGTTGGAGAGCTGACCCTCGTGCGCATAATTCTTTTAGTTTCTGATGTTGCAGGTATTATGATTGAAAATTATGTCAACACGCCAACATATGAACATGTGGCGGCCATGGTGAGCAAGCTGTGGAGGACGAAGATGGTTCGTTAAGCGAGCGTTTCAGCGGTGGATACGTTTAGTGTTTAGTTTTCATATTTGGATATTGTAATATATATATTAAATTATGTTTTGGTTACTTGAAAATAAATAGAATATTAATTATTTATCATGATTAGACCTCAATTCATTATCTGTAAGACTTTTGCTATTTACTTTATTACCTCTGATTATTGTGCAATGTGTTTTGGTTTATCATATATGGGATAGCCTATTGTGAGATCCTGGTTGAACCGTTGGTTTATTGATGGTTCATCACACCATTCTGAATAGTATGGAATTGGGGTGTGACACACTCGCTATGCTAGGATGTGATTGTTTGGCATGTGATTGTTTTCGTTGGTGTGTGGAATGGGAAGGCCTGGGGTTTGGGATCATTCCTCACACTAGCACCTTTTCATAGTATTCTATCTTAGCATGCTTGGTGCGGGTAGGGCATCGGGGGGAGGACGTGTTACTGTGGTCTCCGGCCTGGCCACCAGATTCTAGCTCTATCTCTATGCCATAGGGAGCTATGTTGGGATAGGGTCTACCTTACGTATTGTTCTGTCTTTGTATGCTTGGTGCGGGTAGGGCATTGGGGGAGGACATGGCACTGTGGTCTCCGGCCTGGCCACCAGACTCTAGCTCTATCTCTAAGCCATAGGGAGCTGTGCTGGGATAGGGCCTAGTGTGATGACATTAGGATTGGTTAGTTGCGAGAACAGGGGTTTACGTATCGGTATGGGTGGAGCATCAGTGGAGGTGCTGAAAGCCTTAGCTCTATCTCTATTCCATGGTGGGTGCATGTGGGTCGACAGTGGTGTGATCTACTGGGCGATTCTACACACTCGTGTATAGAGGTGCGGTGGCCGCCAATCCTTTCTATAGCACATTGCAAATTTAAACCAGACCATGATATAATATGATTGTTACTCATGCATATGAATGTTACACTGTCTGATTGTCTTACTGAGGTAAGTTGTGAGCTCACACTTGTATATATACATGTTTTTAGATGTTGATGCAGGTTATACGGTGGATGATTACGTGAACGCTTCGGCGTATGGAGGTGTTGCTGCTCTGGATGTGCAGGCAGGAGAGAACGAGCATGACGCTTCATGCGAGTGCCCTTTCTGCGTGTATCTCTAGGATTTTATTTTATTTATTTCAGTTATTTTCAGTTGACATTAAAGTATTGTAAAGATATTTATTTATGTTTTGAGAATTTGGATAATGGAATATTTTATTAAATTTATCAATAGATACTCAGTTCATTTTATTTAAAAACTTCTGTTGTATTCTATTATATTCTGATTGTGGTTTTGTGCAATGGTTTGTCTAAGTGGACACGGTCTTATTGAGATCCTAGTGTGAGCCATTGGTTCAGTGACGGTTCACTCACACCATTCTGGTTGGTTCAGAATTGGGGTGTGACAGCTACCGTCCTTCTTCTTTACAAACAATACTGGCGCTCCCCATGGTGATATGCTAGGTCTGATGTAACCCTTGTCCAGTAATTCCTGTAACTGTACTTTAATTCCTTCAATTCAGTAGGAGTCATTCTATAAGGTGCTTTAGATACTGGTGCGACTCTGGGTATCAGGTCTATAACGAACTCTATCGCTCGGTCGAGTGGTAGTCCTGGTAGTTCTTCAGGAAATACATCTGAAAAGTCACGCACAACATCAATATCCTCCATTCGTGGTGTTTCCTTGATGAGGTCGACCACTGATACTAAATACCCAACTCCTCATTTCTCGAGGCATTTCCTAGCCTTTAATGCAGAGAGGATGAGTTTTCATTTACGGGGAAGTTTGATTCCCACAAGACTAAACTCTGCTCCTTCCTTGTCTTTAAATGTCAACTTCTTTTCTGCACATAATAGGTTTGTAGAATGCCGAGCCAACCAGTCCATTCCCAAGATGACGTCAAAGTCTGCCATCTCAAGTTGAATCAAGGTTGCATCCAAACTCTTCTCGTTAATAAGAACTGGACATGGTCCATAACCTTTTTCTAATTCTACTTCTAATCCTATAGGCGATCGTACAAGCAGTTTGTAGTCTAAAGATTTGAGGGGTAGATTCAGCTTCTTTCCAAATGATACAGATATAAAAGAATGAGTAGCTCCAGAATCAAAGAGTACTTTAGCGGGTATGCCATTAATAGGTATAATACCTGTGATTTGTTTTAGTTTTAGTCTACATGATCACACAATGTAACACAAAATGAAAGGTTCAGGTCATACCTGTGACCACATCAGGCGATGCGGCAGCATCCTCAGATGTAACAGCATAAACCTTTCCTTGCTGTAGTTGTTTCCTGGGTTTAGGACACTCTCTTGAATAATGTCCTATTTGGTTGCAGTTAAAGCATTTTACTCCTTCATTGTTTTGCTTTCGTTGCGGTTGAGCTGCTAGAGTAGTCTTGGTTGTAGCATTGAAACCTTGAGTACGGAAGGGTTTGAATGTCCTTGTATTCCCTCCGTTATAAGAATTCCCATTTGGCCGCTTGATACCTCTATTCTGAGCAAAATAGCTCTCTTTCTGGCTCGACTCTATTACTCGAGCAATTTGTACTGGTTCATTGTAGACTTTCTTTTTCAATCCCAGAACATGCTCACGAATGCTTCCCCTAAGTCCCATGACGAACCTTCGGGTCTTTGTATTTTCTTCCTGCATGCTAGCGGGTGCAAAGAATAATAGCTCCTCATAACGTTGTTGGTATGCATCCACAGTCATCTAGCCCTGATATAAACTCAGGAACTCTCTTTCCATAGAATCTCTAAAACTTCTAGGGAAATACTTCTCAAAGAATGCCTCTTTATATATATCCCAGGTCAATTGGGTGTGCTTTGTTAACAGATAAGTCCGTGTGGACTTTCACTAGTGGTGTGCATTGCCTTTTAGCATGATGGTTGCACACAGCACCTTTTCCTCTTCATTCACTATCATCATCATAAAATTTCTTTCCATTTCATCAATCCAGTGTGCTGGTCACAAAGGATCTGTTCGCTTACCATTATATTCTTTGGGCTTCATCCTCAGAAAATGCTCGATCAGTCGGGAGTGGTCCAGTTGATACAGAGCATAGGCCCCATACATAGGTGGTTGATACTAGTAACTGCCTTGAGCTACCTCAGGATTCTGTACTTAAGCCGGCATGACTGGTATTTGAGGTGTGTGGGGTACCGTGTTGCTTCCCCCTGGTACTGTGCTAGCTTGTCCTGCTGACATAGGTGTCGTATGTGCAGCTGAAAAAGCCATGCCTATAGCAGTCTGCATATTGGCTTGCACCTGCTGTATTTGCTGCAGCTGTTGAGCCAAGTTTATTACTGTTGTAGCCAGATCTGTAGGTGTGGTTGGAAAGTTTGTAGGATATGCCTGGCCACCAGCCACTGGCGGTGCCATATTCAGATTCTCATGTGCTTCCTGATTTACATGGTTGTCTTCCTCCACAGGTGGTGGTGGTGGAATTGGGTTACGACCTCGTTTGGCCACCCTTCGCCCAGTCATTTCCTGTTCTGGTGGTGGTAATGTCTGAAAACAATCATCGCACATGTGAGGCAATCAACATAAGTTGTTCGCAAGTAAAAATCCAACTAATCAATATAAATTTCAAAATTTTCAGATCATTCTGACAAAATACTGTATTTTCCATCGTAGGGTCGATGGTAGGGTCGGTCCTTATGCGACCCTAGGGTATGTGACCCTAAGAAACCCTGTCAGCTTACCAAGAGCCTAAGGTCGATCGTGGGGTCAGAATATGTCCAACCCTAGGTCTGACCCATGGTTCTCTGTCAGATTACCGAGAGCCTAGGGTCGATGGTAGGGTCTGACGTAGGGTCACATATTTTGGTCGAATTATGCGACCCTACGATCCAGAATCAGGTTCTTAAACCCGATTTTGGTTTCATTTCCCATTCTTTCTCCTTCCTTCCAACTTAACCTGGTTCCTTGAGTTGCTACAGTATCGACCTCTAGTGTTTGGTGATCATATCTTCCGTTCGTGACTTTTGCTCCTTCTCTTCAGGTATGCTCTCTACTGTTTCACATTTTTAAAGCTTTCTAAACTAGGTTTTTGTCTATTTACATCGTTTTCTTCAAACTAAACTTTTTCTAACCGTAAAAATTTAATTTTTATTGGGGGCTTTTGTTATTGGTCACCCAATGGATGAAAGCCCTAAAAAATATTTGAGTTTCATCGGTTGGTTATCGAGAGATTTCAAATTTTCCATTTTTGACCTAATTTTTGAGATTTTTTAGATTTATTGAAATTTATTCAAATTCGATCTTTCTAAATTAAATTTCCAACTGTATGAGCCTTGAAGGATGGTTTAGAACCTATGTAAGTCCTCCTCCCCAAGTGTTTGGGTGAAAAGTGAGGCTTTTGACCAATTTATGCCATTATAATGCCAAAATTTTTGGGTTTTTCACCATTACTGATCTATTATTTGTTTTTCTTTGTTTTGGAAGATAATATGGCTCGTACCAAGGGATCTAGGGCTCATGACCCAGTTCATTCCGCTCCAACGAGGCCGAAGCCCAGTATGCTCGCTATGAGTGTAAGAAAGTAAAAGGGGGTCGCTGTGTGGACTTGGCTAGTCTAGCCTTGTTCAACGTGGAGGGGGCATTTGGTGACATGGGTTGGCTCTCCGTGATCACCTATGACGCTTGTACCCATCCGAATTTGCTGAGACAGTTCTATTGCAATCTCCAGGTAGTGGGGGATCGCAATGATACAGAGAGGGGTAGGGAGCTCAGGATCACGAGCTATGTCAAAGGGGTAGAGGTTTCATTTGACTGCCAGCAGTTGGCTGATATTTTGGGCATATCAAATGATGGCCCTTTGGTGTACTGTGCTCCTAGGGAGCCCCAGTTCCTATCCTTGGAGATGCGTGCTGAGATTGACAGTCAGCTTATTAGAGATGATCGCTAAGAGATGAAAGCGATCAACCTACGTCCAGAGCCTCGGGTGTACTGCAAGATCATCTAGCACAACTTGATACCCCAGAGTGGACACTATGAGAGGTTCTCCTAGTTGACCCAGTATGTCCTCTATTGCATTTGCACTAGGCAACCTGTCTGCCTACCTTACATTATCCTGAGGACGATGATCCGTGCTACGCTGCCTGGTCAGCTAGGCAACCTGCCCTATGGACGTCTGATCACTACACTGCTCACCCGCCTAGGCATTGATTTAGTGGATGAGAGGATTTAGGAGAAGACCTTCTCATCAGTTCTGTACTGGGAGGCCATCTGTAGGATGGGTATGCGGGATGTTCAGGTCAGTGATAATGAGAGGAACGCTCTGGTGCGTCCTTGTACTCGGGTAGAGGTAGCAGACGTTGAGGCGGCAGCAGCAGTCGGTGCAGGGGTCCATGGGGGTGATGCTGAGGATAAGGATCGCATGTATAAGGATGTAAACGCTATACCTCCTCCATCACCTCCACATTCTACTGGAGCTGGTCCATCTCGAGCTCCTTCACACTTGGTTGGTCCTTCACACCCACCATCTGATGATATGATGGGATTACTGCGCGAGATCATAGAGGCTCAGCACATGATGAACTTGAGAGTGGCAGAGCTTCAAGATGCCCAGCGCACGACAGATAGGAGAGTAGGAGAGCTCCTAGATGCTCAGCGCACGACTGATGGGAGAGTGGGCGAGCTTCTAGATGCTCAGCGTGCATCGGATCAGCGGATGGCCGAGTGGACAGCTAGTCTCCAGACGACCCAGACTCAGGTAGTCTGGTTGACTAGAGTATTTGTTGAGGACTATGACAGAGATCGCGAGGTACCTCCTCCTCCATCACCTCTAGCTCCATGATGTATATTTTCTTTTTGTTTTTCTTTGTACTATAGAGTAACTGTCTGGGTTGTGGACTGTACTCTGCTTTGGATATGTATAAACGTACTTTTTATTTGATGTATATAAAACTTGTTTCTCCTTTTTATATATGCATTATTCCCTTTCTTAATTTTTGTCTCAAACAACACAGGTGCTTACAGTGTGTTCTTATTAAAGCTTTTAAATTTTATCCTAACTCAGTTCATAAACTTTTGTGGAAATATACTGGTTTAATAGACAGGGCCTGAGAGCTCTGATACCAAGTTATCACACCCCAATTCCACACTATTCAGAATTGTGTGATGAACCGCTAATTAACCAACGGTTCAACCAGGATCTCGAATAGGCTGTGTCCATTTGCTTAAACCATACACATCCACAATAATAATCAGAGTAAATACACAATAACGGAAGTCTTTATACTAATGAACTGAGAATCTAACAATTATAAAATAATAAATTATCTAATTATTATCCATTGACTAAGACATAAAATAATTTAAAATATTCAATTATATTTCCAAATAAAATCCAAAAGAATGAATCTAATCGAAGACGCATGAGTTGCACTCGCATGACGAATCATGCGACTCTACCATAACTTCAGCGTCCATCGTCGCCGCATGTCCATACATAGGAGCATTCATATAGTCTT
Source organism: Protea cynaroides (assembly GCA_028583415.1). Lineage (NCBI taxonomy): Eukaryota > Viridiplantae > Streptophyta > Magnoliopsida > Proteales > Proteaceae > Protea > Protea cynaroides. Next base: position 54,517,957 of record CM053274.1, on the reverse strand, counting down.
CAACCATAATACCTGCATCATCAACTAAAAATATTCGACGTCGAAAGGGTGAGCACACATCACGGCTTAGTGAGCAAACAAAACAATGTAACAAACATATGCATGCATACAATTCATATATTTGGTCTGGTTCATAAGTTTGCAATGTGTTATAGAAAGGATAGGTGGCAGTCGCACCTCTATACATGAATGTGTGGAACCGCCCAATGGATCAAACACCATTGTCGCCCCCACATGCACCCACCATGGAATAGAGATAGAGTTAAAGTGCTTAGGACCGCACCGCATCACACTTCCCCTGATGCTCAACCCATACCAACACGTAAGCCCCTGTTGACGAGGGCTTGCAAACTGGGCTCGCAACTAACCAATCCTAATGTCAAACAGTGTATCCAAGGCCTCACCCCAGCATCCCTCAATACGTCCATAGAGATAGAGCTAAGGTCCCCCGGCAGAGTCAAAGACTACATGGTCCGTGACCACCTCCCCTGATGCCCTACGACGTAATAGTTCTGCTAAGGTAATGGTGATACGACGATGCTAGAGGACAAGACTTGAGTAGAGATAGAGCTAGAGTCTGGTGATCAGGATGAACCACAGTGTCACGTCCTCCCCCTGATGCTCGACTCGCATCAAGTACACTACCCACACACAGATATTCACATGCCTATTCCTAGCATCATCATCATCATCATGTTATAATAAATGAAATTAAATATGCATGAATAGTAATAACAAGAGTAGTGGATGACATGTGATATGCACATTACAATCATACAATCATAGAATCATACATGGTATTGGACTCAATAAATGAAAACAGTTTATTATTAGCCAATTAATTTAGGTCTTGTTATCTCACCTTTGATTGAGTGTAGATCCTCGTTCAAGCTTTATGAATCACCTTTAAATTAGTAGAAAGGCCTAACAAGTCGATATATTTTAATTAGAACTAATTCCAATAAATTTAGACTAGCTGAAATTGTAGGGTCACAGGGTAGGGTCGCACCTAGGGTAGCAGTTTTCTGCGACCCTAGGGTGTAGGGTCGGACGTGGGGTCAGATACCAATCGACCCTACGTGTTACCACACCCTCCCTGGGACCTCCCGAGGGCATATGATCGATCCTATGGTCTTGTAGGTCCATTCTAAGATTGTTCTATGGCTCATAACTATGATTTTTACACACTTTATTTTGCCTATGATGATGACTTCCATGGATTCCTTTAGAACTTGTCCATGGATGGATGATTTGGGTTTCTCTTAATCCTAACTTCCTCATAATCTATTCTAGGCTCTTACTTTATGAAGGAAATTAGGTTCATACCTGAGGTTGCCTGAGCTTCAGAGGTTTCTCTGAACTTCCTCCTTTTCCTTAGTCTTTTCTTCAATTTTCCTTCTCTTCTTCTTTTCCTTCTCTTTCTCTTTCTCTTTCTCTTACTTTCAATTAGGGTTCTAAAAGGAGTGAAAGAGGCTAAGAGACGTCCTATTTATAGAGAAAAACCCTCCAAAAGAAGTCCCATCGAGTTTAGGAAAGAACCCCTTAGAATTAGGAAAGTTTCCTAATTTACGGTTTCTGTCTGTAATCGTAGGGTCGGACATAGGGTCGCAGGATCCGTCGACCCAACACCTTCTTAGTCATGCGACCCTACGACTAAAATGTCATGGGTTGGACTTCTATTGAGGTGGGGTCGACCCTACCTGTTTAGGCATGCCACCCTACCCTCATATTTACTATTTTTGGGCTAGACTCATACCTGGTCTTGTGATTTTCTTCACGCACTTGGTCCACTTGGCTCGACCATGATAGGTAGACCTGATACAAGGTGGTAAGACCGGTTAGTTCGATACGGGTCTTACACGGTACCCCCTGGTAAAGTTGACCGGTACCTCTCGGTCAGGAGAAAATCCTGACATGTCGACAATACCGGTGTCAGGTCGACTATACCGGTCGCGCCATACCCTACAGGGTAGCGACCGGTACATCGATCGGTACCTCTTGGGAATCCGAGAAGTTTGTCCGCCTGGACATACCGGTCGCACTACCATATACAGTGTCGCGACCGGTATGTTGCGACCGGACAACTATTCGAAGCCTAGAAAATTTTGAGAAAAATCTTAAAAATTTCCAATTTAAGTTTCCGTTACGATTTTTTTCGCCTTGCATTTGTTAAAGACTAACACTATTACGACTATTCGATTGTGCCTCATGTGTTATGTCTTCTGCTCAAATCCAAACAGACTAATCTGAGATGGCAGGCGAAAACGGTCGTAGAGGCTCAAGAAAGCGTCACCACTCCAGGGTGCGCCCAGACGAGGATAATGTGGAAACAGGAACTGTTGACGAGCAAAACATGAACTCAGAAGGTGGAGAAGGGCAGATTCCCATAGCATAAAAAAATTTGTCAGGCCCTCCTCACACTAACTCGGAGACAATTGTAACAAACTTAGTTTATCAGATGGAAGCTCAACAGAAGGTGTTCCCAAATGAGATGCTGAAGATGTTCAGGCCACCAGGATATATCCCTACGGAAGGTATGCCTGAGTCTGGAAGAAATGACACCACACTGCCAATGGATGGTAGTACTGGGCCAATGGACCAAGGATAGAATCTACAACCACCACACCAATTTCCATCGTCATCTGCCTATCAAGGAATCTATCCGTACCCACCACCATGGTATGGAATGAATGCACAGGGGCAGAATGACCTAAGCTAAGCAGTGGATAGGTTCTTAAAATTGAAACCCCCTACTTTCACAGGGAAACCAGGGAAACCACTGTGGCCTGCACAGTGGGTTGCTGAAATAGAGAAGAACTTTCGTCTAATGACTTGTACGGAGGATGAGAAGGTGTTGTTTGCTACGCACATGCTCAAGGAAGATGCAAATGCCTGGTGGAATTTTACCCGGTCATACTTAGAGGTAAAGCACACTCAGATCAATTGGGAAATATTCAAGGGAGCCTTATTTGATAAGTACTTTCCGAAGAGCTTCCATGATCAAATGGAGAAGGAATTCTTGAACCTGCAATAATCCCAGTCGACTGTTGATGCTTACCAGCAGAGGTATGAAGAGTTGTTCTTCTTCGCTCCGACAAGCATGCAAGAAGAAGAAACCAAGACCCGAAGGTTCACCATGGGATTGCGAGGAAGTATACGAGCACGTCCTGGGTTTGGAGAAGAAAGTATATAATGAGGCTATACAGATTGCTAGGGTAATTGAATCCAGCCAAAGAGACAGCTTCTTTGCTCAAAACAGGGGACTGAAGAGGCCTGCTACTGAGACTTTAGGTGGAGGCAATACCAGACCATTTTGGTCATACAGGGCTTAGTCTGCTGTGGTGCCTGCAAGGAACACTACTGTACCATCACCATTACAATTTGCTGGACAGAACCCAAATGTCAAATGTTTCAACTGTCAGCAATTGAGTCATTATGCAAAGACCTGTACTCTACCCAAGAAGCAACTGCCACAGCAAGGAAAGATATTAGCAGTCACCACTGAGGAGGCAGCCATCACCTGATGTGGTTATTGGGACTCTAAATATAGCTGGTGTACCCGCTAGAGTACTCTTTGACTCTGGGGCCATGCACTCCTTCGTTTCTATTTCTTTTGGGAAGCGAATGGAATTAGCTGTCAAGTGTTTGAACCCAAGCTTGATAGTCCACTCTCCGTTGGGAGTCGAAGTGGCGTTGAATGAATACTATGGGCTGTGTACAGTTAGTATTGAGGGCCAAAACCTAGAAGAAAATCTGGTTCAACTCGAGATGGCAGACTTCGATGTCATCTTGGGAATGGATTGGCTAGGCCATCATTCAGCTAGCTTATTATGTGGTGAAAGGAAACTTGTGCTTAAAGATGAGAAAGGGAAAGAATTTAGCTTCACTGGGACCAAGTTACCTAGGAAGCGAAAGCTGATCCTCTCTACCCTAAAAGCTAAGAGATGCTTAGAGAAGGGAGGAGTGGGGTACTTAGTGTCTGTGGTCGACATAACTACTGAGGTGCCAAAGATGAAAGATCTAGATGTGGTACAAGAGTTTCCAGATGTATTTTTAGAAGATCTACCAGGTTTACCTCCAGACAGGGCTATAAAGTTCGTGATAGACCTCATGCCAGGGTCGGCACCGGTGTCTAAGGCATTGTACATGATGGCCCCTACAGAATTAAAGGAGTTGAAGACCCAACTACAAGAACTACAAGATAAGGGTTTCATATGACCAAGCATATCGCCATGGGGAGCACCTGTTTTGTTCGTCAAGAAGAATGACGGTAGTGTACGACTATGTATCGACTACCGAGAGTTGAACAAGTTAACTATTAAGAACCGATACCCTTTTCCTATGATCTTTGATCTGTTTGACCAGTTGCAAGGTGCAAAGGTTTTCTCAAAGATTGATCTTCGTTCAGGGTATCACCAGTTGAAGATCGAGGCAACGGATATTCCAAAGACTGCTTTCAGGACAAGGTATGGACATTATGAGTTCCTTGTAATGTCATTCGGGTTGACTAACACTCCAGCGTCGTTCATGGAACTGATGAACCGAGTGTTTCATGACATGTTGGACACTTTGGTTATCGTATTCATTGACGACATATTGGTCTACTCACAAGACAGGGAGCTCATGCAACACATTTGAGAGCAGCCCTACAACGGCTGAGAAGAGAGAAACTTTACGCCAAGTTCAAGAAGTGTGAATTTTGGCTGAAAAAAGTGGTCTTCTTGGGTCATGTAGTATCTGCAGACGGTATCAAGGTAGATCCAAGCAAGATCGCAGCTATAGTAGGATGGGATGCACCGAAATCAGTTGCGGAGATTCGTAGTTTTCTTGGATTGGCTGGTTACTATAGAAGATTCGTGGAAGACTACTCAAGAATTGCAGTTCCACTTACCAGACTAACCAAGAAAGGGGAAAAGTTCATATGGACGGATGAGTGTGAAAAGTGCTTTCAAACTTTGAAGTCAAGACTAGTCTCTGCACCTATCTTGACCATCCCAGCACCAGGCTTGCCGTTCACCTTATATATGGATGCCTCAGGGTTAGGTCTTAGATGTGTGTTAATGCAAGGAGAATAGGTGATTGCCTACGCATCATGACAGTTAAAAGAGCATGAAAAGAACTATCTTACACATGATCTGGAGTTAGTAGTGGTCATTCACGCAATCAAGACTTGGAGACACTACCTTTACGATGAAAAGTTTTAGATTAAGTCGGACCACAAGAGCTTAACTTACCTTTTCACTCAAAAGGACCTGAATATGAGACAGAGGAGATGGCTGGAACTATTAAAAGATTATGATTGTGATATCTAGTACCATCCGGGTAAGGCAAACGTTGCGACTAATGCCTTAAGTAGAAAGTGGGCATTGAAACTGGAGGCAGGACCTAGTACAAATGCTGCATTGTGTGCTGTAGCCTCAAGCTCAATAGGGAATGATGAAGAGTTTATATTAGAGACTGCAGGAGATCAGTGGAACAGGGCTTAATTCATAAGTTTATATTGATGTTCGCAGCCTTGAAAATCTCACGGATCTAATAGATGAGGTTAAAGTAGCAATCCTACAGGATCCACACATTAAGACTGTGCAAGAAGATCTAGAGAAGGGTAAAAGAAACCCTGACTTTACCTTGGATTCAGACAAGGTACTCAGGTATCATGGACGATTATGTATACCTGAGAGTGAGAACTCAAATATCAGAGATAGAGTTATGAAAGAAGCTCATTACACCCCATATTCGGTACATCCAGGAAGCACCAAGATGTACCATGATTTAAGAAGCTTATATTGGTGGAGGGGTATGAAAGCGGATGTAGCTCAATTTGTATTCCAATGTCTGAATTGCCAGCAAGTTAAAGCTGAAAGGCAGAGACCCGCAGGTTTGCTACAACCATTATCGGAGCCAGCATGGAAGTGGGATTGTATCACAATGGATTTCGTCACTGGCCTACCCTTGACACCAAGATCAGTGGATGCAGTATGGGTTATAGTCGATCGACTTACTAAGACAGCTCGATTCATCGCGGTTAGACCTCAGTATACCATGGAGAAGCTGGCCAAGCTATATGTGGATAATATAGTCAGACTTCATGGTGTCCCAGAAAGTATAGTATCTGACAGAGATCTCCGTTTTACATCAAAGTTCCGGGAAGGACTACAGAAAACTATGGGAACCAAGTTGAAGTTTAGCACAACTTTTCATCCTCAGACTGATGGGCATTCAGAAAGAACAATTCAAATCTTAGAAGATATGCTCAGAGCGTGTGCCCTAGATTTCAAAGGAGCTTGGGACGAGAAGCTATCACTTATTGAGTTTGCTTATAATAATAGTTACTAGGCTACGATCCAAATGGCTCCATATGAGGCACTCTGTGGGAAGAAATATCGTACACCTCTGTTATGGAATGAGGTGGGAGAGAAAGGGATTGTAGGACCGGAGTTCGTCGAAGAAACTTATCGAGTGATTGATCAAATTAAGGAAAGAGTGAAGATAGCTCAAGTTCGAAAAAAGCACTATGCAGATAACCGACGTCGAGATCTGGAGTTCGCAGTGGGTGACAAGGTGTTCTTGAAGATATCACCTGTGTGAGGTCTGAAATGGTTTGGAAAGAAGGGGAAGCTATGCCCTAGGTATATGGGACCATACGAGATTTTGACCAGACGTGGTAATGTGGCATATCAACTGGCTCTTCCACCATCCATGTCAAGCGTTCATGATGTGTTCCATGTTTCTTTACTGAAGAAGTATGTCAGGGATCCATCGCACATCTTGACAGCAGACCCACTGGACATGACAGAGGACTTGACATTTGAAGTAGTACCTGTGATGCTCACAGTCGAAAGGTACAACATCTCCGAAGCAAGGATATCCATTATGTAAAATTGCATTAGAAAAGCCAAGATGTAGAAGAGATTACTTGGGAGGAAGAGAACACGATGCGAAAGGAATACCCTAACCTTTTTTACGACCAAGGTACATTCAAATTTCGAGGCCAAAATTTATTTTAAGGGTGGGGGAGTTGTGAAATCTATATGCAAATTTCGGGGACGAAATTTCTTTTAAGGGTGGGGGAGTTGTAAGACCCGCACTCCATGAACCCGATCTAAATCTTTCATTCATGTCGTAACAGGTCTTCCAATCATCACCGGGCCAGACGGGACGAGCGGATGACAACCAGGTATGAAATCGGACCAATTGGACCAATTCAAGTATGAAAATTTGGATACCGGTCGATGGTACCGGTCTTGGTACCGGTCGATGGTCGACCGGTATGGCCTGCGCAGACTTGGATCAAGAAAAGGATCTCTGCGGATCCCACTTTCTAAATTTCAAACCGAAGGACTTTTCTAATGTTAGGAGGCTTCCTAAACCTAATCCTAGCCTATATAAGGACCTCTAAACCTCCTAAAATCCCTTTCATTGATCTTCACAAATCCTAGAGAGGAGAAAGAGATTGAAGAAGGAGAAAAAGCTAGGAAGGAGAGGGAAGAGTCGCCATTGCCGTTCGACGAGGAACACATTACCACAAGTCAACGGTAAGTGCTTAAACCTTCCTCTACATTAAGTATTCTAGGATGGTTAGTTATGATTGGATCAATACCATGCAAAGCAGGTATTGATCTAAACCCTATTTTGCCGACAAACCCTAATCTAGTCGGTAAACCCTAGATTCAAGTTCTAAATCGAAGATCATCGAGGCTAGGACTTGATTGGAGTTGGAAACAACTCTAACTCAATGCTCAGACCTAGGATGTGTAGGAGAAACCCTAGGATCAATAGAGGGTGACCGACAGAAAGCGAGAACCAAGCGGATGGTCTTCCAGAGACATACCGGTTGCACCCTATGCGACCGGTACTGCGACCGGTACCTCCCAAGGACTGGTCTGTGGGGATCGGTGGACCATACCGGTCACACCTTCCCCACAGTGCCACAACCGGTACTGCGACCGGTATGCTCTGTGAGGAGTATTTTTTACCCAGTTGGTTTTTCGACCAACGTAAACCTAAGGAAAAACTATTCTAATTAAACCTAAAATTGTGTAGGACCTTGTGATAGCACGTTTGGACCTCGTGACGCGGAGCGAGCTATTAAACAAGCGTCAGGTAAGGGAATCAGACCTAAACCCTAATAATTTAATAAAACATAAATCGTTGCTAATAACCATGATTCTATGGTTTGATGTTTGTGCATACTCACATGTCATCTTTTATTTTCAGTTATTATTATTGTTCATGCATACTCGCTATGCTAGGATGTGACTGTTAGGCATGTGATTGTTTTCTTTGGTATGTGGAATGGGAAGGACTGGAGGTCTGGGATCATTCCTCACACTAGCACCTTTCGTATCGTTCTGTCTTAGCATGCTTGGTGCGGGTAGGGTATCAGGGGGAGGAAGTGGCACTGTGGTCTTCGGCCTGGCCACTAGACTCTAGCTCTAACTCTATGCCGTAGGGAGCTGCACTGGGACAGGGCCTACTGTGATGACATATAGGATTGGATAGTTTCGAGCCTAGTTTACAAGCCCTAGCCAATAGGGGCTTACATGTTGGTATGGGTAGAGTATCAGGGGAGGTGTTGGTGGTGTTTGATCCGGACGCCTTAGCTCTATCTCTATTCCATGATAGGGTGCATGTGGGACGACAGTGGTGTTTGATCAATTGGACGGCTTCACACACTCGTGTATAGAGGTGCAGTGTCCGCCAATCCTTTCTATAGCACATTACAAACTTAAAATCAGACTATAATGTGAATGTTACTCATGCATATGAATGTTGCATTGTCTGATTGTCTTACTGAACTAAGTTGTGAGCTCACCCTTGTGTATACACTATTTTTAGATGTTGATACAGGTTATTCGATGGAGGATTATGTGAAAGCTCCAGTGTATGGAGACGTGGCTACTTTGGACGTGCAAGCAGGAGAGTACGAGCCTGACGCTTCATGCGAGTGCCCTTTCTGCGTGTACCTCTAGGATTTGATTTAATTTGTTTTGGTTATTTTCTGTTGGAATACATTTGATGTAAAGATATTTACTTAAGTTTTGGGTATTTGAATAATTGAATAATTATTTAAATTTATCAATAGATTACTCAGTTCATTTAATTTAAGACTTCCGCTGTATTTATTATATTTGATTGTGCTTATGTGCAATGGTTTGTATGAGTCGACATGGTCTTATTAAGATCCTGGTGTGAACCGTTGATTCAGTGATGGTTTACTCACACTTCTGGTTCAGTCAGAATTGGGGTGTGACAGTGTATACACAAGGGTAAGCTCACAACTTAGCTCAGTAAGAAAATCAAACAATGCAACAAACAACATGTATGAATAACATTCACATTATAGTCTGGTTTTAAGTTTACAATGTTCTATAGAAAGGATTGGAGGCCACCACACCTCTATACACAAATGTATGAATCCATCCAATGGATCAAACACCACTGTCGTCCCACATGCACCCTCTATGGAATAGGGAGAGAGCTAAAGTGTTCGGATCACACACTGCCAATACTTCCCCTGATGCCCTACCCATACCAACACGTAAGCCCCTATTGGTGAGGACTTGTAAACTGGGCTTGTAACTAACCAACCCTATATATCATCACAGTAGGCCCTATCCCAGTATAGCTCCCTACGGCATAGAAATAGGACTCGAGTCTAGTGGCCAGGCCGGAGATCACAGTGTCACTTCCTCCCCCTAATACCCTACCTGCACTAAGCATGCTAAGACAGAAGCAATACGAAAAGGTGCTAGTGTGAGGATGATCCAAGACCTCAGGCCCTTCCTATTCCACACACCAACGAAAACAATCACATGCCTAACAATCACATCCTAGCATAGCGAGTATACATGAACAATATAATAACATAAAGTAAAAATGACATGTGAGTATGCACAAACACCATTCCACAAAATAATAATTATTAACAACGTTTTACTGTTATTAAGTTATTAGGGTTTAGGTCCGATTCCCTTACCTGACGTAGAAACCAACTAGTATTCAATTAGAATTAGTTTCATAGGTTTTACACTGGTCAGAAACCAACTAGGGTTGAAAACACCCCTCTCGGTACATATCGATCGCAGGTACCGATCACAGCACTATGGGGAAAGGTGCGACCGGTATAGTTGACTGGTTGTCACACCCCAATTTTGCACCAACCAGAATGGTGTGATGAACTGTCAATAAACCAATGGTTCAACCAGGATCTCGAATAGGCTATCCCCACCATGTTAAACCAAAACACATTCCAATAAGAGATAATAAAGTAAATAGCGGAAGTCTTACAGATAATGAACTGAGGTTTAGTCATGATAAATAATTAATATTTCATTTAAATCCAACTAACCAAAACATAATTAATACATATTACAAATATCCAAATATGAAAATTAAACACTAAGCGTATCCACATTTGAAACGCTCGCTTAACGAATCACAATAGTCCTCCACAGCTTGCTCCTCATAGCCGTCACCTATTTATATATTGGCGTGTCAATAAAAGCTTCAACCGTGTTACCTGCAACATCAGAAACTAAAAGAATTACGCGTGCCAGGGCTAGCTCTCCAACTTGAGCTCAGTAAGTAAACAAAATAATGCAACAAACATATGCATGCATTCAATTCATATCTTTGGTCTGGTTCATAAGTTTACAATGTGCAATAGAAAGGATAGGTGGCCACCGAACCTCTATACACGAATGTGTGGAACCGCCCAATGGATCAAACACCATTGTCGCCCCCACATGCACCCACCATGGAATAGGGATAGGGCTAAATTGCTTAGGAACGCACCGCATCACACTTCCCTTGATGCCCTACCCATACCAACACGTAAGCCCCTGCTGGCAGGGCTTGCAAACTGGGCTCGTAACTAACCAATCCTAATGTCAAATAGTGTATCCAAGGCCTTACCCCAGCATCCCTCAATACGTCCATAGAGATAGAGCTAAGGCCCCCCTGACAGAGTCAGAGACTACACGGTCCGATACCACCTCCCCTGATGCCCTACGACGTAATAGTTCTGCTAAGGTAATGACGATACGACGATGTCAGTGGACAAGACATGAGTAGAGATAGAGCTAGAGTCTGGTGACCAGGATGAACCACAGTGTCATGTCCTCCCCCTGATGCTCCACTCGCATCAAGTACACTAACCAAACACATACATTCACATGCCTATTCCTAGCATCATCATCATCACCATGTTATGAATAAACATAATTAAATATACATGAACAATAATAACAGGAATAGTGGATGACATGTGATATGCACATTACAATCATTCAAACATAGAATCATTCATGGTATTGGACTCAATAAACAAAAACAGTTTATTATTAGCCAATTAATTTAGGTCTTGTTCCCTCACCTTCTGTCGATGGTAGTTCCTCGTTCAAGCTTTATAATTCACTCTTAGATCACTTGAAAACCTAACAAGTTGATAGATTTTAATTAGATTTAATTTCAATATGTTTAGACTAATAGAAACTGAGGGGTCGCAGGTGGGGTAGCACCTAGGGTAGCATTTTCTACGACCACAGGGGTAGGGTCGCAGGTAGGGTAGCACCTAAGGTAGCCGTTTCTGCGACCCTAGGGTGTAGGGTGGCATGTGGGGTCAGAAACCATTCGACCCGACGTGCGACCACACCCTCCCTGGGACTTCCCGAGGGCATGTGGTCGATCATATGGCCTCGTAGGGTCGGATATCATTCGACCCTACGTGCGACCACACGTGTTCTGTGTCGACCTTTCATTCTAAAGTCCATTCCTTCATGTTTGAATCCTTTGGCTTACTATTATGGTCCATCCTATGATTGTTCTATGGCTCATAACTACAATTTATACACAATTTCCATTGCCCACAATGATTTCCTCCATGGATTCCCTTGGAACTTGTCCATGGATGGATGATTTGGGTTTCTCCTAATCCTATGTTCTTCACAACTACTCTAGGCTCTCTTATTCAGGTAGGGAATTAGGTTCATACCTTAATTCAGAGGTTTCTCTGAACTTCCTCCCCTTCCTTAGTCTTCTTCTTTAAGTTTCCTTATCTTCTTCTCTTCCTTTTCTTTCTCTTTCTCTCACTTTCAATTAGGGTTCTAAAAGGAGTGAAATAGGCTAAGGAATAAGCCCCAATGAGTTTAGGAAAGAACCCCCTCAGATTTGGAAGGTTTCCTAATTTTTGGTTTCTAATTGTTCTCGTAGGGTCGCATGTAGGGTCGCAGAATCCGTCGACCCTATGATTTTTAGTCATGCGACCCCATGACCAAAAAGTCATGGGTTGGACTCTATTTGAGGTGGGGTCGGTCATATCTATTTAGGCATGCGACCCTACCCTCATATTTGACTATTTTTGAGTTAAACTTCATACCTGGTCTTGTGGTTTCTTCACGCATTTGGTCCACTTGGCTTGACCATGATAGGTAGACCTGGTACAAGGTGGTATGACCGGTTAGTTTAGTACAGGTCTTACAACTCCACCACCCATAAAAGAAATTTCGTCCTCAAAATTTGAACGTACGGATCTTACAACTCCCCCATCCTTAAAATAAATTTTATCCTCAAAATTTGATTTTACTTCGGAGTCAATAGGTGGGAATTCTGTTTCTGCATTGCATCTTCTTCCTCCCATGCAATCTTCTCTACGTCTTGTCTTTGCCAGGTTACCTTCATATAATAATTATCCCAAGTTTGGAGATGTTGTATCTCCACCCTGTGAACTAAGCTAGTACCACTGCAATAGTTAAATCTTCTATCTAATCCAGTGGATCTGTGGTCAATACCTTTGATATGGATCTCCAACGTACTTCTTCAATAGAGATACGCGAAATACGTCATGCGCACTAGACATGGATAGCAGTAACGCTAGTTGATATGCGACTTTTCTACATCTCTCCAAAATTTATAAGGTCCAACACATATATAGGACCCCACTTTTCCTTCTTGCTGAACTACTTCAATCTACGCATAAATGATATCTTCAAGAATACTTTGTCACTTATGGCGAACTCGAGGTCTTGGTGTCTCTTCTGACAAACTTGAGCTACCTACCCCTTTTTCTTTTATCTTGTCTGCCACTCGATAGGTTTCTTCAACAGACTTAGGTCTTGCAATTCTTTATTCCCTGACTTCATTTCAAAACAAAGGAATTCGATATTTTTACCATACCGTGTTTCATAGGTGACCTTTACATAGTAGCTTGGTAGCATATTCAATTCACATATAGCTTAGTTAGCCGCTCCAAAGCATACCGAGGTCGTATAGCAATGGAATGAGCTATCTTCCTAAGGCGATCAATAATCATCCAAACTGCATCAACCGCTCTAGGAGTCAGTGGCAAATCGGTGACATAGTTCATTGTAATGCAGTTTCACTTTCCGACTGGCTTCGATAGTAGTTGTAGTAAGCCATGTTGGTCTTTGTCTTTCAGCTTTTACTTGTTGATAATTCAGTCACTAGAATACGCATTAAGCCACTTTTGTTATCATTCCTCTTTACCAGTACAATCTCTTCATGTTTTGGTATATTTTGTACTTCTAGGATGTACCCAATACGGAATAGAATGGGCTTTTAGGATTATCTTGTATCTTATGATCAACGTTTTTCACTTCAAGTATGCATAATCATTCTCTCTATCTCAGGACCTTTTTTGCATCCGAAGTAAGTCAGGATTAGGTTTTTCTTTTCTCTAAATCTTCTTACACCTCTCTTAGATATAGATCTAACAAAATTACTACCCTTACTTCGTCTATCAAATTCGAGACAATCTTTAATGTTGTGAACGCAACCGAGGAACTATTGCTCCATAAGTTCTCGCTCAATTGGATCATCACGAGTTTCTATCATATGTTACTCTTCCTCTAAATTTGAATCTGTTGCTGCAGAACAGAAGGTAGCATTTATACTCGGTGCTCCTTTTGGCTTCATTATTTCCCTTATTACTGAAAGCTTCAACTACCACATTAGCTTTGCTCGAGTGATACTGTGTATCATGGTCTTAATCCTTCAGTGTTCTAACCATCTTTTCTGATTCATGTTCAACTCTTTCTGATGAAGAGATAAATAAAACTCTTGTAATCCGATTTAATCTGAAATTCTTCTCTATATAGGTAATGTCTCCAAGTCTTGATTGCATGAATCACAGTTGTTAACTCCAATCATGAGTTAGGTGATTCTTTTCATGCTCCTTCAGTTTTCTTGAAGCATATGCAATCGCTTATTTACCTTGCATCAACCCGCATCCTAGATCCAATTCGAAAGCTTTGATGTATAGGGTAAAAGGTTCCCTTGGTACCAGAATGGTCAAGATGGGAGTTCATATCAACCTTACTTTTAGAGTTTGAAAACATTCTTCACACTTGTCAGTCCAAATAAATTCCTCTCCCTTCCTTCTTAGCTTGGTAAGGGGTTTTGCGATCTTAGAGTGGTCCTCTACAAATCATCTGTAATAACAAGCTAAACCTAAGAAACTTCTGATCTTCGCAATATTCTTTAGGTGTTTCTTACCATATGATTACTTTTATCTTAATAGCGTCCACTTTAATGCCTTTTTATGATGCTACGTGATCCAAGAAGATCACGTTGTTTAATCAAGTCTCATATTTCTTGGACTTGGCATAAAGCTTCTCCTTTCTTAGCTGTTGTGAAGATGTTCTAAGATCCATTGTATGAGTTGCTTCATTCTTGGAATAAACCAAAATATCATTTATGAAAACTATGACCAACGTGTTCAACATGTCATGAAACACCCAGTTCATCAGCTCCATAAAAGATGTAAGGCTTTGGTTAATCCATACGCCATAATCGAGAACTTATAATTGGCCAATCCTAGTTCTAATGGCTATCTTCGGGATATCGCTGTCCAAATTCTTCGGCTGATGATATCTTGACCGAAGATCAATCTTAGAAAATACCTTTGTTCCTTGCAACTGTTTAAACAAGTCATCGATCTGAGGTAGTAGTTATCAATTCTTGTTCGTGAGCTTGTTTAGTTCCCGATAGTCTATACATAATCTGACACTACCATCCCTTCTTCTTCACTAATTGCATTGGCCCCCCGTGATGCAATACTTAGCCGATTAGAACTCTTATCTAGTAACTCCCGTAGTTGAGTCTCAATCCCTTCAACTCCATAGGAGCTACTCTATAAGTGCCTTTGACACAAGTATCATCCTTGGTAATAAGTCGATGACGAACTCGATCACATGATCAGATGGTAACCTAGGTAAGTCTCTTGGAAACACATCAGAAATTTATGCATCACATCAATATCTTCCATCTATGGTGCTTCTTTGGTAATGTATACCACAGATACCATATATCCAACTTCTTTATCTTCAAAGCATCTCTTCGCCTTTAGCATAGAGAGGATCAGCTTTCACTTCTTAGGCAAAATGCTTTCAATGAAATTAAATTATATGCCATCTTTTATTCTTGAATGATAACCTCTTCTATGCACAAAACAACTTTGTAGAGTGTTGAGACAACCAGTATATTCCCAAGATGACGTCAAAGTCTGCCATCTCAAGTCGAATTAGGTTGCATCCAAATTCTGTCCATCCATATGATTCAAACATTATTAATAACACTCATCCAATACAACATCTAGTCCAAAAGGGCTTGAACTAGCAAAATCTGGTATAAAGGTCTAAAGAGCACATCTAGCTACTTAATCTCTTAGTTTTTCAAAGACTATTGCTTAAAATCTCATATATCCCAAAAAGTTCATTAGCTTACACCTTCTTTATCATTATTGTTCTACCCTGATCTCTCTTTCATATACTTCAAAAAATATCTTGTGATTGTTACTTCATATCCCAAGTCTATCTATAAGCATTAAGGTATATGCTTATAAATTCATTAATTCAGCCAAACTCTTTTGGTCTTTTCTTAATCATCTCACTCGACACTGGGCATAACTCAGTATTACTTGTGCCAATCTGAATACTATCAATGCCATGATTTTTGACTTTATCCTTGTATCCACTCTTAGATTTTGCCTTTGGGAATATTCTGTCTTGTCAAAATTCATACCGATATAGCCATCTTTAACTCTACTTGAGTGCTATCTATTTCTTTACTGGCTACTCTTGATAGCTTTCACTTCTTGCTCATGCACTCTTTTACAGACATGACTCATATCCATCCATTTAGTAATCTCTAAATAGATTCTCCATTACTTCATCTGAGGTTCCTTGGCTATAGAATCTTTCTATAATTCCTTATTAACTAAACATCTTGAGAATGTGAAAATCAGCATGTTTGTCAAAAATAATTCATTTCCTTCTTTCGAATTCAGTACGATGATGGACACTTGTTTTATCTAGTGAACCTAGATTTAAAGGATCAGGAGTAAATCTATGGTAATCCAACCGGCATCAAAAGGTCATTAGGTTGCACGGTGGTCCAAATGCATGGAAATAGAGGTTTTACAGTTCTTAACCTCATGGTTACAGGTTCTATCGAGTATATAATGCCATTGGTCAAGGCACTACAGAAGTAAATCTGGAGAAGTTTTGGTACATCAATAAATCAGGTATAAATCAAAAGATGTACGCTCAACATGATTAAACATTTAACTGTTCATTCAGTTCATATCTCTGTTCATGGTGTCGATCATGAGAGTGGTTCAGATTGGTATGATCAGGACTAATACTAAAGAAACAATATCAATAACTCCAATTGACAGGTTGAATCAAGAAAGTATCTTGTCAAGACACGAGAATTTAAAATCAGGTATATGCATCCTCTATAATCATAAGAGTAAGTTAATAATGCACCGCATCCTATATAATCCTATCTATTTATATGGCTACAATAGATTTGATCCTTTTCTGAAAATGTAAGAGGCTTCATCTTCAGAAAATATTCCTCAACCCTTGTAGGATCATTCTGTCATGATGCAGCTATCCCATACATCGATGGCTGATAAGGGTAACCACCTTGATACACTGCTTGTTGTGCACCAAGCTTCTGCACTGGGGTGTGCATTACTTGGACATGTTGTATGGTAGGCACTGTGTTATAGCTAACAGGTGCTGGGGGTACAGTGTTGCTACCAATCGATACCGTACTTGGTTTGACCCAGAGGTGTTGGCGTAGCATTGGCAATTTGGGTAGTGATTTCCATGGCTATTTGCATAGTTGGTATCATCTGTTGTTGTTTTTGCATTTTGTCAGACCAAGTTTATTACAATCGTAGCCAAGGCACTTGGTAGTCCAGGTAGATTGGCTGGAGTGGCCTGGTTGTTCACCCCCTTTGATTTGCTCCAATCTGATTGTCATTATTTAGCAACTGCTCAGATGAGTTTTCACTACCCGTTCTCGACCCAGATAGTGGTGGGGTCAAGTTGCAACCTCTTCTTAATGCTTAGTGGGCAATGGATCAGCGCGTGATGGATCTCACTCTGAGTCTCCACGTCCCCCAGGAGTATAGTTTTATCTTCTTTTATAGTTACTCTTATTCTTAATGTATGGCCATTATTCACCTATCTTTGTTGGATTTAGCCCGAGATCTTTCCCTTTACCTTTGCAGGGATTTGGGCGTTACTAGCCATTTTTCTCCTTCCTCTGTCATACATCGAGTTTCACATCTTGTGAGTACCAACTCGGTATTTTAATTTTCTATTTTATAGATGCTTCCTTCTTGCTACTATATTATATCCTTTGTGTACTTAGGCAATTGCCCGACTTATAGATAATACCCTATATTATTTATTTATTAGTATAAGTTTTGAATTTTCTCTTTCTGTTTGTGTATATATATGGTTCCACCTTTTATATGTACATTATTGTCTTGTTTAAGTTCTATCTCAACCAACACAGGTGCTTATGGTGTGTTTGTATTAAAGTTTTTAATTTATCTTAACTCAGTTCATGGACTCTAGTGGAAGTATTCGAGTTTAATGGGCAAAGCCTAAGAGCTCTGATACCAAGTTGTCACACCCCAATTCTGTACCAACCAAAATGGTGTGATGAACCATCAATAAACTAACGGTTCAACCAGAAACTCGAATAGGCTATCCCCACCATGTTAAACCAAAACACATTCCACATTAATCAGAGATAATAAAGTAAATAGTAGAAGTTTTACAGATAATGAACTGAGGTCTAGTCATGATAAATAATTAATATTCTATTTATCTCCAAGTAACCAAAACATAATTTTATACATATTACAAATATCCAAATACAAAAATTAAACACTAAGCGTATCCACAGTTGAAACACTCGCTTAACAAATCACAATAGTCCTCCACAGCATGCTCCCCATAGCCGTCACCTATTCATATATTGGCGCGTCTACAAAATTTTCAACCGTAATACCTGCAACATCAGAAACTAAAAGAATTACGAGCGCGAGGGTAAACTCTCCAACTTGAGCTCAGTGAGTAAACAAAATAATGCAACAAACATATGCATGCATTCAATTCATATCTTTGGTCTGGTTCATAAGTTTGTAATGTACAATAGAAAGGATAGGTGGCCACCGCACCTCTATACACGAATGTGTGGAACTGCCTAATGGATCAAACACCATTTCCGCCCCCACATGCACCCACCATGGAATAGGGATAGAGCAAAAGTGCTTAGGACTGCACCACATCACACTTCCCCTGATGCCCTACCCATACCAACACGTAAGCCCCTGCTGGCAAGGGTTTGCAAACTAGGCTCGCAACTAACCAATCCTAATGTCAAACAGTGTATCCAAGGCCTCACTCCAGCTTCCCTCAATACGTCCATAGAGATAGAGCTAAGGCCCCCCGACAGAGTCAGAGACTACACAGTCCGAGACCACCTCCCCTGATGCCCTACGACGTAATAGTTCTGCTAAGGTAATGGCAATTCGACGATGTCAGTGAACAAGACTTGAGTAGAGATAGAACTAGAGTCTGGTGACCAGGATGAACCACACTGCCATGTCCTCCCTCTGATGCTCCACTCACATCAAGTACACTAACCATACACATACATTCACATGTCTATTCCTAGCATCATCATCATCATCATCATGTTATGAATAAACGGAATTAAATATATATGAACACTAATAACAGGAATAGTGGATGACATGTGATATGCACATTACAATCATACAAACATAGAATCATTCATGTTATTGGACTCAATAAACAAAAACAGTTTATTATTAGCCAATTAATTTAGGTCTTGTTCCCTCACCTTATGTCGATGGTAGTTCCTCGTTCAAGCTTTATACTTCACTCTTAGATCACTTGAAAACATAACAAGTTAATAGATTTTAATTAGAATTAATTTCAATATGATTAGACTAACAGAAACTGAGGGGTCACAGGTGGGGTAGCACCTAGGGTGGCATTTTCTACGACCACAGGGGTAGGGTCGCAGGTAGGGTAGCACCTAGGGTAGCAATTTCTGTGACCCTAGGGTGTAGGGTGGCATGTGGGGTCGGATACCATTCGACCCTACGTGCGGCCACACCCTCCCTGGGACTTCCCGAGGGCATGTGGTCGATCATATGGCCTCGTAGGATCGAATATCATTCGACCCTACGTGCGACCACACGTGTTCTGTGTTGATCTTTCATTCTAAAGTCCATTCCTTCATGTTTGAATCCTTTGGCTTACTATCATGGTCCATCCTATGATTGTTCTATAGCTCATAACTACAATTTATACACAATTTCCATTACCCACAATGATTTCCTCCATGGATTCCCTTAGAACTTGTCCATGGATGGATGATTTGGGTTTCTCCTAATCCTATGTTCTTCACAACTACTCTAGGCTCTCTTATTCAGGTAGGAAATTAGGTTCATACCTTAATTCAGAGGTTTCTCTGAACTTCTTCATCTTCCTTAGTCTTCTTCTTTAAGTTTCCTTCTCTTCTTCTCTTCTTTCTCTTTCTCTTTCTCTCACTTTCAATTAGAGTTCTAAAGGAGTGAAATAGACTAAGGAACGTCCTATTTATAGAGGGAAACACTCCATAATAAGCCCCAATGAGTTTAGGAAAGAACCCCCTCGGATTTGGAAGGTTTCCTAATTTTTGGTTTCTAACTGTTCTCGTAGGGTCGCATGTAGGGTCACAGAATCTGTCGACCCTACAATTTTTAGTCATGCGCCCCCACGACCAAAAAGTCATGGGTTGGACTCTATTTGAGGTGGGGTCGGTTATATCTATTTAGGCATGTGACCCTACCCTCATATTTGACTGTTTTTGAGTTAAACTTCATACCTGGTCTTATGGTTTCTTCACGCATTTGGTCCACTTGGCTTGACCATGATAGGTAGACCTGGTACAAGGTGGTAAGACCGGTTAGTTTAATACATGTCTTACACTAGTCCCACAATGATAAATTCTCGAGAGGAACCGGTCGCAGTACCAGTCGCACTAGAGGCACCGGTTGCAGTACCAGTGGCACCTAGTGCAATCGGTATAGTCGACCGGTATGCCTTAAGAAGAGCACCAACTTGGTGTTCATCTTTCGTCGGTCACCCATTATGATCCTTAGGGTTCCTCCTATGCATTCTAGGCCTGAGCAATGAGTTAAGGTTGTTTTATGTTCCATTCAAGTCCTAGTTTCGATGATTCTTTACCTAGAATTCAAATCTAGGGTTTATCGAACAATTAGGGTTTGACGGAAAACTAAGGGTTTTAGATCGATACCTAGCCTTCCATGGTATTGATCAATCATGATCAATCATCTATAATGCTTAACTTCGAGAGAAGTTTAAGCACTTACCGTTTGTTCACAACTATGGTGTTCTTCGTCCAACGGCGGCTCCTCTTCCACCTTTCTTACCTCCTTCTCCTCTTCCGATCTCTTTCTCCCCTTTAGGGTTTGTGATAACAATCAAAGAGGTTTAAGGAGGTTTAGAGGTCCTTAAATAGGCTAGGGTAGAGTTTATGAAGTTTTCCTACGTTAGGAAAGTCTCTAGGCTCGAGATTTAGCAAGCGGGACCCACAGAGATCCATTTTTGGATCTAACTAGTCTGCCCATGTAGACATACCGGTCGACCGGTATATAGACCGGTATCATGAGACCGGTATAAATTATTTCTCTATTTTTGGTCCATTTTTGTACCTGATTGTCATCCGCTCGTCCCGTCTGATCCGGTTGTGATTGGAAGATATGTTACGATATGAAATAGAAATTTAGATCGGGTTCATGGAGTACGGGTCTTATACTACTGCTACAACAGTTGGGTGCTATACCACTAATGAAATCCAAGTTGTAACTTGGGATTTTTGGCAACTACCCTCAATCCTGTCAAACACCCCGCTTGACAGGTTACAATGAATAATGAGTGGATTGACAAACCCTTACAAATATCATAAACACAACAACATAGGGTTTGTGCGCGTGATTACCTTCCCAGCGTGATCACAGCATGTGTAGAGCTTACCAAGCTTCTCTACCTCTCCAATGGTGGTGGGTGTCTTTCTTCACCAATAATAGGAGTTTCTCACTCTCTTATTGCATTTTCCACTACCAAGACTTCACCAGATGTTCAATACATTGTCTTGGTCCTCTCCCCTAGCTTCAGTAGAGCATTGATGGCCAAGGGAATGAATGGAAGTTACATAACACACACAAAGTGCTCTAATAATAGTTTTTGCCTTGAAATCGCACTGTAACCTCTCTGAAACTTCTCTCAATAGGTTGCAATGGGTAGGTCTTCGAAAATGGAGTTCAGGGGACTTTTGAATCACCCCAATCCGAGCTCGGACAGCCAAGATATGGCCATCAGAAGATTGACCACCCAGATTAGATTAAATGGCATCTTGGGGACTGATCCAGTGTGCCACGCCACACTGGAACGCAGCCTCTGCTGACCGGTCAGACAATTCTGTCACCCGCTGATTGGTCAGAAAGGAATTTGATCCATTTGGTCGTTGCATCTGTAGGTGAAAGGCGGGATCCTTGAATGGCCGTTGGATCAGTCTCAATCACGTCATCGAGTGTCGACTACAATCCTGGCTGTTAGATCTGTAACTTTTTGCCGCTCTTGCATATGTGCACTACACTGTAACCTGGATCCAACTCCATATGACGCAGCTCATTATAACACATTGTATCTAGCCAATGGGAGCAGTTGCGATGGAATCTTGACGCGACCTCTGCGCTATACCATAGCCCACCTTGATCTCAGCCGCTGAATTAGGATCTGAAGATCGTGGCTTAATCTTGGCCTTCCACATTGAATCTTCTTCTCTTTTTTTTTTACCAAAGTACCCTTGTCAATATGTGACAATGCCCTATAAGTCCTTAAATTTGTAGTAGGGTCTTTGAGAAGCAATTCTTTGCGGTATTCGGTCGAACAGGTGAGAGGCAAGCCGTGTGAGCCATGCGAGGCTTGCACGATGTACTGGCTGTGGGCTCGCGGCATGGCCCTGCGTGCCTTGCGGGCTTATGGGAGCCAGCTACTGTTGTTGCGCACCTTGCTCATGCACAAGGCCCTACTGTGTGGCTGTGCGCATGGGCCTGGTGCTGTGCTGCTAGGCAGAGGGCCTGTTGGCCTACTTTGCTGTGCACACGGCATGGCTGGCTGACTGAGCTGCCTAATTGGTGAGCCAGCTGGCCTGGGCTAGGCTGGTAAGGTGGCAAGCCACATTAGGTGGGACCCACCTGGTCCCCAGCACTCTCTCTCCTCATTTCTCTCTCTACTTTCTCTCTCTTCTTCCTTGCTTTCAAACAGTGAACTGCAAGCATATAGAGCTGTGCATTGGCTTTTGACTGTCCATTCTGTCTGTTGACTGTCTATATTGCTTGTTAACAATCTCTCTCCTCTATATCACTCTGCCAAGGTTGTCAACAATGACAACACACTCTATACTGCTCATAACTGCTCAACTTGGCCAAGGTTCCAACAAACATGTTTTCGAAGAGTTATTGTAAGCAGGTCTTTTCCATGGTCACCTTTATATGCTGACATCTTTAACTGGCAAGAAACGACCTATATTTTGAGCATCATGACCGTTATCCAATGGAGGTTATCTTTCAAGCTGAACAAGCATGTCTAGAAGATCTGAAGGTCATTAACAATTCTTCTACTACAGTCTAGGAACTGATGAGGCAAACTCTTTCTCCAAGCTTAATATGGCAATGTGAGGACAAAGGATAATATCCACCCATCTCCGATGGACAAAAAAATGATTATAGAGTCGCTACCTTTTTTTTGTTTCTTTTCTTCTTTTATTTCTCCACTCCCTCTCTCCTGATTTCTTTCCTTTTTTCTTTTTTTTTTTCTCTTTTAGGGTCCACCGACTCTTCTCCTTTCTTTCCTTTTATTTTCTTTCCCTTTTTATTTTTTTCTCTTTTAGAGTCCACCGACTCTTCTCCTTTCTTTCCTTTTATTTTGTTTCCCTTTTTTTTATTTTTTTCTCTATTAGAGTCCAAGACTCTTCTCCTTTCTTTCCTTTTATTTTCTTTCCTTTTTTTATTTTTATTTTTTTCTCTTTTAGAGTCCACCGACTCTTTTCCTTTCTTTCCTTTTATTTTCTTTCGCTTTTTTATTTTTTATTTTTTTCTCTTTTAGAGTCCACCGACTCTTCTCCCTTCTTTCCTTTTATTTTCTTTTCCCTTTTATCGGGTCTCTCTCCTTTTTTATTAGATTTTTCTTTTATTTTCTTTTATTTCTAAGTTGATTTCTTTTTTTCTATTTTTTCTTCCTTTTTTTTTCTCCTCACGACTCTCTCTTTGAATTCTTTTTTTTTCCTTTCTTTTATTTCATTTTTGCCAATGGGACCCACGTCTAGGTGGGTTTCTTCTCTCTCTCTCTCTCTCTCTCTCTCTCTCTCTCTCTCTCTCTCTCTCTCTCTCTCTCTCGCCTAACCGTAAACCCTCCTCTATCTCTTTCTCAACTTTTTTTATTTTTATTTTTTCTTGCCAATGGGACCCACAGCCAGGTGGCTTTCTCTCTCTCTCTTGCTTAACTGAAAACCCTAGTGGCCCCTCCCTTTTTTTTCTCCATGACTCTCTCTCCCTTGCCCTATATCAGATTTGGTTATTTCAATGTAAATATATAATGGATACATGATATAATATATATGTATATAAATAATACCCAATATATAATATACATATGACAAGTACCTGCACATGGGTGAACCAGTTTGGTCTGGACTGACTTGGGCTGGATTGACTAGACCGAACTGACATAGGTTGTAAGACCCGCACTCTGAAAACCCGGTCTAACCTTGGTTTTGTGTCGTGACAGGTCTTCCGATCATCACCGGGCCAGACGGGGCAAGCGGATAACAAACAGTACAATCGGACCGAAGTCGACCAATTATACCGATTTTAGGTATACCGGTCGATGGTACGGTCTTGGTACCGGCCGACCGGTATGGCCCGCCGGCTATGTGCGAGAATTTCGAAATTGGTCTCTGCGGGTCCCGCTTACCCGATTCGAATCCTAGAAGTTTCCTAATCCTAGTAGGGTTACTAAACCCTATTTCTAGCCTATAAATACACCCTTAAGCCTCCTCAAATCCTTTCCATTGTCTCTCACAAACCCTAGAGAAGAGAAAGAGGTGGAAAAGGAGAAGGAGCTAGGAGGAAGAAGAAGGAGCCGCCATTACCATTTGACGAAGCCCTTGTTACGCCTGTCAACGGTAAGTGTTTGAATCCCTCTTCTTACCCTATGTTAGTTGTGTGGGTGGATCAATACCATGCAAAGTAGGTATTGATCTAAAACCCTAATTTGGCCAATAAACCCTAAGTTGCCGTCAAACCCTAGATTCGAGTTTCGAGATGATATTCATCGAAACGAGACTTGAATGAGTTGGGGATAACTCTAACTCAAAGCCTAGACTTAGAATGGATAGGAGAAACCCCGAAAATCCATGGAGGATGATCGACGGCAGTCGAAGAACCCATGTATGGTCTTCCGGAGACATACCGGTCGACTATACCGGTTGCACATAATGCGACCGGTATGTTGCGACCGCTACCTCTCGGGAGGTTGTCTGTAGGGACCGGCTGACCATACCGGTTGCCAGTCTTTTCCACAGAGCTACGACCGGTATATGCCACCGGTCAACTCTGTGAGGAAATTTGTAACCCTGTTGGTTTTCGACCAACATGAAACCCTAAACAATATATTCTAATGAAACCCTAATTTATGTAGGACTTTGTGACTTATCGTTTGGACCTTGCGACGTGGAGCAAGTTATTGAACGAGCGTCAGGTAAGGGAATCTGACCTAAACCTAATAATTAATGGATAGTAAATTGTTGTTAATCATTGAATATCTATGATGTGATGTTTGTGCATATTCACATGCCATCATTTACTTTCAGTTATTATTATTGTTCATGCATTCATAGGATGTGATTGTTAGGCATGTGATTGTTTTTGTTGGTGTGTGGAGTGGGGCATGGGCCTGGGATCGCTCTTCACACTGGAACTTTTTGTAGTATTCTGCCTTAACATGCTTGGTACGGGTGAGGTATCGGGGGAAGGTCGGTGGGTACGTGGTCTCCGATATTGATGTTGTCCCAGCCATCGTTGTGTGGTGCGAGGATTCCGAGTCGACACGGCTTGTCCACGATGCTTTAGCTCTATCTCTATGCCGAGGGAGTTATGTTGGGATAGGGTCTACTGCGTATTGTTTTTATCCTAGTGGGTTAGTTGCGGATAGGGTATCGGGGGAGGTGAGGTATGGTGGTCTCCGGCCCGGCTTGCGCTCTAGCTCTATCTCTATGCCGTAGACGGCTGTCTGGGATAGAGCATACATTGTTGACATATAGGATTGGTTAGTTGCGAGCCCAGTTTCGAGCCACGGCCGGTAGGGGCTTAGGTGCGGTATGGGTTGAGTATCGGGGAGGTGCGGGTATACCTTAGCTCTATCTCTATTCCATGATGGGTGCAGTGGGTTGGTGGTAGTGTGATTTCTTGTGCGATGCCACACACTCGTGTATAGAGGTGCGGGGGGCCACTAAACCTTTCTATAGCACATTGCAAACTTAAAACCGGACCACAAAGATAAAATTGATTGTTACTCATGCATAATCTTGTGAAACTGTCGATTGTCTTACTGAGCTGTGTTGTGTGCTCACCCTTTGTATATACATTGTTTTTAGATGTTGATGCGGGATACACGTGGACGACTATGTGAACGCTCCGCGTACGGTGGTGTAGCCGCTCGGATGTACAAGCGGGGAGGGCGAGCATGATGCTTCATGCGAGTGCCCTTTGCGTGTACCTTTGATTTGTTTTATTTATTTATTTCAGTTATTTTCGATTGGATTAAAGGGATGTAATGATATTATTTTATGTGTTTGATTTTGAATAATGGGATATTTATTTAAATTATCAATAGATACTCAGTTCATTCTATTTAAAGTCTTCCACTGTATATTTATATTCTGATTGTGGTTATGTGTAATGGTTTGTATGGGTGGACACGGCCTATTCGAGATCCCGGTGTGAACCGTTGGTTCGATGAGGTTCACTCACACCATTCGGTTGGATCGGAAGTGGGGTGTGACAACTTGGTATCGAGCCCCGGGCTGCGTCTACAAACTATATTACACTTAACGGGTCGATGAACGAGTTAGGAAATTTAAAAATCTTAATACAAACACACCCTAAGCATTGTTTGATACCTGAGACGGACTAAGAAAGAGAATAATGTACTATTCTAAATATGAAACTTAACATGTGCACATACACTAGTTAGGTGAAACCATGAAACTTTCATTAATAAGGAAAAATGTTAGCAAATGAAATAGTGCTACAGATTACCCTCGTATTATAAACATCATAAAGTGAAAGAAATAAAGGGGATAATCATGGGGTAGGGGGCCTAGGAGGTATGGGGTCCGCTATATCATAGTCCCGCTCGTAGGCGACCCCGAGCGTGCACTGGGTCCCGAGTCACCCGGAGGCCGCGAGCCAAACATCCCAACTCCCGACCCATCTTTCGCCGAGACTCTAGGATGACCCTCCGGGTGTCCCCGATCTCGTGAACATACTCAACACCGGGTCGGGGAAGGATGAGACCCCCGTGTGAGAGGAAGAACAAGCTGAACAAGACCAGGTTAGAGAACCTAGTCCGGGGGAGGAGGAACAGGTCCCGAGGTACCGACAAATTTACTTGGCCCACCTCACAGAATCGAGACCATTGTTACAAACTTGGTCATCGGATGCAAGCTCAACGGAAGGAATTTCGAGCGGGATCGAAGATGCTCAAGCCAACGGGTTGTTCCCCTGGAAATACGCCCGAGTCGGGAGGAATTAACACTACCCAACCGATGCGGAGTAGCCCAAGGCCGAGGGGCCAAGCACAGAATGTACCACCACCGCACGGTTTCCGTCTCCTTCTGCGTATCCGGGAGCGTATCCGTATCCACCACCATGGTACGGGCGCACACACACGGGGACAGCATGATCGAGCGGGTCAATGGACGGATTCTTGAAGTTGAAACCTTCATCGTTCCCGAGGCGGGACGGGGAAACCATTGTGCCAGCACGGTGGGTTCTCGAAATGGAAAAGAACTTTTGACTGATGACTTGCACCGAGGAGGAGAAGGTTCTGTTTGCCACTCATATCTTGGGAGAAGACGCAAATGCTTGGTGGAATTCTACACGGGCATATCCGGAGAATAAGTATAACCCCTGGTTGATTGGGAAGTGTTTAAAGTGGCCTTCTTCGATAAATACTTTCCGAAGAGCTTCGAGATCGGGATGGAGAGAGAGTTTCTCAACTGCGGAGGCTCGGTCGACCGTAGATGCTTATCGCCAGAGGTGCGAAGAGTTTTTCTTCTTCGCACCAGCCCGGTATGCGGGAGGAGGGAGACCAAGACACGTAGGTTCACCATGGGACTACGTGGAAGCATCGGAGAGCACCTTTGGGTCCGGACAAGAAGACTTACAATGAGGCGGTGCGGGTTGCGAGGGTGATAGAGTCCGGTCGGAGGGACGGTTTCTTCGCTCGGAACGGGGGAGTGAAGAGATCTATTGGTGAGAGCTCGGGTGGCGGTTATACTAGACCATTCCGCCCATACAGGGGCGGACCGCTACAGACACTGCGAGAAACAACCTGGCACCACGTGCCATAGTTCACTAGACCCAACCCAAATATTAAATGTTATAACTGTCGGCAGCTGGGACATGTTGCAAGGAACGCACGCTACCTAAGAAGCAAGCTCCCGGAAGCAAGAGTTTATGCGGTTACCACGAAGAGGCAGCCGCATCTCCGATGTGGTAGCTGGTACGACTTTATCCCTTACTATTTGGTTTATTCTTTCGGTTGCATGAGCATGTAGAACTAAGGGCAATATATTCCGAGGAATTGTAAATGTAGCTGGTTTACCCGCCAGAGTATTATTTGACTGCGGGGCCACGCACTCCTTTGTTTGTTTCTTTTGGGAAGCGAATGGAGTTACCAATCAAGCAATTGAACCCAAGCTTGATAGTTCGCTCTCCACTAGAGTCGAAGTGGCTTTGACCAAGTATTATGGACCATGTATGGTATATATTGAGGGCCGAGACTTAGAAGCAAGCCTAGTAATACTTGAGATGGCAGATTTTGATGTCATTTTGGGGATGGATTGGCTAGGCCATCATTCGGCCGTCCTTTTATGTGGTGAAAGGAAGCTTATGCTTACTGACAAAGAGGGAAGGGAATATAGTTTCACTGGGATTAAGCTATCTAGGAAGCGGAAGCTGATCCTCTCCGCCCTAAAAACTAAGAGATGTTTGGAGAAAGGGGGAGTGGGTTATCTCGTTTCTGTAGTCAATCTCACGGCAGAGTCACTCAAGATGGAAGATATATATGTGGTTCGGGAGTTTCCAGATGTATTTCAAGAAGATCTCCCAGGTTTACCACCAGACAGGGCTACAGAATTTGTGATAGACCTTATGCCAGGTTGGGCGCCGGTGTCTAAAGCACCATACAGGATGGCCCCGACCGAGTTAAAGGAGTTGAAGACCCAATTACAAGAATTGTTGGATAAGGGCTTCATACGACCTAGTATATCGCCTTGGGGAGCACCTGTATTATTCGTCAAGAAGAAAGATGGAAGTGTACGACTATGTATTGACTACCATGAGCTGAACAAGTTGACGATCAAGAATCGGTATCCTTTGCCTAGGATCGATGATCTGTTCGATCAGCTGCAGGGTGCAAAGGTTTTCTCGAAGATTGATCTCCGATCGGGGTATCACCAATTGAAGATCAAGGCTGGAGATATTCCGAAGACTGCTTTCAGGACGAGGTATGGGCATTATGAGTTTCGGTTATGTCTTTCGGGTTGACCAATGTTCCGGCGTCGTTTATGGGCTGATGAACCGAGTGTTCCATGATATGTTGGACACTTCGATCATCGTATTCATCGATGACATATTGATTTACTTTAAGGACATGGAGACTCATACAGCGCATTTGAGGGCAGCCCTACAACGGCTGAGAGATGTGAGGCTTTATGCAAAATTCAAGAAGTGTGAGTTTTGGCTGAAGGAAGTGGCTTTCTTGGGCCATGTGGTATCTGAAGACGGTATCAAGGTTGATCCAAGCAAGATAGCTGCTATAGTAGGATGGGAAGCACCAAAATCTGTTGCGGAGATTCGTAGTTTCCTTGGGTTGGCTGGTTATTATAGAAGATCGTGGAAGATTACTCCGGGATCGCGGTTCCACTCACCGGATTGACCAAGAAGGGAGAGAAATTTATATGGACGGATGAGTGTGAGAAGTGCTTCCAGACTTTGAAGTCAAGACTTGTCTCTGCACCTATCTTGACCATCCCCGAACCAAACGTACCGTTTACTCTATATACGGATGCTTCAGGGTTGGGTATTGGGTGTGTTCTGATGCAAAGAGAACAGGTGATCGCTTACGCATCAAGACAGTTAAAAGAGCATGAGAAGAACTATCCTACGCATGACTTAGAGCTAGCAGCGGTTATACATGCAATCAAGACTTGGAGACACTACTTGTACGGTGAGAAGTTTCAGATCAAGTCAGATCACAAAAGCTTAACTTATCTCTACACTCAGAAGGATCTAAATATGAGACAGAGGAGATGGCTGGAATTGTTAAGAGATTATGATTGCGACATCCAGTACCATCCGGGTAAGGCAAATGTGGTGGCTGACGCCTTAAGCAGAAAGTGGGCATCGAAACTTGAGGCAGGACCAAGTACAAATGCTGCATTGTGTGCCGCAGCCTCTAGTTCAACCGAAGGTGACGAAGAGCATATAATTGAAACTGCAGAAGATCCAGTCGAGCAAGGCTTGATTCATAAGTTCACTATGATGTTCGCCGCATTGAAGATCTCACCGAGTCTAATTGATGAAGTCAAGGTAGCGATCCTACAGGATCCATATCTCAAGACAGTACAGGAAGACTTAGAGAAGGGTACGTGCAATCCTGACTTTACCTTGGAATCAGACAAAGTACTCAAGTATCACAGACGGTTATGTATACCTGAGAGCGAAGACTGCGATATCAGAGGTCGAGTTATGACTGAAGCTCATTACACCCCATATTCGGTACATCCAGGAAGTACCAAGATGTACCATGATCTAAGAAGACTATATTGGTGGAGGGGTATGAAAGTAGATATAGCTCGTTTCGTGTTCCAATGTCTGAATTGTCAACAAGTTAAAGCGGAAAGGAAAAGACCCGCAAGGTTACTACAGCCGTTACCAGAACCTGCATGAAAGTGGGATTGTATCACCATGGATTTCATCACTGGCCTACCTTTGACACCAAGGTCAGTGGATGCAGTTTGGGTTACTTTTCATCCTCAGACGGACGGACAATCAGAGCGAACTATTCAAATTTTGGAAGACATGCTCCGAGCTTGTGCATTAGATTTCAAAGGAGCTTGGGATGAGAAGCTATCACTTATCGAGTTTGCTTACAACAACAGTTATCAGGCTACAATTCAGATGGCCCCATATGAAGCTCTCTATGGAAGGAAATGTCATACACCTCTGTTATGGAATGAAGTGGGGGAAAGAAGAATTGTAGGACCAGAGTTTGTTGAAGAAACTTGCCGAGTGATTGATTAGATCAAAGAGAGAGTAAAAACAGCTCAAGTTCGACAGAAGCACTATGCAGATAATCGGCGTCGAGATCTGGAGTTTGCGGTGGGTGACAAAGTATTCTTGAAGGTGTCACCGGTGCGAGGTCTGAAACGGGTTTGGTAAGAAGGGGAAGCTATGCCCCAAGTATGTGGGACCATATGAGATATTGAATCGACGTGGTAATGTAGCATATCAATTGGCTCTACCACCATTATGTCTAGCGTTCATAATGTGTTCCATGTATCAATACTGAAGAAGTATGTCAGAGATCCATCGCATATCTTGACCGCTGATCCTCCAGACTTGACTGAAGACTTAACTTTCGAAGTGGTGCCTGTAATGCTCTCGAGTCGAAAAGTTCAGCAACTTCGAACCAAAGATATCCACTATGTGAAGGTGCATTGGAGAAGCCAAAATGTGGAGGAAATTACTTGGGAAGAAGAGAGCGCGATGAGGAAGGAGTACCCTAACCTTTTTGACAATCAAGGTACGTTCAAATTTCGAGGCCAAAATTTCTTTTAAGGGGGGGGGGAGTTGTAGTACCTACATGCAAATTTCGGGACGAAATTTCTTTTAAGGGTGGTGGAGTTGTAAGACCCGCGACTCGAAAACAGGTCTAACCTTGGTTTTGTGCCGTGACAGGTCTTCCGATCATCACCGGGCCAGACGGGGCAAGCGGATAACAAACGTCTTCGGACCCGAAGTCGACCAATTATACCTGATTTTAGGTATACCGGTCGATGGTACCGGTCTTGGTACCGGTCGACCGGTATGGCCTGCACAGCTATGTGCGGGAATTTGGAAATTGGTCTCTACGGGTCCCGCTTACCTGATTTCGAATCCTAGAAGTTTCCTAATCCTAGTAGGGTTACTAAACCCTATTTCTAGCCTATAAATACATCCTTAAGCCTCCTCAAATCCTTTCCATTGTCTCTCACAAACCCTAGAGAAGAGAAAGAGGTGGAAAAGGAGAAGGAGCTAGGAGGAAGAAGAAGGAGCCGCCATTACCGTTTGACGAAGCTCTCGTTACGCCTGTCAACGGTAAGTGTTTGAATCCCTCTTCTTACCCTATGTTAGTTGTGTGGGTGGATCAATACCATGCAAAGTAGGTATTGATCAAAAACCCTAATTTGGCCAATAAACCCTAAGTTGCCATCAAATCCTAGATTCGAGTTTCGAGATGATATTCATTGAAACGAAACTTGAATGAGTTGGGGATAACTCTAACTCAAAGCCTAGACTTAGAATGGATAGGAGAAACCCTGAAAATCCATGGAGGATGATCGACGGCAGTCGAAGAACCCATGTATGGTCTTCGGAGACATACCGGTCGACTATACCGGTTGCACATAGTGCGACCGGTATGTTGCGACCGCTACCTCTCGGGAGGTTGTCTGTAGGGACCGGCTGACCATACCGGTTGCCAGTCTTTTCCACAGAGCTGCGACCGGTATATACCACCGGTCAGCTCTGTGAGGAAATTTGTAACCCTGTTCGTTTCCGACCAACATGAAACCCTAAACAATATATTCTAATGAAACCCTAATTTATGTAGGACTTTGTGACTTATCGTTTGGACCTTGCGACGTGGAGCAAGTTATTGAACGTGCGTCAGGTAAGGGAATCTGATCTAAACCTAATAATTAATGGACAGTAAATCGTTGTTAATCATTGAATATCTATGATGTGATGTTTGCGCATATTCACATGCCATCCTTTACTTTCAATTATTATTATTGTTCATGCATTCATAGGATGTGATTGTTAGGCATGTGATTGTTTCGTTGGTGTGTGGAGTGGGGCATGGGTCGGGATCGCTCTTCGCCGGCACTTTTTGTAGTATTCTGTCTTAACATGCTTGGTGCGGGTGGGGTATCGGGGAAGGTCGGTGAGTACGGTGGTCTCCGATATTGATGTTATCCCGGCCATCGTTGTGTGGTCCGAGGATTCAGTCGACGCTGGCTTGTCCACGATGCTTTAGCTCCTATCTCTATGCCGTAGGGAGTTATGTTGGGGATAGGGTCTACCTGCGTATTGTTTCTATCCTAGTGGGTTAGTTGCGGATAGGGTATCGGGGGAGGTGAGGTATGGTGGTCTCCGACCCGGCCTGCACGCTCTAGCTCTATCTCTATGTCGTAGATGGCTGTCTTTGGGATAGAGCATACTTTGTTGACATATAGGATTGGTTAGTTGCGAGCCCCGGTTTACAAGCCCGGCCGAGGGGGCTTAGGTACTGGTATGGGTAGAGTATCGGGGGAGGTGCGGGTATACCTTAGCTCTATCTCTATTCCATGATGGGTGCATGTGGGTTGGTGGTAGTGTGATTTCTTGTGCGATGCCACACACTCGTGTATAGAGGTGCGGGGGCCACCAAACCTTTCTATAGCACATTGCAAACTTAAAACCGGACCACCATAAAATTGATTGTTACTCATGCATAATCTTGTGAGGCGTCGATTGTCTTCTTGAGGCTGTGTTGTGTGCTCACCCTTTGTATATACATTGTTTTTTAGATGTTGATGCGGGATACCTTGTGGATAACTATGTGAACACTCCGGCGTACGGTGGTGTAGCTGCTCTGGATGTACAAGCAGAGGAGGACGAGCATGATGCTTCATGCGAGTGCCCTTTCTGCGTGTACCTTTGATTTGTTTTATTTATTTATTTCAGTTATTTTCGATTGGATTAAAGGGATGTAATGATATTATTTTATGTGTTTGATTTTGAATAATGGGATATTTATTTAAATTATCAATAGATACTCGGTTCATTCTATTTAAAATCTTCCATTTGTATATTTATATTCTGATTGTGGTTATGTGTAATGGTTTGTATGGGTGGACACGGCCTATTCGAGATCCTAGTGTGAACCGTTGGTTCGATGACGGTTCACTCACACCGTTCTGGTTGGATCAGAATTGGGGTGTGACATAGGTTGACTAGGTTGGGTCAAGACTAATTTAGATTGAGCTGAGTTGATTGTGTTTTCTCTCTCTATCATTTCATAGGTCATTTCCGCTGTCATTCTACATGAAATCTTTTGATGGACTCTGCCCTAAATTTTCTACTTTCACTTTGTAGAACACTAAAAATGAGGAATACTGAGCTTGAATCACTTCATTTGGACGTAAAATGGTCAACTTATGAATTTCAAAAGTTTAAACATGCCAATTTATGATAATCCAACTAGCAACTCTGCATGGGATGCCTCGGAGACCTCTGCCTAAAATCCTTCACATCCACTTTGTAGAGCACCAAAAATGAAACATATTGAGACTTGAATCACCTGATTTGGACGTCGGATAATAAAATTATGAGGAATTGAAGTTTAAGCGGGCATATCGGCTTGCGGCTCCGTATGGGATCCTCGGAGACCTCTGCTCCAGACTTTCCACGTCCACTTTGTAGAGTATCAAAAATGAGGTATAATGGCATTGGAATCACTTTATTTGGACGTGGGATGAGCAAGATACGAGAAGATGAAGTTTAAATAATTAAACTTATGATAATTTGCATGTAAGCCCTTGGATATTATTAATCTTTAGAAAATACCCTTATTCTTATTCTCGAGCTAAAATCGTCATATCTTCTTCGTTTAACATCGGAACTGAGTGATTCAGATCTCATTTTGAAGGTATTTCCAAGACCTACGCATCCACGTAGGTTGCAACCCATGTCTTTACTGTGGGACCCACCACACCAAAAACCTTCTCCAAGTCATAGATAAAATTTCAAACCTTGCATTGGGATTCACCAACTTACCATATGTGTTCACTTAGGCTCTTGGACACTAGGGATCATTTTAGTTATTCTCAAAACACTATAGAGAGCATGCCGGGGCTAATCAACTATCATTTTTGAGAGAGTTTCACTCGCCTCCCCTATACTTTCTAAACTTTCTCTCATTTCTCCTACTTTGTTATCTACACTCCAGTAAGACTTTGTTCAACTGGGGATGGCAAAAATGGGGTGCTTACAGATACCCCTCTTTAGCTAAGATTGTATCAATTGAGAGTAAAGATAAGAGAATCGCATTTTTGCCTCTCATATCAGAGAGACAAAAATTCAAAGAGGTAAGATCAACAAGCCAAACCACTCAACATTCATGCACATACCATGGCAAACACAGTAATATCAGGACTAGCAATCATCATCACACAAATCATGTACAATCAAAACAAATGACTCTGTTAGCATACATACTTTGAATGGATTAGGAAGGACTACTAGAAATGGAAAATGGTTTTCATTAGGTCATAAACTTTGTCTGATTACATAGCTTTAAAGAAAATTACCAGATCTAAACACTAAATGAGTATTTAAACACATCTGGATAAACCTAAAGAATCCTATGAAGAGTCTGCTTATCCCATCCACTAGCAATAGCCTCAACCATGTCATGATCTAACTCTTTAGTGCTTCAAAACTTGTTCCCTTCTTGTTGATGTCTTTCAATGCCCCATATTGACGGAATAGCCTTGCAGGTGAATAAAATGAAGTGTGTGTCAGACCCATGATTTGAACATCTGCACTGCCTGGAGTGTTTGTGACAACTTTCTCTGCATTCTACCAACTACATTTCCATCTGATGCTTGAAATATTCATTTGCTTAAGACGTGACAGCCAATCTGTGTCAACTTGATATACAGTAGGATCTGCCCTCTTTATTAGATGATAACGGTCAAGACTTGGTGCTCCGAGTTCCTCTACTAGACCCAACCTTTCAACTAACCAGATTTGAAACAAGTATAATGATCTATTGAACCTCTATAAGCGACATCTGCCTTGGAGATTTGCAGCAAGATCTAGTCCCCTTAGAGTCTCTGCTAAAACAGTAAGTACGATGTCTCCTTGATGCTCTGCATGTCCGATGAGATCAATAATGATAGGAGATCCTGTAGCTTCTTGACTCTACAGTAATGTTCGAGCAATGATGCAATATAGATAGACTCGTCTCCTCCTTGGTTTTGCTTCATCACCTTTAGGTTCTTTCCATGCATAGTTATATATCATGGGTTGCAATTTCAATTTCTAGTCTTATACGAACAATCTCGCTTCTTCTTTATTCCAGCCAAAAAAGTCTTTTATTCTTTGCTTATAATCTCTCTTAGGGGATGGTCTATACATCTTTCTTTTTGGTGGATAAAGGAGACATGCTCTGAATTCTTCAATAGTAGGTCACAATTCGGCTTCATTAAACCTGAATACATGAGCTATTGGATCACAGCACTGAATAGCTGCTTTTAGTAAACTTGGGCACAATTTTACTATCATCATTTGGAGGAGGACGTCCAAGTGAATCTTCTCTAAGAATGAATGATTTTCAGTGAATTCCATACGCCAACTCCAATTCTTCAATGCTCTATCCATCTTCACCATGTTGTTTGACGAGTAAAAGCTCTAGAGTGCTCTCCAAAGTTGACTTGTAGAAAATTCTGACCTACAACAGATTTAGTAGGGAAATCATTAAAACTTTCTTACACTGTAATTGTTAGACACATTGAAAACCTTAGTGAGTTATGCATGAAATATGTGCATATGCATGACCTTGTCTGGGCCTAAGTTTCTAAGACAGGTGAGCGAGGACGAAGGCCAAACTCAGTTGATAAGAAGCTATCCATATGAGTTTTCCATCAGGAGGATCTTTTGGTTGTTTATGTAGAATGGTCGATCCCTCCAAAGAGATACCATTTTATGGGCTTGAAAAGGAAGGGCTCTTTGGAATCTTTGGACACCTTCGAATGCAATGAACGACAGATAAGAGTTCTAGCCAGATTTATCATTATCTTCAGATTGACATGCCCACTAGGGTTGATATCAAAAGATGTAAAAGTTGGGCTCGATATGCGACTCTTGGAAAATTCGTTGGATAGATGAACGGATGAAAGAGCTTAGCCAGAAAGCAGGAAGTTCTTCTTTTAATTATGACGAGATGATGAAACCATTCCTGAGTGGTGGGATGTAGTAGCCTCTTTGGAGAATCCAACCCAATCTATCATAAAGTCCTCCAAATGTTGTTTCATTGTCGGCTTCTAAGAGCAACTGCACTTTCTAGTTTTTTTTTTTTTTTTTTTTTTTTTTTTTTTTTTTGTAAGAGTGCAGAGGCTAAACATGATAGTGTTTCACCTGATCAAGGTTGGTCAGGTATTGTGACTCTTCACCATCCAGATCTGTCAACCTAACTACCTTTTTAGGTAAGATTTCTTTCACTATGAATGGTCCACTTCAGTTTAGACAAAATTTACCCCTGGGATCATGGATAGGTGTTTTTTTCTCCTTCAGCACTAGATCTCCCATTGCCAAGTGACGAATACAGACCTTCTTATTAAAAGCGGTGGCCATTCTTTGTTGGTACTTCTTTGCATTGTCAGTCGTTTTCTTTCTCCTTTCATCAATAAGGATCAACTCTTCATAATTTGATCGAAGCCATTCAACTTCAGGGATTTTGGACTCCATTTGGATTCTCAGTAATGGCACTTCCATTTCTACTGGGAGTACTGCTTCCATACCATATACTAAAGAGTAAGGCGTCGCTCCAGTAGATGTCCTTATAGAAGTCCTGTATGCCCATAATGCATATGGTAGCTTGTCTGCCCAGTCACCAGGAGTTTCTGCCATTTTTTGGAAGATGACCTTGACATTCTTATTGGCGGCCTCTACTGTTCCATTTGTCTGTGGATGATAAGGGGAGGAATGGTGCCTTTGGATGTTAAACTTCTCACACAACTCTTG
Organism: Protea cynaroides; assembly: GCA_028583415.1. Lineage (NCBI taxonomy): Eukaryota > Viridiplantae > Streptophyta > Magnoliopsida > Proteales > Proteaceae > Protea > Protea cynaroides. The sequence goes on along the minus strand of CM053274.1, from coordinate 54,480,198 downwards.
TACCTTTCCTCTAAAGTGTTGACCTTGATCTGAGATTAGAGCATGAGGCATCCCATGCCGATAGATGATATGCTCTTGGAGGAACTTGGCTACCTTATTTGCAGTGAGTTTCGCATATGACTGAGCTTCTATCCATTTGGTAAAATAGTCGATGGCCACTAAGATGAACTTGTGTCCATTTGATGCCTTTGGGTGAATCTTTCCAATAACATCTATACCCCAAGTTGAGAATGGCCAAGGTGAACTGAGATGTGCAATTCTGTAGGTGGTACATGTATCAGGTTGGCGAAGATCTGGCATTTGTGGCACTTCTTCACGAACTCTGCGCAATCTGTTTCCATCGTATTCGAATAGTACCCCATTCTCAAGATTTTCTTTGCAAGCATCCTAGCATTCATGTGCGGTCCACAAACTCTTTGATGTATTTGTTCAATGAGGGTTTGTGCTTGCTCTTCATTGACATAGACCAATTGTACGCCATCATATGATCTCTTGTATAGGATATCTTCATAGAGGATGAACTATGAAGTATATCGTCTCAGTGTCTTCTTCTCTCCTATTGTAGCGTCTGCAGGGTATTTGCCTTCTTTAATGAAGTCCACTATGGGTGCAAACTAAGGTCTTCCATCAACTGTCAATGCATCAACTTCTGCATATGCTGGCTGCCTTTTTCTTTCTATCATCAAGGGTCTTGTGCGTTCGACAGGATCACCACTGATCTTTGAAGCCAAGGTGGCCAATGCGTCAACGTATTTGTTTGTGTCCCTTAGGGAATAGTCAAACTCTATCTCTATGAAGCTCTAAGCCAGATTAATTGCATGCTGTTGATAAGGTATCAATTTTTCATCCTTGGTTTTCCAATCCCCTCTGACTTGGAAGATGACGATGGATGAATCCCCATACACTTTCAACTTCTTGATGCCTATTGCAAGTGCAGCTTTGAGCCCCATGATGCAAGCTTCATGTTCTGCAGTATTGTTTGTACACTCGAACTCTAATCGGAGTGAGAATGGTACGAATTCCCCTTCTGGATCTATAAATAATACCCCAGCTCTGCACCCTCTATGGTTGGTGGCTCTGTCAAAGAAAATCATCCATGTTCTTTCATTTCCTCTTCGGCCATGTAAACCTCTTTATCGGGGAATATATCCTCTAAGTTTCTGAGATTATCTCTGACTGGGTGAGCGGACAGATGATTTGCAATTGCACTTCCTTTGATGGATTTCTATGTGACATATGTAATATCAAATTCAGACAACAATAGTAGCCATCGAGCCAGTCTTCCAGTCAACACTGGCTTCTCAAACAGGTACTTCAATGGGTCCATCCTTGAAATGAGTATGACGGGGTACGATAACATGTAATGTCTCAATCTTTTAGTTACCCAGACTAGAGCCGCACATGTCTTCTCCAAGGGTGTATAGTTTAACTCGTAGCCTATAAATTTCTTGCTCAAGTAATATATTGTTTTTTTGGTATGTCCATCGTCATCGTGTTGGGCTATCATCGATCCCATGGAATCTTCTAACACTGATAAGTAAAGGAACAATGGCCTTCTAAGAACTAGTGGAGCCAATACTGGTGGATTTGATAGGTAAGTCTTGATCTTGTCAAAAGCCAACTGACACTGAGGGTTCCACTCCTTGGGTTGATTCTTCTTTAATAACTTGAAGATCGGATCGCATGTTGCCGTGAGGTGTGCAATAAATTGATTGATGTACTGGAGCCTTCCTAGAAAACTTCTTATCTCTTTCTCTGTTTTGGGAGGTGGTATCTCTGATATAGTTTTTATCTTGGCCGGGTCTATTTTAATCCCCCTTTGACTAACCATGAACCCTAGCATTTTTCCTGCTATTACTCCAAATGCACACTTCTAAGGGTTAAGCCTAAGCTTGTATTGCTTGATCCTCTCAAAGAATTTTCTCAGAGCTGTAATATGGTCCTCTCTAGTAAGTGATTTCATAATCATATCATCCACATATACTTCAACTTCCTTGTGAATGAAATCATGCAACACTATCGTAGCCATCCTCTGATAGGTTGTTTCTCTATTTTTTTAGTCCAAATGGCATTACTGTGTAACAATAAGTACCCCAATCTGTTGTAAAGGCAGTTTTCTCTTTATCTTCTGGTGCCATCTTAATCTGGTTATACCCTGAGAATCCATCCATGAAAGACAAAAGTGCATGATTGGCTATGTTATCAACTGGATGTCTATCTTTGGTAGTGAGAAATCATCATTGGGGCTGGCCTTATTCAGATTTCTATAATCCACACACACTCTTAGCCTACCATCCTTCTTAGGTACTATGACCGCATTAGCTAGCCATTCTGGGTACTTTAAGACTTCTAAAAATCCAATGTCAAACTATTTCATTATATCCTCTTTAACGTTTAAAGTCCATTCAGGCCTTATCCGTCTCAACTTCTGCTTTTGTGGCTTTGCATTGGGAATTAGAGGTATCTTGTGCTATACCACTTCTGGATCTATGCCCGACATATCTTCATAAGCCCATGCGAACACCCCTTGGAATTCCTTCAATAACCTCGTCAGCTCGTCAGTCTCTTCTTCTGTCAAGGTCATGCCAATCTTGATCTCTTGTAGTTGCTCTTCTATACCAAGATTGATCGTCTTGAAGTCATTGCCAATAGGTGGGGCTTTCTTCTCTTCCGAGGCTTTGATGGATTGTAAGATTTTAGGAGGTGGTTCATCATTCTCATCATTATCAAAGTTAGAGTTAGAAGAAGAGGAATTGGAAGAAGTAGACGCGGTATAATTGGAAAATTTTTCTTTATTAATGCTTGGAAATAGAGGTACAGAAGAGAAGGTTCCTAATGGAATGGACTCAACGCTATCAAAAGACTCAAACCTACCTAAAGACTCATAGACTTTGGGCCCAGACATGGCCATACTATATTGATTACATGACAACCCTTTTGGGTAGACAAAGGTATCTAGACAACTCTAGTTTGGGATCATTCAGTTGATGGGGAGGATGATTGGTTTTACATTGGGATCTCCATCTTGATCGTCTCTGGTGAGCATCAGAACTTGGTCCTCGTTGAACAGATTATCGATGTCGATATCTGATTTTTACTCCTCGCTCAGCCTCTGACTCTTGATCTCTTCCAGCTCCATCCAGTCAATTGTGTAGTCAAAGAATATCTCAAAACCAGGTACTTGTCTCTAGAGGTTTCTATCTAGCCACGATTCAGGGAATCCATAAAATGTAATGTCTTCTCCTTCTTTGACAAAGTATCCATTGAGAGTCTTGAAGTATGAATTGATCTGCTCATCCTCATATATACCTCCAAACTGTGCTTGATAGACCGGCTCATCTATCCTCTGTGGTTGTCTTCTTTTGTGACTCTTATCTGCTGCCTTTATTGGACTCCTACTGCTTGTCACACCCTAATTCTGACTGAACCAGAAGTATGAGTGAACCACCACTAAACCAATGGTTCACACCAGGATCTCAATAAGGCTGTATCCACTAATACAAACCATTGCACATAACCATAATCAGAATATAAATAAATACAGCGAAAGTATTAAATTAAATGAACTGAGTTCTACATTGTAAGTATAGTAACCAATTATTCTCCATACTAAAATATAAATAAAATATCTCTAAACAATTTATGAATCCAACTGAAATAAAATAAAATAAAATAAACATCCTAGAGGTACAAGCAGAAATGACACTCGCATGAAGCGTCATGCTCGTCCTCCTCTGCTTACACTTCTAAAGTAGCAACACCTCCATATACTGGAGCGTCCACGTAGTCTTCCATAGTATAACCTGCGTTAACATCTAAAAAGATGTATATATACAAGGGTGAGCTCACAACTTAGCTCAGTAAGAAAATCAGACAATGCAACAAGCAACATGCATGAGTAACATTCATATTATGGTGTGATTTTAAGTTTGCAATGTGCTATAGAAAGGATTGGCGGCCACCGCACCTCTATACACGAGTTTGTGAATCCACCCAATGGATCAAACACCACTATCTTCCTACATGCACCCACCAGGGATAGAGCTAAAGTGTCTGGATCACACACTGCCAACATTTCCCCTGATGTCCTACCCATACCAACAAGTAAGCCCCTATTGGAGAGGGCTTACAAACTGGACTCGCAACTAACCAATCCTATATGTCACTACAGTTGGTCCTATCCCAGCACAGCTTCCTACGGCATAGAGATAGGGCTAGAGTCTAATGGCCAGGCTAGAGACCACAGTGCCACGTCCTCCCCCTAATACCCTATCTGCACCAAGCATGCTAAGACAGAAGCGATACAAAAAGGTGCTAGCGTGAGGAATGATCCCAGACCCCAGGCCCTTCCCATTCCACACACCAATGAAAACAATCACATGCCTAACAATCACAACCTAGCATAGCGAGTATGCATGAACAATATAAAAAAAACTACAGTAGGTTCGTATCTTACCTCTCCTTCTTTTCTTCTTCTTCCCAGCTTCTTCTCCCTTCTGCTATCCTCTCACCTAGGCTCTATATCTCTCTCGGCCAAAAAAAATCTAGAAAACCCTAGCCCAAAAGAATCCTCCTCTGCAGCTCTCCTTTCAATCTTCCAATTTTTTCTCCATTCAATCTCTCTCTCCGTCCAAAAGAATTCCTCCTCCTCATGTCTTCTCTCTTTTTTTTTATTATCTTCTTTCAAGATCTCCCTCTCCCACTTAAACTCTTCCTCCCTTAGTCTTCTATCCCAAACTCCTTATATCTCTCCATCTCTCTCTAGGTTTCTCTCTTTCCTATTCCATCTCAAACTCCTAAAATTCCACTCTCTTGCTTTTCTCAGTGTTGCCATGTGTCATCCATATGCATATTATAATATATAATATACATAATAGATACATACATACATATATAATATATCTAATTAAATATTACATGTAATATATAATAACATATAATATAATAACATAATACATATGATAAATAATGTATGTATAACATATAATACAATACGTTAAGATGCATGTACAAACACACATGGACTGAGGTGATTTGGCCCTATTGGCTTGAGTCGGGCTGGGCTAGACTAGTTAGGATTGAACTAGGCTGGAGCTGGGTCGGGTTGGACTAGTTAGGACTGGTCTGGGCCACTATGGATTGAGTTGGGTCAAGCTGAACCGGTTTTGACTGGGGTTCTTATGGGTTGGATGAGCTTTTAACAGATTTGTTTGGTTGCAAGGGGAATTGAAGGGAATGGAAGTGAAATTTGTATACTTTAAATGGAAACTTTTGTAGTGGCAACACAATATAATTGTATAAGATGTAAAATTTATTTTACGTTTTTTAACATATTTAGTAATGATACTTATAAGATGTAAAATTTATTTTCCTTTTCAAATGAGAGGGACTTAGATGCAAAGCGAAATGTAAATTAATAACTAAATGTGGAATAATTTGGAATTGGTCACATGGTAATGAGATAGGATTTGCTATAATCATTACAAATATTTCCACTTAAAATTTAAAAATTTTACTTCCCTTCCCTGAAATTTCCCTTACAACAAAACAAAACCTACATGTTCCAGAGCTAGTGCTTAAAGTTGTCAAGCAGCCTGAGAAGTATGTTCTTAGGGACAACAGATTTAGGGAAAATGACACACATCATGATCATACTGAAAGTGGGGATAGAACTCTTTAAAGAGTGAAGTTCCAAATGACCAACCACGTCAATTTGCACATAGAGGGCGCTTCACATATCAGAGGTTCCCCCAACCTCCAAGAGATTCATGTTGTCATGATGATGAGGACGAAGAAGAAAGGGAAATGCTTGAAAAGAATGCCTAATATGCAATGGCAAGATAGGGCTAGCTAGTAACATAACAAATAACAAATAAAGGAAAGGTTTGTGCTCCCTCGTATGATGGTAGACTTGGTCCAAAAGTCTTCTAGGATTGGCTTTGAGACATAGACCACTATTTTTAGTGGTATGAGATGACTGATGCTCGATGATTAATGTTCGCCAAAATAAAACTTACGGGGCAACCTAAATTGCATTGGAAGAGTGTGGAGTGTCACATTCACAGAATGGGGCATATTGCAACCTATAGAATATTGGGTAGAAATGTAAAAGAAATATCTCCAAGTGCTCTATAGAGATCGGATGTTGGACTAGATTACTACTCTTCAGCAAGGCAGCATGTCAGCATGTCAGCATGTCAGCTGCCGAGCATATGAATAAGTTTGATGAATTAATGGTCCATTGTGATAGGAATTAAAATATCTGGAACTTTGAGATTTCTCTCTTTATGCAGCATGCATGAGTGATTGAACACAATTCTTGAAATAAAACCAAAATGGTGTGGAGGGAAGATACATACCAGTCAATGAAGACAAAATGATGGACACAAAAAAATGAAATTATAAAAGGAATTCATTATGTTAAATTGTGGAATTATTAACTTGAATTGCTTTATCGTCAAAGGGATGTTTAGACTATGCTTTGTATGCATTATTGGAATACATTTTAGATGAAGAATACATTCTATGATTAAAAACAATATTTACTATGCATTTTTATTCTTATATCATCCAATGATTAGGAAAAACATGATCTATTCTAGAATGCACTTTTTGCCCATTCTACATGGAAATGCTTTACTCTTGATCCATTCTCATTCTATAGTAAAAATATATTCTCCATTTCTACAAATGCATTCTAAAAATATATATCAAACACAACCTTGTTGTCTTATAAAACACAATTCTAAGGCTCATACCTTTTCCTTTTCATCTTTTTCCTACTCCCACATTTTACAAAGCATCTACCAGCTGATGAGCTCCCAAATCAAACCCCATCAGCAAGCTCTTCTGATTTCAGTGCTATCTACCATCTCTTGTGATTTCAGTGACATCTCTCTCTCTCTCTCTCTCTCTCTCTCTCTCTCTCTCTCTCTCTCTCTCTCGTGCCATCACTTTCTAATTTTCTAGGTACCCATGTGCCAGCCATTTTATTTTTGTTACCTATATATACCTCTTACTTTTCCCATCTCTATCACACCTTGGGTAGCCATCTCTCTCTACCCCCAAGTGGACATGAATACAATGTGGATACAACAGAGTACTGATTATACTGATCACAACCCTTAGCAAAGAAACAAAAGTTAAAGGATCAAAAACCCTCAGTACTGTTTCTTTACTGAAACAACAATAGCTTTTTCAGTTGTTTTACCATATGTGACATGTTATCATCAGTCATGGAAAATGACAAACGTTATTACTTCTTATGTCTTGTGGGCCTGTGGCTCTTCATCTCTCTTATCTCCCTTACTGCTTTCCTTATTATCTTGTACACCCCATTAACATCAGAGATATGTCTTTTCCTACAGTGTATACGGTAGATGGAATACATTATGGGCGTCCACATTGTCTCCAATCGGTACGACTATTGGAGACGACAATTGGCCGCTGGATGCGCATCACGTGTCCTACTTTCCATCCAAGGGAGAGACTCATTTGAGTGTGCATAAACCGTGGTAGAAGGTGATACAGGTAAGCATCTTCCTTGCTTTTTCAATTTCGATTTTCAAATCGCAAAACATAAGTCAGTCTTTTCAAAAACAGAGACAAAACCAGCGAGGTTTCGCAGAGAAACCAAAAGTTGGGCCAAAGAGGGTTTTGGAATAATAGCAGATCTGCAACCAAAGCGAAGAAGAATAGGAACAATAATTCTTAATTTACTCTAGTACATGAATAAAAACATTTGTTGTTGTGTTTAGATTATGCCTTCACAGGAAATGCAGAATGCTTAATCGAAAAACAAAATCAAAATGCCAAGTTCCCTAAACTCCTGCTAAGTTATTAAAAATGTAAGAATGAACGTTCTTCACTGAAGACAGACCCTTCTCGACTATAAATGTTAGAACAGTGGTGAAGCAGAGACTGTAAACAACAGTGACAGTGAAAACAGTAAAAAGAATTCAATCCTGTGAACAGGAACGGATTAAGCTCCGGTTCTCAGTTCTCAATACGGAAGACTCCATAATGAATAGAAGACTATGCACTTGCACACTGTAAATGCACAGTATTTACAATTAAAGGCTTGCATGGGATTTTACAGAAGTTTGTTTCTAATTTCGGTAGCTTATAGTCTTTAATATTTGGTTATTCTGAGTTATGACCTTGTGTTCCTTATTTCTTGACGTAATCCTTCTCTTCACATTTTATAATTTTTTTAGTAACTGGTCAGTTTGCAGGCTATATAGTTTAGATGGACCGCCGTAGTTGGCCATGGAAGAAAAAAACATCTGATAAAACAACTGAGAAAACAGATTCTGCTGGTGCATCCTGGGTTTTATTTGGATCTCGGAGGGATCAGGTCTGTTGAAAATTGTAGTTTATTATCTCCAATCGAAGTCGGTGGGAAAATCGTTGTTGGGGAGGATGGGACCCTTGTGAGCATCGGAAGGTATTCTAGAGGTTTGAAGTCGAGGTGATTCCGGCGGAACTCTTGCAGCTTCAGGTCGGAGAACTGAGTAACGCTGTGAACGGCCGAGGGGTCGGAAAATCTTTGTTCTTCTTCGCTTTCGGTTGCTGTCAAAAGTTCTTCGGCCTTCCTCTTCTTCTTCGCTTTGGTTGCAGATCTGCTGTTCTTCCAAAAAACTCTCTGGGCCAGCTTTCGGCTTCTCTACTTGTCTCTGGTTTTTGAAAGGATGAAAACCGAAACTGAAAAAACAAGGAAGATGCCTACCTGTATTACTTTCTACCAGATTTCTGCACACTCAGATGAGCCTCTCTCCCTTGGATGGAAAGTAAAACATGTGGCGCGCATTTAACGGTCAATTGTAATCTCCAATATCCGTATCGATTGGAAACGATGTGGACGGCATTATGGAACTGTTGTATGGCCTAGCCAGCCATATCCGACCTTAACTGTACCTCATATGGGCCCCATTTTCACTGGACTCAATCCAAGGCGAAAGGGATCTTCTACCCAGGATCCTACGGTAGGTCCCCATGAAAGATTCCCTCATTAAGGTGGGCTTAGTAAATAAATCTTTGTACTTTTTTTTTTATTTTGTAGAAAATCATTTTACTTGGTACTGCTTGGTCGGACGTATTGATTCTTTTTAGTGTTCACTCATTGGATCAATCATGTAAATCACAAAATAAGGGAAAAAGGCAGTTTTGATATTTGACACTACTGTACTATTTTTAAAGTCAATTGAAAATGATTCAATGAACTCAGATTCCTGTGAAACTGCATGTAACCACTGTTGGATCAGAATCTTTGTACTGAAGAATCACTATGTCCGACCAGTAGTATTTAGTGCCACACTAAATGCTACTGGCCGTTGAAGTGGTACTTGAAGTTGTTTTGAGACCGGATTAATTGTTCAACATTGATACCTAGATCAGAAGTATGGTTTTAGTAATCGGTTTTGGATTGATCAGCTGGACCCATTAGTATCGGTTTTGTCCATATATTGATCCTGATTATTTTGTATTTTTTATTGGCATCGACTATGCATCCGCATTCCTTAGATCCATACCCAATCTGGATGAAGAAACTTACCGCTTGCCTGAGGACCTTCCAGATATGGGATTTTGGGGGTGGATCATGAGAATAGTTTCACGTTGCTTAAGTCTATACCTTTGTTGTTTTATATACTTAAGAATCCCTTCACTTACAAATTCGACCTTTTGAGATGGAAAGTTAAGGTGGTAATAGATTTTCGAGTTCCCTCCCTCACCGTATGATCTTTTCATGTGTATATTCATTCCGGTTATATATGAAGGAGAGTGTAGCGAATATAGTTTCGCATTGCTTAAGTTTGGAACCTTGATTGCCTCATATATATTTGAGAGTCCATTTATCAATTCAAACTTTTTAAAATGAAAACTTAATATTCGAAAATGTCACTAACAGTAAAGAGAAGAGAATAATGAACAAAACAGCATTATATCAACATCATTTGCTTCTTACATGGATGAAAAGAAAAGTTTCAAAATCTTGTTACATTGAAGCAACAAGGTGAAACCCAGAGACTTACACCCCCCCCAAAAAAAAAAAAAAAAAAAAAAAAAAAGTTGAAACTCAGAGGGTATGTTGGGGATAAGATGGAACTTTCTCAGGTTAGGAGCTTAGGGCAACTTCATCATCAATTATTCTGAGCATGTGGTGGACTGCACCTGCTATGTCATCTACTGAGGTCAAGTGGCAACCTTCCTCCACCTGCAATAAAAAAAATTTCCAATCTTAAAATACCAAAGAGATACAGCAAAGCAAGTTGTTTTCAAGCATAGAAACTCAGTCACAAAAGAGGCCGAGAAATATCATCTTCAATGAAGCACCATCAACCCCTCAATTATAGCAAGATAAGATGGCAGACTCTTTACTTATTCCCATGTGAGAAAATTCCAAATTTACTCTCTTAAGAAATCTGTTCATAGATACTGACATTGGCTCTCAAAGATCCAATCCAACTATTTGTTGGGTTGGATTAAAGGTAACAAGGATTGTTACAATATGTAATTATAATTAATTATTGTTAATGCATATTTATTAGGTTATCATAGAAACCTTAATATGTTGAGAATAGTTTTGATATTTCATTTGGAGACTAATTTAAATCTGATGGTGACAATTCCTATAGCTGTAATAGGGTTTGTTACTATGGCCTTATTTGTTTCGTTGTAAAATTTTTCAAGCAAATGATATTTTACAAGAAATTTATTTTTCATATAAAATTGTCTATTTTCTCAATTATTTTCTTCATATTTTAAATTAAAACAAGCAGTAAAAAATCTTGTTTTATAGAAAAACTTTTCTTTTTCCACCATTATATAAATTCAAAGGGAGGCTAGTAGAAAAACCCATATTTGTTCCCCCCATCTTTTATGAATAGATTTTTTTCCACTAGAAAAAAGATTTAAAATAAGCTAGTCCAGGTTGGGCCCGGTTCATGTTACTGACCCAAATGGTAGAAGCAGACATACCTTGACATTGAAGGAATAGAGCACAAGATGATCCAAGGTGGTGATATTGAGGTGAAGAATGGTGAGACGGAGGGCTTGAAAACCAGCCACCAATTTGAAGAGCTGTCTGGGTCTCCTACTTGAGAGGATGCGCAGGTTAGCATGGGTTTCAATTAATGTAACTTCAATGTCAGCAATGGCTGCCCTGTTCTCCCCTGGATAATTACAAGGGTTTTGACACCACTGGTACTGAGGGTAACTGAAGAACTGAGAAAATGGGGGTGACAAGGAGTTGTTGATGTTGTTATTCTCGTGGGCTTCTGCAGCTCCTCTTCCTCCTCCTTCTTGTTGCAATTCGTGCTTCCTGGCTTCAAGTGATTGCAGAAGTTGCTCAAGCTCCTTCACAAATTCTATAGCTCCCCCCACAATAGATGCTTGATCACCCTGCACCAATCCACATTTGTGAGCAAAATGATCTATGATACTCTACTCTTACCTTCTCTAAAACCATTAAAAATGAAACATTAGTTCAAACTACTGAATTCAGTATGATTTGGCAGCTCAATCTTTTTCTACCCAATTGCATCAATGGCTGCCACTTAATTTGTTTAAGCATTTAAAGGAATTAAAATAAGCTAAAAATCAAATATTTATGAAGAATTAAAAGGGGAAAAAAAAAGGGGCATATGGGTACCCTCTGAATGTAAGATTCAGGCATCATAGAGCGTAGAACAGATAAGTGTTCATTCATCTGCTTGCGGCGGTTTCGTTCCACTGCAATGTGATTCATCCTCTGTGTCTCAGCTTCCTCCTTGTTCTTGCAAACCCTTGACCTTCTTTTCCTCTTCTTTCTGTTTTGCATTGTTGAATTGGAATTTAAATTCTTATTCACTCTCCCACTGACGGGTTCTGAGGAACCCATGCTGGTTTGCATTGCCGGCGATGGCCGACCGCCGGAACTCTGCTGGAAATCTACAGCTCCTAAACCATTCAAATGTGGGTTTTTATGAATCCCATCTGTAGAATTACTGCTCTCAAATAAGGATCCTGTCTCTGAAGGGCCATGGCAGCTGTAGTTTGGAGTGGCAGAGATGGTTTCATAGATGATGAAGTTGGAGAGCTCATTAGAAGCAAGTGCATCTAGTGTTGCCATTGAAAAATTCAGACCCAACTCTGTTTGACACTTCAAAATTCAAACTAAATGTACTTGCTCCACATTAAAACACTACAAGTACAATCATTTTTCAAGAAAATCTTACCCTCCACTATCTTTCTAAAGTATCTTCAAAACGTCACTTTTTACAGCAGCAGAGACAGAATTAATGAGAGAGCTTAGTAACAGAAGAAAGAAAAGAGAGAAGAGGGTTTGATAGGAAAGAAGGGGAGCATTTAGGGAAGGAAAGATAGAGAGGTTGTAGGAGAGGGTGCACGTGAGAGACGGTAAAAAGGAGTTGCTTTTCTGCTTCAAAAAGTGAGGAAGAAGAAGGCAGACTTCCCCAAAACCCTTCCTGACTTACCAATTTCATACATCCTGTATCCACTGCCAGTGGGGGACCCAAAATCTATATGGAAATATGCATAAAAACAAGATGACAAGCTGGTTATAAATGGTCCTCCAAAAAGATACCCTTGACATTGAAATGTGTCTTGGGTTTTGCAGGAAGAAATGACAGTTTCACGTACCTTAGAACCACATAAAATAATTACATGGGCAATGTTGCATGTGCTGATGCTCTTTCTCTCACTCTCGGATTCAAATCGTTTTCTCTCTATACTTTAGGGAGGAGAGAGACGCCCCCGTCGGAAGGGCAACACGTGACTCTCGAAAAAATCTGAACTCCACGTCCGAGTCGACACTCAGCCGACAAGCCGAGCCGACAGGGGGTGTCGACTCAGATGTGGGACTCGGATTTTTCCAAGAACCATGTATCGACCATTTGACGGGGGCGTCTCCCTCCTCCCTCAAGTTCAGGGAGGAGATGATCCGGATCCCTCTCTCTCTCCACATTCGTATTTGATGGCAACTTTAGTCTCTAAATATAAATTTACCCAAGTCCTACATACCCTGAACCATTCGATCCATGAAGTACTGTTTTTATCAATTCCTGCCAAAAGTGACATTTTGATAAGATACTGTGATATGAGATCCTGACCTCTTGATTTGTGGACTTCTAATGTGTAGAAATGAAAACCTGTTATTATGCATAAAACAAATGGAAATAGCAAACAAATAATCACATAATATAAAGATTTACGTGGTTTGATAAGATTTCATGTCTTTCTTTTTTTTTTTTCTTTTTTTTTTGGGTAAGAGATAATATTTCATGTCTACAATCATGATTAAATGAGAATTACTTTACTATTAATAGAGACCATGTAGGGTTATAGTCACTCATCTTCAAGTCTCTTCTTGGTACAAAATGCCATTGCTATAAATTTTATAAAGAAACTTATATAAATACATTTACGAAAATACTCATATGGTCCTAAAAAAATTACTCAGAGACTGTTGTCCCCGAATTCCCGCATGAACGTGGGCCAATTCCTTGGGCCTCAAACCGCTCGGATCCTATGGGTCCTTCAGGTTTTCAGCAATTCAGAATGGCAACGACATACTACAAGACATCATATTACCAAAATAGTGCTGTGTCATATCCTGGCCTACATTTCCATATATAGCCCATTCTTTTAGTGTAAACATCCTTACCCATCAAGTAAATATATAGTCCAATTATCAATTTGAGAGAGAGAAGATCTTCTTTTGATTAACACTAGGATAAAATTTCAATCCGACACACGAACCCACATTGGAATTACAAAATTGGATTTCTGCTCACTGATCATTAATGGCACCTTCCAGATTATCAAATGGATCGGTTTAGCATTTTCCAGCCCGATAAATGAAATTAATCAACTCATGACTCTGAGCCCCCATTAGAAGGTTTATTTTGCCTTTTATATCATTCACCAATATTGAAAACCTTGATAGTATATAAGCAAGAGAGAACAAAATTCAAAGATATCATAATCAACATTTCCTGAAAAAGCCAAAATCTATTGTAGGGTGATATTCCCTATATATATCAGGTATTTTATAGTATCAAAGAGGGAAATGTGAAAAAAGAAAGAAGGAAAGGAAAAACAGTAGAAAAAGGAAGGGAAATAAATGATAAGATTGAATTGGTTAAGGGACATGGAAGAAGACAGGAGTGACAAGGACTTCTGGCTGGAAGTGAAGGTTGAAGGAGAGAGTGGGGTTGGTGATGATGGGTGGTCGAGCCTTGGACCATTGGCCCAAACTGTCAGGCCCACTTTGCAGAGGAACCCATGTGACCCAGTCACCCAACAGCTTACCCTCCAAATTCACACCATAAGAACACCATCTCTCTCTCTCTCTCTCTCTCTCTCTCTCTCTCTCTCTCTCTTAAATGATAAAGCATCCATAGCTTAACTTTTCTAGTTTTGGAATGTAGGGTAGCACAGACCAACCCATCATGTAGTCCTCTGTGTGAATTTTTTTTGGGTTGTGTTTGCATTGCTTTTGATGATACAATGAGATTATTCTGTGTGGAGGAAAATGCATGTGGATGTGCATGTGTACGTGAAACTTTGATGCTTCCATTGCCTGGGTTTCAGTTGACATTTCACATCCTAAAATTTCGTATCCTTTGGATTCAGCGTTTCTGTAGCCAAGGTTTCTGCTGGGAGATGATATTTTGTCGGGTTAAGTTTAACGTATTCGAAAACAAGGATGCAATTCAATTGATCATGAATGAGTGGCCATGGTGTTTATTATAGAGGTGGGTTGAAAACACATAAAAAGACATGAAAGTACGTAAATTGATACCCTTCCCTTTCAGATCAAAAGTATAAATATTTGTAATATGGAATGTTAGTTCAAATGTGTTGGATATAAATACTATGGGCCAATGGAATATATATATATATATATATATATATATATGGTCCTTAATTTCCATAGATTTCCAACATTTAGCTGTTCCACATTATCCTTCCACACAGCATTCTACATAGATAATTAGACTCGTCAGTCTAAGAAACCTGTTGTCTTTTAATAAAAGGGGAAAATTTCTCGTATCACTTCTGGACTAAGGGTCAAATATATTCACTACCCTAAAGTTCACAACATACTTTTTTTAAATGCCAAACATTGTTACACAGAGGCCCATTCCGTTAGATTTTTTCTGTTAGTTGTTGATGTCAACATGAATTCAATTCTTGAAGGTCAAAAATACCCTTATGGGTATCATGAAAAGACTATACTTGCACTTTGTAATATGAAAAAAACAAAAAAAAAAAACCATTTCACTTACTTTCCCTTTTCCTTCCCTTTTTCTTATTCTTTCTTCTCAACATTGAAGATGCTCCCATCAAACGCCTCTCCATCCTTGTGATACTCGATGAAAAACTCAATCTTGATATTAGCATCCGGGTAGGAAACAATCTTCATGAAAGTTAACGCAAACACATCGGACCACTATTGGAATGCACAGGAAAAGTGATGTAAGCCAATTTTGCCTGATAAAAATAATGGATTAGGAGAGTGGATTTATACAAAATCAAAGGAACCAAAAGGGAGGTGAATTGCATAAACAAATTTTTTTGGAAAAATTTTCTGATTGTAAGAACAAAAAAGGAAAATAATTGATGGAAGTGAAGGTGGGTGACTTACTTCTCTTCTAGGATGTAAATCAACTCCAAAGTGACTTACATCTTTTCTAAGATGTAGGTGAAAAATAAATTATAATGCTTATAGGATGGAATGAAACTTCTTCAAGGTTTCAAGGGAGAACTCTTCTAGGTTAAATTTCATTCATAAGAATAACTACCAATTGAAAAGTTTCTTATTCACGCGCTGCTAGTTTCCTCTATGTATATCCATACCCTGTTTGGGTTGGGACTTTGGTCTTGGCGTCCCCCACATGATTGGAGATGGAAGGATTGCCTTGCCCTTCTAGAGAGTGACGGCTTATTCATCGTTAATTAACGGATGAGATGGTTTCATCACCAATGCTTTCTCCCATTTGTTTAGTCTACTTCTTAAGTTATGAGCCCTAAATGACATGCGCTAGACTTTTTTTGACTTATATGCTTAAGACCACTGCCCTGGATAAAAAAAAAAAAGACCAAAGAGGTGTTTCCTATACTGAACATTCAAAGACTTAAGCCCTCGTTGCACGGAATTGTAATCGTTGACCAGAGTGATGGCCTGATCAATGCTTATTCATCTATCACCGGTGATTCGTGTTATGAACCAATGCCCCAGAGTTTCATCCTTGTGCCAAGTAGTGTTGTGTTGGGAAGCTCCCCACACAGAGTAAGATCGGGGTTTGGAAGCAGGATGACATATGGACTATGCATAATTCCGTTACATGCGGGTGAACCAGAACGTAGACCTGTCATTCCTTAACCGAGATGGTTGTGTCACACCCTAATTCTGGACTAACCAGTAGTGTGATAAATCGTCATAAGAACCAACGGTTCAATCAGAATCTTGTATAGACCGTACCCACCATACAAAACCAAATACATTTCACAGTAATAATCAGAGGTAATAATTAAATAGCGGAAGTCTTTATAAATAATGAAATAAGGTCTAACAATGCATAAGCACCCCATTTTTGCCATCCCCAGTTGAACAAAGTCTTACTGGAGTGTAGATAACAAAGTGGGAGAGGTGTGAGAAAGTTTGAAAAATACAAGGGAGGCAAGTGAAACTTCTCTAAAAAAATGACAATCGATCAGTCCCGATATGCTCTCTATAGTGTTTCGAGAATAACTGAAATGGTCCCTAGTGTCCAGGAGCCTAAGTGAACACATATGGCAAGTTGGTGAATCTCAATACAAGGTTTGAATTTTTTACTACGACTTTGAGGAGGTTTTCGGCAGACCCCACAATAAGGACATGGCTGCAACCTGCATGGAGGCATAGGTCTTGAAAATACCTTTGAAATGAGACCATAATCGCTTAATTCCGATGTCAAATGAAGAAGATATTGAGATTTTAGTTAGAGAATAAGAATAAGGGTATTTTCTGAAAAGGGTCTGCATGCAAATTATCGTAAGTTTAATTATTTAAACTTCATCTTCTCATATTTTTCTCATCCAACATCCAAATGAGGTGATTCTAGTGTCATTATTCCTCATTTTTGGTGCTCTACAAAGTGGACGTGGAGAATTTGGAACAGATGTCTTCAAGGGATCCCATGCAGAGCTGCAAGCTGGTATACCTGTATAAACTTCAATTCCTTATAATTTTATTATCTGATGTCCAAATCAGGTGATTCAAGTCTCAATATGCTCTATTTTTAGTGCTCTACAAAGTGGATGTGAAGAATTTGGGGCAGAGGCCTTCGAGGCATCTCATGCAGAGTTGCTAGCCGAATTATCATGAATTGGCTTATTTAAACTTCAGAAATTCATAAGTTGTCCATTTTATGTCCAAGTGAAGTGATTCGAGCTCCAGTATTTTTCATTTTTAGTGTTCTATAAAGTAAACGTAGAAAATTTGGGACAGATGCCGTCAAAAGATTCCATGCAGACTAGCAGCAAAAATGACCCATGAAATGATAGAGAGAAACCCAGTCAACCCAGCTCAATCCGAGCCAGTTTTGACTCAACCCAGTCAACCCAAGTTGCTCCAGTCTAGGCAATCTCAACCAGTCCAAAATCCAATCCAGACCAGTCTGGACCAAATAGGTCCAACCCATGTGCATTATGTGTATTATATATATTATAATTTTATACATGATATTATATATTACATACTATTATTAATACATGTACGTGAGATGGTATTATAGACATAAGGAGTGAGGTGTCAATTAAATAGAAAAAAAAAGAAAGGAATATGGAAGAAGCTGGCCGTAGCCATATTTAAAAGGAGGGAGGATCCAAAGAGCAGCCAAATAGGAAAGAATAACAAAGAAAAAGAAAGAGGGCCAATCGGTTTCTGGAAAGAAAGGAAATAATAATAAGGAAACCCAAAAACAGAATCGGGCTGGGAGATATTGAGAGGGATCCACATTGTCTCCCGCCTGGGTTTGGGCGGGAGACTGGGTGCCCGGATGGATGGTCGCTATGTGGCACTCGGAGGGATCTGATCCTCCATCCGAGCCGACCTCACAATCGGCTCAGCTTGTCGATTAGGCGGTCGACTCGGATGGAGGGCTCGGATCCTTCCGAATACCACATGACAGCCATCCATCCGGGCCGCCCAGTCTCTCGCCCAAACCTAGGCGGGAGACGATTTCTATTCATATTGAGAGATTGTGACCTTTTGAAAGAAATAGAGAGGAAAGAAAAGAAGGAGAATCTGAAGAAGAAAAGGGAAAAAAAGGAGATGCTGGCCGACTAAGAGAGAATTGAAAGATAGGGAGAGAGTCAGTAGGGGAGATGAGATATGGAAAGAAAAATAAAAGGGAAAGAAAATTAAAAAGGAAAAAGAGAGATTTAGTAAGGAGAGAGGACGAGATTAGGAAAGAGAAAGATCTAGAGGAAGGTCTAGAAGAAATCAGGAAGTGGGAGGAATGGAGGAAAAAAACTCAGAAAGAGGAGAGATGGAGAAAGATCGTGAGGGAGAGTGAAGAAAAGAAAAAAAAAAGGAAAAACTCAGAAAGAGGAGAGATGGAGAGAGATCGTGAGGGAGAGTGAAGAAATGAAAAAAGAAAAAAACTCAGAAAGAGGAGAGATGGAGAGAGATTGTAAGGGAGAGTGAAGAAAAGAAAAAAAGGAACAACTCAGAAAGAGGAAGAGGAGGATGAGATCGCTACTCACCTGCAAACCAAGGTAAACCCCAAACCCTCTGCTGCGTTTAGTTTTTCTTTAGTTTATTATTTTTATCACTCACCACTGCTGCTACCCACACATGGTACTCAGCTTCCCTCACCGATTGCACGTGTCACCCGAATGTGCATCCCCCAAATATCTCATAGAACCCACTGCCTAAACCTCATGGCCACTTGTTACCATGCACATTCCCAATCATCAAACCATGCATGCACTCCATCAAACCCCAACCAAACACATCACTCTCTCACCAAACCTTGGCACAATCTGCTACTTGTTTCAAATCCAACCAGCTTTGCATACACCTGTCCTTCATCCTATCAAATATGATTCCTTGATCTATCTATGAAATTAATTAATTGATATGTATCAATTAAATTTGATTGATTGAATTTTAATTAATTGATATGTCTTAAACAAATTTGATTGATTGAATTGATTACCTTGATTTTTTATCATGACAAAGAGATTGATCCACAAGATCAGAATATACCATGCTTTAATATGATGAAATTGATCCGATCATATGAATTTTGATGAAATTGAAATTGATCCGATTATGGCATTGTGATGAAATTGAAATTGATCCGATAATATAAAATTTTTATGAATTGATCCGATTGTGAAAATCGAATCGAATTGATCCAATTGTGATGAAATTAAATTTGATCCGATTGTGGAATTTTGATGAAATTAAAATTGATCGGACCGATGTTGGAAATCGAATGGAATTGATCAAATTGTGATGAAATTAAATTTAATCCAATTATGAAATTTTGATGAAATTGAAATCGATCCGATCATATGGAATTTTGATGGAATTGAAATTGATCTGATCATATGCTTGGAATGATATAAATAAAATTGAACCATTGATCTTGGATTTTTAATGTGAATAAATCATAGCCTTTGATTAAGATTTTTAATGTGAATGAAATCTAGACAATTGATGATTGAATTCAATGTGATTAAAAATATGGCCATTGATCTTGAATTTACATGAATAAATCTTGGGCATTGATCTTGAAATTTGATGTGATTAAAATCTAGCCATTGATCTAGAGTTTCTAATATGATTAATTTTGAGCCATTGGAAGATTGATTTTTATTTGGATCATGAGAGAAAATTAATTTTGAGCTATTAGATGTTTAATTTTGATTTGGATCTTATAATGAAATGAATCTAGCCATTGATCATGAGTGATATGAATATAGACCATTAGATCTTGATCATGATCATTTTATTTGAATCTGAATCATTGGATTGACATCATGAGTGATATAAATGAATCTAGACCATCGGATTGTCTTGATAATTGATGTAAATGAATATGAACCGTTGGATCTTTATCTTGAGTGATTTGAACTGTTGGATTATCTTTTTGAGTGATTTAATTGAATTTGAACGGTTAGATTGACCTCATGAATGTTTTAAGTGAATCTGAACCATCGATCAAATATGATCTTGGTCACATTGTTGATGATCGATGCTTGATCAATGCTTTCACATGCTTATTGATATATTGATTCATATGCTTTATTGTTATATTTGAGATGAAGTATACTATTTGTTGTAATATTTAGATGATATTTATTGTTGGCAATAACTTAATTTCTGTAACACCCTAGTTGAACAGCCAAGTCAGTACACCTAGAAAACATATTAGGTGTGGGGACGTGCATTCATGGAAAGGGTAAGAATGGAAAAATGATAAATTTTAATCAAGAGATATGAAGCCTAGCCCAACACATGCCAAATTAGGGTTTTAGGTCAAGGATAGCTTTAAGACGATCCCTACCCCTCAGCTCATTTCTTCTAGGGTACAGAGAACTAGATAGGTGTGATGTGAATTGAACCATAGAGCATTTAGGTTCCACACCTTGATATTGAAAGAAGAACAATGAATAAATTGAATCCGTTTTCGAACTATGCGGATCTTGATTCTTAGGGTAGCACCCTAAGATATGTAGGTAGTTTGGGAAGATTCTCAAATACGGTTCTACACACTGATCTTGAATGAATACATCAATAATTGAATCCACATTTCAAACTATGCGGATCTTGATTCTTAGGGCAGCACCCTAAGATGCGTAAGTAGTTTGGGAAGATTCTCAAATACGGTTCCACACTTTGATCTTGAAAGCACACATTAATGAATTGAATCTTTTGAAATACTTAGACTTGTCAAGAGGGATAGATTCCCGAAGGCATACTCGGACCTGTCAAGAGGGATAGATTCCTGAAGAGGTACTCGTACTTAGACCCGTCCAGAGGGATAGACTCCCAAAGATATACTCAGACCCGTCAAGAGGGATAGATTTCCAAAGGCATACTCAGATCCTGTCAAGAGGGATAGATTCTCGAATGACATACTCAGACCCTGTCAAGAGGGATAGATTCCCAAAGACGTACTCAGACCCGTCAAGAGGGATAGATTCCCGAAGGCATACTCAGATCCGTCAAGAGGGATAGATTCCCGAAGGCATACTCAGATATGTGAAAAAGGATAGATTCTCGAAGGCACACTCAGACTTTGTCGAGAGGGATATATTCTCGAAGACATACTCAGATCCCATCCAGAGGGATAGATTCCCGAAGCCATAATCAGATCTTGTCCAAAGGGATAGATTCCTGAAAGATGTACACTAGAATCTTGTCTAGAGGGATATATTTTTGAAGGCGTGACCATACTCTTAGTTCCTTTAGGTTCACTTGAATCTGTACCTGTGGTTCACTCAAACTGTACATCCTTTTAGTTCTCTTGAATCTGTACTTGTGGTTCACTCGAATCTGTACATGTGGTTCACTCGAACTGTACATCCTTTAGGTTCACTCGAATCTATACCTGTGGTTCACTAGAACTATACACCCTTTAGGTTTTCTCGAGTCTGTACCTGTGGTTCACTAGAACTGTACACCCTTTAGGTTTTCTCGAATCTGTACCTGTGGTTCACTAGAACTGTTCACCCTTTAGGTTCTCTCAAATTTGTACTGTGGTTCACTCGAACTGTAGACCCCTTAGGTTCTCTTGAATCTGTACCTGTAGTTCATTCGAATTGTACATCCTTTAGGTTCATCGAATCTATACCTATGGTTTACTCGAACTGTACATCCTTTAGGTTCACTCGAATCTGTACCTGTGGTTCACTAGAACTATACATCTTTTAGGTTCACTCAAATCTGTACCTGTGGTTTACTTGAACTGTACATCCTTTAGGTTCACTCGAATCTGTACCTATGGTTCACTCGAACTATACATCCTTTAGGTTCACTCAAATCTGTACCTATGGTTCACTCGGATTGTACACCCTTAGATTCTTATCGAGTATCTGTGGTCCACTCGAACTGTACATACTTAGGTCTCAAAATCGTACCTTTGATCCACTTGGGTTGTATGCACTTTAGCCTTTAGTTTTCTTTAGGATATCCATATCTATCCATATCCACAACCCATCACAACGAACTACGTTGTACCTGATTTTCAGACCTCTAAAATACGTAGGCAACCTGGAGGACCTCTCCAAGTACGGTACCACATCTTAGAATCATTAGGTCATTCATATCCATATCCACATCAATATCCATATTCACTTCGATCCACCTTAGGTTATCTCTAGATTCAATCTTAATCATCATCAAGTATAAACTTCAACTTGAACAGTTGAATCTAAGAAAGCTTAAGCATAAATCACATCCATAAATCTTAATCACAATCCGTTTGAACTACGTTATGCACTTGATTTTTAGGATTGGGATACGTAGGTAATTTGAGATGTCTTGAACATCTCAGATTCAGTCCATCATCGAACCATCTTTGGTTTGGTTCACTGTATATTATTTTTTTGTTTATTTATTTTGAGAACATGTTTGGCTGAACTTAGGTTAGAAGAATTTAAAAACTTGGCATAAGATCCCCCATGAACCCTAGTCATCATCCATTGACCATGAATAGTCAGAACAATAGAGTCTAAGGAAAGTAGAATCACATAGGAGGCCGATTTTCTGATCGGGTAGCTTTGGGTGCCTAACACCTTCCCAAACTGTACCTTGAACGCTTATCCATTCTCTGATAGAACAAAGCCAATATATTAGGTCCAATGAGCCAATATAAGTCTTGTCTTATGATGAGACTATATTTTTATAGCTCCTAGACCTTAATCTAGGTGGCGACTCCAAATCATTTTTTTCGTCCATCAGATATGGGTGGAAGATACCTAACTTTGTCCTCACACAATGATAAATAAATATTTAAATCCAGTTATCATCAAATAACTCAAGACATAAATTAAATAATCAATTATATATTCCCTTATTTAAATGATACTAAAAATAATAAAAAACACATTGATTACATTTGCATGACGGATCATGCATATCCTCTATTGCTTCCACTTCCATAGCAGCCATGTGTCAGTACATCGGTGCATTCATATAGTCTTCTACAGTAACACCTGCATCATCAACTAAAAATATTCAATGTTGAAAGGGTGAGCACACATCACAACTCAGTGAGCAAACAAAACAATACGTAAACATATGCATGCATTCAATTCATATCTTTGGTCTGATTTTAAGGTTGCAACTGTGGTATAGAAAGGATTGCCAGCCACCGCACCTCTATACACGAGTGTGTGAATTCATCCAATGGATCAAATACCATTACCATCCCACATCCATCTACCATGGAATAGAGATAGAGCTAAAGTGTCTGGATCACACACCGCCAACACTTCCCCTGATACCCTACCCATACCAGTACGTAAGCCCCTACTGGTAAGGGCTTACAAACTGGGCTCGTAGCTAACCAATCCTAATGCCATCCAAATGTATCCAAGGCCTCACCCCAACATCCCTCAATACATTCATAGAGATAGAGCTAAGGCCCCCCGACAGAGTCAAAACCACATGGTGTGAGATCATCTCCCCTTGTGCCCTACGACGTAATAGTTCTACTAAGGTAATGGCGATATGACGATGTCAATGTGAAACATGGTTTAGGGATCAAATATCCTTCCCCATACAGCACACCAACCACACTCATAAACACATGCCTATTCCTATCATCATCTATAGTAATATATAAAATGATAAAATAAATATGCATAAATAAGAATAGCAGTAATATTGGATGACATGTGAGATGCACATTACTAGTAAACAAGCATATAATTATTCATGGCATTTGACTCAATAAAATAAAGGTAGCTTGTTATTAACCAATTAGTTTAGGTCTTGTTTCCTTACATGCTAACGATATTTGATCTCTTTCCAAGCCTTGCAAATCTCTTTGAAATTAATTTAAGAACCTAAGAATTATATGAATTTAGTTAGGGTTCATGTGTAACAAGTTACAGTAGTCGAAAGTTGAAACAAACCACTGATTGGTGATTGATTGATCCTGTGGTCACATGTTTGTGTCGACCATACCATGTATGGTAGACCCCCTGTGGTTGCACTATATGCGACCATACTTACCACCACACATTTCTTGGGATTTCCTGAATGGCTATGGTCAACTCTATGATCACCCTATGGTCGACCATAGCTGTGACCATACGAGTTTGGTCTGATTTTTACTTTCAATATGAGTTCCTCCTCTTCGCTCATCGATGGGGTTCTCCCTAATGATCATTTTATGACCATAAATCTTAGTTTTTACTAGACTAAGTACTCTAACCCATTCTCCATGATCCCCTTTGAGATTTGCTTAGAAAATCCCATAATTTGAATCCTTACACTAGGTTTGGTATCATAATTTGTATTAGAAACTCTTACTCTAGGTATTATATGGCTACAGAGATAAGGTTCGTACCTTACTTATTGAAGAGAGTCTGCAAAACTTCTTCTCTCAACCTTCTTCTCTAAATCTCCTTCTCCTTCTCTTCCTTTCTCTTTCTCTTTTAGGTTTAGAGTTTGATAATGATTCAAAAGAGTGAGAAAGGACTGAGGGATGTCCCCTATATAGAGAAAAACTCTCCATAGAGAACCCTCCCACAATAGGAAAGAGACCCCCCACTTTAATTTGGAAAGTTTTTAAATTTCAAAGTCTGATCTAGGTGCGGGTCTTACATGTTGGGCCTCAGATGTTGGATTGGATTTAGTTGTTAGGTTTCTCGCATTGCTACTTTTATCCTAGTTAGAATAGATGCGTGCCGTACCTCAAGTGCCTAAGAAAGATGGGTCGTCCTTCTTCGGTAGGACCATGGTTAGCCTATTCTACAATTATGGGACAAGATGCAAAACTTGAGTGAGGAAGGGGCCCTTTAGGGCCTAGTTCTTCAAGTTGGATCCTCATTGTGAACACCAACTCAAGCGAACCTTTCAACTTGTCACTTGAGTTTAATTTGGCCGTTTAGCAGATCTGCTGGGCCATCCCATGCGCAACAAGCAACGAGGTTGTTTGGAGCTGAGCCGGTATGCAAAGCAGCTTCGTAGTAGGAGTGCGATATTAATATTGTTGTGAACGTACAACCAGTGAGCTAGAAAGGAGTGTCTCAAAGTGTTTCGATCTGCTTGGAGCAAGCATCATACCTATTTATGCTCAAACAATCCATAGGAGGAAAGGTGGGAAAACATAACTTGACGCAAAAACCTATTCGAAACAAAACCTTTCACCCTTTTCAATAGAGATGGAAATGGGCTTTTCTTCAACTTGTTCTTTTTGTGATCACTCTTCAACCTTTCCAAAAAGGAAAGAGGTCCTTTGCTTCATCCTATAGATTGGGGAATTGAAAAACCTTCCTTCCTTTCACATGGAGTCAGTCAAGCTACCTCAACAACTTGACCTGACCTACCAACTGACCTTGAAAAAGAATGAGAATTTCCCTCTGGCTATGGAAATGCAAATCATGCCTCTGTCGTTCTTTAGTAGTTTCACTATCCATAATGAAATCGAATGCAACCAATAAGTGGTGTGTGCGCCACCTCCAACTAGAGTGTTTTAGAGAGAATAAAGGAAAGCAAACTGAGCTGCTTGAGTGCGCTAAGCTAGTGCACTGAGCCTTCTTATTTTGCTGTTCCCAAGGTAGTGCCCAAAGGAAGTGCGTATCACGGTGAATTCACATATATTATTCCATGGTTCTTCCCCAGAACAAAGTGAAGTGACACTCCTATTGGAGCCTTGCGAGAGTCAATGGATCTTACATTGAACAGGTTACCAACCGGTAAAGCTCCACTGAGCTGTCGTATGCGGGAGCTATCGGGCCACGGCTTTTTGATACCAAACTCGCACTTGAGACGCAATACACACCTGATTAGAAAGATCACTAGGGAATTGAACCACTAGTATCGGGGCTAGATTCCTTTTGATCTAATTCCCGAATACCACTCTCGAAGAACAAATACACAATACTATGTATGAAATGATCTAGTTGATTCAAGTAAGACAGGAATGAGAGTCTCATCAGCTCATTAAGGCGTTGTCAAGCAGTAAAAATAACAGATTTAGGCTCAAAACAAGGGATGTTAGACATGAAATCAATGGTTTCGAGAACAATTTCATTGCTTAGAGCACCGAATAAGCCATACCATACCATACTGAGCAAAGGTAGAAAGAGAAAAGGAATGTGAACTCTCTCTTAGGGGGTCATCCTGTACTGAATGACTGATCGACCCAAAAGACTATTATTGCACTAGAAGTTTGTGGTCTTCCTTACTCACTGACTTGACTGACTAACTGATTTGGGGAACAAAGCCCCTAGGTAGACTGTTTGCTTGCTTTAGTCATGTCATCAACCAGAAAACTACCTGTTGAAGTCAATCAATGCAAGCATTCGCTTAGCACTACTCTTGCTATAGGTTAGGTTAGGTTAAGACTTCTATCACACTATTATAGCTGTAGGTAGGCGACGAAGAAGGTCTTTCTCAAGCATTGTACGTTCAGTTAAATCCATGGTTGGAATGACTGATAAATGGTACTCTAATTCCACATCGGCTAACTAGACTGGACTGATCCAGGTAGCTCAGATCTAGGTTATATAGTTTGGTGTGAGATGATTTGGTTGGTGTAGGGTGTTAGGGATAGTTGAACAGAGAAAGAGTAGCTTCTCACTGTGCCTAGTTCCCAAATCATTGAAAGAAGATAAGGGAGGGGCTTCTTTAGAAGGGCCTCGCTTAAAATGCCTTCTACTATCTACTCATACTATCAGATAAGGGTCTACTATAGCTGAGACTAAAAACATGAATTCAAAATAGACACGAGTGGGACCTCCTTAACTAATTGTGATACCCCTAACTAATTCCCTGAGGGCATGACTCAGGAATAGAACAATTCTCTCTTTCTTCCTTTTTTTGTGCTCTTGCTCAGATAGCTCTCACTATTGGTTAGTTATTAATTGGTTTAGATCATTCTGTTCACTCTTCCTTCTTGGATCAAGGGCCTTCCCCTTACTACACCCACCGACCTTGACTTAAAAAAGCCAATTTTTGCCTTTGTTGTTGAACTTTAAAAAGCCTGTATCTGATGCGCCTTTTTCAACTTATGGTTACCACCCACCGTTGAAAAGGAATCCCATGCCTATGTTTACTATTTTATTTTTAAGGCTTATGCTTCAGTAGATATTTCAACCACCCTCTCTCACTGCCTGGAGCCTTTCCACTTGATTGTAACCACTACCCTTCTCTTAACACTTTTCCTTCTTCACCCCAGCACACCGTTTCTGATGCAACACTCTCCTATTCTATTATTTACATATATTATAAAGTAAGACCTTTTCAAGTTGAGTGTATTGGGTGATTAAGTGACTAACGAGGCAAAGACATACAACATTTACGAAAGATGAATTAGGCTAGACTATGCAGACAAGAGGAAAACCCCCTTAAACTTTTGTTAGGAAAGAGCCTAGGTAACAGCTTAACAAGCTTTCTTCGCCCCACTATTCAGCACCCTCTCGAGCCCTTTTGAATTAAGGCTGGTCCCTTGATCTTTTTTTAGTAATGGGATGGTTGCAAGCTCACTTAAGGTGGAAACTCTATACATCATCGGAAATTTTAACTGAATGCCCAGTAGGTAGGATTTAATACCTATGCTTATTATGATGTTATTCAGATTACGATAAACCACTTACTGACGTTTAGCCCCAGTTTCATACTTTAGATTTATAAACTCAATCCCAGGTGTGAGATTGAAAAACCTTCATTTATTAGAATGGGTTTTCTTTTCAACACCAGTCTCTCTGTAGATTCCTTCCCTAAGCCCATAGAAGAAGGGCCGGGCTTTCCTCTCCATATGCTGGATATGGAAATTCACTCTGTACTGGACCAAAAGTTTCCTATTTTGGTTAATGGACCGTCGGGTTTCTCCTTTGATGACTTAGTGGATGAAAGGGTGTATCTTTATTCCTACGATTCAGCAGGAGTTGGGACCTCCCTTTGTAAATGCGACTGTATCCGCATCGTATGTTTGTGTGTCTGCTTATGCGTTTGAAACGACTTCATATTTGGTCTCAGGTGAGGGAGAAACTAATTGGATATATGGTTTTGAAAGTGGCTTCAGTTCTTAGTTTGAAGTAAATGGGATTCACTGGTTTAGGACAAATTGGGACTACTAGTTCAGCAGAAACGAGATCCATTGAGTTGAAATGCAGTGCCGTATGCTTCTGTCCGGCTTCTTCATAAGTAAGTTGGTGGAAAATAGAATGCATCTTTATCTTTCCCCCCGGCCTGTGCTATTCAGTAGAGGTTGTAAACCCTCTCTATCACACCCTAATTCTGGACCAACCAGTAGTGTGATGAATTGCCATAAGAACCAACGGTTTAAACCAGGATCTCATCAAAAATCGTACCAACTAAACCAAACCAAACACCTTCCACAATTGTAATCAAACATAATAAATAAATAGCAGAAGTACTTTATTAATAATGAATTGAGATTTAACATGATAAATAAATATTTAAACCAGTTATCTCCAATTAAACTCAAAACATAAAGTAAATAATCTATGACATGTTCTAAATTTTAAAATATAAATAAACTATTCAAAAACACATTGAAAGCACTTGCATGAAGAATCATGCGTATCCTTTACAACTTGTCTGTCCATAGCTGCCACATATCCTTATGATGGTGTATTCATGTAATCCTCCACTATGGTACCTGCATTATCAACTAAAAAATATACGACGTTGAGGGGTAAGCAAACATCACGACTCAATGAGTAAACAAAATAGTGCGCAAATATATGCATGTAGTCTTATTCATATCTTTGGTCTAGTATAAGTTTGCAAATGTACTATGGTAAATATATTTTGCAACCACACCTCCATACACAAGAGTGTGAGCACGTCCAACGGATCACACATCGTTGTTGCCCCATATCACCCACTATGAAATAGCGATAGAGCTAGAATTCTCGGATCACATACCGCCAGAACGCCTTGATACTCTACCCATACCAGCACGATGCCCTTACTGGTGAGGGCTTACGAACTAGGTTCCTGACTAACCAATCTTAATTATCATCCAGATGTATCCAAGATTTTATCCTTGCTTCCCTCAATATGCGTCACATCCAAATTCTGGACTAACCAATAATGTGATGAATCATCATGAGAACCAAAAGTACAAACCAGGATCTCGTATAGGCCGTGCCAACCATGTTAAACCAAAACACATTTCACAATAATAATCAGAGGTAATAAAATAATAGTGAAAGTCTTTATTAATAATGATGAGTGTCTACAATGATAAGTAGATAATAAACTAGTTATCTTCAAGTAACCACTACATAACTATTACAAATATCAAATACAAAGGTTAAACACTAAGCGTAAACATAGCTAAAACACTCACTTGACGAATCATATTCGTCCTCTAAAGCTTGCTTAACCATAGCTACCATATGTCTATATGTTGGCGCCTTCATGTAGTCTTCAACGGTATTACCTGCATCATTAGAAACTAAAAAATAAAAATAAAAAACCGTGGGGTGAGCTCACAACCTAGCTCAGTGAGAAAACAAAACAATACAACAAACATATACATGCATTCAATTCATATATTTGATTTGGTTTTAAAGTTCGCAATGTACTATAAAAAGGATTGACAGCCACTGCACCTTTATACACGAGTGTGTGAATCTGCTCAATGGATCAAACACCATTGTCATCCCACATGCACCCACCATGGAATAGAGATAGAGCTAAAGTGTCCGAATCATACACCTTCAACACTTCCCTTGATGCCTTAGCCATACTAACATGTAAGCCTCTATTGACGAGGGCTTACAAACAGGGTTCACAACTAACCAATCCTAATCCCATTCAAATGTATCCAAGCCTTCACCCCATCATCCCTTAATACGTGCATAGAGATAGAGCTAAGGTCCCCTAGTAGAGTCAAAGACCACATGGTCCGAGACCACCTCCCCATATGCCCTATGATGTAATAGTTCTGCTAAGGTAATGACGATACTACGATGTTAGTGGACAAGACTTGAGTAGAGATAGAGCTAGAGTCTGGTGACCAGGCTAAACCACAATGCCACATCCTCCCCCTGATGCCCCACTTGCATCTAACTCGCATCTAACACACTAACCACACACACAATCACATTCCTATTCCTAGCATCATCACCATCATGATATGAATAGACAATAATAAATATGCATGAGCAAAAATAACAATAATATTAGATGACATGTGAGATACACATTACAAGCATACAAGCATTGAAGCATTCGTTGCATTAGACAAATAAAATAAAACAGTTTGTTATTATCTAATTAGTTTAGGTCTTGTTCCCTTACCTTTGATTGATATTTGTTCCTCTCTCAAGCTTTGGAAGTCATTTTGAATCTATTGGGAACCTAAACAATTGATGTATTTAAGTTAAGGTTTGATTATACTAAGTTATAGTAGTCGAAAACCTTGTCTGATCTCAAAATATACTTGCTGTTATCGTATGGTCAATCCCTGTGGTCGACCCTATGGTCTCAATATATGCAACCATACGACGTACAGTCTATCCTATGGTCACACTACATGCTACCACATGTGCGACCACATGATTTTTGAGAACTTCTTGAATAGCTGTGGTCGATTCACTGGTCACCCTATGGTCGACCATAGCTGCTACCATATAAGTTTGGTCTTATTTTTACTTTCTATACGAGTTCCTCTTCTGGGTTCAACAATAAGGTTCCTCCTACGATCAGTCTATGTCATTAAATCACAGTTTTTCCCTCATCTATTATCCCTAACCTATTTTTTATGGTTTTCCATAGAAAACCTATAACCAAAATCGTTGTATTAGGTTCCACATATTAACTTGAAAAGAACCTATTATATCTGATTTACCCTACAAAGTCAAGTCCATACCTTAAGCTTGTTGTAGAGAGATAGAACTCTTCTCTACAAAACCCTTCTCCAAGCTTTCCTCCCTTTCTCTTCTTCTCCTTCTCCTCCTCTCTCTTTCTCCCTTAGGCTTAGGGTTTGAGATTGATCCAAAAGAGTAAAATAGAGTGAAGGGACATCCTTTATATGGAGGGAAAACTTCCATGTAGAGTCCCTCTACAATAAGGAAAGAAATCACCTTTGATTTGAAAAGTTTCCAAATCACGGAGTCGGTTCTGGGTTCATACGGTCGATGGTGTGGTCACATAATCCGTCGACCATACAAACCAAAACATACGACCACACGTTGTGCGGTCTCAACCTAGTCAACCATACGGCCGACCATACCCCTAAAAAATGCAACCATACATCCAAAAATTACTGGTTTTTAGTTTTTGACTGGTTGCTTCCATACAAACTTAAACAGTCAATCACACCAACTAAATTTGACTTGTTGCTTACCTCATCTTGTGGTTTCTTCATACATTTGGTTCACTTAAGCCGATTATGATGGGAAGACTGGTCACGACACTAGAACATAAGGTTAGACCAGGTTCGTGGTGTGCGGGTCTTACTCTACCACCCTTAATAGAAATTTTGTCCTCGAAATTTTTACATACGGATCTTACAACTCCCCCACCCTCAAAAGAAATTTTGTCTTTAAAATTTAGATGTACTTTCCGAGTCGAATAGGTGGGAATACTATTTCCACATTATATTTTCCTCTTCCCGTGCAACCTCTTCCACGTCTTGACTTTATCAGGTTACCTTCACATAATAAATATCCCAACTCTAGAGATATTGTACCTTTCAATTGGCGATTTAAGCTGGTACCACTTCAAAAGTTAAGTCTTCTATCAAATCCGGTGGATCTACGGTCAATACCCGTGATGGATCTCCAACGTACTTTTTCAATAGAGACACGCAAAATATGTCGTGTACACTAGAAATAGATGGTGATAACACTAGTTGATGTACTATTCTTCTACGTCTCTCTAAAATTTTATAAGGTCCAAAACATATATAGGACACAACTTTCCCATATTATCGAACCGTTTCAAACCACATATAAGTGATATCTTCAAGAACACTATGCCACTTATGGCAAACTCGAGGTTTTGACGTCTTTTCTGACAATCTTGAGCTGTCTTGGCCCTTTTTCTTTGATATTGTTTGCCACTTGATAGGTTTCTATGAAAAACTCAGGTACTACGATTCTTCGTTCTCCGACTTCATTCTAAAATAGAGGAGCTGGACATCTCCTACATTACCATGCTTCCTAGTTGACATCTATATGGTAACTTGGTAGCAAAATCAATCAGTGACAACTTCTCAACTCAAGCTCCTTTAAAATCAATCTCACAGGCTCAGAGAATACTTCCTAGGATCTGTATAGTCTGCTCTAACTGTCCATTGGTTTGAGGATGAAATGCGGTACTAAACTTCAACTTTGTTCCCATCATTTTTTGTAGTCCCTCCCAAAACTTTGAGATAAAGCGTGAGCCTCTATCTGATACCATGCTCTCAGACATAGCATTCAATCAGATAATATTATCCATATACAGCTTAGCTAGCCATTCCAAAGCACACCGAGGTCGTATAGAAATGAAACGAGCTATCTTCATAAGGCGATCAACAATCACCCAAACTACATCAACCGATCTGGGAGTCAGTGGTAAATCGATGACATAGTCCATTGTAATGCAGTTTCACTTCCAAACTGGTCCCAATAATGGTTGTAGTAAGCCTACTGGTCTTTGTCTTTCATAGTTACTTACCGATAGTTCAAATACTAGAACTCATATTGTAAGACCTGCACTCCATGAACCCGATCTAAACCTTGTTTCATATCGTAACAGGTCTCCTAATCATCACTGGACCAGACGGGACGAGCGAATGACAATCAGGTATGAAATCAGACCAATCGGACCAATTCAGGTATGAAAAGTTAGATACCGGTCGATGGTATCGGTCTTGGTACCAGTCGATGGTCGACCGGTATAGCCTGCACGGCATGGATCTGAAAACGGATCTCTGTGGGTCTCACTTTCCAAATTTCAAACCGAAGGACTTTCTTAATATTAGGAGGCTTCCTAAACCTAACTCTAGCCTATATAAGGACCCTTAAACCTTCTAAAACCTCTTCCATTGATTCTCACAAACCCTAGAGAGGAGAAAGAGGCTGAAGAAGGAGAAGAAGCTAAGAAGGAGAGGGAAGAGCCGCCATTGCCGTTCGACGAAGGACACATTACCGCAAGTCAACGGTGCTTAAACCTTCCTCTAAATTAAGTATTCTAGGATGGTTAGTTATAATTGGATCAATACCATGCAAAGTAGGTATTGATCTAAACCCTGTTGGCTGTCAAACCCTAATCTAGTCGGTAAACCCTAGATTCAAGTTGTAAATCGAAGATCATCGAGGCTAGGACTTGAATGGATTTGGAAACAACTCTAACTCAGTATTCAGACCTAGAATGTGTAGGTGAAACCCTAGGATCAATAGGGGGTGATCGACGGAAGGCGAGAACCAAGCGTATGGTCTTCCGAAGACATACCGGTCGACCATACTGGTCGCGCTCTATACGACTGGTACTGCGACCGGTACCTCCCAAGGACTGGTCTGTTGGGACCGGTAGACCATACCGGTCATAGGTTTCCCCATAGTACCGCGATCAGTACTGCGACCGGTATGCTCTGTGAGGAGTGTTTGTAATCCCGTTGGTTTTCCGACCAACGTAAACCCTAAGAAAACTATTCTACTACATCCTAACATTGTGTAGGACCTTGTGATAGCAAGTTTGGATACTGTGACGCGGAGCAAGCTATCAAATAAGCGTCAGGTAAGGGAATCGGATCTAAACCCTAATAATTTAATAACAGTAAACCATTGTTAGTAATTATGGTTCTGTGGATTGATGTTTGTGCATTCTCGCATGTCATCCTTTACTTTCAGTTATTATTATTGTTCATGCATATTTACTATGCTAGGTTGTGACTGTTAGGCATGTGATTGTTTTCGTTGGTGTGTGGAATGGGAAGGACTGGAGGTCTGGGATCATTCCTCACACTAGCACCTTTCTTATCGTTTTGTCTTAGCATGCTTGGTGCGGGTAGGGTATCTGGGGAGAAAGTGGCACTGTGGTCTCCGGCCTGGCCACTAGACTCTAGCTTTATCTCTATGCCGTGGGGAGCTGCGCTGGGACAGGGCCTACTGTGATGACATATAGGATTGGTTAGTTGCGAGTCCAGTTTGCAAGCCCTCGCCAATAAGGGCTTACGTGTTACTATGGGTAGAGTATCAGGGGAGGTGTTGGCGGTGTTTGATCCGGACGCCTTTGCTCTATCTCTATTCCATGATAGGGTGCATGTGGGACGACAATGGTGTTTGATCCATTGGGTGGCTTCTCACACTCGTGTATAGAGGTGCGGTGGCCGCCAATCCTTTCTATAGCACATTGCAAACTTAAAACCAGACCATGATGTAAATGTTACTCATGCATATGTTTGTTACATTGTCTGATTGTCTTATTGAGCTAAGTTGTGAGCTCACCCTTGTGTACACACCATATTTTTAGATGTTGATGCAGGTTACACGGTGGAGGATTACATGAACGCTCCGGTGTACGGAGGTGTTGCTGCTTTGGACGTGCAAGCAGGAGAGGAAGACATGATGCTTCATGCGAATGCCCTTTCTGCGTGTACCTTTAGGATTTGATTTAATTTATTTTTATTATTTTCAGATGGAAATACAGTTGATGTAAAGATATTTATTTATATTTTGGGTATTTGAATAATTGGATATTTATTTAAATTTATCAATAGATTACTCAGTTCATTTTATTTAAAGACATCCGCTGTATTTTATTATATTCTGATTATGGTTATGTGCAATGGTCTGTATGAGTAGACACGGTTTTATAGAGATCCTGGTGTGAACCGTTGGTTCGATGACGGTTCACTCACACTTTTGGTTCAGCCAGAATTGGGGTGTGACAACTTGGTATCAGAGCTCTTAGGCTCTGTCCAACAAACCATATTTGTACTTAACTAAGTCGATGAACTGAGATAGGAAGAATTAAAAACTTTAATAAAAACCCACCTTAAGCACTTGTTTGATGTCTGAGACTAAATTCAAAAGAGCATAATATACTATACTAAATGTGGAACTAATAACAGACATGCTCTAGAAAGGAAACCAGTGTGACAAGTAGAATGATTATAAATTTTCACAACAAGTAAAAAGAAAAATTATATAATCATAAATTATCTAAAGTGTATCAAACATTAATTGTGCTACAGGGTACAGTCCACAAGCCAGACAGTTACCCTGTTATATGAACCATGCCGAGAGAGAAAGGAAAATAAGAAGCCTATCATGGGGTTGGGGGCATAGGAGGAATTTGGTCAGCGATGTCATAATCACGCTCGTAGGCTACCCTGAGCCAGTGCACCTGCTCCTGGGTGACTCTGAGGCTACGAGTAAGGTGCCCTAGGTCCCGACTCATCTCCCGCTGGGCATCTCGGATCTTCGTGAACATACCCATCACGATATTGGGAGGAGGCTGAGATGGTCCCGTTGCATGCGTAGGCTGTGGTGCTGGTGCTGGAACATCTTCCCTCTGATCATCGTCACCCTCATCATCATCCCCTGCCTCTGCTGCATGAGCCGCATTGGCTGCTGCTGCTACTGCTGCTGCGGCTACTACCCTCCTGAGTGGGCGAGGACGAGCCTCTAACTCCTCATCGATGATCGGTAGGTCGTCCATCCTCATCCGGATAATGGCATCCCAGTCAATGTCCGAGGTCATAGTGTCCTCAACTGTAGTCTCACCCCTCGTGTCCACTCGTAATTGCTGCAGAAGAGTAGTGATGAGTCGGCCATATGGAAGGTTACTGGCCTGATCAGACAGAGTAGCCTAACGCATGGTCCTGATAATAATGTAGGAGAGACAGACCCGCTCCCCAGTGCAGACGCAATAGGTCAAGTACTGAGTGAGCTGAGACAACTCACTGTAGTGGCCACTCTGGGGAACGATGTCGTGCTGGATGATGCGACAATATACCCGGGGAACAGGCCTCAAGTTAGCGACTTTCATAGGCTCTCCAGGGTTAAGTATCTGCTCCGAAATCTCCTGGCACAGATCATTAGTGAGAAAGCTCTTCATCTTAGGGGCGCAGTAGACCAAGTCCCCATCATTTGGGATCCCCAGAAGATCGGCAAACTGGTGTGTGTTGAAAGATATAAGGACACCCTTGACGAGACTGGTAACGGAGTTCCCTGCCTTGGCTGAAGTCATTGACATTTCCCTCTATCTCCAAGTTGGCGTAGAAATGTTTGACTAGGTTAGGGCGGGTGGTCACAGTGTACGTAATAATGGGCAACCACCCAAGTCTACCAAAAGCTGCTTCCACATCAAACCGCTGAAGCTGCTCCAGGTTCACCCGTCACCCTGACTCAATATTCTTCTCGTCAAACCAAGGAAAGCGGGCTTGCGCCACCTCGAAACGAAACCACTGCTCATCGAGCTGTGGAACAGGAGGATGCGGACGATTCATGCCAAGACCAAATGAACGTTTACCTGCACCTCTGCGTTGGGACATGATGAGCTACAAAAGAAAGACAAAACAAAGAGAAATGGGTTAAATTTTTTTGAAATTTTGGAAGCATAACGACAGTAATTTAAGCAAAATCCTCGAACTCACCCAAAACCTGGGGAGGAGGACTTACGTAACCCTCAAACACCTCATGGAAACCAAACATCCATCAACCAAACAAGAAATTTAGGAATTTTCAAGAAAAATTTGATTTTTATCAAAACCTAGGTTAAAAACCTAAAAATTTGATTTTTTTTGAAAACCATTCGGTGGAAACCTCAAATTGGTTGAGGGCTTTTGCTCATAGAGGTCCCTAAACCCTTTCTAAGCCGAAGAAAAAGAGTTCCTACGGTTAGAATCTTCCAAACTAAGAAAAACCTAGTTTTTGGGTATGAAACCATGAAGAAACGACGTAAAAATGAGAAATGGAAGGAAGGAACTTACTTGGAGGCAATTTTCTAGGTCTTGATTGGAAGAAAATAGCTTCTAAGACCACCACCGATTGGACTGTAGCAACTCACAGAGCCAGAGAGGAATCGCCACTGGAGAGGAAGAAGAAAGGAAAAGTGAGAAAAATCTCACTTTTCCTGAATTTAAAGAGGATTCTGGGCATACCGGTCGACAGTTTTGCCCATACCGGTCGACCGGTACCCCCCTGGTATAGTCGATCGGTACCTCTCGGTCAGAGAAAAAAATTCTGACCGGTCGACTATACCGGTCGCTCCATTTTCCATAGGGTTGCGACCTGTACATCGACCGGTACCCCTTGGGAATCCAAAAAGTTTGTCCGCCTGGACATACCGGTCGCACTACCTTATACAGTGTTACGACTGGTATGTTGCGATCGGACAACTAATGGAAACCCAGAAAAATTTGGGAAAAATTTATAAAATTTTGATTTAAGTTTCCTTACGAGTTTCACCTTGCACTTGTTAAAGACTAACACTATTATGACCATTCGATTATACCTCATGTGTTATGTCTTCTTCTCAGATCCAAGCAGGAAAACTAATCTGAGATGGTAGGCGGAAACGGTCGTAGAGGCTCACGAAGGCATCACCACTCCAGGGTACGCCAAGACGAGGACAACGTGGAAACAGGGAATGTTGATGAGCAAAATGTGAACCCAAATGGTGAAGAAAGGCAGAGTCCCAGAGCACCAACAAATTTGTCAGGGCCTCCTCACACAAACTCTGAAACAATTGTGATGAATCTGGTTTTTCAGATGGAAGCTCAGCAGAAAACATTCCTGAACGAGATGCTGAAGATGTTCCGGCCACTGGGATATATTCCTACAGAAGGTACGCCTGAGTCTGGAAGAAATAACACCACACTGCCAATGGATGGTAGTACTGGGCCGATGGGCCAAGGACAGAATCTACAACCACCACACCAATTTCCATCGTCATCTGTCTATCAAGGAATCTATCCGTACCCACCACCATGGTAAGGAATGAATGCACAGGGGCTGAATGACCTAAGCCGAGCAGTGGATAGGTTCTTAAAACTGAAACCCCCTACTTTCACAGGGAAACCAGGGAAACCACTATGGCCTGCATAGTGGGTTGCTGAAATAGAGAAGAACTTCCGTTTGATGACTTGTACGGAAGATGAGAAGGTGCTGTTTGCTACGCACATGCTTAAGGAAGAAACAAATGCCTGGTGGAATTCTACCCGGTCATACTTAGAGGTAAAGCATACTTAGATCGATTGGGCAATATTTAAGGGAGCATTCTTTGATAAGTACTTTCCGAAGAGCTTCCGCGATGAAATGGAGAAGGAATTTCTCAACCTGCAGCAGTCCCAGTCGACGGTTGATGCTTACCAGCAGAGATATGAAGAGCTATTCTTCTTCGCTCCGGCAAGCATGCAAGAAGAAGAAACCAAGACCCGTAGGTTTACCATGGGATTATGAGGAAGTATCCAAGAGCACGTCTTGGGTTTGGAGAAGAAGATATATAATGAGGCTGTACAGTTTGCCAGGATAATTGAATCCAGTTAAAGAGACAGCTTCTTTGCTCAAAACAGGGGACTGAAGAGGCCTGCTATTGAGACTTCAGGTGGAGGCAATACTAGACCATTCCGCCCATACAGGGCTCAGTCCACTGTGGTGCCTGCAAGGAACACTACTGCACCACCACCGTCACAATTTGCTGGACAGAACCTAAATGTTAAATGTTTTAACTACCAACAATTGGGTCATTATGCGAAGACCTGTACTCTACCTAAGAAGCAACTGTCGCAACAAGGAAAGGTATTCACAATCACCACTGAAGAGGCAGCCGCATCACCTGATGTGGTTATTGGTATGATTCTATCCCTTCTTATTTGGCTTACTGTTTGGTTATGTTTGAGCATGTAGAACTAAGGGATAATTAAATTTCAGGGACTGTAGATATAGTTGGTGTACCCGCCAGAGTACTCTTTGACTCTGGGGCCACACACTCCTTCGTTTCTATTTCTTTTGGGAAGTGAATTGAATTACCTGTCAAGTGTTTGAACCCAAGCTTGATAGTTCTCTCTCCGTTGGGAGTCGAAGTGGCGTTGAATGAATACTATGGGCCGTGTACAGTTAGTATTGAGGGCCGAAACCCAGAAGCAAATCTGGTTCAACTCGAGATGGCAGACTTTGACGTCATCTT
Organism: Protea cynaroides; assembly: GCA_028583415.1. NCBI lineage: Eukaryota > Viridiplantae > Streptophyta > Magnoliopsida > Proteales > Proteaceae > Protea > Protea cynaroides. The sequence goes on along the minus strand of CM053274.1, from coordinate 54,440,864 downwards.
GGGAATGGATTGGCTAGGCCATCATTCAGCTAGCTTATTATGTGGTGAAAGAAAACTTGTGCTTAAAGATGAGAAGGGAAAAAAGTTTAGCTTCACTGGAACCAAGTTACCTAGGAAGCAGAAGCTGATCCTCTCCGCTCTAAAAGCTAAGAGATGCTTAGAGAAGGGAGGAGTGGGGTACTTAGTGTCTGTGATTGACATAACTACTGAGGTGCCAAAGATGGAAGATCTAAATGTGATACGAGATTTTCCAGATGTATTTCCAGAAGATCTCCTAGGTCTACCTCCAGACAGGCTACAGAGTTTGTGATAGACCTTATGCCAAGGTCGGCTCCGGTGTCTAGGGCACCGTACAGGATGGCCCCTACTGAATTAAAGGAGTTGAAGACCCAATTACAAGAACTACTAGATAAGGTCTTCATACGACCAAGCATATCACCATGGGGAGCACCTGTATTATTCGTTAAGAATAAAGACAGTATTGTACGGCTATGTATCGACTACCAAGAGCTGAACAAGTTAACCATCAAGAACCGATATCCTTTGCCAAGGATCGATGATCTGTTCGATCAGTTGCAGGGTGCAAAGGTTTTATCGAAGATTGATCTTAGATCAGGGTATCACCAATTGAAGATCAAGGCCGCAGATATTCTGAAGACTGCTTTCAGAACAAGGTATGGACATTATGAGTTCCTTGTAATGTCATTCGGGTTGACTAACGCTCCAGCGTCGTTCATGGAACTGATGAACCGAGTGTTCCATGACATGTTGGACACTTCGGTCATCGTATTCATTGACGACATAGCCGTACAATACTGTCACAAGATAGGGAGACTCATGCAACACATTTGAGAGTAGTCCTACAACGGCTGAGAAGAAAGAAACTTTACGCCAAGTTCAAAAAGTGTGAATTTTGGCTGAAAGAAGTGGCATTCTTGGGTCACGTAGTATTTGCAGACGGTATCAAGGTAGATCCAAGCAAGATTGTAGCTATAGTAGGATGGGATGCACCGAAATCAGTTGCGAAGATTCGTAGTTTTCTTAGATTGGCTGGTTACTATAGAAGATTCGTGGAAGACTACTCAAGAATTGCCGTTTCACTTACCAGACTAACCAAGAAAGGCGAAAAGTTCATATGGACGGATGAGTGTGAAAAATGCTTTCAGACTATGAAGTCAAGACTAGTCTCTGCACTTATCTTGACCATCCCAGCACCAGGCTTTCCATTCACTTTATATACGGATGCCTCAGGGTTAGGTCTTGGATGTGTGTTAATGCAAGGAGAACAGGTGATTGCCTACGCATCAAGACAGTTGAATGAGCATGAGAAGAACTATCCTACGCATGATCTGGAGTTAGCGGCGGTCATTCACGCAATCAAGACTTGGAGGCACTACCCTTACAGTGAAAAGTTTCAGATTAAATCGGATCACAAGAGCTTAACTTACCTTTTCACTCAGAAGGACCTGAATATGAGATAGAGGAGATGGCTGGAATTATTAAAAGATTATGATTGTGACATCCAGTACCATCCGGGTAAGGCAAATGTTGTGGCCGATGCCTTAAGCAGAAAGTGGGCATTAAAACCTGAGGCAGGACCTAGTACAAATACTGCATTGTGTGCTGCAGCCTCAAGCTCAATAGAGAATGATGAAGAGTATATATTAGAAACTTCATGAGATCCAATGGAACAGGGCTTAATTCATAAGTTCACGTTGATGTTCGCCGCTTTGAAGATCTAATCGGATCTCATAGATGAGGTCAAAGTAGCAATCCTACAGGATCCATACCTCAAGACTGTACAAGAAGATCTAGAGAAGGGTAAAAGCAATCCTGACTTTACCTTGGATTCAGACAAGGTACTCAGGTATCGTGGACAATTATGTATACCTGAGAGTGAGAACTCAAATATCAAAGATCGAGTTATGATAGAAGCTCATTACACCCCATATTCGGTACATCCAGGAAGCACCAAGATGTACCATGATTTAAGAAGATTATATTGGTGGAGGGGTATGAAAGCGCATGTAGCTCTATTCGTATTCCAATGTCTGAATTGCCAGCAAGTTAAAGCTGAAAGGCAAAGACCGTAGGTTTGCTACAACCACTATCGGAGCCAACATGGAAGTGGGATTGTATCACAATGGATTTCGTCAATGGCCTACCCTTGACACCAAGGTCAGTAGATGCAGTATGGGTTATAGTCGATTGACTTACTAAGACAGCTCGATTCATTGTGGTCAGACCTTAGTATACCATGGACAAGCTGGCCAAACTGTATGTGAATAATATAGTCAGACTTTATGGCATCCCAGAAAGTATAGTATCTGACAGAGATCTCCGTTTGACATCAAAGTTCTGGGAAGGATTATAGAAAGCTATGGGAACCAAGTTGAAGTTTAGTACAACTTTTCACCCTCAGACGGACGGGCAGTCAGAAAGAACTATTCAAATTTTAGAGGATATGCTCCGAGCGTGTGCTCTAGATTTCAAAGGAGCTTGGGACGAGAAGCTATCGCTCATCGAGTTTGCTTATAACAACAGTTACCAGGCTACGATCCAGATGGCTCCATATGAGGCACTCTATGGGAAGAAATGTCGTTCACCTCTGCTATGGAATGAGGTGGGAGAGAGAAGGATTGTAGGACCAGAGTTCATCGAAGAAACTTGTCGAGTGGGTGATTGATCAAATTAAGGAAAGAGTGAAGACAGCTCAAGTTCGACAAAAGCACTATGCAGATAACCGACGTCGAGATCTGGAGTTTGCAGTGGGTAATAAAGTATTCTTGAAGATATCATCTGTGCGAGGTTTGAAATGGTTTGGTAAGAAGGGGAAGCTATGCCCCAGGTATATGGGACCATACGAGATTTTGACCAGACGTGGTAATGTGGCATATCAACTGGCTCTACCACCATCCATGTCAAGCGTTCATGATGTGTTCCATGTTTCTTTATTGAAGAAGTACGTCAGGGATCCATCGCACATTTTGACAGCAGACCCACCAGATTTGACTGAGGAGTTGACGTTTGAAGTTGTACCTGTGATGCTCACAAGTCGAAAAGTACAACATCTCCGAAGCAAGGATATCCACTATGTGGAAGTGCATTGGAAAAGCTAAGATGTGGAAGAATTACTTGGAGGGAAGAGAACACAATGAGAAATGAATACCCTAACCTTTACGATGACCAAGGTACGTTCAAATTTCGAGGCCGAAATTTATTTTAAGGGTGGGGGAGTTGTGAAACTTACATGCAAATTTCAGGGACCAAATTTCTCTTAAGGGTGGGGGAGTTGTAAGACCCGCACTCCATGAACCTGATCTAAACCTTGTTTCATGTCGTAACAGGTCTTCCAATCATCACCAAACCAGACTGGATGAGTGAATGACAACCAGGTATGAAATCGGACCAATCGGACCAATTCAAGTATGAAAAGTTAGATACCGGTTGATGGTACCGGTCGATGGTCGACCGGTATAGCCTGCGCAGCATGGATCCGAAAACGGATCTCTGTGGGTCCCACTTTTTAAATTTCAAATCGAAGGACTTTCCTAATGTTAGGAGGCCTTCTAAACCTAACTCTAGCCTATATAAGGACCCTTAAACCTCCTAAAACCTCTTCCCTTGATTCTCATAAACCCTAAAGAGGAGAAAGAGGCTGAAGAAGGAGAAGAAGTTAGGAAGGAGAGGAAAGAGCCGCCATTGCCATTCGACGAAGAACACATTAACGCAAGTCAACGGTAAGTGCTTAAACCTTCCTCTACATTAAGTATTCTAGGATGGTTAGTTATAATTGGATCAATACCATGCAAAGCAGGTATTGATTTAAACCTTGTTGGCCGTCAAACCCTAATCTAGTCGGTAAACCCTAGATTCAAGTTCTAAGTCGAAGATCAAGGCTAGGACTTGAATGGAGTTGGAAACAACTCTAACTCAGTATTCAGACCTAGAATGTATAGGTGAAAACCTAGGATCAATAATGGGTGATCGACGGAAGGCGAGAACCAAGCGTATGGTCTTCCAGAGACATACCAGTTGACCAAACTGGTGGCACTCTATGCGACTGGTATTGCGACCGGTAACTCCCGGGGACTAGTCTGTGGGGTCCGGTCGACCATACCGGTCGTAGGTTTCCCCACAGTGCCGCGACCAGTACTACGACTGGTATGCCCTGTGAGGAGTGTTTGTAATCCATTGGTTTTTCGACCAACGTAATCCCTAAGAAAACTATTCTAATATAACCCTAACATTCTGTAGGACCTTGTGATAGCAAGTTTGGATACTGTGACGCAGAGCAAGCTATCAAACAAGCGTCAGGTAAGGGAATCGGACCTAAACCCTAATAATATAATAATAGTAAACCGTTGTTAATAATTATGGTTCTGTGGATTGATGTTTGTGCGTTCTTGCATGTCATCCTTTACTTTCAGTTATTATTATTGTTCATGCATACTTGCTATGCTAGGTTGTGACTGTTAGGCATGTGATTATTTTCGTTGGTCTGTGGAATGGGAAGGACTGGAGGTCTGGGATCATTCCTCACACTAGCACCTTTCGTATCGTTTTGTCTTAGCATGCTTGGTGCGGGTAGGGTATCAGGGGGAGGAAGTGGCACTGTGGTCTCCGGCCTGGCCACTAGACTCTAGCTCTATCTCTATGCCATAGGGAGCTGTGCTGGGACAGGGCCTACTGTGATGACATATAGGATTGGTTAGTTGCGAGCCCAGTTTGTAAGCCCTCGCCAATAGGGGCTTACGTGTTGGTATGGGTAGAGTATCAGGGGAGGTGTTGGCAGTGTTTGATTGAGACGCCTTAGCTCTATCTCTATTCCATGATAGGGTGCATATGGGACGACCGTAGTGTTTGATCCATTGGGCAGCTTTACACACTCGTGTATAGAGGTGCGGTGGCCGCCAATCCTTTATATTGCACATTGCAAACTTAAAACCAGACCATGATGTGAATGTTACTCATGCATATGTTTGTTGCATTGTCTGATTGTCTTACTGAGCTAAGTTGTGAGCTCACCCTTGTGTACACACCATATTTTTAGATGTTGATGTAGGTTACATGGTGGAGGATTACATGAACGCTCCGACGTACGGAGGTGTTACTGCTTTTGACGTGTAAGCAGGAGAGGACGAGCATGACGCTTCATGCGAGTGCCCTTTCTACGTGTACCTTTAGGATTTGATTTAATTTATTTTTATTATTTTCAGATGAAAATACAGTTGATGTAAAGATATTTATTTATGTTTTGGGTATTTGAATAACTAGATATTTATTTAAATTTATCAATAGATTACTCAGTTCATTTTATTTAAAGACTTCCGCTGTATTTTATTATATTCTGATTATGGTTATGTGCAATGATTTGTATGAGTGGACACGGTCTTATAGAGATCCTGGTGTGAACTGTTGGTTCAGTGACGGTTCACTCACACTTTTGGTTCAGCCGAAATTAGGGTGTGACACGTATTTAGCCATAACTACTTCCATTCCCTTTCACCAAAATAATCTCTTTATGTTTTGGTATATTTTTCTATTTCTAGGATATACCCAATATGGAATGGAATGGGGTTTTAGCATTATTTTGTATCTAAGATCCGAGTTTTTCACTTTCAGGTATGCATAATCATCCTCTGTATCTTAAGACCTTCTCCGCATCCAAAGTAAGTCAGGGTTAGGTTTTCCTTTCTCTAAATCTTATTGCTTAGTTCTTAGATATGGATCTAACAAAATTACTGCTTTTACTTCGTCCATCAAATTAGAGACGATCTTTAACGCTACAAATGCAAGTAAAGAACTATTGCTCCATAAGTTCATCCATAAGTTCTCGCTCAATTGGATCATTGCGAGTTTCTATTATATGTTGCTCTTCTTCTAAATCTGAATATGTTGCTACGGAACACAAGACGACATTTGTACTAGCTCCTCCTTTTGGCTTCATTATTACCATTTTTGCTCAAAGCTTCAGCTACCACATTAGCCTTGCTCGAGCGACACTGAATATCATAGTCATAATCCTTCAGGAGTACTAACCATCTTCTCTGCCTCATATTCAACTCTTTCTAGGTGAAGAGATAAATAAAACTCTTGTAATCCGATTTAATCTGAAATTTTTCTCCGTATAGATAATGTCTCTAAGTCTCGATTGCATGAATCACCACCGCTAACTCCAAGTCATGAGTAAGGTAACTCTCCTGATGCTCCTTTAGTTATCTTGAAGCATATGAAATTGCTTGTTTACCTTACATCAACCCACATCCTAGACCCAATCCGAAAGCATCGGTGTGTAGGGTAAAAGGTTCCCCTGGTGCCAAAACTATCAAAATGGGAGCAAATATAACCCTTGCTCTTAGAGTCTAGAAACATTCTTCATACTTGTCAATCCAAATAAACTTCTCTCCCTTCCTAGTTAGTTTGGTAAGAGGTATTGCGATCCTAGAGTAGTCCTCCATGAATCGTCTGTAATAACTAGCTAAACCCAAGAAACTTCTGATCTCTGCAACGTTCTTAGGAATTTCTAACCTTATGATTGCTTTTATCTCATTGGGGTCCACTTTTAGGCACTATGTGACCTGGAGAATGCAATCTCGTTTAACCAGAACTCACACTTTATGAACTTGGCATAAAACTTCTCCATTCTCAACCGTTGTAAGGTTGCTCTAAGGTTTGTTACAACACTTTCTTCGTCTTTGGAATAAACCAGTATATAGTCTACGAAAACTATGACCGACGTCTCCAACATGTCATGAAACACCCGATTCATCAGTTCTATAAAAGATGTAAGCGCATTGGTCAAACCAAAAGACATAACTTGGAACCCAGAATACCCATTCTTGATTTTAAAAGCTATTTTTGAAATATCGTTGTCCAAATTCTTCAATTGATGATATCTTGACGAAATATCAATCTTAGAAAATACCTTTACACCTTGCAGTTGATTAAACAAGTCATCGATATGAGGTAGTGGACATTGGTTCCTGATCATGAGCTTGTTCAATTCTCGGTAGTCTATACATAGCTGAATAATACCGTCCTTTTTCTTCATGAAAAGCACTGGCGCCCCCTGTGATGAAATACTTGGCCGATTAGAACCTTTGTCTAATACTCCTGTAGTTGAGTCTTCAGTTCTTTTACTTTGTAGGAGCTATTCTATAGGGTGCCTTAGACACAGGTGCCATCCCTGGTAACAAGTCGATAATGAACTCGATCGCACGATCAGGTGGCAACCCGAATAAGTCTCCTAGAAACATGTCAGGGAATTTTCACACCACATCAAAATCTTCCATCTGTGGTGCCTTATTAGTAACGTCTACCACAATTAACATATATCCAACTCCTTCTTTTCAAGGCATCTCTTTACTTTTAGTGCAGAGAGGATGAGCTTTCGCTTCCTAAGCAATATGCTTCCAATAAAACCAAATTATGTGTAGTCATTATTCTTGAATGACAACCTCTTCTATGTACATAATAGCTTTGTAAAATGTTGAGACAACCAATCTATCCCCAAGATGACGTCGAAGTCTGCCATCTCAAGTTGAATTAGGTCACATCTAAATTTTATCCTTCCATATGATTCGAACATTGTTCATAACACTCACCTAATACAACATCTAGTCCAAAAAGGCTTGAACTAGCAAAATCTGATATAAGGTCTTAAGAGCACATCTAGCTCCTTCATTTCTTATGATTTTTTAAAGACTATCGCCAATAATCTTATATCCAAAAAAGCTTATTAGCTTACACCAATAATCTTATATTACACTCATTAGCTTACATCTCTTTTATTACTGTTGCTTTATCCTAATCTCTCTATCATATACTTCGAAAAGTATCTTGTGATCGTTACTCACTTCATATCCCAAGTCTACCTATAAGCATTAAGGTATATGCTTATAATTTCATTAATTTTGCCAAACTCTTTTGGTTTTTACTTAATCATCTCACTTGACATTGGGCATAACTCAGTACTTGTACTAATCTAAATACTATCAATGCCACGATTTTTGACTTCATCCTTGTATCCACTCTTAGATATGCTTTTTAATAATCTTTTGCCTTATCAAGATTCATATCAATATAGCCACCATACTGGCTACTCTTGGTAGTTCTTACTTCTTGCTTATGCACTCTTTTACAAATCGTTACTCAAATCCATCCATCTAGTAATCTCAGCACAGATTCTCCATTACTTCATCTAAGGTTTCTTGGCTATAGAGATTTATCTGAAACCAGTCATCTTCCCTCCAATAATTCCCTTATTAACTAAGTATCTTTACCCACGGAGGTCAAGGAATGTAAGAAGTAGAATTTTTATCCAAAAGCAATTCGTTTCCTTCTTTCGAATTCAGTATGATGACGAACACTTGTTTATCTAGTGACTTGGGTTTAAAGGATCAGGAGTAAATCTATGGTATCCGAACCAACAAGCATGGATCCTTAGGTTACAAGGTGGTCCAAATACATGAAAATAGAGGTTCTACAGCTCTTAGCCTAATAGTTATAGGTTATATCGAGTATATAGTGCCATTGGTTAAGGTACTATGGGAATAAATCTAGAAAAAGTTTTGGTACATCAATAAATCAGGTATAAAATAAAAAAGATGAACATTCGGAATGATTAAACCTTTAACTGTTCATTCGGTTCATATCTCTATTCATGTTGTCAATCATGAAAGTAGCTTAGATTGGTATAGTCAGGACTAATTCTAAGAAAACAACATCTATAACTCCAATTAACAGGTTAAATCGAGAAGGTATCTTGTTAAGGCACAAGAATTTAAAATCAGGTATGTGCATCCTCTATAATCATAAGGTAAGTCAACGATGCACCGCATCACATATCATCTGTCTAATTATATGGTCACAATAGATTTGATCCCTTGATAAAAACATCTGAGCTTTATCTTTAAAAAACATTCCTCAATCCTTGTCGGATCATTCTCCCATGGGGTAGCTATCCCATACATCGGTAATGATAAGGTTAACCACCTTGATACACTGGTTGTTGTGTAGTAGGAATCTATACTGAAGTGTGCGTTACTAGGACCTGCTGTATGGTAGAAACTATGTTATGGTCAACGGGTGTTGGAGGTATAGTATTACTACCAACAGGTACTGTACTTAGTTTGACCCAGAGGTATTGGTATAGCATTGGCAACTTGGGTAGCGATTCCCATGGTAACTTACATAATCGATATAATCTGTTGTTGCTTTTGCATTTTGCCAGACCAAATTCGTTACAATCGTGGCCAAGGCATTTGGTGGTCTAGGTAGATTGGCTGGAGTGGTCTGGTTGTTCACCCCTTTTTTGTTTGCTCCAATTTGATAATCATTATTTGGTATTTGCTCAGATGGATTCTCATTACCCATTCTCTACCCAGATGGTGGTAGGGTCAGATTGCGGCCTCTTCTTAATGCTCAGTGGTGACGGATCAGTGTGTAGCGGATCTCACTCTGAGTCTCTACGTCACCCAGGAGTATAGTTTTATCTTCTTTTATAGTTACTCATATTTTTTGTGTATGGCTATTGTTCTCCTATCTCTGTTGGATTTGGCCCGAGATCTTTCCCTTTACCTCTGTAGGGATTTAGGTGTTACTAGCCATTTTTCTTCTTCCTCTGTCATACATCGAGTTCTACATCTTGTAAGTACCAACTTGGTATTCTAATTTTCTGCTTTATAGATGCTCCCTTCTTGCTACTGTACTATATCTTTTGTATATTCAAGCAATTGTCCGACTTATAGACCATACCCAATGTTATTTGTTTATTAGAATATAGTTTTTTTCCTTCTATTTGTATATATATATCATTCCACCTTTTATATGTACATTATTGTCTTATTTAAGTTCTGTCTCAACCAACACAGGTGTTTATGGTGTGTTTGTATTAAAGTTTTTAATTTATCCTAACTCAGTTCATGGACTCTTGTGGAAAAATTCAAGTTTGAGCTCTAATACCAAGTTGTCACACCCCAATTCTGGACTAACCAATAATGTGATGAACTGTCATGAAAACCAACGGTTCAAACCAGGATCTTGTATAGGCTATGCCAATCATGTTAAATCAAAACACATTCCACAGTAACAATCAGAGGTAGTAAAATAATAACAAAAGTCTTTATTAATAATGAATTGAGTGTCTACAATGATAAGTAGATAATAAAACAGTTATCTCCAAGTAACCACAACATAACTATTACAATACCAAATACGAAGGTTAAACACTAAGCGTAAACATAGCTGAAACACTCGCTTGACGAATCATATTTATCCTCCACAACTTGCTTGACTATAGCTACCACATGTCTATATGTTGGCACCTTCATGTAGTCTTCAACGGTATTACCTGCATCATTAGAATCTAAAAGAAAATGGTACCATGGGATGAGCTCACAACCTAGCTCAATGAAAAAACAAAACAATGCAACAAACATATGCATGCATTCAATTCATATCTTTGGTCTGGTTTTAAATTTTGCAATGTGTTATAGAAAGGATTAGTGGTCACCGCACCTCTATACATGTGTATGAATCCACCTATTGGATCAAACACCATTGCCGTCCCACATGCACCCACCATAGAATAAAGATAGAGCTATAGTGTCCGGATCACACTCTGCCAATACTTCTCCTGATGCCCTACCCATACTAACACGTAAGCCCCTATTAGCGAGCGCTTACAAACTGGGCTCGCAACTAACCAATCATAATGCCATTCAAATGTATTCAAGGCCTCACCCCAGCATCCCTTAATACGTCCATAGAGATAGAGCTAAGGTCTCCCAGCAGAGTCAAAGACCACACGATCCGAGACCACCTCCCCTGATGCCCAATGACATAATAGTTCTGCTAAAGTAATGGCGATACGATGATGTCAGTGGACAAGACTTGAGTAGAGATAGAGCTAGAGTGTGACACCCTAATTCTACACCAACCAAAATGGTGTGATGAACCGTCTATGATCCAATGGTTCAACCAGGATCTCGAATAGGCCATGTCCTTTTTGCTTAAATCATACACATCCACAACCATAATTAAAATAAATACACAATAGCAGAAGTCTTTAATATTTAATGAACTGAGAATTTAAAAATGATAACATAAATAATTATCTAATTATCTTCAAATGACTAAGACATAAAATAAAATAAATTAATCAATTACATGTTCTTAATAATCCAACTATAAATCTAATCGAAGACGCATGAGTTGCACTCATACGACGAATCATGTGACTTCATCATAGCTTCTGCATCCATCGCCGCAGCATGTCCGTACATCGGAGCATTCAAATAGTCTTCCATAATAGTACCTGCATCATCAACTAAAAATATTCGACGTCGAAAGGGTGAGCACACATCATGGCTCAGTGAGCAAACAAAACAATGCAACAAACATATGCATGCATTCAATTCATATCTTTAGTCTGGTTCATAAGTTTGTAATGTGCAATGGAAAGGATAGGAGGCCGTCGCACCTCTATACATGAGTGTGTGAAGCCCCCCAATGGATCAAACACCATTGTCGTCCCATATGCACCCACCATGAATAGGAATAGAGCTAAACTGCTTAGGACCGCATCGCATCACACTTTCCCTGATGCCCTACCCATACCAACACGTAAGCCCCTATTGGCGAGGGCTTGCAAACTGGGCTCGCAACTAACCAATCCTAATATCAAACAGTGTATCCAAGGCCTCACCCCAGCATCCCTCAATACATCTATAGAGATAGATCTAAGGCCCCCCGACAGAGTCAGAGACTACACGGTCCGAGACTACCTCCCCTGATGCCCTACAACGTAATAGTCTGCTAATGTAGTGGCGATACGACGATGTTAGTGGACAAGACTTGAGTAGAGATAGAGCTAAAGTCTAGTAACTAGGATGAACCACAGTGTCAAGTCCTCCCCCTGATGCTCCACTCGCATCAAGTACACTAATCACATATATACATTTACATGCCTATTTCTAGCATCATCATCATCATCATGTTATAAATAAACTGAATTAAATATGCATGAACAGTAATAACAGAATATTGGATGACATGTGAAATGCACAATAACACATATAGGCATAAAATCATTCATGGCATTGGACATTATAAATAAAAATAGCTTGCTATTAACCAATTAGTTTAGGTCTTGTTCCCTCACCTTTGATTGATAGTAGATCCTCGTTTAAGCTTTATAATTTACTCTTAGATCACTTGAAAAACCTAATCAAGTTGATAGATTTTAATTAGAATTAATTCCCTTAACTTTAGACTAATAGAAGCTGAGGGGTCGCAGGTGGGGTAGCACCTAGGGTCTCAGTTTCTACGACCACAGGGTGTAGGGTCGCAGGTGGGGTCGGACATACTTCGACCCTACGTGCGACCACACCCTCCCTGGAACTTTCTGAGGGTATGTGGTCGAACATGTGGGTCTCGTGGGGTCAGATATCATGCGACCCTACGTGCGACCACACGTGTCATGGTCGACCTTTCACTCTTAAGTCCATTCTTTCGTGTTTGAATCCTTTGGCTTACCATCATGGTCCTTCCTATGATTGCTCTATGGCTCAAAACTATAATTTTTATACACTATCCATTGTCCACAATGATTTTATCCATGTATTCTCTTGGAATTTGACCATGGATGGATGATTTGGGTTTCTCCTAATCCTATATTCTTCATGAACTATTCTAGGCCCTTAATTCATGTAGGGAATTAGGTTCATACCTTAGGTTTGCTGAGATTCAGAGTTTTCTCTGAACTTTCCTCTTCCTTGGTCTTCTTCTTCAATTTCCTTCTCTTCCTTCTCTTCTCTTTCTCTCACTTTCAATTAGGGTTCTAAAGGAGTGAAAGAGGCTAAGGGACGTCCTACTTATAGAGGAAAATCCTCCATAATATGCCCCAATGAGTTTAGGAAAGACCCCCTTCGAATTAGGAAGGTTTCCTAAATTCAGTTTCTGACTGTTTTCGTGGGGTCGCAGGTGGGGTCGCAGAATCCGTCGACCCTAACTTTTTAAAACATCCAACCCCATGACCAAAAGTCATGGATTGGACTCTTTTGAGATGGGGTCGGTCATACCTATTTAGGCATGCGACCACACACTCATATTTGACTGTTTTTGAGTTAAATTTCATACCTGGTCTTGTGGTTTCTTCACGTACTTGGTCCACTTGGCTCGACCATGATAGGTAGACCTGGTACAAGGTGGTAAGACCGGTTAGTTCGATACGGGTCTTACAACTCCTCCCCTCTTATTAGAAATTTCATTCTCAAAATTTGCACATACCTTTCGAATCGAAAAGTAGAGGATATTGCTTCTGCATAGCATTCTTTTCTTCCCATATGATCTCTTCTATATCTCGGCTCCTCCAGGTGACCTTAACATAATAAATGTCATGGTTGCATAGACGTTGAACCTTTCGACTGGTGATTTCAGTTGGTGCTACTTTGAATGTCAAATCATCAGTTAGATCTGGTGGATCTACTGTCAAAACGTGTGTTGGATCTCTGACGTACTTCTTCAATAATGAGATATGAAATACATCATGCAAACTTGTGATAGATGGTGGTAATGCTTACTGATAAGCCACTTTTCTACGTTTATCTAGAATCTCATATGGCCCGACATATCTCGGACTTAGCTTCCCTTTCTATCCAAATTATTTTAAACCTCGCATAGGTGATACTTTCAAGAATACCTTATCCCCTACGACAAATTCAAGGTCTCGACGTCGAGTATCTGCATACTGTTTCTGACGATTCTGAGCCGTTTTAACTCTTTCCTTAATAATGTCGACTATATGACAAGTCTCTTCAACAAATTCTGGTCCAACAATACTCCGTTCACCAACTTCATTCCAAAACAAAGGAGTTCAACACTTCCTACCATATAATGCTTCATAGGGTGACATCTGTATAGTAGCCTGATAGCTGTTGTTATAGGCGAACTCGATCAATGGTAGCTTCTCATCCCATGATCCTTTGAAATCAATAATACAGGCTCGAAGCATGTCTTCTAAAATCTGAATTGTATGCTCCGACTGTCCGTCTGTCTGAGGATGGAATGCAGTACTGAATTTCAACGTGGTACCCATAGCCTTCTGTAATCCTTCTCAAAATTTTGAGGTAAAGCATGGGTCTCTATCAGACACAATGCTTTCAGGTACACCATGTAATCTAACAATGTTATCCACATATAGCTTAGCTAACCTCTCTAGGGTATACTGAGGTCGTATAGCTATGAAGCCAGCTGTTTGAGTCAGACGATCTATACTCACCCAGAATGCGTTAACTACTCGGGGAGTCAATGGTAACCCGGTGACGAAGTCCATAGTGATGCAGTCCCATTTTCATGATGGTTCTAGCAGTGGCTACAACAATCTTACAGGTCTTTGCCGTTCAGCCTTCACCCTCTGATAATTTAGGCATTGAGACACGAATTTAGCTACATCTGCTTTCATTCCTCTCCACCAATTTAATTTCTTCAAATCATGATACATCTTTGTACTTCCAAGATGTACCAAATAAGCGGTGGTATGAGCTTCCTTCATTAGTCTGTGTCTAATGTCCAAGTTTTCCATTTCAGAAACTCATACTCTTCCTTTGTACTTCAGTACCTTTTCATCGTCCAAGGTGAACTCAGGAATAGTTCTACCTTTTTTGATGTCTTCTTGTACCGTTCTCAGATAAGGGTCTGATTTAAGAGCGGCTTTCACTTCATCAATTATATCAGGTCCAATATTCAATGTTGCGAACATATTTGAAAACCAATGAATAAATCCTTGGTTGGTTGATCCACCCGGTGCATCTATCACGAACTACTCATTACCATGATTAAATACTTTTCCTGTAACACACATTGCCGCAGTCATGTTAACCTTTCCTTGAGATTTTATCATTGCCTTTTTACTTAGCGCATTAGCAACTACATTAGCCTTTCCTGGATGATACTGGATATCGCAATCATAATCCTTCAATAATTCCAGCCATCTTCTTTGTCTCATGTTCAACTCCTTCTGATTAAAAAGATAAGTGAGACTCTTATGATCTGATTTAATCTGAAATTTCTCTCCGTACAAATAATGTCTCCATATCTTGATAGCATGTACTACTGCTGCTAATTCCAAGTCATGAGTGAGATAATTCTTCTCATGTGTCTTCAGTTTTCTTGAGGCATACGCTACTACTTGTTCCCCTTGCATAAGTACACATCCTAAAGCCAATCCAGATGCACCAGTGTACAAGGTAAATGGTTGTCCTGGAATAGGAATAGTCAAGATGGGAGTAGATATCAATCTAGCCATCAATGTTTGGAAACTTTTCTCACATTTGTCGGTCTAAACAAATTTTTCTCCTTTCTTAGTCAAACTGGTGAGAGGTACGGCAATTCTAGAATAGTCTTCCACGAATCGTCGATAATACCCAGCTAGACCTAGGAAATTTCTAATTTCTGCAACACTCTTAGGGCTTCCCACTTCACAATGGCTTCAATCTTGCTAGGATCCACTTTAATTCCTTCAGCGGATACAAGATGGCCTAAGAAAGCGACCTCATTTAGCCAAAACTCATACTTTGTAAATTTGGCGTAAAGCTTCTCTTTTCTTAGTCGCTGCAAAGCGGCTTGTAAATTCATGACATGAGTTTCCTTATCCTTGGAGTAGACCAATATATCATCAATAAACACAATGACTGACGTATCCAACATATCATGGAATATCCGATTCATGAGTTCCATAAAAGTTACGGGTGCGTTAGTTAATCCAAAAGACATGACTAAAAATTCATAGTGTCCGTATCTTGTTCTAAATGCTGTCTTTGGAATATCACCTTCCTTAATCTTCAATTGATGATATCCTGACCGAAGATCAATCTTGGAGAATACCTTGGCACCTTGCAACTGATCGAACAAGTCATCAAACCAAGGCAACGGGTACCGATTCTTGATTGTAAGCTTATTAAATTCTCGGTAGTCTATACACAGTCGAACGCTACCATCCTTCTTCTTCACAAACAATATTGGCGCTCCCCATGGTGATATGCTAGGTCTGATATAACCCTTGTCCAGTAATTCCTGCAACTGTACCTTAGTTTCTTCAGTTTAGTAGGAGCCATTCAATAGGATGCTTTAGATACTAGTGCAGCTCCGGGTATATGGTCTATAACGAACTCTGTCGCTCGGTCGGGTGGTAGTCCTGGTAGTTTCTCAGGAAATACATTTGGAAAGTCATGCACAACATCAATATCCTCCATTCGTGGTACTTCCTTGGTGAGGTTGACCACGGATACTAGTTACCCAACTCCTCATTTTTCAAGGCATTTTCTAGCCTTTAATGCAGAGAGGATGAGTTTTCGTTTACGGGGAAATTTGGTTCCCACAAAACTAAACTCTGCTCCTTCCTTGTCTTTAAATGTCAATTTCTTTTCCACACATAATTGGTTTGTGGAATGCCGAGCTAACCAATCCATTCCCAAGATAACGTTAAAGTCTGCCATCTTGAGTTAAATCAAGGTCGCATCCAAAATCTTCTCGCCAATAAGAATTGGACATGGTCCATACCCTTTTCCTAGTTCCACTTATAATCTCATAGGTGATCGTACAAGCAATTTATAGTCTAAGGATCTGAGGGGTAGATTTAGCTTCTTTCCAAATGACACAGATATAAAAGAATGAGTAGCTCCAGAATCAAAGAGAACTCTGGTGGGTATGCCATTAATATGTATGATACCTATGATTTGTTTTAATTTAGTCTACATGCTCATACAAGGTAATACAAAATGAAAGGATCAGGTCATACCTATGACCACATCAGGCGATGCGGCAGCATCCTCAGCTGTAACTGCATAAACCTTTCCTTGTTGTAGCTGCTTCCTGGGCTTAGGACACTCCCTGGAATAATGTCCCACTTGATTGCAGTTATAGCATTTTACTCCTTCATTATTTTGCTTTTGTTGAGGTTAGACTGTTGGAGTAGTCTTGGCTGCATTTGCACTAGGCAGCTGGTCTGCCTTCCATACATTATTATCCAGACGATGATCCGTGCTACGACGCCTGGTCAGATAGGCAACCTGCCCTACGGACGTCTGATCACTACTCTGCTCACACGCCTACAGGTCGACTTATTGGATGAGAGGATTCATGAGGATACTTTCTCTTCTGACCTGGACTGGGAGGCCACCTGCAGGATGGGGATGCGAGATGTGCAGGTCAGTGACGATGAGAGGAATGCTCTGGTGCGTCCCCGTACCCGGGTAGAGATAGCAGACACTGAGGCGGCAGCAGCAGTAGGGGCCTATGGGGGTGATGCTGAGGATGATGATCGTATGTTCATGGATGTAGATGCCATACCTCCTCCATCACCATCGCATTCTACTGGAGCTGGCCCATCTCAGGTTCATTCACACACTACTGGTCCTTCACACCCACCATCTGATGATGTAATGGGGCTACTGTGTGAGATTAGAGAGGTTCAGCACGTGACTGATGGGAGAGTAGGAGAGCATCTAGATGCCCAGCGCATGTGTCAGACCCCAATTCCGCACTATTCAGAACGGTGTGATGAACCGCTAACAAACCAACGGTTCAACTAGGATCTCGAGTAGGCTATATCCATTTATCCAAACCCCATACATCCATTATCATAATCAGAGTAAATACACAGTAGCGGAAGTCTTATAATAAAATAAACTAAGAATCTATTGTGATATCAATATTTAAATAACAAATTATTCTGTATCAACTAAGACATAAATAAATAAATATCAAATACATGTCTTTAATAAATCCAAATAGATAAAACTAAAAATCTAATCGAATACACATGAGTTGCACTCGTACACATGAGTTGCACTCGCAAGAGATGTCATGTGTATCCACTTCATCTTCAGCTACAATCATTGCAACGTTTCCGTATTCTGGAGCATTTATATAATCATCAACGGTTGTACCTGCATCATCAACTAAAAAATATTCGACGTCGAAGGGTGAGCACACATCACGGCTCAGTGAGCAAACAAAACAATGCAACAATACATATACATGTAATCAATTCATATCTTTGATCTGGTTTTACATTTGCACTGTGCTATAGAAAGGATAGGTGGCCACCGCACCTCTATGCACGAGAGTGTGGATACGCCCGATGACTCTCACCGTCGCCCACGACACCCATAATGAACATTGTACAACGAATGTTACATTTATCGATGCACAACTCCATACCAACAAATTAACCCCTGATGGCTAGGGCTGCAAACGAGGCTCGCTACTAACCAATCCTAATGTCAATCAATGTATCCTAGGTCTCACCCCAGCATCCCTCAGAGCACCCGTAGAGATAGAGCTAAGGCCCCTCGGTAGAGTATAGGACTCAAGGACCGAGACCGTCCTTGATGCCCTACGTCGCAATAGTTCTGCTAAGGTAACGACGATACGACGATGCTAATGCACAAGACTTGGGATAGAGATAGAGCTAAAGTGCCCGGATCAAACACCGCATAACACCTCCCCTGATGCCCTACTCGCATTAAGCACACTAACCACACATAAACACCCACATGCCTATTCCTAGCATCAATCACCATCACCATGTTATAAATAAACAAAATTAAATATGCATGAGCAATAATAGCAGGAATATTGGATGACATGTTGAATGCACATTACAAGCATATTCACATAGAATCAAGCATGGCATTGGACCCAAGTAAATAAAAGTAGTTTATTATTAACCAATTAGTTTAGGTCTTGTTCCCTCACCTTAGCTTCCTAATAGATACTCTTCCAAGCTTTAGAATCACCTTTATATTGCTATTATATTGCTAGAAGACCTAACAAAGTCGATAAAATTTAATTAAAATTTATTCAAATTTTTAAAACTATTCTGTTAATTAGGGGTCGGAGGTAGGGTCTGAGTTATGACCGACCCCTGGTGCGACCCCCCCCCCCAATCTGGACTTCCAGAACCCTGGGGGTCGATACTCTGGGCCACATAGGGTCGGATGGTCATCGACCCCCTGTGCGACCCCCTGTGGGTTTTGGTCAATTTTCCTCCTTTTAGTCCATTCTTCGTGTTTGGGGTCCTATGGCTTGCTCCTACAGTCTATTCAACATACATTCCATGGTCTAGAACCATGAATCATTCACCTATATAGCTTTTATGTATTCTCTCATGGTTTTCCATGGAAACCTAACCATGGGTTGATGGTTTGGGTTTCTCCGAGATCACACTCTCATCCTTATCTAACCTAAGGTCTGTAGAAATTCACAGAATTAGTATCCATACCTGAGAAGAATAATCCTTCTCTGCAACTCTTCTCCTTTTTGCTTTTTCTTTTCTCCCTTGCTTCTCTTCTTCTTCTCTTCCTTCTCTTATCTTTCTCTCAATTCAATTAGGATTGTAAAAGGAGTATAAGAGGCTTAGGGACGTCCTATTTATTGGGTGGAAACTCCTAAACTAAGTCCCATTGAGATTTGGAAGGAATCCAATCGAAATTTAGAAACTTTCCTAATTTTAATTTCTCGCGGCAATTGGGGGTCGATGATCCCGTCGACCCCTGGTTTCCTAAAGTGTCCGACCCCCCTCTATAAAACAGGGGGTCTGACTTTCTATCTTGGGGGGTCCGACCCTCCCTTGCTGGGTATGCGACCCTCCCTTTAAATTAACTATTTTTGGGTCGATTTCATACCTGGGATCACGATCTCCTTCACGCCCTTGGTCCATTCGTCTCGTCCATAATGGGTAAACCTGGTTCAAGGTGGTAAGACCGGGTTAGTTTGATACGGGTCTTACAACTCCCCCCTACTTATAAAAATTTTGTCCCCGAAATTATACGTACCTTCTGAATCAAATAAGTGAGGGTATTGCTTTCGCATAGCATTCTCTTCCTCCCAAGTAATTTCTTCCATATCTCTACTTTTCCAAGTGACCTTAACATAATAGATATCTCGGTTGCGTAGTCATTGAACCTTTCGGCTGGTGATTTCTGTTGGTGTTACTTCAAATGTCAAATCATCAGTCAAATCCGGTAAATCTATTGTCAAAACGTGCGTTGGATCCTTGACATACTTCTTCAATAGGGAAATATGAAATACGTCATGCACACTTGACATAGATGGTGGTAGTGCTAACTGATAAGCCACTTTTCCACGCTTAGCTAGAATCTCATATGGCCCGACATATCTTGGACTGAGTTTCCCTTTCTGTCTGAACCGTTTCAATCCTCGCATAGGCGATACCTTCAAGAATACTTTATCACCTACAGCGAACTCAAGATCTCTGCGTCGAGTATCTGCATATTGCTTCTGACGGTTCTGAGCTGTTTTACCCTTTCCTTGATAATGTCTACCACTCGACAAGTCTCTTCAACAAATTCCAGCCCTACAATACTTCGTTCTCCAACTTCATTCCAAAACAACGGAGTTCGACACTTTCTACCATACAGTGCTTCATATGGTGACATCTGTATAGTAGCCTGATAGCTATTGTTATAAGTGAACTCGATTAGTGGTAACTTTTCATCCCATGATCCTTTGAAATCAATTATACATACGCATAGCATATCTTCTAGAATTTGGATTGTACGCTCTGACTGTCCATCTGTCTGTGGGTGGAATGCAGTACTGAACTTCAATGTTGTACCCATAGCCTTTTGCAATCCTTCCCAAAACTTGGAAGTAAATCGGAGATCTCTATCGGAAACAATGCTCTTTGGTACACCGTGTAACCGAATAATATTATCCACATACAGCTTTGCTAACCTTTCCAGTGTATACTGAGGTCGTATCGGTATGAAGCGAGCTGTCTTAGTCAGACGGTCTACAATCACCCAAACTACGTCAACTACCCGAGGAGTCAGTGGTAATCCCGTGACGAAGTCCATAGTGATGCAGTCCCATTTCCATGCTAATTCCGGTAATGGCTGTAACAGTCCTGCGGGTCTTTGTCGTTCAGCCTTTAATTTCTGACAATTTAGGCATTGAGACACGAACTTAGCTACATCTGCTTTCATTCCTCTCCACCAATATAGTTTCTTTAGATCATGATACATTTTTGTGCTTCCAGGATGTATCGAATAAATGGTGGTATGGGCTTCTTTCATCAGTCGGTGTCTAATGTCCACATTTTCTGTTTCGGGTACACATATTCTTCCTTTGTACTTCAATACTTTCTCTTCGTCCAAGGTGAACTCAGGGTTAGTCCTACCTTTTGATATCTTCTTGTACTGTTCTCAGATAAGGATCTGATTTGATAGCTGTCTTCACTTCATCCATTATATCCGGTATAATCTTCAATGCCGCGAACATATTTGAAAACCGATGAATAAACCCTTGGTTGGATGATCCATCCGTTGTATCTATCACATATTGCTCATTGCCATGGTTGAATACCATTCCGGTAGTACATATAGCTGCAGTTGTACTAACCTCCCCTTGAGATTTTATCATCGCCTTTCTGCTCAACGCATCCGCTACTACATTAGCTTTCCCCGGATGATACTGGATATCACAATCATAGTCTTTCAATAGTTTCATCCATCTTCTTTGTCTCATATTCAACTCCTTCTGATTAAATAAATAAGTAAGGCTTTTATGGTCTGACTTAATCTGGAACTTCTCTCCGTATAGGTAATGTCTCCATATCTTGACAGCATGTACTACTGCCGCTAACTCCAAATCATGAGTGGGATGATTTTTCTCATGTATCTTTAACTGTCTCGAGGCATAAGCAATTACTTGTTCCCTTTGCATAAGCACGCATCCTAATCTCAGTCCTGACGCATCTGTGTATAGGGTAAATGGCTGTCCTAGAACAGGACTAGTTAAAATCGGAGCGGATATCAACCTGGTTTTCAATGTCTGGAAACTCTTCTCACATTTATCCGTCCACAGGAACTTTTCACCTTTCTTAGTCAAACTGGTGAGAGGTACGGCAATCCGGGAATAGTCTTCTACAAATCTCCGATAATAACCAGCGAGACCCCGAAAACTTCTTATTTCTGCAATACTTTTTGGTGCTTCCCACTTTACAATAGCCTCGATCTTGCTGGGGTCCACTTTGATTCCTTCAGCGGATACTACATGGCCTAGGAAGGCGACTTCACTTAGCCAAAACTCACACTTTGAAAATTTTGCATACAACTTCTCTTTCCTTAAACGCTGTAGAGCGGTGTTTAGATTCGTAACGTGGGTTTCCTTGTCCTTGGAATATACCAATATATCATCAATAAATACTATAACTGACGTATCCAACATGTCATGGAAAACCCGGTTCATAAGTTCCATGAAAGTTGCTGGTGCGTTTGTTAATCCAAAAGACATGACCAAGAATTCATAATGTCCATATCTGGTCCTGAAAGCTGTCTTAAGAATATCACCCTCTTTATTCTTCAGCTGATGATAACCTGACCGAAGGTCGATCTTAGAAAATACTTTCGCTCCTTGCAACTGATCGAACAAGTCATCGATCCGAGGTAGTGGATATCGATTCTTGATTGTCAGTTTGTTCAGCTCCCGATAGTCAATACATAATCGAACGCTACCTTCCTTCTTCTTTACGAATAGTACCTGTGCTCCCCATGGTGATATACTGGGTCGAATATAACCCTTGTCCAGCAGTTCCTATAGTTGCACTTTCAATTCCTTCAGTTCAGTAGGAGCCATTCTATAAGGTGCTTTTGATACTGGTATGGCTCCAGGTATAAGGTCTATCACAAACTCGGTGGCTCTGTCGGGTGGTAATCCTGGTAGGTCCTTCGAAAATACGTCGGGATAGTCCCACACGACATCAATATCTTCCATTCGTGGTGCTTCCTTGGTTAGGTCGACCACTGATACTAGATACCCGACTGCCCCCTTCTCAAGGCACTTCATAGCCTTTAGTGCTGAGAGTATGAGCTTGCATTTACGGGGCAGTTTGGTTCTCGTAAAACTGAATTCTGCTCCTTCTTTATCTTTAAATGTTAGCTTCTTTTCGGCGCATAATAGGTTTGCAGAATGCCGAGCTAACCAGTCCATTCCCAAGATGACATCATAGTCTGCCATCCCAAGTTGGATCAAGGTTGCATCTAAGGTTTTCTCACCAATGAGAACTGGACATGGCCCATAACCTTTCTCTAATTCCACTTCTAACCCCATCAGTGACCGTACAAGTAGTTTGTAGTCCAATGTTTTGATGGGTAAGTTCAGCTTCTTTCCAAACGACACAGATATAAAGGAATGAGTAGCTCCTGAATCAAAGAGTACTCTGGCGGGTATGCCATTTATAGGTACGATACCTGTGATTTGTTTAAACTTAGTCTACATGCTTACACATTGTAATACAACTTAAAGGTTTAGGTTATACCTGTGACCACATCGGGTGATGCGACAGCTTCCTCAGACGTAACAACATAAACTCGTCCTTGATGTTGTTGCTTCCTGGGTTTGGGACACTCTCTCATCATATGTCCCACTTGAATGCAGTTATAACATCTTGGACTTTCAGTATTTGGCTTTGGTTGCTGCTGAGCTACTTGAGTGGTCTTGGGTGCAGCGGTAAAGCCTTGGGCACGGAAATGTTTAAATGTTTTGTTGTTCCCTCCATTATAAGCATTTCCGGTTGGTCTTTTTATGCCTCTGTTTTGGGTAAAGTAACTTTCCTTCTGGCTCGATTCGATAACTCGAGCGATTTGGACAGCTTCATTATATATCTTCTTCTCTAAACCCAGTATGTGCTCTCTGATGCTTCCTCTAAGTCTCGTGACAAACCTACGGGTCTTAGTGTCTTCCTCTTGCATACTATGTGGTGCAAAGAAAAATAGCTCCTCATAGCGCTGTTGATACGCATCCACGGACGTCTGGCCCTGTTGATACGCATCCATGGATGTCTGGCCCTGTTGATACGCATCCACGGACATCAGGAACTCCTTCTCCATAGCATCTCTAAAGCTTCGGGGAAAATACTTCTCAAATAACGCTTCTTTATAAATAGCCCAAGTCAATAGGGCGTGCTTGGTCAGTAGATATGCCCTGGTAGATTTCCACCAATGATGTGCATCGCCTTTCAGCATGAAGGTGGCACATAACACCTTTTCTTCTTCAGTAATAGTCATCATGAGAAAGTTTCTCTCCATCTCGTCGATCCAATGTGCTGGCCATAACGGATCCGATGGTTTACTGTTAAATTCCTTGGGCTTCATCTTCTGAAATCTCTCAACCAGTCGAGAGTGATCCATCTGATTTTAGGGGTATGCCCCAAACATAGGTTGTAGATACTGATACTGAACCTGAGCTACTTCTGGACCAGGTACTGGGATCTGTGCAGCTGGTGGTTGTGGTGTTTGAGGTGCTGGGTGGTTACCCACTGGTGTTGCACTGGCTTGTCCAGTCTGCATGGGCGTAGCATGTGCGGCCTGGAACATAATCCCCATTGCAACTTGCATTTGAGCCTGTGCATGTTGCATCTGTTGCAGCTGCTGTGCTAGATTCATTACCACGGTTGCTAACTCCGGTGGTGGAGGTGGCAAGTTGGTAGGATTTGCCTGATCTGAATTTCCTGGGGGTACAACCTGCAGATTTCCCTGTGCATATATATTCTCCTGGCTAGTTTCCTCCACAGGTGGTGGTGGAACTGCATTTCGACTTTGCCTGGTTACTCTACGTCCAGACATGTTTTCTTCTGAGATTGGTGGTGCCTGAAAATAATCAAAATAGGTGAGTCAATCATTTATACTGCATGTAGGCATGCTAACCGATGTAAAATTCTAAAATTTTCAGCTCATTTTATGAAAAATACTGTCTTTTCTATGCAGGGTCGATGGTAGGGGTCGACGGTATGTCCGACCTTCAGTATCCGCCCCTGGAAATGACCTATTCTTCCCAAGAGCTGGGGGTCGATGTGGGGGTCGATGGGTATCCGACCCCCTGTCCGACCCCTGGTTCCCTGTCAGATTCCCTAGAGCTGGGGGTCGATCTGGGGGTCGATCCGGGGGTCGATGATCCTGGTCAAATTGTCCGACCCCCAGACCAAAAATCAGACCTTTAAGATTCGATTCTGGGTTCATTCCCCATCATTTCTCTCCCGTTTCGAATCGTCTCCCACCTCTGAGTTGCTACAGTGCCACTCCGCTATTTTGGTCAGTTTGGATCTGTGTTTTGACGTCCACATCATCCCTACAGGTATGCTTTCTCATTTTTACCTGTTTTTTGGTTTTCATTTCTATGTTTTTGTCCATTTAACTTGTATTTTTCAAATTAAACTTTTTCCAACTGTAAAAATTTGATTTTTATTGGGGGCTTTTGTTACTGGTGTCTCGAGGAACGAAAGCCCTCAAAAATTTTTGAGTTTCATCGGTTGGTTATCGAGAAACTTGGATTTTTGCTGTTTTTGCCCTAATTTGTCGAAATTTTTGATTTCTCGCAATTTCTTCAAATTGAACTTCATTAGCTAGAATTTCCTACTGTCTAAGTGTTGTAGGACATGTTGGAACCTACGTAAGTCCTCCTGCCCACGTGTCTGGGTGACAAGTGAGGCTTTTGGCCAACTTACGTCGTTATAATGTCAAAATTTTGGACTTTCTATCCTATTAACATATTATCTGTTTTTCTTTCTTATTTGCAGATACCATGGCTCGTACCAAGGTACCTAGAGTTCGTGATCCTCTTCGCTTCCGTTCCAACGAAGCCGAGCTCGTAAGAAAGTGGAGGGAGGTCATATGGTAAACTTTGCTGAGTTAGCATTGTTCAACGTGGAGAGAGCCTTTGGTGATATGGGGTGGCTCCCTGTCATTACCTACGATGCTTGCACAAGCCCGGATTTAGTGCGACAGTTTTATTGTAATCTCCAGGTGGTGGGGAATTACAATGACGTCGAGAGGGGTCAGGAGTTGCGTATCACTAGTTACGTCAAAGGGGTGAACATCTCTTTTGATTATCGGCAACTGGCAGACCTACTGGGCATTCCCTATGATGGCCCCATGGTTTACTATGCTCCTGGAGAGCCCCAGTTCGTCTCCACAGAGATGAGGGCTGAGATTGATAGTCAGTTGCTACGACCTGACCGCTGGCAGATGAGGGCTTGCTATATGCGTCCGACTCCACGGGTTTTTTGCAAGATTATCCAGCATAACCTGCTCCCGCAGAGTGGTCACTACGAGAGGGTTTCCCAGCTGACCCAGTATCTGCTATATAGTATCTGCACTAGACAGCCCGTCTGCCTACCGTACATCATCATGCGGACTATGATCACTGCTACATTGCGCAGCCATACTGGCAACTTCCCGTACGGATGTATGATCACTATGTTGCTGACCCGCCTGGGAGTTGATTTAGTAGATGAGAAGATTCAGGAGAAAACATTCTCGTCGCCTCTAGATTGGGAGGCTATCTGCAAGATGGGCTTGTGGGATACCCAAGTCAGTGATGAGGATAGGAACGAGATGGTGCGCCCTCACACTCGCATCGAGATTGCTGACGCTGAGGCAGCTGCTGCCGCCGCTAGAGTTCATGCGGATCCTACCGATGACGATGACTGCATGTTCATGGATGTAGACTCGATTCCACCGCCTTCACCCACGCATGCGGCTGGAGCTGGTACTTCATCTGCAACGGGTCCTGCACCTGAGACTGGTCCTTCTCATGTGGCTAGTCCTTTACACCTACCTTCTGATATGATGGAGATGTTGCATGAGATCAGAGAGGCTCAACGCAGATCTGATCTGAGGATGGAGGAGTTGCTGGATGCTAAGCGTGTGAGAGTGGTTGAGCTGCTAGTCGCCCAACGCATATCAGACACGTGGATGAGAGAGCTCATAGATGCTCAGCGCCGTTCAGATATGCGTATGGAGGAGCTTTTGGGTGCTCAGTGTGTGACTGACCAGCGGTTGGCTGGTCTCACAGCTAGTCTTCAGACGACCCAGACTCAGGTAGCCTGGTTGACTAGAGTCTACGCTGAGGATTATGACAGAGATCGTGAGGCACCGCCTCCTCCTTCACCTCCGGCTTCATGAGTGTATCTTTTTCTTCTTCTTGTACTACAGAGTAACTGTTCGGGTTGTGGACTGTACTCTGTTTTAGTTATGTATATACGTTTGTTTCTTTCACATTGTATTAAAATTGTTTCCCCTTTAATAGATGCATTATTTTCTTTTCAAATTTGGTCTCAAACATCACTTGTGCTTATAGTGTGTAAATATTACTGTTTTTACTTTTATCCTATCTCAGTTCACAATTGTCTTGAATGTATGTTAGTTCAACGGACAAGGCCTGAGATGCTCTGATACCAAGTTGTC
Organism: Protea cynaroides; assembly: GCA_028583415.1. Taxonomy (NCBI): domain Eukaryota; kingdom Viridiplantae; phylum Streptophyta; class Magnoliopsida; order Proteales; family Proteaceae; genus Protea; species Protea cynaroides. The sequence continues at coordinate 54,413,592 of CM053274.1, read as the reverse complement.
ACACCCTAATTCTGTACTATTGAGAACGGTGTGATGAACCGCTAACAAACCAACGGTTTAACCAGGATCTCAAGTAGGCTACATCCGTTTATCTAAACCCCATACATCCATAATCATAATCAGAGTAAATACACAATAGTGGAAGTCTTATAATATAATGAACTGAGAATCTATTGTGATATCAATATTTAAATAACAAATTATTCAAATATGAACTAAGACATAAATAAATAAATATCAAATACATGTCTTTAATAAATCCAAATAGATAAAACTAAAATTCTAATCGAATACACATGAGCTGCACTCGCAAGAGATGTCATGTGTATCCACTTCATCTTCAGCTACCATCACTGCAACGTTCCCGTATTCGAGAGCATTTATATAATCTTCAACGGTTGTACCTACAACATCAACTAAAAGTATTCGACGTCGAAGGGTGAGCACACATCACGACTCAGTGAGCAAACAAAACAATGCAACAATACATATGCTTGCAATCAATTCATATCTTTGGTCTAGTTTTACGTTTGCACTGTGCTATAGAAAAGATAGGTGGCCACCGCACCTTTATGCACGAGAGTGTGGATACGCCTCATGACTCTCACCGTCGCCCACAGCACCCATAATGAACATTGTACAACGAAGGTCACATTTATCGATGCACAACTTCATACCAACAAATTAACCCCTGATGGCTAGGGCTGCAAACGAGGCTCGCTACTAACCAATCCTAATGTCAATCAATGTATCCTAGGCCTCACCCCAGCATCCCTCAGAGCACCCGTAGAGATAGAGCTAAGGCTCCTCGGTAGAGTATAGGACTCAAGGACCGAGACCCTCCTTAATGCCCTACGTCGCAATAGTTCTGCTAAGGTAACGGCGATACGACGATGCTAATGCACAAGACTTGAGATAGAGATAGAGCTAAAGTGCCTGGATCAAACACCGCATAACACCTCCCCTGATGCCCTACTCGCATCAAGCATATTAACCACACACAAACACCCACATGCCTATTCCTAGCATCAATCACCATCACCATGTTATAAATAAATAAAATTAAATATGCTTGAGCAATAATAGCAGGAATATTGGATGACATGTTGAATGCACATTACAAGCATATTCGCATAGAATCAAGCATGGCATTGGACTCAAGTAAATAAAAGTAGTTTATTATTAACCAATTAGTTTAGGTCTTGTTCCCTCACCTTAGCTTGCTAATAGATACTCTTCCAAGCTTTAGAATCACCTTTATATTGCTATTATATTGCTAGAAGACCTAACAAAGTCGATAAAATTTAATTAGAATTTATTTGAATTTTTAAAACTATTCTGTTAACTGGGGGTCGGAGGTAGGGTCTGAGTTATGACCGACCCCTGGTGCGACCCCCCCCCCCCAATCTGGACTTCCAGAATCCTGGGGGTCGATATTCAGGGTCACATAGGGTCGGATGGTCATCGACCCCCTGTTCGACCCCCTATGGGTTTTGGTCAATTTTCCTCTTTTTAGTCCATTCGTCGTGTTTGCATCCTATGGCTTGCTCCTATAGTCCATTCAACATACATTCCATGGTCTAGAACCATGAATCATCCACATATATAGCTTTTATGTATTCTCCCATGGTTTTCCATAGAAACCTAACCATGGGTTGATGGTTTGGGTTTCTCCGAGATCACACTCTCATCCTTATCTAACCTAAGGTCTGTAGAAATTCATGGAATTAGTATCCATACCTGAGAAGAATACTCCTTCTCTACAACTCTTCTCCTTTTTGCTTTTTCTTCTCTCCCTTGCTTCTCTTCTTCTTCTCTTCCTTCTCTTCTCTTTCTCTCAATTCAATTAGGGTTGTAAAAGGAGTGTAAGAGGCTTAGGGACGTCCTATTTATAGGGTGGAAACTCCTAAACTAAGTCCCATTGTGATTTGAAAGGAATCCAATCAAAATTTAGAAACTTTTCTAATTTCAGTTTCTGGCGGCAACTGGGGGTCAATGATCCCGTCGACCCCTGGTTTCCTAAAGTGTCCGACCCCCCTCTGTAAAACAGGGGGTCTGTCTTTCTGTCTTGGGGGGTCCGACCCTACCTTGCTGGGTATGCGACCCTCCCTTTAAATTAAGTGTTTTTGGGTCGATTTGATACCTGGGATCACGATCTCCTTCATGCCCTTGGTCCATTCGTCTCGTCCATGATGGGTAAACCTGGTTCAAGGTGGTAAGACCGGGTTAGTTTGATACGCGTCTTACAACGTGTCTGATTGACGGATGGCCAATCTGACAGCTAGTCTCCAGGTGACCCAGACTCAGGTAGCCTGGCTGACTAGAGTGTATGCTGAGGACTATGACCGGGATCATGAGGCACCTCCTCCTCCAGCACCTCTAGCTCCATGATCTATATTTTTTTTTTGTTTTTTCTTGTACTATAGAGTAACTGTCTAGGTTGTGGATCGTACTTTGATTTGGATATGTATATACGTTGCTTTTTATTCGATATGTATATGAAACTTGTTTTTCTTCTTAATAGTGCATTATTCTCTTTCTTAATTTTGTCTCATACAACACATGTGCTTATAGTGTGTTATTATTACATCTTTTAAATTTTATCCTAACTCAGTTCATGAACTTTTGTGGAAGTATACTGGTTTAATAGACAGGGCCTGCGAGCTCTGATACCAAGTTATCACACCCTAATTCTACACCAACCAGAATGGTGTGATGAACTGTCAATAAACCAACCGTTCAACCAGGATCTCGAATAGGCTGTGTCTGTTTGCTAAAAACATACACATCCATAACCATAATCAGAATAAATACACAATAGCAGAAGTCTTTAATATTTAATGAACTGAGAGTCTAACGGTGATAAAATAAATAAATTATCCAATTATCTCTAAATGACAAAGACATAAAATAAAATAAATTAATCAATTACATGTTCTTAATAATCCAACTATAAATCTAATCGAAAACGCATGAGTTGCACTCGCACGACGAATCATGCGACTCCATCATAGCTTCTACATCCATCGTCGCATCATGTCCATACATCGGAGCATTCATATAGTCTTCCACAGTGGTACCTGCATCATCAACTAAAAATATTTGACATCGAAAGGCTGAGCACACATCATGGCTCAGTGAGCAAACAAAACAATGCAACAAACATATGCATGCATTCAATTCATATCTTTGGTCTGGTTCATAAGTTTGCAATGTGTAATAGAAAAGATAGGTGGCCGTCGTACCTCTATACATGAGTGTATGAAGCCATCCAATGGATCAAACACCATTGTTGTCCCACATGCACCCACCATGGAATAGGGATAGAGCTAAAGTGCTTAGGACCGCACTGCATCACACTTCCCCTGATGCCCTACCCATACCAATACGTAAGCCCCTATTGGCGAGGGCTTGCAAACTGGGCTCGCAACTAACCAATCCTAATGTCAAACAGTGTATCCAAGGCCTCACCCCATCGTCCCTCAATATGTCCATAGAGATAGAGCTAAGGACCCCGGCAGAGTCAGAGACTACACAGTCCGAGACCACCTCCCCTGATGCCCTATGACAAAATAGTTCTGCTAAGGTAGTGGCGATGCGACGATGTTAGTAGACAAGACTTGAGTAGAGATAGAGCTAGAGTCTGGTGACCAGGATGAACCATAGTGTAACGTCCTCCCCCTGATGCTCCATTCGCATCAAGTACACTAATCACACACATATATTCACATGCCTATTCCTAGCATCATCATCATCATCATGTTATAAATAAACTAAATTAAATATGCATGAACAGTAATAACAGAAATATCAGATGACATGTGAAATGCCCAATAACGCATACAAGCATAGAATCATTCATGACATTGGACTCAATAAATAAAAACAGCTTGTTATTAACCAATTAGTTTAGGTCTTGTTCCCTCACCTTTGATTGATAATAGATCATCGTTCAAGCTTTATAATTCACTCTTAGATCACTTGAAAAACCTAATCAAGTTGATAGATTTTAATTAGAATTAATTCCCTTAAGTTTAGACTAACAAAAGCTGAGGGGTCACAGGTGGGGTAGCACCTGGGGTCTCAGTTTCTGCGACCACAGGGTGTAGGGTCGCAGTGGGGTCGGACATATTTCGACCCTACGTGCGACCACACCATCCCTGGAACTTCCCGAGGGCATGTGGTCGAACATGTGGGTCTCATGGGGTCAGATATCATGCAACTCTACGTGCGACCACACGTTTCATGGTCGACCTTTTACTCTTAAGTCCATTCCTTCATGTTTGAATCCTTTGGCTTACCATCATGGTCCTTCCTATGATTGCTCTATGGCTCAAAATTACAATTTTTATACACTATCCGTTGTCCACAATGATTTTCTCCATGTATTCTCTTGGAATTTATCCATGGATGGATGATTTGGGTTTCTGCTAATCCTATCTTATTCATGAACTATTCTAGGCACTTAATTCATGTAGGAAATTAGGTTCATACCTTAGGTTTGCTGAGATTCAGAGTTTTCTCTAAACTTTTCTCTTCCTTGGTCTTCTTTTTTAATTTTCCTTCTCTTCCTTCTCTTCTCTTTCTCTCACTTTCAATTAGGGTTCTAAAGGAGTAAAAGAGGCTAAGGGATGTCCTATTTATAGAGGAAAACCCTCCATAATATGCCCCAATGAGTTTAGGAAAGACCCCCCTTCGAATTAGGAAGGTTTCCTAAATTCGGTTTCTGACTGTTTCCGTGGGGTCACAGGTGGGGTCGTAGAATCCGTCGACCCTACCTTTTTAAAACATTTGACCCCACGACCAAAAGTCATGGGTTGGACTCCTTTGAGGTGGGGTCGGTCATACCTGTTTAGGCATGCGACAACACAATCATATTTGACTATTTTTGAGTTAAATTTCATACTTGGTCTTGTGGTTTCTTCACGCACTTGGTCCACTTGGCTCGACCATGATAGGTAAACCTGGTACAAGGTGGTAAGACCGGTTAGCTCAATACGGGTCTTACATAGAGTCTGGTGACTAAGCTGAACCATAATGCCACATCCTCCCCCTGATGCCCCACTCACATCCAACAAACTAACTACACACACAATCACATGCCCATTCCTAGCATCATCACCATCATGTTATGAATAGACAATAATAAATATGCATGAGCAGAAATATTAATAATATTAGATGACATGTGAGATGCACATTACAAGCATAGAAGCATTCATTGCATTGGACAAATAAAATAAAATAGTTTGTTATTATCCAATTAGTTTAGGTCTTGTTCTCTCACCTTTGATTGATGTTTGTTCATCTCCCAAGCTTTGGAAGTCACATTGAATCTATTGGAAACCTAAATAATTGATGTATTTAAGTTAGGGTTCGATTGTACCAACTTACAGTAGTCAAAAACCTTACCTGGTTTCAAAATATACTTGCTGTTATTGTATGGTCGATCCCTGTGGTTGACCCTATGGTCTCAATATTTGCGACCTTATGACGTACGGTCGATCCTATGGTCTCACTACATGCAACCGCACGTGTGACCACACCATTTCTGAGAACTTCCCAAATAGCTGTGGTCAACTCACTGGTCACCCTAAGGTCGACCATAGCTACAACCATACGACTTTGGTTTGATTTTTACTTCCAATATGAGTTCCTCCTCTGGGCTCAACAATAAGGTTCCTCCTACGATCAGTCTATGTCATTAAATTATAGTTTTTCCCTCATCCATTATCCCTAACCTATTCTCTATGATTTCCCATAAAAAACCTATAACCGAAATCGTTGTATTAGGTTCTACATATCAACTTGAAAATAACCTATTATATCTGATTTCCCTACAGAGTCAAGTCCACACCTTAAGCTTGCTGTAGAGAGATAGAACTCTTCTCTACAAAACCCTTCTCCAAGCTTTCCTCCCTTTCTCTTCTTCTCCTTCTCCTGCTTTCTCTTTCTCCGTTAGGCTTAGGGTTTGAGATTGATCCAAAAGAGTAAAATAGAGTGAAGGGATGTCCTTTATATAGAGGAAAAACTTTCATGTAGAGTCCCTCTACAATAAGAAAAGAGATCCCCTTTGATTTAAAAAGTTTTCAAATCACGGAGTCAGTTCTGGGTTCGTATGGTCGATGGTGTGGTCGCATAATCCATTGATCATACAAACCAAAACATGTGACCACACATTGTGTGGTCTCAAACTAGTGGACCATACGGTCGACCATACCCCTCAAAAATCTGACCATACATATAAAATTTACTGGTTTTTAGTTTTTGACTGGTTGCTTCCACACAAACTTAAACAATCAACTACACCAACTAAATTTAACTTATTGCTTACATCATCTTGTGGTTTCTTTATACAATTGGTTTACTTGAGCCGATTATGATGGAAAGATCGGTCACACGAGAATGTAAGGTTATACTGGGTTTATGGCTTGCGGGTCTTACCTTCACCACCCTTAACAAAATTTCATCCTCAAAATTTTTACGTACTGATCTTACATAGAATCTGGCGGTCAGACCAAAGACCACAGTACCGCATCCTCCCACTGATACCCTACGTCATACTAGTTTCCTAAGGTAACAACATTACAACAATATCAATGCATAGGACAGAATAGAGATAGGGCTAAAATCTGGTGGCCAGACCAAAGACCACAATACCATGTCCTTCCCTTGGTACTCCACTCATATCCAACACATCAATCACACACACAAGCACATGCCTATTCCTAACATCATCACCATATCATAAGTAGACAGAAATAAATATGCATGAACCGATAATAAACATATATTAGATGACATGTGAGATGCAGAAACATTCATACAAGCATGGCAGTACATTAATTAACAAGAAAAAAGAAAAATAAGATAGCTTATTATTATCCAATTAGTTTAGGTCTTGTTCCCTCACCTGTAAACGATGTTTGATCTCCTTCCAAGCCTTAGAAGTTACTTTCAACCAATTAAAAACCTAAGAAATTTATGGATTTAAGTTAAGGTTAGATTGTATCAAGTTACAACAGTCAAGAATCAAAACAGACTCTTTGTTGGTTGACTAGTTGACTCTGTGGTCTCACATATATGTCGACCAGACACTGTGCGGCCGACTCTGTGGTCGTGTATCATGCGACCACTGATGTGACCACACAAATTCTGGAATTTTCCCTGACCATACAAAGTTTGGTCAATATTTGTCTTTCAATCCGTATCCTTCCTGAGTTGATTTCTCGGCTCATCACTAGGGTTCATCCTATGGTCGTTCTATGGCCTTTAAATCACGATTTCTCATTAACAATTAACCCTAATCTATTCTCCATGATTTCCTTGAGATTTACTTAGAGAAGTTCATGATCGAAATCACCATATTGGGTTCAACTCAATTAACTTAACAATGGAAAAATCTATTTTATCTGATCTACCTCTATAAAGACAAGTTCCATACCTTAAGCTTGCTGTAGAGAGATAAAAATCTTCTCTGCAAAACCTTCTTCCATCTTTCCTCTCTAAGTCTCCTTCTCTTTCTTCTCTTCTCTCTTTCTCTCTTAGTTTTAGGGTTTAAGATTGATCTAAAAGAGTGAGAGAGAGTAAAGGGATGTTCTCTATATAGAGAAAAACTATCCATTTAGAGTCCTTTCTCAATTTGAAAAGAGGTTTCCAAAAATTTGAAAAGTTTCCAAATCATGGAGTCTTAACTGGGTTTATGCGGTTGACTGTGTGGTCACAAAATCTGTCAACTACACAATTCAAAAGTGTCAACCACACAAGTGAAATTAACTCTTCTCCCTTTACCAATTGATTGGTCAACCACACAAGTTTAAGTGGTCGATTACATAACTAAAATTCACTATTTTTGGGTCATTTTACTTACCTAGCCTTGTGGTTCCTTCATAAAGTTGGTTAGCTCAAGCCCGCTATGATGGGAAGACCTGGCACGACACGATTAAATCGGTTTAGTGGAGTGCGGGTCTTTCAACTCCCCCTTTAAATAAATTTCATCATTGAAATTTGTACATATCTTTTGAGTAAAAAAGGTAGGGATATTTCTTTCGCATAGTATTTTCTTCTTCCCATGTTATCTCTTTCACATCTTGGCTTTTCTAGGTGACTTTAACATAATAGAAATCACGATTGTGAAGACGTTGAACCTTTCAACTGGTGACCTCAAATGACACTACTTCAAACGTCAGGTCTTCAGTCAAATCCGGTGGATCCACTGTTAAAACATGTGTTGGATCTTTGATATACATTTTCAACAATGAGACATAAAATACATCATGTACACCAGACATAGATGGTGGTAGTGCTAGCTGATACGGTACCATTCCACATCTAGCTAAAATCTCATAAGGTCCAATGTATCTGGGACATAGCTTTCCTTTTTTACCGAACCGCTTTAAACCCTGCATAGGTGATATCTTCAGAATTACTTTATTACCTACAGTGAACTCAAGGTCTCGGCGTCAGTTATCTGCATATTGCTTTTGACGATTTTGAGCCGTCTTAACTCTCTCCTTGATTATGTCCACTACTTTACAAGTTTCTTCAATAAACTTAGGTTCGACTATTCTTTGTTCTCCAGCTTCATTCTAGAATAAAGAAGTTTGACACTTTCTACCATACAATGCTTCATAAGATGGCATCTGTATGGTAGCTTAATAGCTATTGTTATAAGCAAACTCGATCAATGGCACTTATTATCCCACACTCCCTTAAAGTCAATGGCATAAGCACGGAGCATGTCTTCTAGAATATAAATGGTTCACTCCTATTGCCCATCAGTCTGATGGTAAAATACGGTATTGAACTTCAACATTGTACCCATAATCTTCTGTAATCCTTTCCAAAACTTTGAGATAAAGCGTGGGTCTCTATCAGATACTATAATTTCAGGTTCACCATGTAATCGGATAATAATATCCACATACAGCTTGGCTAGCTGCTCCAAGGTATACTTAGGTCGTATAGCAATGAAATGAGCTGTCTTTGTAAGTCAATCTACAATCACCCAGATTGCATCTATAGACCCTGGGGTCATTGATAAACATGTAACAAAAATAAGTCCATAGTAATGCAGTCCCACTTCCAAGTTGGTTCAGGTAATGGTTGGAGTAGGCCTGCAGGTCTCTATCTTTCTGCCTTTACCTCTTGATAATTCAAACACTGGAACACATATTTGGCCATGTCTGCTTTCATTCCTCGCCACCAATATAACTTCTTCAGATCATGGTACATTTTTGTACTTTCAAGATGTACCGAATAAGGAACGAAATGTGCCTCTATCATTATCTTATTTCTGAGGTCTAAGTCTTCACTTTTAGGTATACATAGTCTTCCTCTACATCTCAGTACCCCTTTCTTATCTAGGGTAAAATCAAGATTCAGCTTGCCCTTTTTTAGGTCTTCTTGCATAGTCCTTAGGTAAGGTTCCTGTAGGATTGTTGTTTCCACCTCCTCGGCCAAGTCAGGTAAAATCTTTAATTTTTTGAATTGGAGCATGAACTTATGGACAAGACCTTGCTCTATCGAGCCATCAATAGATTCAATTTGGAATTTCTTTTCATCCCAATCAGACGCTATGGATGTAAGGCTTAATGCAGTATTTATGTTAGGTCCTTCGCATGGCTTCATTACCCCCTTTTTGCTCAACACATCCGCCACTATGTTAGCCTTTCCGGGTTGATATTAAATATCACAGTCATAATCCTTCAACAACTTTAACCATCTTTTCTGTCTCATGTTCAACTCCTTCTGGTTAAAAGATTAGTAAGACTCTTATGATTCGACTTAATCTAGAATTTTTGTCCATACATGTAATGTCTCCAAGTTTTTATTGCATGAATCACCGTTGTTGGTTTAAAGTCATGAGTAGGGTAGTTCTTTCTGTGTTCCTTCAATTGTCTAGAAGCATAAGCAATTACTTATTCACCTTGCATCAGCACATATCCTAGACCCAATTTAAAGGCATCAATATACAGGGTGAATGGTTGCCTTGGTACCGGAATGGTCAAGATGGGCGTTGATATCAACTTTAAATTCAAATTCTGGGAGCATTTCTCACATTGATCAGACCAAATGAACTTCTCCCCTTTCTTAGTCAGCTTAGTAAGAGGTATATTCTAGAATAATTCCCTAGAAATCGTTTGTATTAACCGGCTAACCCTAAGAAACTTCTATTCTCGGCAACATTCTTAGGCACTTCTCACAGCACAATTGCTTCTATTTTTCTAGAGTCCACTTTAATTCCCTCCAAAGACACTACATGACCTAAAAATTATGCTTCGTTCAGTCGGAACTCATATTTCTTGAATTTTGCATAAAGCTTCTCCTTACTCAGCTGTTGTAAGGCTGCTCTCAAATCCATCACATGAGTCATTTCATCCTTGGAATAAATTAATATGTCATCTATGAAAACTATGACCAAAGTGCCCAGCATGTCGTAGAACACTTAGTCCATAAGCTTCATAAAAGATGTTGGGGCATTGGTTAATCCAAAAGACATAACCAAGAACTCATAATGTCCGTACCTAGATTGAAAAACTGTCTTTGGAATGTCTCCATCCTTGACCTTCAATTGATGGTATCCTGACCAAAGATTGATCTTGAAAAACACCTTTGCACCTTGTAATTAATCGAATAAATCATCAATCCGAGTTAGTGGATATCGATTATTGATCGTGAGCTTATTTAATTCTCGACAGTCTATACACAGTCGAACATTACCATCCTTATTCTTGATGAAAAACATCGGTGCTCCCCAAGGTGATATACTAGGTTGGATAAATCCCTTGTCCAATAACTCTTGTAGTTGAGTCTTCAGTTCCTTCAGTTCGGTAGGAGCCATCTGATAGGGTACCTTAGACATCGGTGTCGACCCTGGCAATAGGTTTATGACGAACTCAATTGCCCGATCAGGTGGTAATCCGGGTAAATCTTCAGGAAACACATCCAAAAATTCCTGTACGACTTTAATATCTTCCATCCGTGGTGCTTCCTTGGTAGTGTCCACCACAGATATTAGATATCCTACTCCACTCTTCTTGAGACATCTTTTCGCCTTAAGTGTAGAGAGGATAAGCTTCCACTTACGAGGAAGTTTTGTTCCGATAAAATCAAAATCTACACTATCTTTGCATTTGAATGATATCTTCTTCCCAGCGCAAAGCAGACTCATATTATACTGGGATAACTAGTCTATTCCTAAGATGACATCAAAGTCTACCATCTCGAGCTACACCAGGTTTACGTCCAAACTCTATCCATATATAAGGACTAAGCATGGTCCATAACATTCATCTAGCACAACCTCTAATTCCAACAGTGATCTGATTAACAGCTTGAGATCTAAAGGTCTAGGGGGCATGTTCATCTTCTTTCTAAAAGAAACAGATACGAAAGAATGGATGGCCCCAGAGTCGAAGAGGACTCTAGTGGGTACATCGACAATGGTTACAATACCTGTAATTTTTACATAGTTTTAGTCCACATGCTCATGCAAGGTACTGTAATTAATAAATGTCAGGTCATACCTATAACCACATTAGGTGATGCGACATCGCCTTCAGAAGTCACAGCATAAACCTTTCCTTACTGTAATTGCTTCTTAGGCTTAGGACAACTCCTTGCATAATGTCCCATCTGATCACAGTTGTAGCACTTGATGTTAGCAGTCAATTGCCCTAGTTGAGGTAGGACAGTTTGAGTAGGCTTAAATGCACCATTACTATTCAGTGATCGAAATGGTTTGAAGGTCCTAGAATTCCCTCCATTATATGAGTTTCCATTAGGCCTCTTTAAACCATGATTCTGAGAAAAATAGCTTTCCTTTTGGCTCAATTCTACTACTCGAGCAATTTGTACAACTTCATTGTAGATTCTCTTTTCTAATCCCAGCACATGCTCTCGAATACTACCCCTTAGTCCCATGACAAACCATTGGGTATTGGTATCCTCCTCTTGCATACTAGTAGGAGCAAAGAAGAATAGCTCCTCATAACACTGCTGGAAAGCTTCTACAGACATCTAACCATGATACAAGCTTAAAAATTCCTTCTCCATCATATCTCTAAAAATCCTGGGAAAATATTTCTCAAAGAAAGCTTCCTTAAAGATAGCCTAAGTCAGATGGGTGTGCTTGGTCAGAAGATAACTTTGAGTGGACTTCTACCAATGATGTGCATCACCTTTCAAGATAAAAGTTACACACAATACCTTTTTTTTTTTCTGAAATAGTCATCATCATGAAATTCCTTTCCATCTCATCAATCCAGTGAGCCGGCCATAACGGGTCTGATGGCTTACTCGTGAATTCCTTTGGTTTCATTTTTAGGAAGCACTATATAAACCTAGAGTGGTCCAACTAATTCTGTACATAATATCCGTATATAGGTGGTTGATACTGATGATTGCCTTGGTTGTCTCCTCCTTGCTATACTCTGATATTCTGCATTGGGGCATGCACCACTGGGGTTTGCTGTATTTGAAGTGCCACATTACTAATAACAAAAGGCTTGGGGCATGGTATTGCTGCCCCCCAGTACCGTGTTGGCTTGACCTATAGGTTCTAGTGTTGTATTTGCAGCTGGGGGAGCAATTCCCATGGCAGCTTGCATATTCACTTGCATATGATGTAACTCCTGAACTTGTCGTGCCAAATTCATCACAACCGTGGCCAAATCAGTTGGTGGTGCTGGCAAGTAGGTTGGGTTGGCCTGATTGTTGACTCCTTGTGGCACAACATTTTGGTTCTCAGTATTTCCAGCTTATTCTTCTAGGTTTTTGTTGGCATTTACCTCCGCAGGTGGTAGTAGAGGTGGGCTGGGGTTTTGTCCCCTTTGGCCTGCTCTACATCCAACCATTTCAGACTATCAACTATGGTGGTTTTCGTAAAGTCAACAGACATGAGACAAATACAGTATATGGTAGTGTCATGTTAGTCTCACAATATATGAAAGAAATTTCCAAGCACAGAGCCAAACATAGCATAAACAGGTAAAAATATTTCTTGTGTGATTGACATTGACCAGTCATACTACATGCGACCATAGAAGCAACCACACAAACCCTAGCAACTTCCTGGGGCTTTACGATTGACTGTGTGGTTGACCCTTTTGGTTGAATTTGGCGACCGCACAATTTAAAATCAGATTTAAAACTTGTTTTCGAGCCCTTTTTCCTCATTTCTGTTTTGTCTTCTTCTGGATTTCAACTCAACTCGCCACCAGTGAGTTACAATAGTGTCAACTGGACAACTTGGGAGACTTTTCATCGGTCGAAGAATACCATTCCCTTCTTTAAGGTATATTTTCCCTTCCCATTCTCCTGTTTGTCATTTTAACCTAGGTTTACTTCATCTTTTATTGTTTTCATCAAATTAAAATTTATTCAACCATAAAAATTATAATTTCTTTGCTTGATTGATGTTGGGCATCCAACGGATGAAAGCCCTTAAGAAATTTGGGGTTTCTTCTGTCACACCCCAATTCTGAACCAACCAGAATGGTGTGATGAATCGTCTATGAACCAACGGTTCAACCAGGATCTCGTATAGGTTGTGTCTATTTGATTAAACCAGATACAGCCACAACCATAATCAGAGTAGTAAACAATAGCGGAAGTCTTTAATATAAATGAACTGAGTATCTAACAGTAATAACATAATTAAATATCCAATTATCTCCAAATGACTAAAGACATAAAATAAAATAAAGTAATCTATTACATGTTTTGATAATCCAGCAACTAAATCTAATCGAAAACACATGAGTTGCACTCGCATGACGAATCATGCGACTCCACCATAGCTTCCACAGCCATCACAGCAACATGTACTTACATTGGTACATTCATATAATCTTCCACGGTAGGACCTGCATCATCAACTAAAATATTCGACGTCGAAAGGGTGAGCACACATCATGGCTCAGTGAACAAACAAAACAATGCAACAAACATATACATGCATTCAATTCATATCTTTGGTCTGGTTTATAAGTTTGCAATGTGCAATAGAAAGGATTGGTCGCCGCCACACCACTATACACGAGTGTGTGAAGCCGCTCAATGGATCAAACACCATTGTCGTCCCACATGCACCCATCAGGGAATAGAGATAGAGCTAAAGTGCTCGGATCAAACACCGCATAACAATTCCCCTGATGACGTACCCATACCAACACGTAAGCCCCTATTGGCGAGGGCTTGCAAACTGGGCTCGCAACTAACCAATCCTAATGTCGAATAGTGTATCCAAAGCCTCACCCCAGCATCCCTCAATACGTCCATAGAGAAAGAGCTAAGGCCCCCTGGCAGAGTCAGAGACTACAAGGTCCGAGACCACCTCCCCTGATGCCCTACGACGTAATATTTCTGCTAAGGTAATGGCTATACGACGATGTCAGTGGACAAGACTTGAGTAGAGATAGAGCTAGAGTCTGGTGACCAGGATGAACCACAATGTCACGTCCTCACCCTGATGCTTCACTTGCATCAAGCACACTAACCACACACATACATTCACATGCCTATTCCTAGCATCATTATCATCATCATGTTATAATTAAACATAATTAAATATGCATGAGCAGTAATAGCAAGAATATTGGATGACATGTGAAATGCACATTACAAGCATACAAGCATAGAATCATTCATGGCATTGGACTCAATAAGTGAAACAGTTTATTATTAGTTAATTAATTTAGGTCTTGTTCCCTCACCTTTGGTCGATAGTTGTTCCTCTTCAAGCTTTGTAAATCACTCCACTTGAAAACCTAACAAATTTATAGATTTTATATTAGAGTTTATTTTCAGTAATTCAGACTTCCAGAAATTGAGTGGCCGTAGGTGTGGTTGCACCTGTGGTGTCATTTTCTGCGACCACATGGTGTGTGGTCGCAAGGTCTGGTCGCATATCATGCGACCATACCTGCGACCACACCCTCCCTGAATTTTCCCCAAGGGCGTGTGGCCGCTATGTGTGGTCGCATATCATTCGACCATAAATGCGACCACACCCTCCCTAAAACTTTCCCGAGGGTGTGTGGTCGCTATGTGTGGTCGCATACCATGCGACCATACATGCGACCACACCCTCCCTGGAACATTTTCGAGGGTGTGTGGTCGGTTATGTGTGTCTCGTGTGGTCGCATATCATGCAACCACACATGCGACCACACCCTCCCTGGAACTTCCTGAGGGTGTGTGGTCGGTTATGTGTGTCTCGTGTGGTCGCATATCATGCGACCACACATGCGACCACTCATGTGATGGTCGACTTTTCCACTCCCAACTCAATTCCTTCATGTTTTGATTCCTTGGCTCATCATCATGATCCTTCCTACGATTGTTCTATGGCTTAAAATTCATATTTTACACAATCCATCATCCTAATATATTCCTTCCATGGATCTCTTAGAATTTGTCCATGGTTTGATGATCGGGGTCTCACTTTGAATCACTATCTCCACCATGATCTATTCTAGGTATTCAACTGATATGGGGAATGATTTCATACCTTATACTTGTTGAAGATTCAGAGTTCTCTCTGAATTTCCTTCTCTTAGTCTTCCTCTTCAATTCTCCTTCTCTCTCATTCAGTTTGAGTTCTAAAAGGATGAAAGAGGCTAAGGGACGTCCAATATATAGAGAAAAACCCTCCATAGAGTCCTACTTAGATTAGGAAAGAACCCCTTCGGATTAGGAAGGTTTCCTAATCACGGAGTCTGTCTGACTTCATGTGGTCACAGGTGTGGTCGCAGAACCCATCGACCGCACAGCTAAAACCTACGACCACACGTCCCAGACTTCTGTGGTTGCTTTATTCTGAGGTGTGGTCGACCACACCTATTTAGGTATGCGACCACGCGCTCTTAATTAGCTAATTTTGGGTTCAATTTCAGACCTAACCTTGTGGTTTCTTCACGTACTTGGTCCGCTTGGCCCGACCATAATAGGGATACCTGATACAAGGTGGTAAGACCGGTTAGTACGATACGGGTCTTATTACAACTCCCCCCTCTTATTATAAATTGCATCCACGAAATTTACACATACCTTCCGAGTCGAAAAGGTGTGGATATTGCTTTCGCAAAGCATTCTCTTCTTCCCATGTGATCTCTTCTACATCTTGGCTCCTCCAAGTAACCTTAACATAATAAATGTCACGGTTGTGTAGACGTTGAACCTTTCGACTGGTAATTTCAGTTGGTGCTACATCAAATGTCAAATCATCAGTTAGACCCGGTAGATCTGCTGTTATCACGTGTGTTGGATCTCGGATGTACTTCTTCAGTAATGAGATATGAAATACATCATGCACACTTAACATAGATGGGGGTAGTGCTAACTGATACGCCACTTTTCCACATTTATCTAGAATTTCATATGGCCCCACATATCTATGACTTAACTTCCCTTTCTGTCCGAATCGTTTTAAGCCTCGCATAGGTGATATTTTTAGGAATACCTTATCACCTACGACGAATTCAAGGTATCAACGTCGATTATCTGCATACTGTTTCTGAAGGTACTGAGATGTTCTAACTCTTTCCTTGATAATGTTGACTACTCGACAAGTCTCTTCAATAAACTCTGGTCTAACAATACTCCATTCTCCAACTTCATTCCATAACAAAGGAGTTCGACACTTTCTACCATACAGTGCTTCATAGGGTAACATCTGTATAGTAGCCTGATAGCTGTTGTTATAGGCGAACTCGATTACAGTAGGTTCTCATCCCATGAGCCTTTGAAATCAATAACACAGGCTCAAAGCATGTCTTCTAAAATCTGAATGGTACGCTCTGACTGTCTGTCTATCTGAGGATGGAACGCAGTACTGAACTTCAAAGTTGTACCCATAGCCTTCTGTAATCCTTCCTAAAACTTTGAGGTAAAGTGTGGGTCTCTGTCGGACACAATGCTTTCAGGTACACCATGCAATCTGGCAATATTATCCACATATAGCTTGGCCAACCTCTCTAGGGTATACTAAGGTTGTATAGCTATGAAACGAGCTGTCTTAGTCAAATGATCCACAATCACCCAGACCGCGTTAACTACTCGGGGAGTCAATGGTAACCCGGTGACGAGTCCATAGTGATGTAGTCCCATTTCCAGGCTGGTTCTGGCAGTGGCTGCAATAATCCTGCAGGTGTTTGCCTTTCAGCCTTTACCCTCTAACAATTTAGGCATTGAGACATAAATTTAGCCACATCCGCTTTCATTTCTCTTCACCAATATAGTTTCTTCAGATCATGATACATCTTCGTACTTCTAGGAAGTACCGAATAAGCGGTGGTGTGAGCTTCCTTCATTAGTCTGTGTCTAATATCTAAGTCTTTATTTTCAGGAACACATACTCTTCCTTTGTATTTTAGTACTTTTTTAACATCCAAGGTGAACCCAGGAGTAGTCCTACCTTTTTCGAGGTCTTCTTGCACTATTCTCAGATAAGGATCTGATTTAATAGTTGTTTTTACTTCGTCTATCAGATCAGGTACAAACTTTAATGTGGCAAACATATTTGAAAACCAATGAATAAATCCTTGGTTGGTTGATCCATCCGGTGTATCTATCATGAACTGCTCATTACCATAATTGAATACTTCTCCTGTAATACACATTGCCGCAGTCGTGTTAACTTCTCATTGGGATTTTATCATTGCTTTTCTGCTTAGCACATCAGCAACTACATTAGCATTCCCTGGATGATACTGGATATCGTAATCATAATCTTTTAGCAACTCCAGCCATCTCCTCTGTCGCATGTTCAATTCCTTTTGATTGAAAAGATAAGTAAGACTCTTGTGATATGATTTAATCTGAAATTTCTCTCCGTACAAATAATGTCTCCATATCTTGACAGCATATACTACTGCTGCTAATTCCAAGTCATGAGTGGGATAGTTCTTCTCATGTGTCTTCAGTTGTCTTGAGGCATAAACAACTACTTGTTCTCCTTGCATAAGCACACATCCTAAACCTAACCCAGATGCATCAGTGTACAAGATAAATGGTTGTCCTGGGATCGAAATAGTCAAGATGGGAGCTGATATTAATCTAGCTTTCAATGTTTGAAAACACTCTTTACATTTATCGGTCCAAACAAACTTTTCTCCTTTCTTTGTCAGACTGATGAGAGGTACGACGATTTTAGAGTAATCTTCCACGAATCGTCAATAATAACCAACTAAACCTAGTAAATAAACAACAACAGAAGTCTTTAATATAAATAAACTGAGTATCTAACAGTGATAACATAATTAATTATCCAATTATCTCCAAATGACTAAATACATAAAATAAAATAAAGTAATCTATTACATGTTCTGATAATCCAACAACTAAATCTAATCGAAAACACATGAGTTGTACTCGCATGACGAATCATGCGACTCCACCATAGCTTCCACATCCTCGCAGCAACATGTCAATACATTGGTGCATTCATATAATCTTCCACGGTAGGACTTGCTTCATCAACTAAAATATTCGATGTCGAAAGGGTGAGCACACATCATGGCTCAGTGAGCAAACAAAATAATGCAACAAATATATCCATGCATTCAATTCATTTCTTTGGTCTAATTTATAAGTTTACAATATACAATAGAAAGGATTAGTGGCCGCCGCACCTCTATACACGAGTGTGTGAAGCCGCTCAATGGATCAAACACCATTGTCGTCCCACATGTACCAATCAGGGAATAGAGATAGTGTTAAAGTGCCCAGATCAAACACCCCATAACACTTCCCCTGATGCCTTATCCATACCAACACGTATGCCCCTATTGGCGAGGGCTTGCAAATTGGGCTCGCAACTAACCAATCCTAATGTCAAACAGTGTATCCAAGGCCTCACCTCAGCATCCCTCAATACGTCCATAGAGATAGAGCTATGGCCCCCCCGACAGAGTCAGAGACTACACTGTCCGAGACCACCTCCCCTGATAGCCTATGACGTAATAGTTCTACTAAGGTAACGGCGATACGATGATATCAGTGGACAAGACTTGAGTAGAGATAGAGCTAGAGTCTGGTGACCAGGAAGAACCACAATGTCACGTCCTCCCCCTGATGGTTCACTCGCACCAAGCACACTAACCACACACATACATTCACATGCCTATTCCTAGCATCATTATCATCATTATGTTAAAATTAAAGAGAATTAAATATGCATGAGCAGTAATAGCAAGAATATTGGATGACATGTGAAATGCACATTACAAGCATACAAGCATAAAATCATTCATGGCATTGGACTCAATAAGTGAAACAGTTTATTATTAGTTAATTAATTTAGGTCTTGTTCCCTCACCTTTGGTCGATGGTTGTTCCTCTTTAAGCTTTGTAAATCACTTTTTGACCACTTGAAAACCTAACAAATTTATAGATTTTAAATTAGAGTTTATTTTTAGCAATTTAGACTTCCAAAAACTGAGTGGTGGCAGGTGTGGTTGCAACTGTGGTCTCAGTTTCTACGACCACAGGGTGTGTGGTTGCAAGGTGTGGTCTCATATCATGCAACCATACGTGCGACCACACCCTCCCTGAATTTTCCCCAAGGGCGTCGCATATCATGAGACCATACATGCGACCACACCCTCCCTGAAACTTTCCCGAGGGTGTGTGGTCGCTATGTGTGGTCGCATACCATGCGATCATACATGCGACCACACCCTCCCTGGAACTTTCCTGAGGGTGTGTGGTCGGTTATATGTGTCTCATGTGGTCGCATATCATATGACCACACATGCTACCACACCCTCCCTGGAACTTCCCGAGGGTGTATGGTTGATTATGTGTGTCTCGTGTGGTCGCATATCATGCGACCACACATGCGACCACACATGTGATGGTTGACTTTTCCACTCCCAACTCAACTCCTTCATGTTTTGATTCCTTGGCTCATCATCATGATCCTTCCTACGATTATTCTATGACTTAAAATTCATATTTTACACAATCCATTATCCTAATGTATTCCCTCCATGGATCTCTTAGAATTTGTCCATGGTTTGATGATTGGGGTCTCACTTTGAATCACTATCTCCTCCATGAACTATTCTAGGTATTCAACTGATGTGGGGGATGGTTCATACCTTATACTTGTTGAATATTCAGAGTTCTCTCAGAATTTCCTTTTCTTAGTCTTCCTCTTCGATTCTCCTTCTCTCTCTTTCAGTTTGAGTTCTAAAAGGATGAAAGAGGCTAAGGGACGTCCTATATATAGAGGAAAACCCTCCATATAGAGTCCTACTTAGATTAGGAAAGAACCCCCTTTGAATTAGGAAGGTTTCCTTATCACGGAGTCTGTCTGACTTCATGTGGTCACAGGTGTGGTCGCAGAACCCGTCGACCACACAGCCAAAAATTGTGACCACACATCCCAGACTTCTCTGGTCGCTTTATTCGGAGGTGTGATCGACCACACCTGTTTAGGTATGCAACCACATGCTCCTAATTAGCTAATTTTGGGTTCAATTTCATACCTTGCCTTGTGGTTTCTTCATGCACTTGGTCGGCTTGGCCCGACCATGATGGGGAGACCTGATACAAGGTGGTAAGACCAGTTAGTATGATACGGGTCTTACATCATTGGTTGGTTTGGCCAAACTTCCAAAATTTGGTATTTTAACCTAAAAATTAGGGATTTTTTCCAAATTCAAAATTTATTGAATCCCTTTAAATTGGTTGTAATTTCCTACTAGTTGATCATTACAGGATTGTTTGTAACTCTTGTAAGTCCTCCTGCCTAGGTGTTTAGGTGAGAAGTGAGGCGTTTGTCCATTTTACGTTGTTATGCTACCCGATTTCTATATTTTACTAACTAATTTCCTTGTTTCACTTTCTTGTAGCTAATATGGCCCAAACCAAGATGCCTAGACCATATGATGCATCCAACTTTCGATCTGCTAAAGCCAAGGCGTAATACCCTTGGTATCAATGAAAAAGAGTGAAGGTGGGTCGGTTTGTCAACTTGCCGAGCCTAGCATTATTCGATGTAAAGAGGGCATTTGGTGATGTGGGTTGGCTTCCGATAACCCAATATAAGGGTTGCACTCTCCCAGAGTTGGTTATGTACTTCTATTGTAACCTTCAATTAAAAGGTGATCCAGAAGACGTAGACAGAGGTAGGGATCTCAGGATCACTAGTTGGGTGAAAGGGGTTCCCATCTCATTGAACACTCAACAGTTGGTCGATATTCTAGGCATTTCAAATGCCAGTCAGTTGGTTTATTATGCTAAAAAAGAGTGTAAGTTTTTTGTCAGAGCAGATGCGTGGAGAGGTAACTAACCAGATACTACATGGTGATCTCTGGAAGATGAAAGCGGTAAATCTCTGTCCTGAGCCATGTATTTACTACCAGATCATCCAATACAATCTTATTCTGCAAAGTGGTCACTATGAGACGGTTTCACAGCTGATCCAGTATCTTTTATACTGCATCTGCACCAGACAACCTGTCTGCCTCCCGTATATCATTATTCAAACTATATACAGAGCCATGACACCCGATCTGAAGGGTAGCTTACCCTATGGGAGCTTGATCACCACCTTGCTTGCTTGTCTGCAGATGAATCTTAAGGATGAGAGAATTTTTTGGGACACTGTCAGCAAACCTCGACTGGGAGGCTATTTGCAGGATGAGAATGTAAGGGGTGCAAGTCAGTAATGAAGAAAAGAATGCTATGGAGCGTCCTCTCACTTGAATAGCGGTAGCAGATGCAGCAGCGGCAGTAGCAGTAGAGGGTGATGAGAGCTATGATCGTATGTACATGGATGTAGATGACATCCCTCCTCCTTCACCACAGCATACCACTGGAGCTGGCCCTTCTCAAACTACCTCCTTAGTTGGTCCCTCGTGCCCTCTACTAGATGATATGATGGTGCTCTTTCGAGGGATCCGAGATGCTCAGCGTGTTGTAGATCAATGGGTAGCAGATCTTGTTAATAGTCTTCGAGCGACCCAGATGTAGGTAGCCTAGTTCACGAGGGTGTATGTAGAGGACTATGATAGGGACCAAAAGGCACCTCCTCCTCCTACTCCTTCAGCTCAGTGATAGATTATATTTTTCTTTTGATGTATGTATTGCAAAGTAACTATCTAGGGTGTGGATTGTACTCTGATTTTAGATATACATTATCTCACCTTTATTTTTGGGTTATATATATACATGCATATTGTTTCACCTTTACTTTATGTGCATTATCTTCTTGCTTAATCTGTCTCAAACAACAATGGGCTTATGATGTGTTTTTACTACAACTTTTATTTTATCCTAACTCAGTTCATAGACTATCATGGATGTATTCAGGTTTGATGGGCAGAACCTTAAGGCTCTAATACCAAGTTATCACACCAAAATTCTGGACTAACCAGTAGTGTGATGAACTATCATAAGAACCAATGGTTCAAACCAGGATCTTATAAAGATCGTGCCAATATAAATAAAAAAAAACATCTTCCATAATTATAATCAGAGATAATAAATAAATAGTGGAAGTCTTTATTAATAATGAACTAAGGTTTAACATGATAAATAAATATTTAAACTAGTTATCTCCAAAAAAACTCAAAACATAAAGTAAGTAATCCATTACATGTTTCAAATCTTAAAATATAAATAAAATATTTAAAAAATACATTGGAAGTACTCGCATGAAGAATCATGCGCGTCCTCTACAGCTTGCACATCCATAGCCGCCATGTGTCTGTATGATGACGCGTTCATGTAGTCCTCCACTGTGGTACTTCCATTATCAACTAAAAATATACGATGTTGAGGGATGCGCACACATCATGGCTCAGTAAGTAAACAAAATAATGCGTAAACATATGCATGCAGTCATATTCATATCTTTGGTCTGATATAAGTTTACAAATGTGTTATGGTAAGGATAATTTGCATCTACACCTCCATACACGAGAGTGTGAGCACGTCCAATGGATCACACACTGTTGTTGCCCCACATCACCCACTATGAAATAGAAAGAGAGTTAGAGTTCTTGGATCACACGCCACCAGAACTCCCTGATACTCTACCCGGACCAACATGTATACCCCTACTGGCGAGGGCTTACAAACTGGATTCATGATTAACCAATCCTAAATGTCATCCAAATGTATTTAAGGCCTTACCCCAACTTCCCTCAATATGTCCAGAGAGATAAAGCTAGAGTCGGGCGGTTAGACCAAAGACCATAGTACCGCGTCCTCCCCCTGATGCCCTATGACATACTAATTCCACTATGGTAGCAGCGATATGATAATGTCAATGCATAGGACAGAATAGAGATAGGACTAAAGTTGGTGGCCAGACCAAAGACCACAATACCATGTCCTTCCCTTGATACTTCACTTACATCCAACACATTAACCACACACACAAGAACATGCCTATTCCGAACATCATCACTATAATAAGTAGACAGAAATAAATACGCATGAACAGATAATAAACATATATTAGATGACATGTGAGATGCATAAACATTCATACAAGCATGGCAGGACATCAATTAATAGGAAAACAAAAGAAAGATTGCTTGTTATTATCCAATTAGTTTAGGACTTGTTCCCTCACCTGTAAAAGATGTTTGATCTCCTTCCAAGCATTGGAAGTTACTTTGAACCAATTGAGAACCTAAAAAATTTATGGATTTAAGTTAGGGTTCAATTGTATTAAGTTACAGCAGTCAAAAATCAAAACAGACTCTTTATTGGTTGACTGGTCGACTTTGTGGTCTCACATATATGTCGACCAGATACTGTGTGGTAGATTCTACGGTCATGTATCATGCGACCACTGATGCGACCACACAAACTCTGGAATTTTCCCGAATAACTGTGATCGACTCATTGGTCACACTATGGTCGACCAGTAATGCGACCATACAAAGTTTGGTCAATATTTATCTTTCAATCCGTATCCTCCCTGGGTCAATTTCTTGGCTCATCACTAGGGTTCATCCTATGGTCGTTCTATGGCCTTTAAATCATGGTTTCTCATTAACAATTAACCCTAATCTATTCTCCATGATTTTCCTTGAGATTTACTTAGAGAACCTCATGATCAAAATCACCATATTGGGTTCAACTCAATCAACTTAGCGATGGAAAAATCTATTTTATCTGATCTATCTCTATAAAGACAAGTTCCATACCTTAAGCTTGCTATAGAGAGATAGAAATCTTCTCTGTAAAACCTTCTCCTATTTTTCCTCTCTAAGTCTCCTTCTCTTTCTTTTCCTCTCTCTTTCTCTCTTAGTTTAGGGTTTAAGATTGATCCAAAAGAGTGAGAGAGAGTAGAAGAACGTCCTCTATATAGAGAGAGAAACTATCTATATAGAGTCCTTTCTCAATTAGGAAAGAGGTCTCAAAAAATTTGGAAAGTTTTCAATCATGGAGTCTCAACTGGGTTTGTGAGGTTGACTATGTGGTCATAAAATCCGTCGACTACACAATTCAAAAGTGTTAACCACACAAGTGATATTGACTGGTCTCCTTTACCAATTGATTGGTCTACCATACAAGTTTAACTAGTCAACCACACAATTAAAATTTATTATTTTTGAATCATTTTACTTACCTAGCCTTGTGGTTCTTTTGTATGCTTGGTCCACTCCAGCCGGCTATGATGGGAAGACCTAGCATAATACGATTAAATTGGGTTAGTAGAGTATGGGTCTTATACTCTCTGACTGGGGGACCAAAACTGGGAACAACAATACTTGGAAAAAGAGCAGCCTAAGGGCTGCTCTGCATTACAAGCTAACTTTGGTGGCCTTTTATAGACGTAATAGAGAAAATAAAAAGACAATCATACCCTTAAATCCAAGGCTGAAAATATAGAATAGAAAATAATAAATGATAGATTAAATAATAAACTCTTCCAATGCGAGGGGTTACTCTAATGAGCATTGATGCAAGATCCAAAGTCTTGATGCAAGGTTCAATGTTTTGATGAAAGGTCCAATGTAGAGAAGACTCTAGAACAATTGAATAGAAAATTCCACCTCACTCTTCACTAGGAACTTGAAAGGTCACCAAAAAGGGGGCTGATTTCAAGAGGCTAAGGTCAGGTTCATTGGTTCTTTTGTAGCTTGGTTCATACATTGGTCCCAGGCCAAATGGACTTTGTGGTCTTGGGCCTTGATGCGAGCAGATCTTCGTAATTGGATTGCATCATTCCCCCTTATGAGAAAGAATTCATCTCAAAATTCAAGTCTTCTTCGTTGGTAGAATAGCCCAGAAATAGTGTTAAATAACGCACATTGAAAACTTCATAAATCTTCATATGGGGTAGAAGCTTGAACTAATATGCATTGGGATTAATGTGTGCAAGAAATTCAAGAGGTCCAATCTTTCAATCGCTAAGCTTGCTATAACTTCCAACTGGATGCCGTTCCGATGGCAAGTAAGCCCACACAAAATCACCGGGTTCATTGATTACCTCATGATGCTGCTTATCAAAAGCCTTCTTGTAGAGCTTTGTTTTCTCTTGAAGCTTTTAGTACACACTTTCATGGATTTGTTTCATTTCGGAAACAATATCATCAACTTCGCTAATAAACTTCTTCGAAAATGGAATGGGTGATAGGTCAAGTGCCGACTTGGGTTGTCTTCCATAAATAACGACAAAGGGACTATAACCCGTTGTTCGATTCATCAAATAATTAAAAGGCAAACTCACCAAAAGATAACCGATTTTCCCAAGAGCAGGGATTTTCATCAATCAAGGTCCACAACAAGTTTCCCAAAGATCGATTGACTACTTCAGTTTGACCATCGATTTAAGGATGGACACCGTATTAAATTGTAGTTTGGTGCCAATGTTTTTACAAAGTCACCACCAAAAATAACTAAGGAATTTTGTATCTTGATCAGAAGTGATAGTCTTAGGGAGACCATTTAACTTGTAAACTTCTTTAAAGAAAAGATCGACGATACGGGATGCATCCATTATTTTGCAACAAGGAATGAAGTGGGCCATCTTTGAGAATCTATCAACCACCACAAAAATTGAATCCATACCTTGAAGTGTAAGCGGTAATCCAATGAAAAAGCCCAAAGATATGTCTTCCCAAGGAGCTTGTGGTATGGGTAAGGGTAAGTAGAGGCTTGCATTTTTAAGACCCGCACTCAACTAATCCGACTTAACTGTGTTGTACCAGGTCTTCCTATCATAATCAGCTTGAGCGAACCAACTGCATGAAGGAACCACAAGACCAGGTAAGCCAAAAATAGTCAATTTTAGTTGTGTGGTTGACTGTTAGAGCTTGTGTGGTCGACCAGTCAAACTCAAGAATCAGACCAGTCAAACCAATCAACAAATAGGTTGACCGGTCAACTATTTTGCATTGTGTGGTCGATGGATTTTACAATCACAGAGTCGACCGGTCATGCCCAGATTTGACTCCGTGTTTTGAAAACTTTCCAAAATTAAGGAGATCTCTTTCCTAACTTTGAGAGGACTCTATATGGAGGTTTTCTCTCTATATATAGAGGACGTCCCTCTACCCTCTCTCTCACTCTTTTAGAGCAGTCTCAAACCCTAAGAAACTTAGAGAAAGAAAGGGGAGGAAAAAAGTAAGGAAAAGGAGACTTGGAGGAAGAGTTTTACAGAGAAGTCTGCTATATACAGCAAGGAACCTAAGGTAAGAAACTTGTCTCTATAGATGTAGGTTGATTAGAATAGATCTTTCATCAATGAGTTGAAGAGTTGAACCTAGTATTGTGACTGAGATCATGAAATTCCTCAATTAATCTCAAAGAAAATCATGAAAAATAGGTTAGGGATAAATTGTTTATGTGAAACCCATGATTAAAGGCAATAGAATGATAGTAGGTTGAATCCCAAAGTCGAGCTAAAGGATCAGATTGAAGTCGAGCCAGAAACACAACTCAGAGTTTATGTGGTCGCTAAACTGGTTGACCATAGTGCTACCAGTGAGTCAACCACAGACTCCCAGAAAGTTCCCAAAGTTTGTGTGATTGCATCAGTGGTCACATGATGCATGACCATAGAGTTGACCACACAGTGTCTGGTCGACATATGACTGAGACAACAAAGTCGACCAGTCATTGATTGAAAGCCTGTTTTGGCTACCAGATTAGGTTTTTGACTATCATAACTTGATGGAATCAAATTCTAACTTAAATCCATAATTATTTAGGTTTCCAACTAGTTTAAAGTGATTTTCAAAACTTGAAAGAGGAACACGTATCGTTTACAGGTGAGGGAACAAGACCTAAACTAATTGGTTAATAACAAGCTACCATTTCTTTTTTACTTTCTGTTATTTGATATGATGCCATGCTTTGTATAATTGTTTGTGCATCTCACATGTTATCCAATATTTGTATTATATCTGTTTATGCATATTTATTTATGTCTCTTTATGATATTGATAATGATAAGAACAGGCATGTGATGTATGTGTGTGGTTCATGTGTTGGATGGGGAGAGATTGTAGCTTCAAACCATTCATCATATTAACATCATCATATCACTATTACCTTAACGGGACTAGTATGTCGTAGGGTATCAAGGGGTGATCATAAATGTGTGGTTGTAAGCCCTGTCGGCGGACCCTAGCTCTATCTCTATGGACGTACTGAGGGATGCTAGGGTAAGGCCTTGGATACAAAGCTATGATGACATCTAGGATTGGTTAGTCTCGAATCTATTTTGCAAGTTCTAGCCAGTAGTGGCATACATATTGGTATGGGTAGGGTATCAGGGGGAGTATTGGCAGTGTATGATCCGAGTACTCTAGCTCTATCTCTATTCTATAGTGGGTGATGTAGGGCGATACGATGTGTGATCCATTAGGCATGTTCAAACTCTAGTGCATGGAGGTGTGGTGGCCGCTTATCCTTACCATAGCACATTTGCAAACTTATACTAGACAAAAAATATAAACATGACTGTATGCATATGTTTGTGCATTATTTTGTTTACTTATTGAGTCGTATTGTATGTTCACCCCTCGACGTTGTATATTTTTAGTTGATGACGTAGGTACTACCGTTGAAGATTATATGAATGCCTCATCTTATGGACACGTGACGGCTATGGATATACAAGCTATGAAAGACGAGCATGATTCTTCATGCGAGTATTTCCATTGTCTTTTTGCTTAGATTTATTTTTATTTTGAGACTTAGAATATGTAATAGATATATTTATGTTTTGAGTTACTTGGATATAACTAGTTTAATTAATTACTTATCATGTTAGACTCTCAATTCATTATTAATAAAGACTTTCACTATTTAAATTATTATCTCTGATTGTGTTGTAGATTGTAATTGGTTTGAATTCATTGGCACGATCTTACGAGATCCTGGCTTGAACCATTGGTTCTTATGATGATTCATCACACTTCTGGTTAGTCCAAATTTAGGGTGTGATAGCGTTGGTGTTTTGTCTTATTCCTACTTGGCACTTTCAACACTTCATCACATGACGGTGCACTTCTCTCTTGAGGTAGGGCTAAAAGTACTTAGTCACAACTAAGTGTAGTGGCTTGTCTCTCCAAAATGTTCGTTGTTATGTATTTTCTCAATCACCTTTTGCCGTAAGGAGCAATCTGGAATGAACAAGTGATTTCCTTTGAATAAGAAACCATCACAAAGAGTAAAATTGGCAAGGAACTTGTCTTTTGCACCTAAGAGGAGTTTGGAGAAATATTCGTCCTCTTTATAAAGCTCTTGAAAAGATTCAAAGCCAAGTATGGTAGTACAAATCATAGAGAGCAAACCCTTATTGTGGTTAAGAACATCGGCAACTCGATTTTGAACATCGAGCTTGTCCTTGATATGGAAGTTGAATTCTTGAAGATACTCCATCTATTTTGCTCATCGAGAATTGAGTTTTTGTTGACCTAAAATGTACTTTAGAGCTTCATAGTCAGTGTATAAAACAAGCTCCCTATAAATCAAATATGGCCTTTAATGCTCAAGGGTACGAAAGAAAGCATAAAACTCTAAATCGTAAGTACTATAATGGAGTTTAGCACCATTCAATTTTTTGCTAAAGAAAGCGATGGGACGTTCTCCTTGACTCAAGATTCCTCCAATGCCAATTCTCAAAGCATTACAATGTACCTAAAAAATAATATCAAAATTTGAAAGTATTAGAGCCGGGGCGGTGCTTAACTTCTCTTTGAGTTGCTCAAAACACCGTTGGGCTTCATTGGTCCATTTAAAGGCTCCCTTTTTTATGCAAGATGTGAGTGAGGCTGCTAAAGAACTAAAATCGATAATGAATCGCTCATAAAAGGATGCCAATCCATGGAAGCTACAAACATCATGAACATTAGTTAGAGTTGGCCATTCTTGAATTACTTTGATCTTTACATTATCAACAAAGATTCCATCCTTGGAGATGTTGAAACCTAAGAAGAGAATTTCTTCCACCATGAAGTAGCACTTGTCAGGGGCTGCATAGAGACTCTCCTTCCTTAAGATGAGTAGCACTTCTTAGAGGTGCTGCAAAGGCTCATTAGTAGTCTTATTATAAATAAGAATATCATCTAAGTAAACCACTACAAATATTCTAAGGTAAGGATTCAAGATTTGGTTCATAAACCTCATGAAAGTGGATAGGGCATTTGACAATCCAAATGGCATGACCAACCATTCAAATAGTCCATCTTTGATCTTGAAAGTCGTCTGCCATTCATTTTACTTCAGATTTGATGATAACCACTTTTCAAATTAAGCTTTGAGAAAATAGTAGCACCAGATAGATTGTCCAAGAGATCATCAAGGCAGAGAATGGGAAAACGGTACTTGATCATGACCTTATTGATGGCTCGGCTATCAACTCACATCCTCTATGTTATATTCTTCTTTGGCATTAAGAGTGCAAGTACAGTACAAGGACTAAGACTTTCTCTAATGAACCCTTTGGATAAGAGTTCTCTAACTTGCCGTTGTAACTTGGCATGTTCGGTTAGATTTATCCGATAATGAGGTAGATGAGGGAGAGGAGCACCGGGTACCAAATCAAGTTGATGCTGAATTTCTCTCATCGGAGGGAGACCCGAGGGTAGGTCAGATGGAAACACATCTTGAAACTCACTTAATAGTGGTTTCACTTGGTCTGGGATCGTTGACATTTGTACATCATACTCTGATTTGTTTAACATTATATACAAAATATCTACCCTTTCCATAGCACCCTTTACATCCCTTATTGTGAGCAAATTTGGGATTGGGGAATTTTCCATTAATGGAAACTTTAAAGGCTCTTTGCTAGGAACCAAAATAATTCTTTTCTTATCTAATTCAAAAGAATAAGTGTTATTCCTATCATCATGATTAGTTCTCTGATCAAATTGCCAAGGACGGCCAAGAATGATGTGGCTAGCATCCATGGGCAATACATCACACCATATTTTATTATAATATGTAGATGCAATGGAAAGATGAACAAGACATCATTTAGAAATGGTTACCTCGCTACCACGCTTTAGCCAAGACATTTTGTAAGGTATAGGATGATCTTTCAAGTCTAATTTTAACTTTTGAGTCGTCTTCTCTGAAATTACATTCTCACAACATCCGTTATCAATGATAAGTTGGCATACCTTATAAAAAATGGTACATGCTGTGTGAAAGATATTGTTACACAACCATAAGTCTCTAGTTTCTTGTTTTGGGATGAGAAATATATTTTTCATCATGAGTTCTCCGGTAACGGCATAGAAAACTTTTCCATCTTCTTTATGATCTTCCTCTAAATGATCATCATTATCAACATCCTTAGCATCAAATTCATCTTTTTGGTCCTCAAAGCCCAACAAGGCACCTTTGCCCTTACGAAAGTTTTTGGCATTTCGATAATTACTTGTTCGGTGGCCAATTTCTCTACAAGAATAATATTTTGTACAAGCGAAGGAACTTGAACCGGTATGGGATGTAGAATTAGTAACCTTTGGTTCAGTAGACAACTTCTCCATGTCAGAGGAACGATCAAAGAATTACTTGGTTTAGTAGCACTCACAAAATTTTGATTTGATCGATTAGAGGTGAAAGTGGATTGTTGTTTTCGACATCTCAAATGTCAAGGACTTCAAGGGCCTCTTGAATGTATGATTGTAGTCCATTCAAGTATTTGTTTATAAGTATATCTTCTGGATCCATGATGTTGTTATGAATCACCAATTCATTGAACTCATTGGTGTATTAGTCTACCTGTCACACCCTAATTTTGAACTGACCAGAATGGTTTGATGAACTATCCATAGACCAACGGTTCAACCAGGATCTCGTATAGGCCGTTCCCATTCGATTAAACCAGATACATTCCACAAGCAAAATCAAAGTAAATAAACTATAGCGGAAGTCTTTAATACTAATGAACTGAGTATCTGACAGTGATAGCATAATTAAGTATTCAATTATCTCCAATATACCTCAAGATATAAAATAAAGTAAAATAATCAATTACATGTTCCCATAACAAAACAACTAAGCTAGTAAAAAACACATGAGTCGAATCATACACATCTTCTTCAACTTCTACGTCCATCGCAGCAACGTGTCCACACATCGGCGCATTCATATATTCTTCAACAATAGGACCTGCATCAAGAACTAAAAATATTTTACGTCGAAAGGGCAAGCACACATCATGGCTCAGTGAGCAAACAAAACAATGCAACAAACATATGCATGCATTCAGTTCATATCTTTGGTCTGGTTTTTAAGTTTGCAATGTGCTATAGAAAGGTTTGGTGGCCGCCACATGTCTATATACGAGTGTGTGAATCCACCCAATGAATCAAACACCATTGTCGTCCCACATGCACCCACCATGGAATAGAGATAGAGCTAAAGTGTCCAGATCAAATACCGCCAATACATCTCCTGATGCCTTACCCATGTCGATACGTAAGCCCCTATTGGCGAGGGTTTGCAAACTGGGCTCACAACTAACCAATCTTAATGTCAAATAGTGTATCCAAGGCCTCACCCCAGCATCCCTCAATACGTCCATAGAGATAGAGCTAAGGCCCCCCGATAAAGTTAGAGACCACACGGTCCGAGACCACCTCTCCTGATGTCCTACGACGTAATAGTTTTGCTAAGGTAATGGCAATAAGACGATGTTAGTGGGCAAGACTTGAGTAGAGATAGAGCTAAAGTCTGGTGACGAGGTCAAATACCACCATACCACGTCCTCCCCCTGATGCTCTACTCGCATCCAACACACCAACCACACACATACATTCACATGCCTATTCCTAGCATCATCATCGTCATCATGTTATAAATAAATAGAATTAAATATGCATGAATAGTAATAGTAGGAATATTGGATAACATGTAAAATGCACATTACAAGCATACAAGCATAGAATCAATCATGGCATCAGACTCAATAAAGTAAACAGTTTATTATTATCCATTTAGTTTAGGTCTTGTTCCTTCACCTATGATCGATGGTTGTTCCTCTTCCAAGCTTTGTAAATCATTTTTGGACCACTTGGAAACCTAATAAATTTATGGATTCTAAGTTAGAGTTCATATTCATTAATTATAGTATTTAAATGTCCCATCTAGAATCAATTAGACCTCTAGAAGCTGAGTGGTCACAGGTGTGGCTGTACCTGTGGTCTCAGTTTCTGAGACCACAAGGTTTGTGGTCGATACGTGTGGTCGAATATCATGCGACCACACACATGCGACCACACCCTCCTTGAAAACTTCCTGAGGGTGTATGGTCCCAGCTACATCCGCTTTCATTCCTCTCCACCAATAAAGTTTCTTTAAATCATGGTACATCTTCGTGCTTCCACGATGTACTGAATAAGTGGTGGTGTGGGCTTCCTTCATTAATCTATGTCTAATATCCAAGTCTTCATTTTCAAGAACACATACCTTTCCTTTGTATCTTAGTACCTTTTCAACGTCCAAGGTGAACTCAGGAGTAGTCCTACCTTTTTCAAGGTTTTCTTGCACCGTTCTTAGATAAGGGTATTGTAAGACCTGTATGGAACTAACCGGTCTTACCACCTTGTATCAGGTTTACCTATCATGGTCGAGCCAAGTGGACCAAGTGCGTGAAGAAACAACAAGACCAGGTATGAATTTAACCCAAAAATAGTCAATTATGAGCGTGTGGTTGCATGCCTAAATAGGTGTGACCGACCCCACCTCAAAAGAGTCCAACCCATGATTTTTGGTCATGGGGTCGGATGTTTTAAAAACATAGGGTTGACGGATTCTGCGACCCTATATCCGACCCTACGGAAATAGTCAGAAACTAAAATTAGGAAACCTTCCTAATTCGAAGGGGGTCTTTCCTAAACTCATTGGGACTTATTATGGACGGTTTTCCTTTATAAATAGGACGTCCCTTAGCCTCTTTCGTCCTTTTAGAAACCTAATTGAAAGTGAGAGAAAGAGAAGAGAAGGAAGACAAGGAAAATTGAAGAAGAAGGCCAAGGAAAAGGAAAGTTCAGAGAAAACTTTGAATCTCAGCAAACCTAAGGTATGAAACCTAATTCCCTACATGAATTAAGAGCCTAGAATAGTTCATAAAGAAGATAGGATTAGGAGAAACCCAAATCATCCATCCATGGACAAATTCCAAGAGAATCCATGGAGGAAATCATTGTGGACAATAGATAGTGTGTAAAAATTATAGTTTTGAGCCATAGAACAATCATAGGAAGGACTATGAAGATAAACCAAAGGATTCGAACATGAAGGAGTGGACTTAAGAGTGAAAGGTCGACCATAACACGTGTGGTCGCACGTATGGTCGCATGATATTCGACCCCATGAGACCCACATGTTCGACCACATGCCCTCCAAAAGATTCTAGGGAGGGTGTGGTCGCATGTAGGGTCGAAGTATGTCCGACCCCACCTATGACCCTACACCCTGTGGTCGCAGAAACTGAGACCCTAGGTGCTACCCCACCTGCGACCCCTCAGTTTTTGTTTGTCTAAACTTAAGGGAATCAATTCTAATTAAAATCTATCAACTTGATTAGGTTTTTCAGTGATTTAAAAGTGATTCATAAAGCTTGGACGAGGATCTACGATCAATCAAAGGTGAGGGAACAAGACCTAAACTAATTGGCTAATAATAAACTATTTTTGTTTACTGAGTCCAATGTCATGAATGATTCAATGCTTGTATGCTTGTATTGTGCATTTCACATGTCATCCAATATTCCTGTTATTACTGTTCATGCATATTTAATTCAGTTGATTTATAACATGATGATGATGATGATGCTAGGAATAGGCATGTGAATGTATGTGTGTGGTTAGTGTACTAGATGCGAGTGGAGCATCAGGGGGAGGACGTGACACTGTGGTTCATCCTGGTCACCAGACTCTAGCTCTATCTCTACTCAAGTCTTATCCACTAACATCGTCGTATCGTCCTTACTTTAGCAGAACTATTACGTCGTAGGGCATCATGGGAGGTGGTCTCGGACCGTGTAGTCTCTGACTCTGCCGGGGGGCCTTAGCTCTATCTCTATGGACGTATTGTGGGATGCTGGGGTAAGGCCTTGGATAAACTGTTTGTCATTAGGATTGATTAGTTGCGAGCCCAGTTTGCAAGCCCTCGCCAATAGGGGCTTACGTATTGGTATGGGTAGGGCATCGGGGGAAGTGTGATGCGGTTTGGTCCTAAGCACTTTAGCTCTATCTCTATTCCATGGTGGGTGCATGTGGGACAGCAATGGTGTTTGATCCATTGGGTGGCTTGACATACTCGTGTGTAGAGGTGCGGCGGCCACCTATCCTTTCTATTGCACATTGCAAACTTATGAACCAGACCAAAGATAGGAATTGAATGCATGTATATGTTTGTTGTATTATTTTGTTTGCTCATTGAGCCATGATGTGTACTCACCCTTTCGACGTCGAATATTTTTAGTTGATGATGCAGGTACCACTGTAGAAGACTATATGAATGCTCATATGTACGGACTTGCTGCGACGATGGATGCAAAAGCTATGATGGAGTCGCATGATTCGTCGTGCGAGTGCAACATATGCTTCTTCGATTAGATTTATAGTTGGATTATTAAGAACATGTAATTGATTAATTTATTTTATTTTATGCCTTTGTCATTTGGAGATAATTGGATAATTTATTTATTTTATCACCGTTAGACTCTCAATTCATTAAATATTAAAGACTTCCGCTATTGTGTATTTATTCTGATTATGGTTGTGGATGTGTATGGTTTAAGCAAATAGACACAGCCTATTCGAGATCCTGGTTGAACCGTTGGTTTATTGACGGTTCATCACACCATTCTGGTTGGTGTAGAATTGGGGTGTGATAATTTGGTATCAGAGCTCTCAGGCCTTGTCTATTAAACTAGTAAACTTCCACAAAAGTTGGTGAACTGAGTTAGGATAAAATTTAAAAGCTGTAATAATAACACACTATAAGCACCTGTATTGTATGAGACAAAATTAAGAAAGAGAATAATGCACTATTAAGATGAGAAACAAGTTTCATATACACATCGAATAAAAAGCAACGTATATACATATCCAAATCAGAGTACGGTCCTCAATCTAGACAGTTACTCTATAGTACAAGGAAAAACAAGAAGAAAATATGCGTCATGGAGCTGGAGGTGCTGGAGGAGGAGGTGCCTCACGATCTCTATCGTATTCCTCAGCATACACTCTAGTCAGCCAGGCTACCTGAGTCTGGGTCACCTGGAGACTAGCGGTTAGGTCATCCTCTGATCAGACGCGTGTTGGACATCAAGAAGCTCTCCTACTCTCCAATCAGTCGTGCGCTGAGCCTCTCTAATCTCACGCAGCAGCCCCATCACATCATCAGATGGTGGGTGCGAAGGACCAGCTGCATGTGAAGGAATCCGAAATGGGCCAGTCCTAGTAGAATGCTGTGGTGATGGAGGAGGTATGGCGCTTACATCCATATACATACGATCATCATCCTCAGCATCACCCCCATGGACTCTTGCTGCTGCTGCGGATGCTGCTGTTGCCTCGGCGTCTGCCATCTCTACCCGGGTACGGGGATGCACCAGAACGTTCCTCTCGTCGTCACTGACCTACACATCTCGCATCCCCATCCTACAGATGGCCTCCCAGTCCAGGTCAGAAGAGAAAGTATCATCATGAATCCTCTCATCCAATAAGTCGACGTGTAGGCGTGTGAGCAGAGTAGTGATCAGACATCCGTAGGGCAGGTTGCCTATATGACTAGGTGTCGTAGCACGGATCATCGTCGGATAATAATGTATGAAAGGCAGACCGGCTGCCTAGTGCAAATGCAATACAAGACATACTGGGTCAACTAAGAAATCCTATCATAATGGTCACTCTGGGGAATCAGGTTGTGCTGAATGATCTTGCAGTACACCCGAGGCTCTGGCCATAGGTTGATTGCTTTTATCTCCCAGCGATCACCTCTAAGAAGCTGGTTATCAATCTCAGCACTCATCATCAAGGATAGGAACTGGGGTTCCTTAGGAGCACAGTACACCAAGGGGCCATCATTTGATATACCTAGGAGATTAGCCAACTGCTGGCAGTTAAAGGAAACTTCCACCCCTTTCACATAGCTGGTGATCCTGAGCTCCCTACCCCTGTCTGTATCATTGCGATCACCCACTACCTGGAGGTTGCAATAGAACTGCTTTACCAAAGCAGGACAGGTACAAGCCTCATATGTGATCACGGGAAGCCAACCCATGTCACCGAAGGCACCCTCTACGTTAAACAAGGCTAGACTAGCCAAGTTTACAAAGCGACCCCTTCTACCTTTTTAAGCTCATAACGAGCATACTGAGCCACGGCCTCATTAGAGCGGAAACGAATGGGATCATGAGCTCTGGGAACCATAGTACGAGCCATGTTATCTACAAATACACTAAAAAAATAAACAAGATATTAGATATGGTGAAAAACTCAAAATTTTGGCATTATAACAGCATGATTTGGCCAAAAGCCTCACTTTTCACCCAAACAGCTGGGCAAGAGGACTTACATATGTTCCAAACCATCCTGCAAAGCTCATACAGTTGGAAATTTAAACTAGGAAGATCGAATTTGAAGAATTTCAATAATTTAGAAAAAAACCCAAAAATTAGCTCAAAAATGGAAAATTTTAAGTTTCTCAAAAACTAACCGATGAAACTCAAATTTTCTTGAGGCCTTTCGTCCATTGGGTGGCCAATAGCAAAAGCCTCCAATAAAAATCGAATTTTTACGGTTAGAAAAAATTTATTATGAAGAAAACGCTATAAATGGAAAAAAAAACCTAGTTTTGAAAGCTTAAAAATGAGAAACAGTAGAGAGCATACCTGAAGGAAAGGAACGGAAGTCGTAAACAGAAGAAATAATCACCAAACACTAGGGGTCGATACTGTAGCAACTCAGGAGAAGCGAGTTGAGTTGGAGGGAAGAAGAAAGAGTAAGAAATGACTCCAAAATCGGGTTTAAAAAACTAATTCTAGGTCTTGCGGTCGCAGAATTCGACAAAATGTGCGACCCTACGATCGATCCTAGGCTCTCGATGAGCTGACAGGGTTTTGTGAGGTCGCATATCCTGGGGTCGAACATAGAGCGACCCTACCATCGACCCTACGATGGAAAACACAGTATTTTGTCTTAATGACTTGGAAATTGGAATTTTACATTGATTAGTTGGATTTTGACATGGGAATGACGTATATTATGATTGCCTCGTATGTTCTATGATTGTGTTTCAGACACTGCCATCACCAGAACAGGAAATGGCTGGGCGAAGAGTAACTAGGCGAGGCCGTAACCCAATTCCACCACCACCACCTGTGGAGGAAGACAGCCATGAAAATCCTGAAGTACAAGAGAATCAGAATATGGCAACACCAGGAGCTAATGGCCAGGCAAATCCTACAAACTTGCCAGCCCCACCTATGGATTTGGCTACAGCAGTAATGAACCTGGCACAACAGGTGCAAGCCAATATGCAAGCTGCTATAGGAATGGTTTTTCTAGCTGCACATACTACACCTATGCCAGCCGGATAAGCTAGCACAGTACCAGGGGGTAGCAACATGGTACCCCAACACCTCAAACGCCAGTTGTGCAAGCTCCAGTACAGAACCCTGAGGTAGCTCAAGGCAGTTACCAGTATCAACCACCTATGTACGGGGCCTATGCTCAGTATCAATTGGACCACTCTCGATTGATCGAGCGCTTCCTGAAAATGAAACCTAAAGAATATAATGGCAAGCCAGCAAATCCTTTGTGGCCAGCTCATTGGATCGACGGGATAGAAAGGAATTTTACGATGATGACAGTTAATGAAAAAGAAAAAGTGTTGTGTGCCACATTTATGCTGAAGGGCGATGCACACCACTGGTGGAAGTCTACCCGGACATATCTATTAACAAAACACGCCCAATTGACCTGGGCTATCTATAAAGAGGCATTCTTTGAGAAATACTTTTTCAGAAGTTTCAGAGATGCTATGGAGAGAGAGTTCCTGAGTTTATATCAGGGACAGATGACTATGGATGCATACCAACAGCATTATGAAGAGTTGTTTTTCTTTGAACACTCTAGCATGCAAGAGAAAAATACTAAGACGCGAATGTTTGTCATGGGACTTAGGGGAAGCATTCGTGAGCATGTTCTGGGACTAGAAAAAAGAAAGTTTACAATGAAGCAATACAGATTGCTCGAGTGATAGAGTCGAGCCAGAAGGAGAGCTATTTTGCTCAGAATAAAGGTATCAAAAGGCCTAATGGAAATTCATACAACGGAGGGAACACAAAGATATTTAAACTCTTTCGTACTCAAGGCTTTAATGCTGCAGCCAAGACTACTCCAACAGCCACAAAAGCAAAATTATGAAGGAGTAAAATGCTTTAATTGTAACCAAATAGGACATTATTCAAGGGAGTGTCCTAAGCCCAGGAAGCAGCTACAGCAAGGAAAGGTTTATGCAGTTACACCTGAGGATGCCGCCGCATCACCTGATGTGGTCACAGGTTTCGTACCTATTAATGGCATACCCGCCAGAGTGCTCTTTGATTTTGGAGCTATTCATTCTTTTATATATGTGTCATTTGAAAAGAAGCTAAATCTACCCCTCAGATCTTTAGACTACAAATTGCTTGTACGATCGCATATGGGATTAGAAGTGGAACTACAAAAAGGTTATGGACCATGTCCAGTTCTTAACGGTGATAAGATTTTGGATGCAACCCTGATTCAACTCGAACTAGCAGACTTTGACGTTATCTTGGGAATGGATTGGTTAGCTCGGCATTCTACAAACCTATTATGTGCAGAAAATAAGCTGACATTTAAAGACAAGGAAGGAGTAAAGTTTAGTTTTGCGAGAACCAAACTTCCCTGTAAATGAAAACTCATCATCTCTGCATTAAAGGCTAAAAAATGCCTCGAGAAAGGAGGAGCTGGGTATCTAGTATCCGTGGTTGATCTCACCAAGGAAGTACCACGAATGGAGGATATTGATGTTGTGCGTGACTTTTCAGATGTATTTCCTGAGGAGCTACCAGGACTACCACCCGATCGAGCGACAGAGTTCGTTATAGATCTTATACCCGGAGCCGCACCAGTATCTAAAGCACCTTACCGAATAGCTCCAACTTAACTGAAGGAACTAAAGGTACAATTACAGGAATTACTGGATAAGGGTTATATCAGACCTAGCATATCACCCTGGGGAGTGCTAGTATTGTTTGTGAAGAACAAGGACGATAGCGTTCGATTGTGTATAGATTGCCAAGAATTGAATAAGCTTACAATCAAGAATCGGTACCCGTTGCCTCGAATCGATGACTTGTTTGATCAGTTGCAAGGTGCCAAGGTGTTCTCCAAGATTGATCTTCGGTCAGGATGCCATCAATTGAAGATTAAGGAAGGTGATATTCCAAAGACAGCATTTAGAACAAGATATGGACATTATGAATTTTTAGTCATGTCTTTTGGATTGACTAACGCACCCGCAACTTTTATGGAACTCATGAATCGGGTATTCCATGATATGTTGGATACGTCAGTCATTGCGTTTATTGATGATATATTGGTCTACTCCAAGGGCAAGGAAACTCATGTCATGAATCTAAGAGCCGCTCTGCAGCGACTGAGAAAAGAGAAGCTTTACGCCAAATTTACAAAGTGTGAGTTTTGGCTTAAATGAGGTCCCTTTCTTAGGCCATATTGTATCCGCTAAAGGAATTAAAGTGGATCCTAGCAAGATTGAAGCCATTGTGAAGTGGGAAGCACCTAAGAGTGTTGCAGAAATTAGAAGCTTCCTAGGTCTAGCTGGGTATTATCGATGATTCGTGGAAGACTACTCCAGAATTGTCGTACCTCTTACCAGTTTGACTAAGAAAAGAGAAAAGTTTCTTTGGACTGATAAATGTGAAGAAGGTTTTCAAACATTGAAGGCTAGATTGATATCTACTCCCATCTTGACTATTCCTATTCCAAGACAACCATTTACCTTGTACACTGATGCGTCTGGATTGGGTTTAGGATGTGTACTTATGCTAGGGGAACAAGTAGTTGTGTATGCCTCAAGACAACTGAAGACACATGAGAAGAATTATCCCACTCATAAGGAATTAGCAGTAGTAGTACATGCTGTCAAGATATGGAGATATTATTTGTACTGAGAGAAATTTTAAATTAAATTAGATCATAAGATTCTCACTTATCTTTTTAATCAGAAGGAGTTGAACATGAGACAAAGAAGATGGTTGGAATTATTGAAGGATTATGATTGCGATATCCAGTATCATCCAGGAAAGGCTAATGTAGTTGCTGATGCACTAAGCAGAAAGGCAATGATAAAATCTCAAGGAGAGGTTAACACGACTGAGGCAATGTGTGTTACAGGAAAAATATTCAATCAGGGTAATGAGCAGTTCATGATAGATGCACCGGACAGATCAACCAACCAAGGGTTTATTCATCGGTTTTCAAATATGTTCGCAACATTGAAGATTGTACCTGATATAATTGATGAAGTGAAAGCCGCTCTTAAATCAGACCCTTATCTGAGAACGGTACAAGAAGACATCGAAAAAGGTAGGACTATTCCTGAGTTCACCTTGGACGATGAAAAGGTATTGAAGTACAAAGGAAGAGTATGTGTTCTTGAAACGGAAAACTCGGACATTAGACACAGATTAATGAAGGAAGCTCACACTACTGCATATTCGGTACGTCCTGGAAGTACAAAGATGTATCATGATTTGAAGAAATTATATTGGTGGAGAGGAATGAAAGCAGATGTAGCTAAATTCATGTCTCAATGCCTAAATTGTCAGAGGGTAAAGGCTGAATGGCAAAGACCTGTAGGATTATTGCAGCCACTGCCAGAACCAGCATGGAAATGGGACTGCATCACTATAGACTTCATCACTGGGTTACCACTAACTCCCCTAGTAGTTGACGCTGTCTGGGTGATTGTAGATCATCTGACTAAGACAGCTCGCTTTATAGCTATACGACCACAGTATACCCTGTAGAGGTTAGCCAAGATATATGTGGATAATATTGTCAGATTACATGGTGTACCTGAAAGCATTATGCCCGATAGAGACCCACGCTTTACCTCAGAGTTTTGGGAAGGATTACAGAAGGCTATGGGTACCACGTTGAAATTCAGTACTGCATCCCATCCTCAGACAAACGGACTGTCGGAGCGTACCATTCAGATTTTAGAAGACATGCTTCGAGCCTGTGTTATTGATTTTAAGGGATCATGGGATGAGAAGCTACCATTGATCGAGTTCGCCTATAACAACAGCTATTAGGCTACTATACAGATGTCACCCTATGAAGCACTGTATGGTAGGAAGTGTCGAACTCCTTTGTTTTGGAATGAAGTTGGTGAACGGAGTATTGTTGGACCAGAATTTGTTGAAGAAACTTGTCGTGTAGTCGACATTATTAATCAAAGAGTTAGAACGGCTCAAAATATTAGAAACAGTATGCAGATACTCGACGTCGAGACCTTGAATTTGTCGAAGGTGATAAGGTATTCTTGAAAGTATCACCTATGCGAGGTTTAAAACGATTCAGACAGAAAGGGAAGCAAAGTCCAAGATATGTCGGGCCATATGAGATTCTAGCTAAACGTGGAAAAGTGGCGTATCAGTTAGCACTACCACCATCTATGTCAAGTGTGCATGATGTATTTCATATCTCATTAATGAAGAAGTACGTTAGAGATCCAACACACGTCTTAACAGTGGATCCACCAGATCTAACTGATGATTTGACATTCGAAGTAGCACCAACTGAAATCACCAGCCAAAAGATTCAACGTCTATGCAACCATGACATTTATTATGTTAAGGTCACCTGGAGGAGCCGAGATATAGAAGAGATCACATGGGAAGAAGAGAATGCAATGCGGAAGCAATACCCTCACCTTTTTTACTCGGAAGGTATGTGCAAATTTTGAGCATAAAATTTCTAATAAGAGGGGGGGAGTTGTAAGACCCGTATCGAACTAACTGGTCTTACCACCTTATACCAGGTCTACCTATCATGGTCGAGCCAAGTGGATCAAGTGCGTGAAGAAACCACAAGATCAGGTATGAATTCAACCCAAAAACAGTCAATTATGAGCGTGTGGTCACATGCCCAAACAGGTGTGACCAACCTTACCTCAAAAGAGTCCAACCCATGACTTTTAGTCATGGGGTTGGATGTTTTAAAAACATAGGGTCAACGGATTCTGCGACCCTACATCCGACCCTACGGAAACAGTCAGAAACCGAAATTAGAAAACCTTCCTAATTCGAAGGGGGGGTCTTTCCTAAACTCATTGGGGCTTATTATGGAGGGTTTTCCTCTATAAATAGGATGTCCCTTACCTCTTTCATCCTTTTAGAACCCTAATTGAAAGTGAGAGAAAGAGAAGAGAAGGAAGAGAAGGGAAATTGAAGAAGAAGATCAAGGAAGAGGAAAGTTCAGAGAAAACTCTAAATCTCAACAAACCTAAGGTATGAACCTAATTCCCTACATGAATTAAGAGCCTAGAATTGTTCATGAAAAAGATAGGATTAGGAGAAACCCAAATCATCCATCCATGGACAAATTCTAAGAGAATCCATGGAGGAAATCATTGTGGACAATAGATAGTGTGTAAAAATTATAGTTTTGAGCCATAGAACAATCATAGGAAAGACTATGAAGATAAGCCAAAGGATTTGAACATGAAGGAGTGGACTTAAGAGTGAAAGGTCGACCATAACACGTGTGGTCGCACGTAGGGTCGCATGATATTCGACCCCAGGAGACCCACACGTTCGACTACATGCCCTCGGGAAGATTCCAGGGAGGGTGTGGTCGCACGTAGGGTCAAAGTATGTCTGACCCCCCCTGCGACCCCACACCCTGTGGTCATAGAAACTGAGACCCCAAGTGCTACCCCACCTGCGACCCCTCAGTTTCTGTTAGTCTAAACTTAAGGGAATCAATTCTAATTAAAATCTATCAACTTGATTAGGTTTTTCAGTGATTTAAAAGTGATTCATAAAGCTTGGACGAGAATATACGATCAATCAAAGGTGAGGGAACAAGACCTAAACTAATTGACTAATAATAAACTGTTTTTGTTTATTAAGTCCAATGCCATGAATGATTCTATGCTTGTATGCGTGTATTGTGT
Organism: Protea cynaroides; assembly: GCA_028583415.1. Classification (NCBI taxonomy): domain Eukaryota; kingdom Viridiplantae; phylum Streptophyta; class Magnoliopsida; order Proteales; family Proteaceae; genus Protea; species Protea cynaroides. The sequence goes on along the minus strand of CM053274.1, from coordinate 54,369,912 downwards.
ATTTCACATGTCATTCAATATTCATGTTATTATTGTTCATGCATATTTAATTCAATTGATTTATAACATGATGATGATGATGATGCTAGGAATAGGCATGTGAATGTATGTGTGTGGTTAGTGTACTTGATGCGGGTGGAGCATCAGGGGGAGGACATGACACTGTGGTTCATCTTGGTCACCAGACTATAGCTCCTCAAGTCTTGTCCACTAACATCATCGTATCGCCATTACTTTAGCCGAACTATTACATCGTAGGGCATTAGGGGAGGTGGTCTCAGACCGTGTAGTCTCTGACTCTACCGGGGGGCCTTAGCTCTATCTCTATGGACGTATTGAGGGATGTTGGGGTGAGGCCTTGGATACACTATTTGGCACTAGGATTGGTTAGTTGCGAGCCAGTTTGCAAGCCCTCACCAATAGGGGCTTACGTATTGGTATGGGTAAGGCATCAAGGGAAGTGTGAAGCGGTGCGGTCCTAAGCACTTTAGCTCTATCCCTATTCCATGGTGGGTGCATGTGGGACATCAATGGTGTTTGATCCATTGGGTAGCTTAACACACTCATGTATAGAGGTGCGGTGGCCACCTATCCTTTCTATTTCACATTGCAAACTTATGAACCAGACCAAAGATATGAATTGAATGCATGCATATGTTTGTTGCATTGTTTTGTTTGCTCACTGAGCCATGATGTGTGCTCACCCTTTCGACGTCGAATATTTTTAATTGATGATGCAGATACCACTGTAGAAGACTATATGAATGCTTCGATGTTTGGACATGCTGCGGCAATGGATGCAGAAGCTATGATGGAGTCGCATGATTCGTCGTGCGAGTGTAACTCATGCGTCTTCGATTAGATTTATAGTTGGATTATTAAGAACATGTAATTGATTAATTTATTTTATTTTATGTCTTTATCATTTGGAGATAATTGGATAATTTATTTATTTATCACCGTTAGACTCTTAGTTCATTAAATATTAAAGACTTCCGCTATTGTGTATTTATTCTGATTATGGTTATGGATGTGTATGGTTTAAGTAAACGGACATAGCCTATTCGAGATCCTGGTTGAACCGTTGGTTTATTGACGGTTCATCACCCCATGGTGGGGGTCGATGGATGTTCGACCCTCAATATGCGACCCTGAGGAATCACCAATTCTTCCCGAGAGTGGGGGTCGATGGGGGGTCGGAGGATGTCCAACCCAGGATGCGACCCCTGGTTCTCTGTCAAATCATCGAGAGCCGAGGGTCGATGCGGGGGTTGATGGGTTGGCCTTGTTCAATGTGGAGGGGGCTTTTGGTGATATGGGATGGCAGTTCTATTGTAATCTCCAAGTGGTGGGGGATTACAACAACGTTGAGAGGAATAGTGAGCTTAGGATCACTAGCTATGTCAAGGGAGTTGAGATTTCCTTTGACTATCGGCAGCTAGTGGACTTGCTGGGTATCTCATATGACGGCTCCTTTGTATTCTGTGCCCCGAGAGAGCCCCAGTTCTTTTCATTACAGATGAAGGCTGAGATAGACCGTCAGCTCATCAGAGAGGATCGCTGGGAGATGAAAGCGAGTTACCTACGTTCATATCCACGGGTGTACTGCAAGATTATTCAGCACAACCTGATACCGTAGAGTGGACATTACGAGAGGGTCTCCCATTTGACCCAGTATCTACTATACTGCATATGCACTAGGCAGCCCGTCTGCCATCCCTATATCATCATGCGGATGATGATCAATGCCACGTTGCCCAGTCATACTGGAAACCTTCCTTATGGATGCATGATCACTACACTGCTTATCCGCCTGGGTGTTGATTTGCTGGATGAGAAGATTCAAGAGAAATCCTTCTCATCACCTCTGGATTGGGAGGCCATCTGTAAGATGGGCATGCGGGATGCCTAGGTCAAAGATGAGGAGAGGAATGCGATGATGTGCCCTCGCACTCGAGTGGAGATGGCTGACACTGAGGCAGCAACAGCAGTCGCTGGAGTAGGGGTTCATGGGGATGATGACGATCGTCTGTACATGGATGTGGATGCCATACCTCCTCCATCACCCACTCATGCTACAGGAGCCGGTCCTTCTTCTTCGGCTGGTCCTTCACATGCAGCTGGTCCTTCGTATGCACCTTCTGATGGCATGATGGGGATATTGCATGAGATACGAGAGGCTCAGCGCATGTCTGACCTAAGGATGGAAGAGCTTCTAGAGGCTCAGCACTTGTCTGATCAGCGGGTGGGAGAGCTTCTGGTTGCTCAGCGCATATCAGATCAGCGGGTGGGAGAGCTTAGGGATGCTCAGCGCGTAACTGACCAGTGGGTGGCTGATCTCACAGCTAGTCTCCAGACGACCCAGACTCAGATAGCTTGGTTGACTAAAGTCTATGCTGAGGACTATGATAGAGACCGTGAGGCATCGCCTCCCCCATCACCTCTAGTTCTGCTAAGGTAATGGCGATACGCTGATGTCAGTGGACGAGACTTGAGTTAGAGATAGAGCTAGAGTGCTAAGGCCCAGCCTATGACACCCCCCTGATACTCGCTCGCATCAAGCACACCAACCACACACATACATTCACACGCCTAATCCTATCATCATCATCATCATCATCATCATCATGTTATAAACAATAATTTAAATATGCATGAACAGTAATAATAGAAATATTGGATGACATGTTGAATGCACATAACAAGCATACACGCATAGAATCAGTCATGGCATTGGACTCAAGAAATAAAACAGTTTATTATTAACCAATTAGTTTTGGTCTTGTTCCCTCACCTTTGCTTGATCGTAGATCCTCTCTCAAGCTTTAAGAATCAACTAAATATCACTATTATATCACTAGAAGACCTAATCAAGTCGATAGAATTTAATTAAAATTAATTCTAATTTTAAAAAGCTTAATGTTAACTGGGGGTCGATGCCAGGGTCAGAGGTCCCATCGACCATGGGTGCTACCACCCACATTCTGGACTTCTCGAACACTGGGGGTCGATGTTACGGTCTGGTAGGGACAATTCTCCATCGACCCCCCGTGCGACCCCCCATGGGTTTAGTCAAAATTTTCATCCTACAGTCCATTCTTTCGTGTTTGGGTCCTATGGCTTGCTTCTATAATCCATTCCATACATGTTCTATGGTTTAGAACCATAGTTTATTCACCTCCATGGTTTTAATGATCTCCCCCATGGTTTTCCATTGAAACCTAACCATGGGTGGATGATTTGGGTTTCTCCTAGATCATTCCCTCTTCACTATTTATTCTAAGGTCTTAAGAAGTACATGAAGATAGTATCCATACCTGAGAATTAGGCTTGTTTCTCTGAACCTTCTCTTTGATCTTCTTATCCTTCTCTTCTCTTTCTCTCAATTCAATTAGGGTTCTAAAAGGAGTGAAAGAGGCTTGGGGGCATCCTATTTATAGAGTAGAAACTCCCAAAATAAGTCTCATTGAGATTAGGAAAGAATCCCATTGAAATTTGGAAAGTTCCTAATTCATGGTTTCTGTCGGCAGACTAGGGGTCGATGAGGGGGTCGGAGATCCCGTCGACCCCTAGTTCTAAATTGTCCGACCCCCGGTCAGAAACTTAGGGTCTGACTTTTTATATTGGGGGGTCCGACCCTGCCTAGCTGGGTGTGCGACCCTCCCCCCTATTTTAGTGTTTTTGGGTCAGTTTAATACCTGGGATCATTGTCTCCTTGACGTACTTGGTCCATTTGGCTCGACCATGATGGGTAGACCTGGTTCAAGGTTGTAAGACCGGGTTAGTTCAATACGGGTCTTAAATGAGGCCTTAGTTACATTTGGATGGCATTAGGATTGATTAGTTGTGAGCCTAGTTTACAAGCCCTCGCCAGCATGGGCTTACGTGCTAGTATGGGTAGGGCATCAGGAAAAGTGTTGGCGGTGTATGATCCGAACACTTTAGCTCTATCTCTATTCCATGGTGGGTGCATGTGGGATGGCAATTGTCACACCCTAATTCTGGACTAACCAATGGTGTGATGAACCATCATGAAAATCAACAGTTCAAACTAGGATCTCTAGAGGCTATGCCAACCATGTTAAACCAAAACACATTCTATAATAATAATCAGAGTAATAAATAGCGAAAGTTTTATTAATAATAAACTGAGAGTCTACAATGATAATTAAATATTTAACAAGTTATCTTCACGTAACCAAAACATAATTAATACTGATTACAAGTATCACAATACAAAAGTTAACCACTAAGCGTAAACATAGTTGAAACACTAGCTTGACGAGCCATATTCGTCCTCCACAACTTGCACATCCATAGCCGCTGCATATCCACATGTTGACGTATTCATATAATCTTCAATCGTAACACCTGCAACATCAGAAACTAAAAAGAATTACGTGCGGGAGGGTTAGCTCTCCAACTTGAGCTCAGTGAGTAAACAAAATAATTCAACAAACGTATGCATGCATTCAATTCATATCTTTGGTTTGGTTTATAAGTTTGCAATGTGCAATAGAAAGGTTTGGTGGCCGTCGCACCTCTATACACGAGTGTATAAATCTGTCCAATGGATCAAACACCATTGCCGTCCCACATACACCCACCATGGAATAGAGATAGAGCAAAAGTGTCCGGATCAAACACTGCCAACACTTCCCCTGATGCCCTACCCAAACCAACACGTAAGCCCCTATTGGAGAGGGCTTGCAAACTAGGCTCGCAACTAACCAATCCTAATGCCAGTGTATCCAAGGCCTCAGCCCAGCATCCCTCAATATGTCCATAGAGATAGAGCTAAGGCCCCGCGGCAGAGTCATAGACCATACGGTCCGAGACCACCTCCCCTAATTCCCTACGATGTAATAGTTCTGCTAAGGTAATGACGATACGACGATGTTAGTGGGAAAGACATGAGTAGAGATAGAGCTAGAGTCTAGTGACGAGGTCGAAGACCATAATGCCACGTCCTCCCTTGATGCTCCAATAGAATCCAACACACCAACCACACACATACATTCAGATGCCTATTCCTAGCATCATCATCATCATCATGTTATAAATAAACGAAATTAAATATGCATGAATAGTAATAGTATGAATATTGAATGACATGTAAGATTCACATTACAAGTATACAAGCATAGAATCAATCATGGCATTGGACTCAATAAAAATAAACAGTTTGTTATTAATCAATAGGTTAGGTCTTGTTCTCTCACCTGTTAGCAATACTCGATCTCCTTCCAAGCCTTGAAATTCTCTTTGAATTGATTTAGCAACCAAAAAGTTCTGTGAATTTATGTTAGGGTTCATATGTGACATGTTACAGTAGTCAAAAATCAAAACAGAGCACTAATAGGTGTCTGATTGGTCTTATGGTCTCATACTGTATCGACCTTACTGCCTACGGTCAATACCCTATGGTCGCATATGCTGCAACTGTAGCTACGACCATATGGTTTCTGAAATCTTCTCGAATGCCTATGGTCGATCCCTTGGTCATGCTGGTCATGCTATGGTCGATCGTAGCTGAGACCTTGAAATTTTTGGTCACAGACTATATGCAATTTGAGTTCTTCCTGGGTTAATTCTTCTGATCTTCAATGGGGTTTATTCTAAGGTTATCCTATGACCATCATTAGTAGTTTCTTATCAAACCTAATCATCAAATTCACTCCTCATGGTTCTCCTTGGGATTTTCTCAAGGAAATCACATAGATCATGATAGGTTGATATTGTCTATCTTCCATAGAATTCTTATTCCTTAGAGTTTACATCTCCAGAGATTCGTTTCATACCTTTGCCTGTGATAGAGAGCCAATCTCTTCTCAATAAATTTCTCTCCTTAGCTTTTTCTTCTTCCCCTCTCTTTCTCTAGGGTTTACTAATGTTCTAAACGAGTAAAAAAGGGCTGAGGGGCGTCCTTTATATAGAGGAAAACTCTCCATATAGAGTCCTCTTTCAATTAGGAAAGCAATCCCTTAATTTAGAAAAGTTTCTAAAATTCAGAGTCTGATCTGGGGTCTCATGATCGATCATACGATCGCATAAACCGTCGATCATAGGATCAAAATCATCGACTGTGGGATTCCAGATTTGAGATTTTTCTTCCCTTCCTTATGGTTGACCATACCTACCCAGGTATGCGACCTTAGGTATATTTTTAGTGTTTTTAACGGGATTCTCATACCTGGTTTGTGATCTATCTTCACATGCTCGGTCCACTTGGTCTAAGAATGATGGAAAGACCTGACACGACATGGTTAAACCAAGTTAGTGGAGTGTGGGTCTTACAACTCCCCCCTCTTATATAAATTTCATCCTCGAAATTTACACATACCTTCCGAGTCGAATAGGTGAGGATATTGCTTCCGCCTAGTGTTCTCTTCTTCCCATGTAACTTCTTCTACATTTTAGCTTCTCCAAGTAACCTTAATGTAGTAAATGTCACAGTTGCGAAGACGTTGCACCTTCCAGCTAGTGATCTCAAAAGGTACTACTTCGAACGTCAAATCTTCAGTCAAATCTGGTGGATCCGTTGTTAACACGTGTGTTGGATCTCCAACGTACTTCTTCAATTGTGAGACATGGAATATATCATGTACACTAGACATTGATGGTGGTAGTGCTAACTAATATGTTACTTTTCCACGTTTATCTAAAACTTCATAAGGTCCAATATATCTGGGACACTGCTTTCCCTTCTGTCTAAACCTTTTCAAACCTCACATAGGAGATATTTTCAGAAATACCTTATCACCTTTGGTGAATTCGAGATCTCTGCGTCGATTATCTGCATATTGCTTCTGACGGTTCTGAGCTATTCGGACTCTTTCCTTGATAATGTCGACTACTCGACAAGTCTCTTTAACAAACTCTAGTCCAACAATACTCCGTTCTCCAACTTCATTTCAAAATAAAGGAGTTCGACATTTCCTACCATACAGTGCTTCATAGGGTGACATCTGTATAGTCGCTTGATAGTTGTTCTTATAAGCGAACTCAATCAATGGTAATTTCTCATCCCATGATCCTTTAAAATCAATGACACAAGCTCGAAGCATGTCTTCTAAAATCTGAATAGTACACTCCAACTGTCCATCTGTCTGAGGATGGAATGCAGTACTAAACTTCAATGTTGTACCCATAGCCTTCTATAATCCTTCCCAAAACTTTGAGGTAAAGCGTCGGTCTCTGTCGGACACAATGCTTTCAGATACATCATGTAATCTGGCAATATTATCCGCATATAGCTTAGTTCGCAGCTCCAAAGCACACCAAGGTCGTATAGCAATGGAATGAGCTATCTTCATAAGGCAATCAATAATCAGCTAAACTACGTCAACTAATCTGGGAGTTAGTGGTGTACCGGTGACATAGTCCATTGTAATGCAGTTCCACTTCCAAACTAGCACCGATAGTGGTCATAGTAAGCCTGTTATTCTTTGTCTTTCAGCCTTTATTTGTTGACAATTCAGACACTAGAACATGCACTAAGCCACATCTGTTATCATTCCTCCTTACCAGTACAATCTCTTCAGGTCATGATACATATTGGTACTCCAGGATGTCCTGAATATAGAGTACAATGCGCTCTTATCATTATCCTCTTCATGATATCAGAGTCTTTACCTTTAGGTATTCAGAATCTACCTCTATATCTGAGTACCGTCTCCACATTCAAAGTAAGTCAGGGTTAGGTTATTCTTTCTCTAAATCTTCTTACACCGCTCTTAGATATAGATCTAACAAAATTACTACCTTTACTTTGTCTATCAAATTAGAGACGATCTTTAACGCTACAAATGTAAGCGATGAACTATTGCTCCATAAGTTCATCCATAAGTTCTCACTCAACTGGAACACCACGAGTTTTTATCATATGCGGCTCTTCCTCTAAATCTGAATCTATTGCTGTAGAACAGAAGGCGGCATTCATCATAGATCCTCCTTCTGGCTTCATTATTCCCCTTTTTACTCAAAGCTTTAGCTACCACATTAGCCTTGCTCAAGAAACACTGCGTTTCATGGTCTTAATCCCTTTGGAGTTCCAACCATCTCCTTAGCTTCATGTTCAACTCTTTCTGGGTGAAGAGATAAGTAAGACTCTTGTAATCCGATTTAATCTGAAATTCTTCTCTGTATAGATAATGTCTTCAAGTCTTGATTACATGAATCACAGTTGCTAACTCCAAATCATGAGTTGGGTGATTCTTTTCATGCTCTTTCAATTATCTTGAAACATATGCAATCACTTGTTTACCTTACATCAACCCGCATCCTAGACCCAATCCGGAAGCATCAGTGTGTATGGTAAAAGGTTCCCCTAGTGCCAAAACGATTAAGATGGGAGCTGATATCACCCTTGCTTTTAGAGTCTGGAAACACTCTTCACACTTGTCAGTCCAAATAAACTCATCTCCCTTCCTAGTTAGCTTGGTAAGAGGTATTGCAATCCTAGAGTGGTCCTCTATAAATTGTCTGTAATAGCCAGCTAAACCCAAGAAACTTCTGATCTTCGCAATGTTCTTAGGCATTTCTCACCTTACGATTGCTTCTATCTTACTAAGGTCCACTTTAATCCCTTTTGATGATGCTAGGTGATCCGAGAAGATCACTTTGTTTAATAAGTCTCATATTTCTTGGACTTGGCATAAAGCTTCTCCCTTCTTAGCTATTGTGAAGCTATTCTAAAATTCGTTATAGGGCTTTCTTCGTCTTTAGAATAAACCAATATATAATCTATGAAACTATGATCGACGTGTACGACATAACATGAAACACCCGGTTCATAAGCTCCATAAAATATGCTGGTGCATTGGTTAATCCCAATGATATACCCAGGAACTTATAGTGTCCGTACCTAGTCCTGGAAGTCGTCTTCAGATTGTCACTATCTTTAATCTTCAATTGATGATGCTCCATCCAAAGTCGATCTTAGGGAACACCTTTGCACTTCATAACTGATCAAACAAGTCCTCAATCCGTAACAATGGACATCAATTCTTTATGGTGAGCTTGTTCAATTTCTAGTAGTCTATACATAGCTGGACACTACCGTCCTTCTTCTTCACGAATAGCACTGGCGCTCTCTATGGAGAAATACACAGCTGATTAGGACCTTTGTTTAATAACTCCCATAGTTAAGTCTTCCATTCCTTCAACATCATAGAATCTATTTTATAGGTGCCTTTGACACAGGTATCGTCTTTGGTAACAAGTCGATGACGAAGTCGGTGGCACGATCAGATGGTAACCCAGGTAAGTCTCCTGGAAACACATCAAGAAATTTACGCATCACATCAATATCTTCCATCTATGGTGCTTCTTTGGTAATGTATACCACAAATACCATATATCCAACTCCTTTCTCTTCAAAGCATCTCTTCGCCTTTAGCATAAAGAGGATCAGCTTTCACTTCTTAGACAGTGCTTCCAATAAAAAGAAATTATGTGCCATGTTTACTCTTAAATGACAACCTCTTCTATGCACATCATAGCTTTGTAGAGTCTTGAGACAATCAATCCATCCTCAAGATGACGTCAAAGTCTGCCATCTCAAGTCGAACTGGGTTGCATCCAAATTTCGTTCATCCATACGATTTGGACATTGTTTATAACACTTACCCACTAGAACGTCTAGTCCAAAAGGGCTTGAACTATCAAAATTTGATTTAAAGGTCTTAATGAACACATTTAATCCCCTTTTATCTCTTAGTTTTTCAAAGACTATCGTTAATAATCTCATATCTTGAAAAACTCATTAGCTTATATTTCTTTTATCACTGCTGTTCTACCTTGATCTCTCTTTCATATACTTTGAAAAATATCTTTTGATTGTTACTTCATATCCCAAGTCTACCTATAAGCATTAGGGTATATGCTTATAAATTCATTAATTCAACCAAACTCTTTTGATCATTACTAAATCATCTCACTTGACATTGGGCATATAACTCAGTATTACTTGTACTAATCTGAATACTATCAATGCCATGATTTTTGATTTCATACTTGCATCCAGTCTTAGATATGCCTTTAGAAATCTTCTTCCTTGTCAAACTTCATACCGATATAGCCATCTTTAATTCTATTCGAGCGCTATCTACTATTCACTAGCCGCTCTTGATAGTTCTCACTTCTTGCTTATGCACTCTTTTACAAACCATGAATCCTATCCATCCATCCAGCAATCTCAAAATTGATTCTCTATTACTTCATCTGAGATTTCTTGGCTATAGAATTTAATCTGAATTCAATCGTTTTACCTTCAATAATTCCCTTATTAAGTAAGTATCTTTATCAAATAAGATCGAGAAATGTAAGAATCAGAATGTTTATACAAAAGCGATTTACTTCCTTCTTACGAATTTAGTATGATGACGAACACTTGTTTTATCTAGTGAACTTCAGTTTAAAGGATCAGGAGTAAAGCTATGGTAATCGAACCAACAACCAAGGACCGTTAGTTGCAAGGTGGCTCAAATACATGGAAGTAGAGGTTCTACAACGCTTAACCTCATGGTTTATAGGTTCTATTGATTATATAATGCCATTGGTCAAGGCATTACAGGAGTAAATCTGGAGAAAGTTTTAGTACATCAATAAATCAGGTATAAATCAGAAATATGTACGTTCAAAATGATTAAACCTTTAACTGTTCATTTAGTTGATATCTCTATTCATGTTATTGATCATGAGAGTAGCTTAGATTGGTATAAACAGGACTAATACTAAAGAAACAATATTTATAACTCCAATTGACAGGTTGAATTTAGAAGGTATCCTATCAAGGCACGAGAATTAAAAGTCAAGTATGTGCATCCTCTATAATCATAAGAGTAAGAAATGATGCACCACGTCCTATATAAACCTATCTATAAACCACGTCCATTGCCATCCCACATGCACCCACCATGGAATAGAGATAGAGCTAAGTGTCCGGATCAAACAGCGCCAACACTTTCCCTGATGCCCTACCTATACCAACATGTAAGCCCCTACTGGCGAGGGCTTAGAAACTGGGCTCGCAACAAACCAATCCTAATGCCAAATAGTGTATCCAATGCCACACCCCAGCATCCCTTAATACGTACATAGAGATAGAGTTAAGGCCCCTCGGCAGAGTCAGAGACTACACAGTCTGAGACCACCTCCCCTGATGCCCTATGACGTAATAGTTTTGCTAAGGTAATGGCGATACGATGATGTTAGTGGGCAAGACTTGAGTAGAGATAGAGCTAGAGTATGGTGACGAGGTCAAAGACCACCATGCCACGTCCTCCTCTTGATGCTCCACTCGCATCCAACACACCAATCACACATACACACATTCACATGCCTATTCCTAGCATCATCATCATCATCATGTTATAAATAAACAGAATTAAATATGCATGAATAGTAATAGCAAGAATATTGGATGACATGTGAGATTCACATTACAAGCATACAAGCATAGAATCAATCATGGCATTGGACTCAATAAAAATAAATAGTTTGTTATTATCCACTTAGTTTAGGTCTTGTTCCCTCACCTATTAGCAATACTCGATCTCCTTCCATGTCTTGAAATTCTCTTTCAATCAATTTAATAACCTAAACGTTATAGAATTTAAGTTAGGGTTCATATGTTACATGTTACAGTAGTCGAAAATTGAAATAGAGCACTGATATGTGTCTGATAGGTCTTATGGTATCATACTGAATCGTTTACTGCTTATGGTCGATACCCTACAGTCGCATATGGTGTGACTGTAGCTACAACCTTGGGATTTCTAGTCACAGACTACATGCAATTCGAGTTCTTTCAGGGTCAAGTCCTCTGATCTTCAATTGGGTTCATTCTAAGGTCATCCTTTGACCATCATTTGTAGTTTCTTATTAACCCTAATCATCAAACTCACTCCTCATGGTTCTCCTTGGGATTTTCTCAAGGAAATCACATGGATCATAATAGGTTGATATTGCATATCTTCCATAAAAGTCTTATTCCATAGAGTTTACATCTCCAGGGATTAGGTTCATACATTTGCTTGTGATAAAGAGGCAATCTCTTCTCAGTAAATTCCTCTCTTTAGCTTTTTCTTCTTCTCCTTCTCTTCTTTTTTTTTCTTCCCTCTCTCTCTCTCTAGGGCTTACTAATGTTTTAAAAGAGTGAAAAAGGGCTGAGAGACGTCCATTATATAGAGGAAAACTCTCCATATAGAGTCCTCTTTAAATTAGAAAATAAATCCCTTAGTTTAGAAAAGTTTCCAAAACTCAGAGTCTGACCTGGGGTCTCACAGTCGATGGCTACAGTCGCAGAACCCATTGATCGTATGGTCAAAATCATCGACCGTAGGGTCCTGGATCTATGATCTTCATTCTTACCATATGGTCGACCATACCTACCCAGGTATCTGACCATACGCATACAGTTTTGGCTGTTGAGTTAATTTTTATACCTGGTTTGTGATGCATCTTCACACGCTCGGTCCACTTGGTCCAGGAATGATGGGAAAACCTGACACGACACGATTAAACCAAGTTAATGGAGTGCGGGTCTTACAACTCCCTCCCCCCTCTTATATAAATTTTGTCCTCGAAATTTGCACATACCTTCCAAGTTGAATAGGTGAGGATATTGCTTCCGCATAGCATTCTCTTCTTCCCATGTAATTTCTTCTACATTTTAGCTTCTCCAAGTAACCTTCACATAGTAGATGTCACGGTTGCGTAGACGTTGCACCTTCTGATTAGTGATCTCAAAAGGTACTACTTCGAACATCAAATCTTCAGTCAAATCCGGTGGATCTGTTGTTAACACATGTATTGGATCTCTGACGTACTTCTTCAATTGTGAGACATGGAATATATCATGTACACTGGACATTGATGATGGTAGTGCTAACTGATATGCTACCTTTTCACGTCTAGCTAAAACTTCACAAGGTCCAATATATCTGGGACACAGCTTTTCCATCTGTCTGAACCTTTTTAAACCACGCATAGGAGATATTTTCAGAAATACCTTATCACCTATGGTGAATTTGAGATCTCTACGTATATTATCTGCATATTGCTTCTGACGGTTCTGAGCCACTCGGACTCTTTCCTTGATAATGTCGACTACTCGACAAGTCTCTTCAACAAACTCTGGTCCAACAATACTCCGTTCTCCAACTTCGTTCCAAAATAAAGGAGTTCGACATTTCCTACAATATAGTACTTCATAGGGCGACATTTGTATTGTAGCTTGATAGCTATTGTTATAAGCGAACTCAATGAATGGTAATTTCTCATCCCATGATCCTTTGAAATCAATTACACAAGCTCGGAGCATGTCCTCTAAAATTTGAATAGTACGCTCTGACTCTCCGTCTGTTTGAGGATGGAATGCAGTACTAAACTTCAATGTTGTACCCATAGCCTTCTGTAATCTTTTCTAAAACTTTGAGGTAAAGTGTGGGTCTTTGTCAGACACAATGCTTTCTGGTATACCATGTAATCTGACAACATTATCCACATACATCTTAGCTAACCTCTTTAGTGTATACTGAGATCATATAGCTATGAAACGAGATGTCTTAGTCAAACGATCTACAATCACCCAAACCGCGTCAACTACTAGGGGAGTCAATGGTAACCCGGTGATGAAGTCTATAGTGATGCAGTCCCATTTCCATGCTGGTTTTGGCAGTGGCTGTAAAAATCCTGTAAGTCTTTGCCTTTTAGCCTTTACCTGCTGACAATTTAAGCATTGAGACACAAATTTAGCTACATCCGCTTTCATTCCTCTCCACCAATATAGTTTCTTCAGATCATGATACATCTTTGTACTTTTAGGATGTACCGAATAAGTGGTGGTGTGGCCTTCCTTCATTAGTCTGTGTCTAATATCCAAGTCTTCATTTTTAGGAACACATACTCATTTTTAGGAACATATACTCTCCCTTTGTATCTTATTACTTTCTCAGAATCCAAGGTGAGGTCAGGTTTAGTCCTACCTTTTTCAAGTTCTTCTTGCACCGTTCTTAGATAAGGGTCTGATTGAATAGCTGTTTTCACTTCGTCTAATAGATCAGGTACAATCTTCAATGTAGCAAACATGTTTGAGAATAGATGAATAAACCCTTGGTCAGTTGATTCATTCGAAATATTAATAACAAATTACTCATTATCGTAATTAAATACTCTTCCTGTGACACATACTACAGCATTTGTACTAGCTTCTTCTTGGGATTTTATCATAGCTTTCCTGCTTAGTGTGTTAGCAACTACATTAGCTTTTCCGATATGATACTAGATATTGTAATCATAATCCTTCAGTAATTCCAGCCATCTCCTCTGTCTCATGTTTAACTCCTTCTGATTAAAAAGGTGTGTGAAACTCTTATGATCTGATTTAATCTGAAATTTCTCTCCATACAAATAATGTCTCCATATCTTGACAGCATGTACCACCGTTGCTAATTCCAAGTTATGAGTGGGATAGTTCTTCTAATGTGTCTTCAGTTGTCTTGAGGCATACGCAATTACTTATTTTCTTTGCATAAGCACACATCCCAAACCTAACCTAGACGCATCGGTGTACATGGTAAATGGTTGTCCTGGGATCGAAATAGTCAAGATGGGAGCTGATATCAATCTAGCCTTCAATGTTTGGAAACACTCTTCACATTTATTGGTCCAAACAAATTTTTCTCCTTTCTTTGTCAGGCTGGTGAGAGGTACAGTGATTCTAGAGTAATCTTCCATGAATCGTCGATAGTAACCAGCTAAACCTAAGAAACTTCTTATTTTCGCAACATTCTTAAGTGCTTCCCATTTTACAATGGCTTCAATATTGCTGGGATCCACTTTGATTCCTTCAGCAGATACAACATGGCCTAAGAAAGAGACTTCATTCAACCAAAACTCACACTGAGTAAATTTTGCGTAAAGCTTCTCTTTTCTTAGTCACTGCAAAGCAGCTCTTAGATTTATGATATGAGTTTCTTTGTCCTACGAGTAGACTAGTATGTCATCAATAAATACAATAATTGACATATCCAACTTATCATGGAATACCCGATTCATGAGTTCCATAAAAGTTATGGGTGCATTAGTCAATCCAAAAGACATGACCAAAAATTCATAATGTCTATATCTAGTTCTGAATGCTGTCTTCAGAATATCACCTTCCTTAATCTTCAACTGGTGGTATCCTGACCGAAGATCAATTTTGGAGAACACTTTGGCACCTTGCAATTGATCGAACAAGTCATCGATCCGAGGCAACGGGTATCGATTATTGATTGTAACCTTATTCAATTCTCGATAGTCTATACACAGTCGAATGCTACCGTCCTTCTTTTTCACGAACAATACTGGCACTCCCCATGGTGATATGCTGGGTATGATATAACCCTTGTCCATTAATTCTTGTAACTATACCTTTAGTTCCTTCGGTTCAGTAGGAGCCATTCGATACGGTGCTTTCGATACTGGTGCGGCTCTGGGTATAAGATCTATAACGAACTCTGTCGCTTGGTCAGGTGGTAGTCCTGGTAGTTTCTCAGAAAATACATCCAAAAATTCATGCACAACTTCAATATCCTCCATTCGTGGAGCTTCCTTGGTGAGGTCGACCATAGATACTAGATACCCAATTCCTCCTTTCTCAAGGCATTTTCTAGCCTTTAATGCAGAGAGAATGAGTTTTCGTTTACAGGAAAGTTTGGTTCCCACAAAACTAAACTCTGCTCCTTCCTTGTCTTTAAATGTCAGTTTCTTTTCCACACATAATAGGTTTGCGGAGTGCCAAGCTAACTAATCCATTCCCAAGATAACGTCAAAGTTTACCATCTCGAGTTGAATTAAGGTTGCATCCAAAATCTTCTCATCGATAAGAACTGGACATGGTCCATAACCTTTGTCTAGTTCCACTTCTATTCCCATAGGTGATCGTACAAGAAGTTTGCAGTCTAAAGGTCTGAGGGGTAGATTTAACTTCTTTTCAAATGACACAGACATAAAAGAATGAGTAGCTCCAGAGTCAAAGAGTACTCTGGCGGGTATGCCATTAATAGGTACGATACCTGTGATTTTCTTCTTATATTAATCTATATGCTCACACAAGGTAGTACAAAACAAAAGATTCAGGTCATACCTATGACCACTTCAAGCGATGCGATAGCATCCTCAGAAGTAACTACATAAACTTTTCCTTGCTGTAGCTGCTTCCTTGGCTTAGGACACTCTCTTGAATAATGTCCTACTTGATCGCAATTGAAGCATTTGACTCCAGCATTACTTTTCTTCTGTTGAGTTTGGGCTGTCGGAGTAGTCTTGGCTACAGCATTGAAGCCTTGAGTATGGAAGAGTTTAAATGTCTTTGAGTTCCCTCTGTTGTATGAGTTTTCATTGGGCTTCTTTATACCTCTGTTCTGAGCAAAATAAATTTTCCTCTGGCTCGATTCCAGTACTTGAGCAATCTGTACTGCTTCGTTATATATTTTCTTTTCCAATCTCAATACATGCTCACGGATGCTTCCCCTAAGTCCCATAACAAACCTTTGGATTTTGGTATTTTCCTTATGCATGCTAGAGGGAGCAAAGAAAAATAGTTCTTCATAACACTGTTGACATGCGTCTACAGTCATCTGTCCCTGATATAGAGTCAGAAACTCCTTTTTCATTTGATCTCTGAAACTCCTTAGAAAATACTTCTCGAAGAAAGCTTCTTTATAAATAACCCATGTCAGTTGGGCGTGCTTTGTTAACCGATAACTTCTAGTTGATTTCCACCAGTGTTGTGTGTCACCTTTCAACATAAATGTGGCACATAATACCTTTTCTTCTTCATTTATAGTCATCATCATAAAGTTTCATTCCATCTCATCGATCCATTGAGCTGGCCACAACGGATCTGATGGCTTGTCTATGAATTCCTTCGGCTTCAACTTTAGGAAATGCTTTATCAATCTAGAATGATCAAGCTGATACTGTGCATATGCCCCATACATAGGCGGTTGGTACTGATAATTATCTTGGTTATACCCGCCTTGAGTTGTTTCAGGGTTTTGCACTTAGCCTTGTACTGCTGGTGTTTGCGGTGCTTGAGGTACAGTGTTGCTACCACTAGGTGTCGTACTAGCTTGTCCTGCAGGTAGAGATGTTGTGTTTGCAACTGAAAAAGTAATTCCCATAGCAGCTTGCATGTTGGCTTTCATTTGCTATATATGTTGCATTTGTTGTACCAAATTCATCACCACAGTAGCCAAATCCATAGGTGGTATAGGTAAATTGGTTAGGTTGGCTTGGGTGTGAACATTCTGAGGTGTAGCATTCTGAGCTTTAATATTTCCTTCCTACCCATGCTGACCTTCATTGTCGTTGGTCTCCTTAGGTGGTGGAGATGGGTTTGCATTTTGTCTCCTTCTACTTACTCTACGCCCAGCCATTTAAACTCTTGGTTGATGTGTTATTGGAAAAGCTACACAGGTGAAACAAAATAGAGTGGTGGTATTGGGTTAGTCTAATAATGGAAAGCGAGAAAAGAACCTAATCAACAGGTAAAAGTTTGAACAGAATTAAAATGCAGACAACAATCAGTTATACGGTCGATGGCCTACGGTCGCATGTTGTGCGACCATAGGTGCGACCATCAAATCACTGGCAACTTACCGAGACCCTATGGTCGATCATACAATCGATGGTTTTTGTCGAATTGTGCGATCGTAAGATCCTAATCAGGTTTTAAAACCTGTTTTTGAGATTTTTCCCTCCCATTCTCCTTTCCTTTCCTACGGTCACAACTCAACTCACCACCACTGAGTTGCTACAGTGTAAACCTTACGAATTTGGTGATTCTTTCATCGATCCACAATCTCCATTCCATTCCTCGAGTTATGTTCTCTACTCTTTCTCCTTTTTAAGCTTTCATACATAGGTTTTGCTCCATTTATAGGGTTTTCTTCAAATTAATATTTTTTTGATCGTAAAAATTTGATTTTTATTGGGGGTTTTTGCTATTGGCTACCCAATGGACGAAAGTCCTTAAGAAAATTCAAGTTTTATCGGTTATTTTAGTTGAAACTTGAAAATTCTCATTTTTGACCTAAATTTTGGGGGGTTTTCCCAATTGTCAAAATTTCTTCAAATTCGACATACCTAGTTAAAATTTCTGATTGAATATGCCTTGCAGGATGGTTTGGGACCTATGTAAGTCCTCCTACCCAAAATTTGGGAGGAAAGTAAGGCTTTTCCCATTTTAAGTCGTTATGTTGTCAAATTTTTAAATTTATCTAACTTGTTTTTCTTATTTTTGTCTCTTGCAGTTATCATGGTTCGTACTAAGGTTCCTTAAGTTCATGACCCACATCGCTTTAGGTCCATGGAAGCAGAAACACAATACCCTTGGTTTAATAAAAAGAAGGTGGAAGGGGGTAGATGTGTTAACTTAGCCCATTTAGCCCTATTTGATGTGAAAAGGGCGTTTGGTGATATGGGCTGACTTTTAGTGATTCTGTACGAGGCTTGCACTCGCTCGGACTTCGTCAAGCAGTTCTACTGTTACCTTCAGGTGGAGGGTGACCTAAAGGATGTGGACAAGGGTAGAGAGCTTTGGATCACCAGCTGGGTCAAAGGGGTTCCGATCTCTTTCAACTATTAGGAGTTGGCCGATCTCTAAGGCATCTCAAATGATGGTTAGTTGGTTTACTGTGCACCCAGGGAGCCATAGTTTCTGTCTACACATGTGCGTGCAGAAATAGATAACAAAATTCTTTAGGATGACCACTGGGAGATGAAAGCAGTCAACCTGTGTCTAGAACCACGGGTCTACTATAAGATTATCCAGCATAATCTTATTCCCCAGGGTGGACACTACGAGATGGTATTACAGCTGACTCAGTACCTACTGTACTGTATCTATACTAGGCAGCCTGTCTACCTCCCATATATTATTCTTCGGACTATACACAGAGCTACGTTGCTTGACACGGGAGGTAACTTGCCCTATGGACGACTGATCTCCACCCTACTCACTCGTCTACAGGTGGAACTAGTGGATGAGAGGATCTTTGAGGACACCTTTTCAGCTGACCTTGATTGGGAGGCCATCAACATGATGGGCATGAGAGAGATACAGGTCAGTGATGATGAATGGAATGCTATGAGACATCCTCTCACTCGGGTAGCTGCAGCAGATGCAGAACCGACAGCAACAGCAACAGCAGAGGCACACGAGATTGATGATGAAGAGGATGATGATTGGATGTACATGGATGTGGATGCCATCCATCCCCCATCACCATAGCATTCTATTGGAGTTGGCCCTTCTCAGACTTCTCATTCAGCTGGCTCTTCACGCCCACCATCAAATGATATGATGGGGCTGTTACGTGAGGTTCGAAAAGCTTAGTGCGTGACTAATATGAGGGTAGGAAAGATCCTAGCTGCTCAACGTTCTACAGACCAATGGGTAGTTGATCTGGCAACTAGTCTACGAGCAACTCAGACTCAAGTGGCCCGGCTCGCGAGAGTATATGCTGAGGACTATGATAGAAATCGTGAGGCATCTCCTCCTCCAGCACCTCTAGCTCCATGATATCATTTATTTCTTTTTCTCATTTATTTTATAGAGTAATTGTCTGAATTTGTAAACCATACTCTAATTTGGATGTATCTTGTCTTACTCCCATTTGGATATATATATATATATATATATATATAATTAGTTTTCCATTTACATATGTGCATTATTCTCTTTCTAAGTTTATGTCTCATACAACACAGGTTCTTATGGTGTGTTCTTATTACAACTTTTAATTTTTATCCTAACTCAGTTCATGACTCATGAGGAAGTAGTTAGGTCAATGGGTAGAACCTACGTAGCTCTGATACCAAGTTGTCACACCCTAATTCTCGTCTAACCAGATTAGTGTGATGAACCGCCAATAAACCAATGGTTCAACAGGGATCTCGTATAGGTCATACCCACCATATCAAACCACACACACATTCTACGGTAATAATCAGAGGTAATAAATAAATAAGCAGAAGTTTTACAGATAATGAACTGAGTGTCTAACAATGATAACAAATAATTAATCCGATTATCTCCAAAACTCAAGACATAAACATAATTAATCTATTACATGTTCCAATAATCAAATATAGCTAAACTAATCGAATATTCACTGGTTGCACTCGCATGATGAATCATGCGCATCTTCAATAGCTTCGTGTCCATACATTGGCGCATTCATATATTTTTCAATAGTAGGACCAGCATCATCAATTAAAATATTCGACATCGAAAGGGTGAGCACACATCATGGCTCAGTGACCAAACAAAATAATGCAACAAACATATGCATGCATTCAATTCATATCTTTGGCCAGGTTTTTAAGTTTGCAATGTGCTATAGAAAGGTTTGATGGCTCCCGCACCTCTATACACAAGTGTGTGAATCCACCCAATGGATCAAATACTATTATCGTCCCACATGCACCCATCATGGAATAGAGATAGAGCTAAAGTGTCCGGATCAAACACCGTCAACACTTCCCTTGATGCCCTACCCATACCAACACGTAAGCCCCTGCTGGTGAGGGCTTGCAAACTGGGCTCGCAACTTACTAATCCTAATGCCAAATAATGTATCCAAGGTCTCACCCCAGCATCCCTCAATACGTCCATAGAGATAGAGCTAAGGCCCATCGGCAGAGTCAGAGACCACACGGTCCGAGACCACCTCCCCTGATGCCCTACGACGTAATAGTTCTGCTAAGGTAATGGCGATACGACGATGTTAGTGGGCAAGACTTGAGTAGAGATAGAGCTAGAGTCTGGTGACGAGGTCAAAGATCACCATGCCACGTCCTCCCCCTGATGCTCCACTCACATCCAACATACCAAGCACACACATACATTCACATGACTATTCCTAGCATCATCATCATCATCATGTTATAAATAAACAGAATTAAATATGCATGAAAGTAATAGTAGAAATATTGGATGACATGTGAGATTAACATTACAAGCATACAAGCATAGAATCAATCATGGCATTGGACTCAATAAAAATAAATAGTTTGTTATTATCCAATTAGTTTAGGTCTTGTTCCCTCACCTGTAAGCAATACTCGATCTCTTTCCAAGTCTTGAAATTCTCTTTCAATCAATTTAACAATCTTAAAGTTATTTGAACTTAGGTTAGGGTTCATATGTAACATGTTACAGTAGTCAGAAATCAAAATAGAGTATCGATATGTGTCTGATTGGTCCTATGTTCTCATACTGTATCGACCTTACTACCTACAGTCGATACCCTACGGTCGCATATGGTGCGACCACAGCTGCGACCTTGGGATTTTTGTTCACAGACTACATGCAATTCGAGTTCTTCCTGGGACAAGTCCTCTGATCCTCAATTGGATTTATTCTAAGGACATCCTATGGCCATCATTAGTAGTTTCTTATTAACCATAATCATCAAACTCACTCCTCATGGTTCTCCTTGGATTTTCTCAAGGAAATCGCATGGATCATAATAGGTTGATATTGCATATCTTCCATAGAAGTCTTATTCCATAGATTTTACATCTCCAGGGATTAGGTTCATACCTTTGCCTGTGATAGAGAGCCAATCTCTTCTCAGCAAATTCCTCTCCTTAGCTTTTTCTTCTTCTCCTTCTCTTCCTTCTCTTCCCTTCTGTCTCTCTCTCTAGGGCTTATTAATGTTCTAAAAGAGTGAAAAAGGACTGAGGGATGTCCTTTATATAGAGGGAAACTATCTATATAAAATCCTCTTTCAATTAGAAAAGAAATCTCTTAGTTTAGGAAAGTTTTCAAACTCAGAGTCTGACCTAGGGTCTCACGGTCGATGGCTACGGTCGCAGAATCAGTCGACCATAGGGTCAAAATCATCGACCATAGGGTCCTGGATCCGTGATCTTCATTCTTACCATATGGTCGACCATACCTACTCAGGTATCCGACCGTATGCATACAGTTTTGGGTGTTGAGTGGATTCTTATACCTGATTTTTTATCCATCTTCACACGCTCGGTCCACTTCGTCCAGAAATGATGGGTAGAACTGGCACGACATGGTTAAACCAAGTTAGTGGAGTGTGGGTCTTACAATACCCCTCTTGAAAGCAATGATGAAAATCTTCCACCTAGAGAAGGGTTAACTGCAACATCTAATTTAGTTGAAACCTAACCCACCACCAATGTGGGATGGCCATCTCAAATAGAGACTATCCTCCCACTACCTGAGGTTACCCTTGAGAACCTCCCCGCTATCATACGAAATGTGGCTATTATAATGAGCCAAGAGCAGTAAAGAGCAACCGAGGAAAATCAGTGAAAGTTCCTGGAGGATCTAAGAACTCTTCTAACCCCAGTGCTTGCACCATAGACAGGTGGACAATAAGGCAACAGGAACAATAATGTGCCACCACCTGGAGGGAACCCCATAAATCGAGTTGGTCCAACTATAGGACAACATGGAGTGCCCGCTGGAGTCAATAAAATCATAGTGGCAAATCAGAATCCACCACTAATTCCCCTGGTGCCATACCATGATCAGTCTTGAACCATTGAAAGGTTCATAAAGATGAAACCTCTGAAGTTTATGGAAGTAGGGGCCAACCCATTACAGCTAGCCATATGTGTTAAGTCCATAGAGAAAATCCTTTGAATGATGGTATGCATTGAGGATGAAAAGGTTTTGTGTGCAACCTACATGTTGGAAGGAGAGCCCAACACTTGGTGGGAATCTACTATGCCACTCCTAACGGCAAAGCATCCCCAGATTACCTGGGAAACTTTCAAAGAAGCATTCTTTGATTGATATTTCCCTAGGAGTTTCAAGGACTGAATGGAGGTAGACTACCTCAATGTTTCTCAAGGGAAGCAGACAGTGGATGAGTACCATCATAAGTTCGAGGAGCTTTTCTATTTTACTCCATTGAGCATGAAGGAAGAATCTACAAAAGCTTGAAGATTTACCAAGGGATTGAAAGGCTACATACGAGCTATAGTGGATGCCCTTAGAAAGGAGGTCTACTCGGAGGCTGTCTAAACGGCCAAGGTCATTGAGTCCAGTTTGAGAGATAGTTACTTCGCTCAGAAGGGAGGTAACAAGAGGTTTACAAATTTTGCTGGAGGTCATGCAAACAAGACCTTCAAGACCAATTACACTGTAGCCAAATCGACAACATATAAAGTGCTTTAACTGTGAGCAAATGGGACACTATGCTAGGAACTATCCCCACCCACTCAAAACAACCCCACTTGGGAAAGTCTATGCAGTGTCTGCACAAGAAGCTAAAGCATCACCAGATGTGGTGACAGGTATGCTTCTGAGGCTATTTACTTTGATCGTATGAGCATGAAACTAAAACATGGTAACGCAATTGGGTACTATTTATATAGTGGGAAAATCAGCTAGGATACTTTTTGATTCAGGAGCAACCCATTCATTCATCTCTCCATCTTTTGGGGAAAAGATAGGAGGTGATATTAGGACCCTAGAGATGCTGTTGATTGTACGTTCACACCTTGGTGTGGAAGTCGTACTTGATGAGTACCATGGACCATGTTTAGTCTTAGTCGAGGTTAAAAATCTAGAAGCAAACCTAATTCAGTTGGAGACGTCTGACTTCGATGCTATTTTAGTTATGGATTAGTTGTCACGACATGGAGCAAGTCTCTAGTGTGCAGAAAAGAAGTTGATATTCCAAGATGAGAATAGTGATCTGTTTGAGTTTAAGGAAGAAAAAAGAGCAAAGAAAAGGAAACTGTTCCATTCAGCACTCAAGGCAATCAAATGCCTATAGAACGGAGATCGAGGATTTCTGGTCATAGTCTTGGATACTACAGTTGAACGGCGTCGGGAAGATTTGGAGGTATTAAGAGAATTTCTAGATATATTTCCAAAGGATTTACTAGGGTTACCACTAGAGCATGTAATCAAGTTTGTGATAGACTTGTTACCTGGCACAGCACCAGTATCTAAGGCTCCCTATAGAATTGTGCCTATGGAGCTTAAGGGGTTAAAGATGCAACTTCAAGAACTGCTTGGTAAAGGGTTCATAAGGCCTAGCATTTCTCCATGGGGTGCACCAGCATTATTTGTGAAGAAAAACAATGGCAGTGTACGTCTCTGCATCGATTATAGGGAACTAAACAAGCTCACTATCAAGAACCAGTATCCACTACCACGTATTGACGATTTATTTGATGACTACAAGGCACCACAGTGTTTTCCAAGATAGATCTTCGATCGGGATACCACCAATTGAGGTTAAAGGAGAGTGACATACCTAAAACAGCATTTTGGGCTAGGTATGGACACTATGAATTTATAGTCATATCTTTCGGATTGACTAATGCTCTTGCTTCATTCATGGAGCTTATGAATCTAGAATTTCACTATATGCTAGATATTTCGGTGATTGTGTTCATCGACAACATATTGATATACTCCAAAAACATAGAAGAGCACAAAATACACTTATGATAAGCATTGCAAAAGCTACAAGAGAGGAAACTCTATGCCAAGTTCAAAAGTGTGATTTTAGCTGAGCAAAGTGGCATTTGTAGGTAACATAGTGTCAATAGAAGGGATTAAAGTAGACCCTAGCAATATCGAAGCCATTATCAACTGGGAAGCACCTAGAATAATCACTGAGATTCAAAGCTTCTTGGGTTTAGAAGGGTACTACCGTAGATTCATGGAAGACTACTCTAGAATTGCTATGCCACTGACCAAGTTAACCAAGAAAAGAGAAAGATTCATCTGGTCAGACAAGTGTAAAAGGAGTTTCCAAACCCTGAAAGAGAGATTAGTCTCGGCTCCCATATTAACCATTCCAAGGCCAGGAGAGACACTCACCTTGTATACGGACACCTCTAAACTAGGCTTAAGATGTATACTCATGCAAAGAGAACAGGTTGTAACCTATGCTTCGAGAAAATTGAAGAGACATAAAGAGAACTACCCAATGCATGACATAGAATTGGCAACAGTCATATTCACGTTCAAGGCTTGGAGACATTACTTATATGGAGAGAAGTTTTAAATTAAGCCTGATCACAAGAGTCTCGCATACTTATTTACCTAGAAGGACTTAAATATGAGGTAGCGAAGATGGATAGAGCTGCTAAAGGATTATGATTGTAAAATTTTATACCATCCTGGGAAGGCTAACGTAGTAGCAAATGCACTAAGCAAGAAGAGTTTGGAAAAGCCCGATGACAAAGTAGAATTGGTCTAAGCACCCCATTTTTGTCATCCCTAGTTGAACAAAGTCTTACTGGAGAATAAACATCAAAGTGGGAGAAGTAAGAGAAAGTTTGAAAATACAGGGGTGGGGAGTGAAACTCTCTCAAAAATGACAGTCGATTAGCCGCGGCATGCTCCCTATGATGTTTTGAGAAGAACTGAAATGATCCCTAGTGTCTAGAAGCTTAAGTGAAATCATATGGCAGGTTTGTGAATCCCAATGTAAGATTTGGATTTTGGCTGTGAATTTGAGGAGGTTTCGATGGACCCCACAGTAAGGAAATGGGTTACAACCTATATGGACTCGTAGGTCTTGGAAATACCTTCAAAATGAGACCAGAATCACTCAATTCCAATGTCAAATGAAGAAGATGTGATGATTTTAGTCTAAGAATAAGAATAAGGGTATTTTTTGAAGATTAATAATATCTAGGGGCTTGCATGCAAATTATCGTAATTTTAATTATTTAAACTTCATCTTCTCATATCTCGCTCATCTGATGTCCAAATACACTGATTTCAGTGCCATTATTCCTCATTTTTGGTGCTCTAAAACGTGGAAAATCTGGAGCAGAGGTCTGCGAGGGATCCCATGCAAAGCTGCAAGCCAATATACCCGCTTAAACTTCAATTCCTCATAATTTTATTATCCGATGTCCAAATAATGTGATTCAAGTCTCAATATGTTCCATTTTTGGTGCTCTACAAAGTGGACTTGAAGGATTTGAGACAGAGATCTTCGAGGCATCTCATGCAGAATTGCTAGTCGAATTATTGTAAATTGGCCTGTTTAAACTTTAGAAACTCATAAGTTGGCCATTTTACTTCTAAATGAGGTGATTCAAGCTCCAGTATTTTTCATTTTTAGTGTTCTACAAAGTGAATATGAAAAATTTGGGGTAGAGGCTGTCAGAAAATTTCATGTGGAATGGCAGTGGAAATGGCCCATGAAATGATAGAGAGAGAAAAACCAATCTTGACTCTGCCTAGTCAACTCATGTCGGTCCAACCTAATCAAGTCAATCCAACCCAACTTAGTCCAGCTCAAGTCAGTCTGAACTAAATTGGTTCACCCATGTGCAGACATTTGTCATATGTATATATTATATTGTGTATTATTTATATATATATATATATATATATATATATATATATATATATATATATGATATAAAGTATATGTAAATAAATATTGCGTCTACTTCTTTTAATTCCTCTTCTTTTAACTCTAACTTTGATGATGAGAATGATGAACCACCTCCTGAAATCTTACAATCCATCAAAGCCTCGGACGAGAAGAAAGTCCAACCTGTTGGCGAGGACTTCAAGATGATCAATCTTGGCATAGAAGAGCAGCCACAAGAGATCAAGATTGGCATGACTTTGACAGAAGAAGAGACTGATCAGTTGACGAAGTTATTACAGGAATTTCAAGAGGTGTTCGTATGGTCTTATGATGATATACCGGGCATAGATCCAGAAGTGGTACAATACAAGATACCTCTAATTCCCAATGCAAAACCACACAAGCAGAAGTTGAGAAGGCTAAGGCCTAAATGGACTTTAAAAGTCAAAGAGCATATAAGAAAACAGTTTGACGTTGGATTCTTGGAAGTCTCGAAGTACCCAGAATTGCTAGCTAATGTGGTCATAGTACCTAAGAAGGATGGAAGGTTGAGAGTGTGTGTGGATTACAGGAATTTGAATAAGACCAGTCCCAAGGATGATTTCCCACTACCAAAGATAGACATCCTAATTGATAACATAGCCAATAATGCACTTATGTCTTTCATGGATGGATTCTCAGGGTATAACCAGATCAAGATGGCCCTAGAAGATAAGGAGAAAACTACCTTTACAATAGACTGAGGTACCTATTGTTACACGGTAATGCCATTTGGACTAAAGAATGCAGAAGCAACCTATCAGAGGATGGCTACAACAATGTTGCATGATCTGATTCATAAGTAAGTTGAAGTATATGTGGATGATATGATTGTAAAATCACTTACCAGAGAGGACCATATTATAGCTCTGAGGAAATTTTTTGAGAGGATCAAGCAATACAAGCTTAGGCTTAACCCTCAGAAGTGTGCATTTGGGATAACAGTAGGAAAAATGCTAGGCTTCATGGTTAGTCAAAGGGGGATTGAAATAGACCCAACCAAGATAAAATCCATATCAGAGATGCCACCTCCCAAGATAAAGAAATAGGTAAAAAGTTTTCTGGGAAGGCCCCAGTACATCAATCAGTTTATCGCACACCTCATAGCAACATGCGATCCTATTTTCAAGTTACTAAGGAAGAATCAGCCCAAGGAGTGGAACCCTCAGTGTCAGTTGGCTTTTGACAAGATCAAGACTTATCTATTAAATCCACCAGTGCTGGCTCCACCTGTTCCTGGAAGGCCATTGCTCCTTTACTTATCAGTGTTAGAAGATTTCATGGGGTCATTGATAGCCCAACACGATGATGATGGACATACAAAAAAGGTAATATATTACTTAAGCAAAAAATTCATAGGCTATACGTTAAACTATACACCCTTGGAGAAGGCATGTGTGGCTCTAGTCTGGGTAACTAAAAGGTTGACACATTGCATGTTATCGTACTTTGTCATACTCATTTCAAGGAAGGACCCATTGAAGTACCTATTTGAGAAGCCAACATTGAATGGAAGACTGGCTCGATGGCTACTATTGTTATCTGAATTCGATATCACATATGTTACACAGAAATCCATCAAGGGGAGTGTAATTGCAGAGCATCTGTCCACTTACCCAGTCAGGGATAATCTCAGAAACCTAGAAGATGTATTTCCCGATGAAAAGCTTCACATGGCCGAAGAGGAAAAGAAAGAAGTTACAAGGATGATGTCCTTTGACGGAGCCGCCAACCATAGAGGGTGCGAAGCTGGGGTATAACTTATAGATCCAGAAGGAGAATTCATACCATTCTCGCTCTGATTAGAGTTTGAGTGTACAAACAATACTACAGAATATGAAGCTTGCATCATGGGGCTCAAAGCTACACTTGCAATAGGCATCAAGAAGTTGAAGTGTATGGGGATTCATCCATTGTCATCTACCAAGTCAGAGGAGATTGGAAAACCAAGGATGAAAAATTGATACCTTATCAGCAGCATGCAATTATTCTGGCTCAGAGCTTCACAGAGATAGAGTTCGACTATTCCCCACGGGACACAAGCAAATACGCTGACACATTGGCCACCTTGACTTCAATGATCAGTGGTGATCCTATCGAACGCACAAGACCCTTGATGATAGAAAGAATAAGGCAATCGGCATATGTAGAAGTTGATGCATTAACAGTTGATGGAAGACCTTGGTTTTCACCCATAATGGACTTCATTAGAGAAGGCAAATACCCTGCAAATGCTACAACAGGAGAGAAGAAGACACTGAGATGATATGCCTCACAGTTCATCCTCTGCGAAGATATCCTATACAAGAGATCATATGATGGGATACAATTGGTCTGTATTGATGAAGAGCAAGCACAAACCCTCATTGAGCAGATACATCAAGGAGTTTGTGGACCGCACATTAATGCTAGGATGCTTGTAAAGAAAATCTTGAGACTGGGGTACTATTGGAACACGATGGAAACATATTGCGTGGAGTTCATGAAGAAGTGCCACATATGCTAGATCTTGCCAAGCTGATACATGTACCACCTACAGAATTGCACTCTTAGTTAACCTTGGCCATTCTCAACTTGGGGTATAGATGTGATCAGAAAGATTCACTCAAAAGCATCAAATGGACTTGAGTTCATCTTAGTAGCCATCGACTATTTTACCAAGTGGGTAGAAGCTCAATCATATGCTAAACTCATAGCAAATAAGGTAGCCACGTTCCTTCAAGAGCATATCATCTGTCGGCATGGGATGCCTCATGCTCTAATCTCAAATCAAGGTCAACACTTCAGAGGAAAGGTACAAGAGCTGTGCGAAAAGCTTAACATCCAGAGACAACGTTCTTCCCCTTATTGTCCACAGACAAATGGAGCAGTAAAAGCCGTCAACAAGAATGTCAAAGTCATCCTCCATAAAATGGTAGAAACTCATGGTGACTGGGCAGATAAGCTACCATCTGCATTATGGGCATACAGAACTTCTATAAGGACATCTACTAGAGTGACGCCTTACTCTATAGTATATGGTATGGAAGCAGTACTCCTAGTAGAATTGGAGGTGTCATCACTGAGGATATTAATGGAGTCCAAAATCCCTGAAGCTGAATGGCTCTGATCACGTTATGAGGAGTTGAACCTCATTGATGAAAGGAGAATGAAAGCGCTGACAATGCAAAGAAGTACCAACAAAGAATGGCCACCACTTTTAATAAGAAGGACTGTATTCGTCACTTGGCAGTGGGAGATCTAGTACTGAAGGAGCAAAGAGCACCTATCCATGAACTCAGGGGTAAATTTCAACCAAACTGGAGTGGACCATTCATAGTGAAAGAAATCTTACCTGGAAAGGCAGTTCGATTGACAGATCTGGATGGTGAAGAGTTACAATACCTAACCAACCTTGATCAGGTGAAACAATATCATATTTAGCCTCTGCACTCTTCCAAAAAAAAAAAAAAAAACTAGAGAGTGTAGTTGGTTTGTCATTCACGGAAGTCGACAATGAAACTCGACTACTTTGGAGGACTTTACAACGAAATTGTGTTGGATTCTCCAAAGAGGCTACTACATCCCGCCACTCAAGAATGGTTTCATCATCTCGTCATAATTAAAGGAAGAACTTCCTGCTTTCTGGCTAAACACTTTCGTCCGTTCATCTATCCAACAGATTTCTCAAAAGTCGCATATCGAGCCCATCTTTCACATCTTTTGATATCGACCCTAGTGGGCATGTCAATCTAAAAATAATGATAATGATAAATCTGGCTAGAACTCTTATCTATTGTTCATTACATTAAATGGCGTCCAAAGATCAAAGGAGCCCTTCCTTCTCAAGCCCATAAAATGGTATCTCTTCGGAGGGATCGACCATTCTACATAAACAACCAAAAGATCCTCCTGATGGGAAACTCATCTTGATAGCTTCTTATCAGCCTAGTTTGGCCTTCATCCTCACTCACCTATCTTTGATTTAAAAACTTAGGCCCAGACAAGGTCATGCATATGCACATATTTCATGCACAACTCACTAAGGTTTTTAATGTGTCTAACAATTATAGTATAAGATAGTTCTAATGATTTCCCTACTAATTCTATTGCAGGTCAGGATTTTCTACAGGTTAACTTCGGTGAGCACTCTAGAGCTTTTACTCATCAAACAACATGGTGAAGATGGGTAGAGCATTGAATAATTGGAGTTGGCTTATGGAATTCACTGAAAATCATTCATTTTTAGAGAAGATTCACTTGGACGTCCTCCTTCAAATGATAACAATAAAAGTGTGCCCTGGTTTACTAAAAGCAGCTATTCAGTGCTGGGATCCAATAGCTCATGTATTCAGGTTTGGTGAAGCCGAATTGTACCCTACTATTAAAGAATTTAGAACTCCTTTATCCACCAAAAAGAAAGACATTTAAACCATCCCCTAAGAGAGATTATAAGCAAAGAATAAGAGACTTCTTCAGCTAGAATGAAGAAGAAGCAAGATTATTCATTCAAGACCAGAGATTAAAATTACAACCCATGATAGATACCTATACACAGAAAGAGCCTGCAGGTGATAAAGCAAAAACATGAAGGAGACGAGTCTATCTATATTGCATCATTGCTCGAACATTACTACAGAGTCAAGAATCTACAGGCACCTATCATTATTGATCTCATCGGACATGCAGAGCGTCAAGGAGATATCATACCTACTGTGTTAGCAGAGACTCTAATGGATCTTATAGCAAATCTCCAAGGTAGGTGTCGTTTAGAGAAGTTCAATGGATCATTATACTTGCTTCAAATCTGGTTAGTTGAAAGGTTGGGTCTAGTAGAGGAACTCGGAGCACGAAGTCTTGACCGTTATCATCTAGTAAAGAGGGCACATCCTACTGTATATCAAGTTGACACAGATTGGCTGTTACGTCTTAAGCAAATGACCATTTCAAGCATTCGATGGAACTGTAGTTGGTGGAATGAAGAGAATGTTGTCACAAACACTCTAGGTAGTGTAGATGTTCAGATTATGGGTTTAATACACACTTCATTTTATTCACCTGCAAGGCTATTCCACCAATATGGGGCATTGAAAGACGTCACAAGAAGGGAACAGATTTTAAAGCACCTAAAGAACTAAGCCATGATCTAGTCGAGGCTATTGCTAGTGGATGGGATAAGCGGACTCTTCTAGGATTCTTTAGGTTTATCCAGATGTGTTTGAACACTCATTTAGTATTTTGATCCAGTCATTTTCTTTAAAGCTATGTAATCAAACAAAGTTTATGACCCAGTGAGAACCATTTCAATTTCTATTTGTCCTCCTAAATTTCATTTGGAGTATGCTTGCCAACAGAGTCATTTATTTTGGATGTACATGATTTGTGTGACGATGGTTGCTAGTCATAATGTTACTGTATTTGCCAAGGTATACACATGAATGTTGAGTGGTTTGATGATCTTACCTCTTTGAATTTTTGTCTCTCCAATATGAGAGACAAAAATGTGGTTCTCTTATCTTTACCCTCAATTGATACAATCTTGGCTAAAGAGGGGTATCTGTAAGCACCTCATTTTTGCCATCCCTAGTTGAACAAAGTCTTACTGAAGAGTAGACATCAAAGTGGGTGAAGTAAGAGAAAGTTTGGAAAATACAGGGGAGACGAGTGAAACTCTCTCAAAAAAGATAGTTGATTAGCCCCGACATGCTCTTTATGATGTTTTGAGAAGAATTGAAATGATCCCTAGTGTCTAGAAGCTTAAGTGAAACCATATGGCAGGTTGGTGATACCAATGCAAGGTTTGGATTTTGGCTGTTCGGTGGGCCCCATAATAAGGAAATGGATTTCAACCTGCATGGATGCATAGGTCTTGAAAATACCTTCGAAATGAGACTAGAATCGCTCAATTCCGATGTCAAATGAAGAAGATATGGCAATTTTAGTCTGGGAATAAGAATAAGGGTATTTTCTGAAGATTAATAATATCCAAGGGCTTGCATGCAAATTATCATAAGTTTAATTATTTAAACCTCATCTTCTCATATCTCGCTCATCTGACGTCCAAATATAGTGATTCTAGTGCAATTATTCCTCATTTTTGGTCCTCTACAAAGTGGATGTGGAAAATCTGGAGCAGAGGTCTGCGAGGGATCCCATGCAAAGCTGCAAGCCGATATGCCCACTTAAACTTCAATTCTTCATAATTTTATTATCTGACATCTAAATAATGTGATTCAAGTCTCAATATGTTTTATTTTTGCTGCTCTACAAAGTGGACGTGAAGGATTTGAGACAGAGATCTCCGAGGCATCCCATGCAGAGTTACTAGCTGAATTATTGTAAATTAACCTATTTAAACTTTAGAAATTCATAAGTTGGCCATTTTACTTCCAAATGAGGTGATTCAAGCTCCAATATTTTTAATTTTTAGTGTTCTACAAAGTGAACGTAAAAAATTTGAGATAGAGGCTGTCAGAAGATTCCATGCAGAATGACAGCGGAAATGGTCCATGAAATGATAGAGAGAGAAAAACCAATCTTGACTCAACTTAGTCACTCATGTCGGTCCAACCTAATCAAGTCAATCCAATCCAACTTAGTCCAGCTCAAGTCAGTCTGAACCAAACTGGTTCACCCATGTGCAGACACTTATCATATGTATATAGAGAAAAAAACTCAAAAAAGGGAGATAAGTGGGATGGATTAGGAAAGAGAGAGAAAGAAAGAAAGCCATTTGTCCGTGGGTCCCATTGGCAAGAAAAAAGGAAAAAAAAGGGAAGAATCCAAGCCATGGGAAATAGAGGGGCCCACGGTTAGAGGGAAAAAAGAAAGAAAAAAGGAGGTCATGAGGAGAGAGAGAGAGAAAGCCGGGGGAGAAGAATTTGGAAATAAGGAAAAACGGAAATAAAAAAAAAGGAAAGAGAGAGTCGGTTAGAGGGGACTCTAGAAAAAAGAAAAAAAAAAGGAAAAAGCCAAATTAGAGAAAGAAGAAAAGGAAAATAAGGAAAAAATCAAAGGAAAAAAAGAAAAGAAAAAGGGACGGTCCTAAGAGGGAGAAAAGAGAGGATCTAATAAACCGAAATTGACAAAAAGAAAGGAAAAAAAGGAAAAAAATCAAATGAAAAAAAGGAAAGAGAGGGACGGTTGAAAGAGAGAAAGGGGGGGGGGGATCAAATAAAAAGAAAAAAAATTTAAAGGAGCGGGACGAAATTGAGAGAGAAGAGGAAGAAGAAAGGGAGAGAGAAGAAGAAAAGGAAGAAGGAGAAGCTAAGAGAGGGGGAACTCTCTACAAAGAGGTAAGTCCATTCTCCATTATTATTTTCTAGTATATATCTGCAATTCATGGCCCCTCACCCATTGTTGTAACCAAAACTTTGGTTTTGATATGATTCCATGATGCTAACATGTCAAAAATTGCTTGAATATGCCTGTTTTTGATAAATCATGATCAGAAATGTTATATTGCATGCATGTGGATGCTGTAATGTTCATGTTTGATATTTTTATGCATTGGAATATGTTTAAAGTACTCAATGGAGAAAAATTGAATGTCATATGATGATTTTTGAGTATTTTAATATTTTTCACAAGGTGGATTTTAGATCTGGAATCCAATTTTGGGACATGCATCTCATATAGATTTTTGATGAATTTTAAGCCCAAAATTTTATGAAATAATAATAAATATGTTAGGAAATTCCCCTATAAATTTTGAATCGTTTGGAGTTGAGAAATTCAAGATAAAAAAGCCCCAATGATGCTATTATCCTTCTCAAGTACAGTGCAAACTCTCATCAGAAAAGCTCTAAAAAAGGAATTTACGGCCATAATTTGAAAATCTTTCCATCAAAGAAAGTGATAGATATGAAGTCATGAAGCAATGGATTCGGATTTTTATGATTTTTTATGGATCTCATATGATTTTTGAAGTGCACCATGGTTTGTTTTAGGGTCAGTTAGAACACACTGAATTGCATGACTGAGATGTGATGTTTGAGCCTTGAAGATCTTTCTGTTTGCATGATATTTTTTAATGAAGTATTATATCCATCTGTTAGCTACATGACCATATGTCTAAATTCTATTTTCAATCAATGTTTGATTTTATATAGAATTTATGGTGCAGCTGGTCAGAATCTGGAACAGACTTGACTAGTGCACATGCCTACACTTGTTGTGCATATTCGACCCATTTTGGTTCCCTGTTAGGATTTTCCTTCTCGAGAAAAAATATATAGGTCTCTGAGTCCCCTTTCAGAAGATGTATTTTGAGTATAATTTGAATATGTATGAAGCCCCATATGCATGTTTTGGCAAAGGTCTACAGAATCTATTGATTACAATAAAAATCATGAAAATCCATGCATAAGTGTCATGTAAAGATTTTTTTAGACATCACTACCTTGAAGGAAAAGGTAGCCACATGAGTCTAGAAGACAACCAAGTTAACAAATAATTTTTTTGCATAATTGAAGAATATCTTATGATTATTTTCCCATGACTGGTTCGAATCTGAAAATCAGTCTGACCAGTTTTCATAGTCTGACCTTGTAGGCGTGATTTAAACCATTAGATTTCCATCATATTGTGACTTAAAAGAACTTGAGACCATTAGATATTGATCATGAGTATCTCATTTGAATCCGAACCATTAGATCTTGATCATGAGCATCTTATTTGAATCTGGACCATTGGATTGTCTAAATGATTGATTTGAATGGATAGATTATCCTTTTTGAGTAATTTAATTGAATTTGAACGGTCGGATTGACCTCATGAATATTTTAATTGAATTTGAACCATTGATTAAATATGATCTTAATCACATTGATGATGATCGATTACATCAAATGTGAGTAGTCGATTAAATTTGATCTTGGTCACATTGTTGATGATCGATGCTTGATCAATGTACTCACATGTTTGTTGCTATATTTGAGATGACATGTTTTATTGCTATACTTGAAATGATATTGTTGTTACTTGCCCTATTTGAATGATATTTATTATTGGTAATAACTTAATTTCTACAACACCCTAGTCGAACTGTCATATCTGTACACCTAGAAAACATATTAGATGTGGGGACGTGCATGTAGGCACCCACATTCACAAGAAGGATAAGAATGAAAATGATAAATTTTAATCAAGAGATATGAAGCCTAGCCTAACAAATGCCAAATTAGGGTTTTAAGTCAAGCTTAGGACGATCCCTACCCCTTCAGCTCATCTCCTCTAGGATACAGAGAACTAGATAGGTGTGATGTGAATCAAACCATAGAGCATTTAGGTTTCACACCCTGATGTTGAATGAATACATATCAATGAATGAATCCACATTCTGAACTATACGGATCCTGATTCTTAGGGTAGTACCCTAAGATACGTAGGCAGTTTGGAGAGACTCCCAAACACGGTTCCATAACCTCTATTCTAAGTCATACTTATGGTTCTCTCGGACTGTACGCATCGAATCTATACCTGTGGTTCACTAAAACTATACATCCTTTAGGTTTACTTGAATTTGTACCTATGGTTCACTAGAACTATACATCTTTAGGTTTACTCGAATCTATATATGTGGTTCATTAGAACAATACACCCTTTAGGTTCCCTCGAATTTGTACCTGTGGTTCACTAGAACTGTACATCCTTTATGTTCACTCGAATCTGTACCTATGGTTCACTAGAACTGTACACCCTTTAGGTTTACTCGAATATGTACCTGTGGTTCACTAGAACTGTACACCCCTTAGGTTCACTCGAATATGTACCTGTGGTTCACTAGAACTGTACACCCCTTAGGTTCACTCAAATCTGTACTTGTGGTTCACTAGAACTGTACATCATTTAGGTTCACTCGAATCTGTATCTGTGGTTCACTAGAACTGTACACCCCTTAGGTTCACTTGAATCTGTACCTATGGTTCACTAGAACTATATTTCCTTTAGGTTCTCTCGAATCTGTACCTATGGTTCACTCGGGCTATACACCCTTAGATTCCAAACCCGTACATGTGATTCACTCGGACTGTACACACTTAGGTCCCAAACCGTACCTAGATCCACTTGGGTGTTGTGAGGACAATGAGAAATGATGATCCTCCTCGGGATAAAAATATTCGTATCAATGAAGACCAATCTGCTAGTTGGAGTTGCCATCTAGATTAAGGTCTAGGACCTCTAAAAATGTAACCTCACCCTAAGGTAAGACTTCTATTGACTCATAACCCAATGTATCAATTCTTTTGGTCTACAAGAGATTGGGTAAGTATTTAAGGTACGGCTATGGGAAGGTGTTAGGCACCCAAATCGCCCGATCAATATCGGCCTCCTAAACTTTCTTTAAACTCTAATTTTGACTGTGCTTGGTCAACTGGATGACTAGGGTTCAATGGGGGTGTCCTAAACCAAGTTGCTAAGTCATTCTAACCTAGGGTTCAGCCAATCATGTTTTAAAGAAAATAAACAAGCAATGAGTACAATACTATACAGTGAACCAGACCAAAGATGGTTCGGCCCTAGATTGAACCTGAGACATGTAAGACATCTCAAACTGCCTACGTATTCCAATCCTGGAAATCTAGTCCAAAATGTAGTTTGACATGGGTTGTGTGATTAAAGATTATGGAAGTGATTTATCATGTGCTTCAATTAGATTCTTTGTTCAAGTTAAAGTTTATGCAGAATGAATGGTGGATGGGTGGCTTCGTACCGTATTTGAGACTCCCAAATTGCCTATGTATTCTAGGGTTTGCCCTAGAAATCAGGTACGCATAGTTCGAAAGGATTGTGAGAGTCGGATTTAGAATGTGTAATAAATTCCTACCATTTTTGTCAATAGGATCTAGGGATGAGACCTAAACTCCTACCATTTTTATCAATAGGATCTAGGGATGAAACCTAAACTCCTACCATTTTTGTCAATAGGATATAAGGATGAGACATAAACTCCTACCATTTTTGTCAATTAGATCTAGGGTTGAGACCTAAACTCCTACCATCTTTGTCAATAGGATCTAGGGATGAGACCTAAACTCCTACCATTTTTGTTGTTTCCATCTTTAGGTTTCTAGGGTTTCCTACCCCTTTTCATTGTGATTTCTATTTTTAGGTTTCTACCCTAATTGTTGTGTTCTTTCCATTCTAGGGTTTATCTTTCCCTAATTGTTCTTTTCATTTTTAGGGTTTATCTTTCTCTAATTATTCTTTCCATTTTTAGGGTTTATCTTTCCCTAATACTGTTCTTTCTAATTCATCTCAGTCCAAACATGACAATAACAAGTAAATTAAATGTAGCAGCATGCACAAATATAGCAGTGAAAACAGTCTGAACATGGCAATGTGCTCAGATGTAGCTATGTAAACAATCCAACATAGCGAGGTATCCAAACATAATATGTGAGAACATTCCAAAATATAGCAGTAACCATCCAAACATGGTAGTGAGCATCCAAATATAGCAGATCATGTGGTAGATACATATGGCATGTAATGCATGGTTTTATGCCAAAATAGTAAAAATGATAGTAGAAATAACAAATCAATCATTGGATGAGCATTTGGCAAATACACGTTTTGTGTACTGCTTTGCATTAACTTGAAATCCCACTTCCATGAGTCTAAATTAGACAAAGAATACACCAAATCAAAGGTCTTTCAGATATCTACAACTTCTCTGAAGAAGTCGAGATCTGAAAAAGGCTTCCTGATAATCAAAATCAGACTCTCAAAATTTGACTAGACTGGTTCCAAATTCAGACCAGTCATGGAGAAATAATCATATTATATTCCCTGGATATCAGAAAAATATTCCATCAGAACAGATGTCTCCTACACTTCTAGGTCTAACTTATTTATAAAGAAATAGAGATCAGAAGATGTCTCTGAAATCCATTTACACAAGCATTATTATAGAGCACGCAACGAGATGACAGTTTTGTCAGACTGGGCCAAAATGGGCATATGGGCCACTTTATTTACTCAAAACTTGCTCAAAACATATCCTCGAAAAGAGGACTCAGAGGCCAAATTTTTATCTCAAGGAAACTAATCCTAACAAAGACCATGAGTAGATCAAAATCGCTTCAAAAGTGCATGCCAGTACACTGGTCAGGTCTGTTCCGGATTCTGGCCAGTATACTATAAAATCAATATAAAATTGCATATATGATGAAAATAAAATCTGAGTACGCAGGCATTTAGATAACTGATAAATCAAACTTTTTTATTAAGGAACCTTGTCCAAACAGAAGCATCTTCCTAATGCGAAACTCCAATCACGGACATGCATTGCAGTATGCTTTGAATTTGAATGAAAACCGACCACAGTGCACTATAAAATTCATATCATATCACTCCAAAATCATAAAAATGTAGGACCATTGCCAAAATTTTGGGATGAGGGAGATGATGGCTGAAGTAGGATTTTGGGTTTGGAACAAGTGGAGTGATCAAATTGGTGGGGGTTTGTAGTGGGATGGCAGATTAGGATCGGTGGAGAGGTGTGACCAGCAAGGTGTCACATGAGGATGGTGGATGGTGAGCATGGGACTGGGTATGTCTGGATAGGTGTTTGCTGGTCATAAAGAGTATTAAATGGTGATAGGCATAGATGGAACAAAGAGGTAAGAAAGAGCTTGTAATGATGGGTGGTCGGTCATGCATAAAAATAAGATGGTTTGGTGCAATGATGCTCGGCCAGTTTGCATGTCAAGAGGTATTGCTGGGAATCTATAGTGGATATGAGGTGGTGATGAAAGATTGAAAGATAAGGGTTTGAGGGTGGATGACAGGTTACAAAGAGGCAGCCAGTAATGAGGGCAGATGTTGGCCATGAGGTGGGGATTGGTTCAGATGTAGGAGATGTGTTGCGCAGGTTAGTAGATCTGGTTCTATGAGTATGCAAATAATGGGGATATCAGGTTCAGCAAGGCAGTAAAAAGTAAAAAAGAAAAAACAAAGAAGAGGGAGCGGCTTACCTGAGTTGCTTCTCCTTTCTTCTTCTTCGGCTTCTTCTCCTCTTCTTCAGTTCGATCTCCTCTTCTTCTTTGCTTGTCCCTTTCTCTCTATTCGTCTCCCTCGATCTTCTCTTTCTCTCTCTCGGTAGCAGTCCCCCTTTCTATCCTCCCTTTTTTCTCTTTTTCTCTCTCAGTAGTAGTCCCCCTTTCTTTCCTCCCTCTTTTCTCTTTTTCTTCTTCTCCCTCTACCCATTCCATCTATCCATCTCTCTTCCTTCTTTCCTTTTCTTTTCTTCTCTCCTTCTTCTCCCTCTCCATCTGTCCATCTCTCTTCCTCTTCTTTCCTTTTCTTTTCTTCTTTCCTTCTTCTCCCTCTCCATCTGTCCGTCTCTCTCTCCTTCTTTCCTTTTCTTTTCTTCTTTTTTTCTTCTCCCTCTCCATCTATCCGTCTCTCTTCCTTCTTTCCTTTTCTTTTCTTCTTTCCTTCTTCTCCCTCTCCATCTGTCCGTCTCTCTTCCTCTTTCCTTTTCTTTTCTTCTCTCCATCTTCTTTTATTCTTTCCATTTTTTCTATTTAGAAACTCCCACCCTTAATCTTTTGTTTCCACCTTAGTCTCTCTCACTTTCTTTCCATCCACAAATCAGTCCCCACCAGATCTTGCTCAATCTCTCTCTCGGATCTCTCTTTATTCCTTCCTAAGTTACCTCCCCACCGATCCCAACTTTCCACGTTGGGTCAATTTGACACATAGCAGCCACATTCTCTCCTATATAGCCATGGTAGCTCTTCCTACCATATATGTCTATTATAATAGGTGTAATATGCATACTACATAATAACACACACACACACACACACACACACACACACACACACATATATATATATATATATATATATATATATATATATATATATATATATATATATATATATATATATATATATATATATATATATATACATAATGAATACACACATGGACTGATTTGAGCTAAACAGGGATGGACTGACTTGGGTTAATTGGGCCAGACTGATTTTGGCTGAGCTTGGACTAAGATGAGTTAAACTGGGTTGGGCCAAAATTGGGGTTTCTCTCTCTATCATTTCATAGGCCATTTCCACCGCCGTTCCACATGGAATTTTTTGATAGCCTCTACCCCAAATTTTCCACATTCACTTTGTAGAACACTAAACATGAGAAATACTGGAGCTTGAATCACCTCATTTGGAAGTAAAATGACCAACTTATGAATTTTTGAAAATAGGCCCATTTACAATAATTCGACTAACGACTCTACATGGGATGCTTCGGAGACCTCTGCCTAAAATCCTTCACATCCACTTTGTAGAACACAAAAAAATGAGGAATAATGGTTCTTGAATCATCTAAATTGGACATAGAACAGCCAAGATATGAAGAAATGAAGTTCTATCGATAATTTTGCATGAAAACTTGCATGGGACCCACCGATGGCCTCTACTAGGGATTCTTCACCTCTGCTTTGACAAGGACTAAAAATAAGGAATATTGGTACTTAAACCATATGATTCAGATGTCAGATGATCAAGATATGATGATTTGAAATTCAATCAATCCAACTTACGATAATTTACATGAAAGCCCCTGGGATTATTTATGATAATTTCAGAAACCTCCCTTGTACGTATCATCCGACTAAATGACCATATCTTCTTCATTTGATATCAGAATTGAGCAATTCTGGTCTCATTTCGATGATAAATCTATGACCTATGCATCCATGCAGGTTGTAAGACAAAACCTTGTTGTGGGACCCACTAAAAACTGTCTCGAGGTCACAGTCAAAAATCTAAATTTTCTCTCATCTCTTTTCCTTTGTTGTCTACTCACCGAGAAGACTCTGCTTAGTTAGGGATGGCAAAAATGGGGTGCTTACAGGTGTACGCACTTTAGCCTTCTTTAGTCTTCTTTAGGATATCCATACCTTGCTCCCCAAGAGTATCAAAACATCACAACGAACTACGTCATACCTAATTTTCAGGACCTCTGAAATACGTAGGCAACTTGGAGGACCTCTCCAAGTACAGTACCACATCTTAGAATCCTTAGGTCCTCTATATCCATATCTATATTCACTTCAATCCATATTAGGCTATCTCTAGATTCAATCTCAATCATCATCAAGCATAAACTTCAACTTGTACAATTGAATCTAAGAAAGCTTAATCATAAATCACATCCATAAACCTTAATCACATTCTGTTCGAACTATGTTATGGACTTGATTTCTAGGATTGGAAAACGTAGGCAATTTGAGATATCTAGGACGTCTCAGATTCAGCCCATCACCGAACCATCTTCCGTTCGATTCACTGTAGATTACTTTGCTTGTTTATTTACTTTGAGAACATGTTTGGCTAAACCCTAGGTTAGAAGAATTTAGAAACTTGGAATAGGATCCCTCAAGAGCCCTAGTTATCATCCATTGACCATGAACAGTCAAAACCATAGAGTCTAAGGAAAGTACAATCATATAGGAGGCCGATTTTTGGATCGGGCAGCTTTGGGTGCTTAACACCTTTCCGAATTGTACCTTAAACGCTTACCCATTCTCTGATAGACCAAAGCCAATATAATGGGTCCAATGAGTCAATAGAAGTCTTCTCTTATGATGAGACTACGTTTTTGTAGGTCCTAGACTTTAATTTAGGTGGCAACTCCCAAATCATCATTTTTTTCGTCCATCGGAGATGGGTGGAAGAGAGACGAACTTTGTCCTCACAATTGAGTTCAATTTTAACATCAAGGGAGGAAACCCGCGCACTAGATCTATCGGAGGAATCCTTAAGAAACCAAGTCATTTGTGGACTTGCAATCCTATTTGTGAATCTACATATAAAAACTGATCTAGTTGCCGAAGTGATAAAGGAACTACCCACGAACCTTTACCTCCAAACTCTGAGAGAAGACCTACGAAGAGGAAAGTCAGACCTTGACTTCATACTTTCTCTAGATGGGTCACTTAGATTCCAAGGCCGACTGTACATTCCTTTTGCAGCCATGGATATCGGTACCAAAGTAGAAATGGGACTACATCACCATGGATTTTGTCACAGGTCTACCCTTAACGCCCAGAAATGTAGATTTTATTTGGGTGATAGTTGATAGACTCATAAAGATGGTAAGATTCGTAGCTATTAGACCCCAATATACACTTGCCAGACTAGCTAGACTGTATGTAAACCAAGTAGTTCGTCTTCATGGTGTGCCTTAAAACATCATCTCAGACAGAGATCCTCGATTCACATCTCAATTTTGGGAGAGTCTGGAGCAAGCAATGGGCACAGAGTTACAATTTAGTACCGCCTTTCATCCACACATAGATGTTCAGTCAGAGAGGACAATCTAGATCCTAGAAGATATGCTCCGTTCATGTGCAATAGACTTCAAAGGAGCATGGGACAAGAAGCTATCCTTGATGGAGTTTGCCTATAACAACAGCTAGCAAGCCAGTATTGGCATGGCTCCATATGAAGCTCTCTATGGACGACGATGCAGAACACCACTATATTGGGAAGAAGTTAGCAAAAGGAGAATAGTTGGACCAAACTTTATCCAAGAAACTTGCCTAAAAATAGATGTAATAAGAGAGAGGGTCAAAGCAGCCCAAGCGCGACAGAAAAGCTACTCAAATGTTAGGAGGAAAGATATAGAATACACTATTAAAGACAAGGTATTTCTGAAAATTTCCCTTTTAAAGGATTTAGGCATTTTAGCAAGAAAAGGAAACTGAGTCCTAGATATGTAAGACCCTATGAAATCCTAAAGAGATGTGGAAAGGTAGCTTACCAACTAGCACTACCACCATCATTAGCTGACGTATACGACATATTTCACATATCAATGCTGAAAAAGTACATACAGGATCCATCACACATCCTAGAAGCTGATCCTCCACAGCTAAATGATGACTTAACAATGGAACTTAAGCCTTAAATGATACTGGATAGGAAGGTTCGGCACTTAAGGAATCGGGATGTTCACTACGTCAAGGTTCTGTGGAAGAATCAACACATGGAAGATTTATCATGGGAATAAGAAGAGTCTATGAAGAAAAGATATTCATACTTGTTCAAAACAATGGGTAAGTAGGAATTTTAGGGACAAAATTCTTTTAAGGGGGTGGAGTTGTGAAACCCGCACTCAGAAAATCTGGCCTAACTCAGATTTCCTTTTATGCCAAGGTTTTCCATCGTAGCCAAACCTGGCACGATGCCAAATTGAGGACCAACGTGATAGGTACCCCTTTTAGAATCATTATATTCTTTTCTAACCATAGGTTATATAATCAGTAGTCTTTAAGGGGAGCCAGTTGATACTAGCCGATCGGGAATCCCGATAGTCCATGGTCCATTAACATCGACCGGTAAAGGCAAAATTGGCCTAAACTCGGAACTAACAATTGGCTTCGCTTTAAGAGACTGTCTAGGATATTCCTAGGACCCAAGAACTGATCTAAAGAGACCAACACCTATCCTAACTACTTTGGAGTTGAAAAAGGGAAGGAGTCTCTCCCCTAAATTCAAACTCTTGCCACTTGGCAACTCCTTAGGAGTCTCCATTTAAACTAAGAGTTTGACTCTAACAAGCAAACCTGAGATAAATAAAAACCCTACCTTTCACCCTCTTCTGAATACGTATCAACCTCAGAAAGTTTTAACGTGTTCTCAAGAGGAAGGGAGAAAGGGAGAAAGGAAAAGGAGAAGGTAAAACCCTATAGCACTCTTGTGGGGGAAAATTGCTAGCAAGAGCACTACTTATCAGCAGGGACCAACCCACTGTCGGTAAACCATAACTCCTGTAAATTTTAATAAGGAACTTGATGTTTTAGTGAAGGAGGTGAGTTTGATATGATAGACACTCATCCTTTTTTGGCAATGAAGATAATGTATGTTGTAGAAGGGAGAATAACTTTCCCTAACGAATGGCCTAGTTTAGTTAATCGATTCCACACTTGTTAGGGTGAAATATAAACCTAAGGGACACCCAATCATCGAACTACCCTACAATAGTAAGGAATGAATGAAATCATGAGAAGAAATCGATCCCCTCATTACTGAACAGAAAATGGCCTCTGGAAGGAGGCAATCAATACACCGAACTATATGGTAAGAACCGGCATAGCGACCAATAAATCCCAGAAGGGTCTCAGAGAGTTAGCCGGACGAATTCACGATCGATACTCAATACCGACCGGTGTATTGATCGACAAATAGTTGAGGTCTGGATTTTCT
This sequence comes from Protea cynaroides, assembly GCA_028583415.1. Classification (NCBI taxonomy): domain Eukaryota; kingdom Viridiplantae; phylum Streptophyta; class Magnoliopsida; order Proteales; family Proteaceae; genus Protea; species Protea cynaroides. The sequence continues at coordinate 54,325,262 of CM053274.1, read as the reverse complement.
ACTGGACCATAAGCCGGTCGATAATGTAGCGACTGATGTATCAACCGTTAAAGCCCAGACTTGTATAAATTAGAAATAAATCATAGAAGACTTCAAATTAATGACCGTACATAGTGTGTAGACATAAAACACCTAGTATATACAAACCTTACTAGTGGGAACAATCTCAAACAAGTAATATCAAGAAAAGAACAGAACCCCTAACTAATTTTGGAGTGTTTTGAATATATAAATGTTGTGCCACATGCTTACTGTGATAACATGTCATCCAATAACTGCTTGTGCATGCATTCGCATTTTGTACTATGAACTATTGTATAAATGTGTGTGATTAAATTTGATAATTAATGGTGAAACAATCAAGGACCGCTGGTGTAAGACCCGCACTCTACTAACTTGGTATAACCATATCATGCCAGGTCTTTCCATCATTCCTAGACTAAGTGGACCGAGCGTGTGAAGATAGATCACAAACCAGGTATGAGAATCGAATTAAAAACACTAAAAATATACCTAAGGTCGCATGCCTGGGTAGGTATGGTCGACCATAAGGACGGGAACCAAAAATCTCAAATCCAGAGCCCCACGGTCGATGATTCCGTCCCTACGGTCGACTATTTATGCAACCATATAATCGACTGTGAGAACCCAGATCAAACTCTGAGTTTTGGAAACTTTTCTAAACTAAGGGATTGCTTTCCTAATTGAAAGAGGACTCTATATGGAGAGTTTTTCTCTATATAAAGGACGTCCCTTAGTCCTTTTTCACTCTTTTAGAACATTAGTAAACCCTAGAAAAAGAGAAGAAAGAGAAGGAAAAGAAGAAAAAGCTAAGGAGAAGAATTTACTGAGAAGGGATTGGCTCTCTATCACAGGCCAAGGTATGAAATGAATCTCTGGAGATGTAAACTCTAAGGAATAAGACTTTTATGGAAGATAGAAAATATCCACCTATTATGATCTATGTGATTTCCTTGAGAAAATCCCAAGGAGAACCATGAGGAGTGAATTTGATGATTAAGGTTGATAAGAAATTAGTAATGATGGCCATAGGATGACCTTAGAATAAACCCCATTGAAAAACAAAAGAATTAACTCAGGAAGAACTCGAATTTCATGTAGACTGTGATCAAAAATCTCAAGGTCGCAGCTACGGTCAACCATAGCATGACCAATATGACCAGAAGATCAACCATAGGCATTCGGGAAGATTTCAGAAATCATATGGTCGCAGCTATGGTCGCACCATATGCAACCGTAGGGTATCAACCGTAGACAGTCAGGTCGATACAGCATGAGACCATAGGACCAATCAGACACCTATCAGTGCTCTGTTTCAATTTTTGACTACTATAACATGTCACATATGCATCCTAACTTAAATTCATATAACTTTTAGGTTGTTAAATCAATTCATAGAGAATTTCAAGGCTTGGAAGGACATCGAGTATTGCTAACAGGTGAGGGAACAAGGCTTTAAATTAATTGGATAATAACAAACTATTTATTTTTATTGAGTCCAATGCCATAATTGATTCTATGCTTGTATGCTTGTAATGTGCATCTCACATGTCATCTAATATTTCTGCTATTACTGTTCATGCATATTTAATTCCGTTTATTTATAACATGACGATGATGATGATGCTAGAAATAGGCATGTGAATGTATGTATGTGGTTAGCGTATTGGATGCGAGTAGAGCATCAGGGGGAGGACGTGGCATAGTGGTCTTCGACCTCATCACCAGACTCTAGCTCTATCTCTACTCAAGTCTTGCCCACTAACATCGTCGTATTGCCATTACCTTAGCAGAACTATTACGTCGTAGGGCATCAGGGGAGGTGGTCCCGAACCGTGTGGTCTCTGACTCTGTCGGGAGGCCTTAGCTCTATCTCTATGGACGTATTGAGGGATGATGGGGTGAGGCCTTGGATACACTGTTTGGCATTAGGATTGGTTAGTTGCGAGACTAGTTTGCAAGCCCTTGCCAATAGGGGCTTACGTGTTGGTATGGATAGGGCATCAGGGAAAGTGTTGGCGGTGTTTGATCCGGACACTTTAGCTCTATCTCTATTCCATGGTGGGTGGATGTGGGACGGAAATGGTATTTGATCTATTTGACGGATTCACAAACTCGTGTATAGAGGTATGGCGACCTCCAAACCTTTCTATAGCACATTGCAAACTTATAAACCAGACCAAAGATATGAATTGAATGCATGCATATGTTTGTTGCATTGTTTTGTTTGTTCACTGAGCCATGATGTATGCTCACCCTTTCGACATCGAATATTTTTAGTTGATGATGCAGGTCCTACCATTGAAGAATATATGAATGCGCCGATGTATGGACACGTTGCTGCGATGGACGTAAAAGCTGAAGAAGATGCGCATGATTCATCATGCGAGTGCAACCAATGTGTTTTTGCTTAAGTTTAGTTATAATTTGAACATCGGATATGTAATTGATTATTTATTTTTATGTCTTGTGGTTCGGAGATAATTGGATTAAATACTTATTTATCACTGTTAGACTCTCAGTTCATTATCTGTAAGACTTTCACTTATTTGTTTATTATCTCTGATTATTAATGTGGAATGTGTGTGTGGTTTGATATGGTGGGTACGACCTATGCGAGATCCTGGGTGAACCACTGGTTTATTGGCGATTCATCACACCATTCTGGTTAGACCAGAATTGGGGTGTGACAATTGGATCCACCCTTTATTACGATAATTAACGAGTATGTCACTCACCCTTAGTGGGATGACAGCATCTTGGGGGGGGTAAAACAGATGGCATGGGATTCCTACTGAGTTTGGTGAAAAGGATACACCAGATGACATGTAGGTTTTTGGTTAGTGGCACTACCCCTGTATGCAACCTGGCTAATACGGGTCAGGTACTGGAAGAGTGGAGTGATGAGGGGGAAGGGTTAGCAGTATTCGTTGTAGCGTCATTGGCTAAACTTGTTGCCCAATCACCATTCTGATTGAGACATAGAGTGGGGCACTAAGGCTACTAGGTAGGCTGGTGAGTATCTAGCACTCCCATAAATGGAGATGGTAGCCAGCCTCTGGGAGGTACGGTTAGGCTTTACCATAGCACATGGTATACATGCTACCTGACTACTGTATTTGTTGTGTGTAATAAACTGACCATGCATACTTGTTGCTTGCCTGTCTGTTTCTCACTGAGCTCATGTTGGAGAGCCAACCCTCGCGTATGCCAATCTTTTAAATGGTCCTGCAGGTACTACCATTGCTGACTTTGTGAATGCGTCAGCAATTACTTCCTTGGCCTAGCTAGGAGGAGTACAGTACGAAGATGAAGCACACGACGTAGATTTCTAGTGTGATGCGTGCGTGTTTGATGAATAGTTATCCGGACAGGAGATCTTGTACAATGAACTATTTTCTATTTTGAGTATTATTTGGATTTATTTGTTATGTTTTGATAGCCCGTGATGTATAGGGCAGAGTAACTTTAAGTTTGATTTATTTAGTTAATGGTGAACCTCGTTTTAAGGGCATGACACAATGATACAATTATTCCTATTTATCAATGTAGAGCTCATGGTTATTTAGTAACTTTTTCTATTTATTACTTTGGATTATGATTATGACATTATACTGGTGGTGATTGGTATGTGTGTGCACTGCTTATGAGGTCCTGGTGAGATCACATCCAAACTAAGGTGTTGATTCTAGTCGTGTCCCAAAAGAAAAATTTTCAGACTGATATTTTTAGGGTGTGACACTTGACTCCTCACCGCATGTGAACATTATCCAAAGAATGAAGATACAACCCAAGAACACGCCATCTTCGCATCATACCAGCATTCCCCCATCATAAGCTTCATCCTAGCATCTTATTTTATGCCTCAACCACTTCATTGGGTACACACCGCCCAATCCCTGATGGGTAAACGCATAGAATAGACTCATCCCTAGGTCTCTCTTGAAATGCTAAAGGCTGGTTCCCAATTCTGTCCATTTTCCTGCTCCAGCTATGAAAGGAGCATACCCAAAGTTGGTCTACAATAAGCTTATGTCAATACCTAAACTCTTATTGGCAAGGGTTGCCTATCATGAGATGTTGAAACCTAAACCAAGAATATTACTAATGCAAGTACCCGTGTCCTAGCTTAATGGACCAAGATAAACCATCCCATTCTAGCTATCCGGATCCACTAGGACACAAGCGAATAACAAACAATCATGCTATCAAACATTCCATAATCCACCAATCTAATATAGAGTTATAATATACAAATGTGTGAACAATTATCATAGTTATTGGATGGCATGTTATCACATAATAATCCGAACAAGTAGCAAGCACATGAGCACAGAAAACAAGAAAGATAAAACAAGTACTAATCCCTCACCTGTATCTGGTGAACTAATCCTTACTCTATTGCAGACAGAGTCCCTTCCCTTGTTTTCTTACGTTGGCTTACCTATTATAATTGAGGTATGAATGTTACTTATGATTGTTTAGTCTTGCTTCTATAAGGTCTGGGGTATCCTCATTAGTCTTAGGAACATGTCCTATGGTCATTTGGTTAAGTCTCAAAGTCCATAGTTGAAAATACAATCAAAACAGGCTTGCTGTAATCTGGTGGTCAATGGAGGTGGTCGATTAGCTATGGTGGTTGATCATCTCAGTTTTATCAACCGCCTAGGTATTTTGGCCTAGATGGATTCTAGAGGCTTGTACCTCTGTAGGGTTACTTCTACAGGTATTTTATGATGGGTTTGAATCACTGGATTGAATATAATTCTATTCCCATAGGTTATATGCATGTATAGTTCTCGACTATGACTGTCGACTTTACAACCACACATGCTTACACACTTTGGAGTACATTCTAATCTAACTAATTATTCCAACATGTTCATTATGTCTTGAGGTGTGGGATGGCTAACATAGTCCAATTGGGAAATTGGTATGAAAATTATCAAGGATACACCTCTCTGTGGACCAGGTGGTCAATGACTGTAGAGGTGGTCAATCAAATCTATTTAGTCGACCGCCCTTAACAACTGTCTCATACTAGAGAGCTTAAACTGATTCCAATTTAATCCGTTCTCTAAGGTAAGGGGTCAAGGGCTATCCCAGAGGGATTATAAGGGTCTGTACTATATTAATGGACACTTCCCAACCATAATTTAATATTGTAAATCATTATAAGGTCCTACATTGAATATTTATATCAGTTTATCCATTATAAGCCTTATTGAATAGTTTTACCTATTTTCCATTAATGGTCTTCTGGAACTTTGTTCCTACATGATCAAAGGTTGGGTTTTACCTCATAAGATCACCAAGGGTTAAATCTAAGTAAGGTATGAATGGTTTTGAGATTACCTTGATGCTTATGCTAAACACTATTGTAACAAGAAGCTTGAGGGAGGACCTTCAATGGTGGTTCTTCCTCTTCTTCTTTCTTCAACCTTGCTCTACTTCACTCTCTCTCTCCAAAAACTTGTCAAAGGTTCTAATGTTCTCAATAAGGGCTCATAGAGAGTTTATAATAGGGAGTTTATACAAGAGTTAGAGTTACACTGTAACTCTTCCCTTGAGAGTCCTACTTCTAATTAAAGAGTGATAGAGGAGGCTTAGAGGTTGTCAATTGACACTCTAACACATTCAAAAGTAGGTCCCACATGATTTGGGAAGTCCATAGGTGGTTAGGAACTAGTTGGAACCAAGCCCAACTAAGTTAGACCCAAATTGGCCCCATTTTGGGCACGGACGGTCAATCAGACCTATTTCATCGACCTCCTTGGTCAATCGTCTATCCTGAATTGTTTCAGGATGATCAGGTCTTGGTTGGTTCGACTGATTCTTCCCAAACAAAGCTTCCACACTAAAAGAAAGAGGGTTTTAAATCTTACTTAGAGTTCCATACATTTCATTGGTGATATGGATGCTAGGCTAATGTTGGCAGAAGAACTTATTATACGAGAAAAATTTGAATTAACCCGTATTTTTTGTGTGGGTTTCACACTAATGACCATGTAATTTTTAGGGGTTAAATTATGTTTAACAAGGATCAGTGTAAGACCCGCACGCCACGAACCCAGTCTAACCTTATGTTCTCGTGTCGTGATCGATCTTCCCATCATAATTTGCTCAAGTGAACCAATTGTATGAAGAAACCACAAGATGAGGTAAGCAACAAGTCAAATTTAATTGGTGTGGTTGACTGTTTAAGTTTGTGAGGAAGCTACCAGTCAAAAACTAAAAATCAGTAAATTTTGGACGTATGGTCGCATTTTTAAAGGGTATGGTCTACTAAGTTGTGACTACAAAATGTGTGGTCGCATGTTTTGGTGGTACGGTCTACGGATTATGCGACCACATGATCGACCGTACTAACCCAGAATCGACTCCGTGTTTAGAAAACTTTCCTAATTTGAGGAGGACTCTTTCTTAATTGAAAGAGGACTCTATATGGAGATTTTTCTCTATATAAAGGACGTCCCTTAGCCTCTCTCACTCTTTTAGAACCCAAATTGAAACTCTAAACCTAAGAGAGAAAGAGAAAGAAGAAGAGAAGGAGAAGGAGATTTGGAGAAGGGTTTTGCAGAGAAGAGTTATATCTCTCTACGGCAAGCTTAAGGTATGGACTTGACTCTGTAGGGTAGATCAGATAGAATAGGTTCTTTTCAAATTGATATATGGAACCTAATACAATGATTCGATTATAGGTTTTCTATGGGAAACCATAGAGAGTAGGGTAAGGATAATTGATAAGGATAAACTGTGATTAAAGACCATAGAATGATTTTAGGATGAATCCCATTGATGAGCCAAGAGGAGGAACTCGTATGAGAAGTAAAAATTAACCTGACTACATATAGTCGCAACTATGGTCGACCATAAGATGAGAAGAGAGTCGACCACAGCAATTCGGGAAGAATTCAGGAAACGTATGGTCGCAGGTACGGTTGCATATAGTGCGACCATAGGGTATCGACCATACGTCGTATGGTCGCATATACTGAGACCAAAGGATCTACCATAGGGTATCGACCATACGATAACAGCAAGTATATTTTGAAACGAAACAAGGTTTTCAACTACTATAACTTGGTACAATCGAATCCTAACTTAAATACATTAATTGTTTAGGTTCCCAATAGATTCAAAGTGACTTCCAAAGCTTGGGAAAGGAACAAACATCAATCAAAGGTGAGGGAACAAGACCTAAACTAATTGGATAATAACAAACTGTCTTACTTTATTTGTCCAATAAAATGAATGTTTCTATGTTTATATGCTTGTAATGTGCATCTCATATGTCATCCAATATTACTGCTATTTCTGATCATGCATATTTATTTCTATCTATTTATAACATGATGGTGATGATGTTAGGAATAAGCATGTGATTGTGTGTATAGTTAATGTGTTGGATGCTAGTGGGGCATCAGGGGAGGACGTAACATTGTGGTTCAGCCTAGTTACCAGACTCTAGCTCTATCTATACTCAAGTCTTGACCACTGACATTGTCGTATTGCCATTACCTTAGCAAAAATATTACGTCGTAGGGCATCAGGGGAGGTGGCCTCGGACCATGTGGTCTTTGACTCTGTCGGGAGGCCTTAGCTCTATCTCTATGGACGTATTGAGGGATACTCGGGTGAGGCCTTGGATACGTTGGATGGCATTATGATTGGTTAGTTGCGAACCCAGTTTGTAAGCCCTCGCTAATAGGGGCTTACGTGTTGATATGGGTAGGGCATCAGGTGAAGTATTGGCGGTGTGTAATCCGAACACTTTAGCTCTATCTATATTCCATAGTGGGTGCATGTGGGACGGCAATGGTGTTTAATCCATTGGGCGGATTCATACACTCGTGTATAGAGGTGCGGTGGCCGCCAATCCTTTCTGTAGCACATTGCAAACTTTAAAACCAGACCAAAGATATGAATTGAATGCATGCATATATTTGTTGCTTTGTTTTCTTCACTCACTGAGCTCATGTTGGAGTGCTAACCCTCGTGCGCGTGATTCTTTTTAGTTTCTGATGTTGCAGGTGTTACGGTTAAAGACTACATGGATACGCCAACGTATAGACATGTGGTGGCTATGGATGACTAAGCTGTGGATAATGAATATGACTCATCAAGCAAGTGTTTCAACTATGTCTACGCTTAGTGGTTAACTTCGTATTTTGATACCTGTAATATGTATTAATTATGTTTTGGTTACTTGGAGATAACTGGATTATTTAATTATTTATCATGTAGACCTCATTTCATTATTAATAAGACTTCCGCTATTTATTTATTTACTCTGATTATTATTGTGGAATGTGTATTTGGTTTGGAATGTTGGCACGACCTATACGAGATCCTGTTTTGAACTGTTGGTTCTTATGACGGTTCATCACACCACTGGTGTAAGCACCCCATTTTTTGCCATCCCTAGCTGAACAAAGTCTTACTAAAGTGTAGATAGCAAAGTGGGAGAGATGAGAGAAAGTTTAGAAAGTACAGGAGAGGCGAGTGAAACTCTCTAAAAAATGATAGTCGATCAGTCCAAGCATGCTCTCTATAATGTTTTGAGAATAACTGAGATGATCCCCGGTATCCAAAAGCCTAAGTGAAATCATATAGTAAGTTGGTGAATCCCAATGCAAGATTTGAATTTTAGTTACGATTTAGAGACGGTTTTTGGTGGGCCCCATATTAAGGAAATGGGTTGCAACATGCATGGATGCGTAGCTCCTAGAAATACCTTCGAAATGAGATCAGAATCGCTCAATTCCGATGTCAAATGAAGAAGATATGGTAATTTTAGTCTAAGAATAAGAATAAGGGTTCTGAAGATTAATAATATCTAGGGGCTTGCATGCAAATTATCGTAAGTTTATTTATTTAAACTTCATCTTCTCATATCTCGCTCATCTGACGTCCAAATATAGTGATTCTAGTGCAATTATTCCTCATTTTTTGTCCTCTACAAAGTAGACGAGGAAAATCTGGAGCAAAGGTCTCCGAGGGATCCCATGCGAAGCTGCAAGCCGATATGCCCACTTAAACTTCAATTCCTCATAATTTTATTATCCGACATCCAAATAATGTGATTCAAACTCCAATATTTTCCATTTTTAGTGATTTACAAAGTGGACGTGAAGGATTTGAGGCAGTGATCTATGAGGCATCCCATGCAGAGTTGCTAGTCGAATTATCGTAAATTGGCCTGTTTAATCTTCAGAAATTCGTAAGTTTGTCATTTTACATCCAAATGAGGTGATTCAAACTCTAGTATTTTTCATTTTTAGTGCTCTACAAAGTGGACGTGAAGAATTTGAGGCAGAGGTTTCCAAGGCATCCCATGCAGAGTTGCTAGCCGAATTATCATAAATTGGCCTGTTTAAACTTTAAAAATTCATAAGTTAGCCATTTTACGTCCAAATGAGGTGATTCAAACTCCAGTATTTCTCATTTTTAGTGCTCTACAAAGTGGATATGAAGGATTTGAGACAGAGATCTTCAAGCCATCCCATACAGAGTTGCAAGATAAATTATCATGAATTGGCCTATTTAAACTTCAAAAATTCATAAGTTGGTCATTTTACATCTAAATGAGGTGAGGTCATTCAAGCTCCATTATTTCTCATTTTTAGTGTTCTACAAAGTGAACATAGAAAATTTAGGGTAGAGACTGTTGAAAAATTCCATGCGAAATGGCAGCGAAAATGGTCTATGAAATGATAGAGAGAGAAAAACCAATCTTGGTCCAACCCAGCTCAACCCATATCTGTTCAACTTAGTCCAACTCAGCCAGCCCAGACCAGCCGAATTCGAAATGGTTTAGTCCATGTGCATTTAATTTATGTATATATTATATATACCATATATATTATGTATAGGATTGTATCTATATTTATTATATGTATATTTTATATATATATATATATATATATATATATATATATAGATACATGTATACATTAAAGGAGCTAGAATCCGAAAAGAAAAGAGAGTTAAGAAAAGGAAACTAAAAAAAAAAAGGAAAGAGAGAGGATGGGAGAGTGAGATCCAAACAAAAGGAAAGAAAAAAAAAGGGAAAAATAAAAAATAAAAAAAAGGAAAGAATAGAAAAGGAGAGATTTGGAAAGAAGGAAAAAAGAAAAAAAATCAAAAAAATCAAAATCAGAATAGGAGAGTGGGGAACGTGAGTGGAGAAAAAAAAAAGAGAAAGAAAAAAAAAGAAAAAGGAAAGAGAAAAAAACAAAAGGAAAGAAAAAAAAGGAAATAAAATAAAAGGAAAATGAAAGAGAAAAAAGACAAAAGGAAAGAAAAAAATGGGGAAAAAAAGAAGAGAAAGAGGGGAGAACGTGAGTGGAGAAAAGAAAAGAAAAGGGAAAACTCAAAGCACGGGTGGATCCCAAAAGGGAAGAAGAAAAAAGGAAAAGAAAAAAAAAAGGAAAGAGAGAGTGGGAGAGAGAGTCTAAGAAAAGAAGAGAGGAAGAAATAGAGAAGAAGAGAAAAAGAAATAGAGGGGAAAAGAATTAGAGGGGAAAATTGAGAGAGAAGAGGAAGAAGAAGGGAAAGAGAAGAAGAGAAGGAAGAAGGAGAAGCTAAGAGAGAGGGAACTCTCTGCAAAAAGGTAAGTCAATTATCCATTATTATTTTTTAGTACATACCTACAATTCATGGCCCCTCACCCATTGCGGTAACCAAAACTTTGGTTTTGATATGATTCCATGATGCTAACATGTCGAAAATTGCTTGAATATGCCTATTTTTGATAAATCATGATCAGAGATGTTATAATGCGTGCATGTGGATGCTGTAATACCATGCCCATATTTGATATTCTTTATGCATTAGAATATGGTTAAAGTACTCAATGGAGAAAAATTAAATATCATATGATGATTTTTGAGTATTTTAATGTTTTTCACAAACTGGATTTCAGATCTGGAATCTAATTTTGAGACATGCATCTCATATAGATTTTTGATGAATTTTGAGCTCAAAATTTAATAAGATACTCATACGTATGTTAGAAAGTTTTCCTATAGATTTTGACTTGTTTGGAGCTGAGAAAGTTGAGATAAAAAGGCCCCAATGATGCTACTATCCTTTTCAGGTACAGTACAAACCCTCATCAGAAAAGCTCTAAAAAAGGAATTTACGGCCATAATTTGATAATCTTTCCTTCAGAGAAAATGATAGATGTGAAGTCATCAAAAATTTGGCATTAGATTCGGATGTTTTTTTATTTTTTATGGATTTTATATGATTTTTAAAGTGCACCATGGTCTGTTTTAGGGTCAATTAGAACACACTGAATTGCATGGCTGAGATGTGATGTTTGAGCCTTGAGAATCTTTCTGTTTATATGATTTTTTTAATGAAGTGTTAGACCTATCCATTAACTATATGACCATATGCCTAAATTATATTTTCAATGAGTGGTTGATTTTATATAGAATTTATGGTGCAGCTGGTCAGAATCTGGAACAGACTTGACCAATGCACATGCCTGCACTTGTGGTGCATATTTGACCCATTTTGGTTCCCTATTATGATTTCCCTTCTTGAAAAAAAAATCTAGGTCTCTGAGTCCTCTTTCAGAGGATGTATTTTGAGCATAATTTGAATATGTATCAAGCCCCATATGCATGTTTTGGAAAAGGTCTATAGAATCTATTGATTACAGTAAAAATCATGAAAATCCATTCATAAGTGTCATGTAGAGATTTTTTTAGAAATCACTTCCTTGAAGGAAAAGGAAACCACATGAGTCTGGAAGACAACCAAGTTAACAGATAATTTTTTTACATGATTGAAGAATATCTTATGATTATTTTCCCATGACTGGTTCGAATCTGAAAATTAGTCTGACCAGTTTTCATAGTCTGACCTTGTAGGCATGATTTAAACCATTAGATTTCCATCATATTTTACCTTAGAAGAATTTGAACCATTAGATCTTGATCATGAGCATCATATTTGAATCTGGACGATTGGATTATCTTGATGATTGATTTGAATGGATAGATTATCCTTTTTGGGTGATTTAATTGAATTTAAATAGGTGGATTGACCTCATGGATGTTTTAATTGAATTTGAACCATCGATCAAGTATGATCTTGATCACATTGATGATGATCAATTACATTAAATCTGAGTAGTCGATCAAATATGATCTTGGTCACATTGTTGATGATCGATGCTTGATCAATGCACTCATATGTTTGTTGCTATTTGAGATAACATGCCTTATTCCTTATTGCTATACTTGAAATGATATTGTTGTTACTTGTCATAATTGAATGATATTTATTATTGATAATAATTTAATTTCTACAACACCCTAGTCGAACTGCCATATCTATACACCTAGAAGACATATTAGGTGTGGGGACGTACATGTAGGCACCCACATTCACGGGAAGGGTAAGAATGAAAAAATGATAAATCTTAATGAAGAATCAGAAAGCCTAGCCCAACACATGCCAAATTAGGGTTTTAGGTCAAGGGTAGCTTGGGACGATCCCTACCCCTCAGCTCATTTTCCTCTAGGATACAGAGAATTAGATAGGTGTGATGTGAATCGAACCATAGAGCAGTTAGGTTCCACACTCTGATCTTAAATGAATACATGAATGAATTGAATCCGCATTCCAAACTACGCGGATCTTGATTCTTAGGGCAGCAACCTAAGATACGTAGGCAGTTTAGTAAAATTTTCAAATACGGTTCCATACTTTGATCTTGAAAGCACACATTGATGAAATGAATATTTCGAACTACGTGGATCCTGATTCTTAGGACAGAACCCTAATATACATAGGCAGTTTGGTGAGACATCCAAACACGCTTTCACATTTTAATTTGTATAGACTAATCCTATAGGCTTCCTAGACCAAGGTAAAGTACACTTGAGTGGTTTTAGGATAATGAATTCTAACCTTCCTTAGACCAAGGTAGAGTACACTTGAGTGGTTTTAGGATAATAAATTCTAGTCTTCCTTAGACCAAGGTAGAGTACACCTTAGTAGTTTTAGGTCAGCAAATTTTAGTATTCCTTAGACCAAGGTGGAGTACACCTGAGTGGTTTTAGGATAATAAATTCTAGTCTTCCTTAGACCAAGGTAGAGTACACCTGAGTGGTTTTAGGTTAGCAAATTTTAGTATTCCTTGGACCAAGGTAGAGTACACCTGAGTAATTTTAGGATAATAAATTCTAGTCTTCCTTAGACCAAGGTAGAGTACACCTGAGCAGCTTTAGACTAACCATCTAGGCTTCCTAAACCGAGGTAGAGTACACCTGAGTAGTTTTAGCCATCCCTTTTGTCTTCCTAGATCAAGGTAGAGTACACCTGAGTGGTCTTAGACATACCATTTTAGCCTTTTTAGATCAAGGTAGAGTACACCTGAGTGATCTTAGAATACTATCCATTTTAGCCTTCTTAGATCAAGGTAGAGTACACTTTAGTGGTCTTAGAATACTATCCAATTTAGCCTTCCTAAACCAAGGTAAAGTACACCTGAGTGGTTCTAGAAAATCCATATCCACAAAACATCACAACGAACTACATTGTACCTGATTTTCAGGACCTCTGAAATACATAGGCAACTTGGAGGACCTCTCTAAGTACAGTATCACATCTTAATATCCTTAGGTCCCCCATATTCATATTCCATATCCATATCCATATCCATATCCATCTTCACTTTAATCCACATTAGGCTATCTCTAGATTCAATCTCAAGCATCATCAAGCATAAACTTCAACTTGAACAATTGAATCTAAGAAAGCTTAATCATAAATCACATCCATAAACCTTAATCACATTCCGTTCGAACTACGTTATGGACTTGATTTTCAGGATTGGAATACGTTGGTAATTTGAAATGTCTAGGACGTCTCAGATTCAGTCCATCACCGAACCATCTTTGGTTTGGTTCACTGTATATTACTTTTCTTATTTATTTATTTTTGAGAATATGTTTGACTAAACCTAGGTTAGAAGAACTTAACAGCTTGGCATAAGATCCCCCATTAGCCCTAGTTATCATCCATTGACCATGAAAAATCAGAACCATAGAGTCTAAGGAAAGTAGAATCATATAAGAGGTCGATTTTTGGATCGGGCAGCTTTGGGTGCCTAACACCTTCCCAAACTGTACCTTGAATGCTTACCCGTTCTCTGATAGATCAAAGCTAATATATTGGGTTCAATGAGTCAATAGAAGTCTTTTCTTATGATAAGACTATATTTTTATAGGTCCTAGACCTTAATCTAGGTGGCGACTCCAAAACATTTTTTTTCGTCCATCGGAGATGGGTGGAAGAGACGTATTTTGTCCTCACAACTGGTTAGTCCAGAATTGGGGTATGACAATCAATACCACCAAATATTAGGTTTAAACATCATGTTTAGGTCAAGTTTAAATCCTCCCCAAATTCGGGTTCTATTAGTGTTCAGAATCTATTCAGATCCGTCCAGTTTTACAAAATAATATGGGAATATTACTTTCTGAATCCAAATGACCTTTGCCATTTTAAGGGTTAAATATAATTTAACAAGGATCATTAGCACCAAATATTAGGTCTAAACTCCATGTCTAGGTTAACATTAAACCCTATCCAAATTTGTGTTCCATTATTGTCTAAAATCTGTTCGAAATCCGTTAATGTGGTTCCCAAATTGTACAGTAAAAAATTAAAATTAAAATTTTATTTCAATTAAAATCACCAGGAAAATTCTAAAGTTTAATCATAGTTTCAAACCTCCCAATTCATTACAATGGTTATGATCAATATATGTACACACTAACGAGCCCATATCAGAATCTACACCTCTCAGATTCAAACAATTCTGGATTTATGGGTTAAACTAAATTTATTAAGGATCCTCCCTACTATATTCCATGACTAAATTTTATCTCTAGATTTAGTTTAACCCTTCCCAAATTCGAACTCAGAATCTGCCCTAACAGCACTACAGTCTCAGTGATGTATTTATTTGACATGGCAAACAATATTGGATGGAACTCCAATTTGGATCAGTTTGATAATGTTCAGAGAGGAATGGAAAAAAAAATTATCAATGTGTTGGAACCTTGGCAAGGTTGTTGGGTTGTTGTCATTGTTGGCAATGCATTATAAGTGGCTATGGTCAGATGGCAGGGTCTCAGTTAGCATGGTTGTGTCTGGGACACTTGAGAGTGTGTGTGGGCCCCACTGATGTGGCATAAGGCCCCACTGAAGTTCTAATAATGGAGAGAGAAATACAGTGGCAACAGTTGAGGTAAAAGAAATACAGAAAAAGAAGAAAGAGAAGGAGGAGAGAGAAAATGTGGGCCAGGTGGGTCCCACTTGAGGTGGCCAGGCCAGCATGGCAGCCAGCCCAGGCCAGGTCAGAGCCGCGGCTGAGGCCAATAGGTCAAGGCACCAGGCCAGCAGGCCATTCCTGTCCAGTAGCACAAGGCTACAAGGCATGCCCGCCCAGCCACCCAACAGCACAAGGCCATCCGCGGGCCAACAAGCCCACATGACAAGCCCACAAGCTCAAGGGCTCGCAGCCATGCGCATGCCCAAGGCACAGCACAGCCGTAAGCCCCTAGCCTACGAGTCGCAAGCCCGTAGGCCCATAAGGCCACCCACGTGCACGCCTCGCAGGTCCCGCATGGTTCGCGGAGCAATAGCCCCCCAAGTGCTCGACGAAATGCCGCAGAGAAACCCCCCCTTAGACACCCTACTAGAAATAAAAGAGCTTACAGGGCATTACCACACATTCTCAGGGGTATTTTGGTCTATCAAAATATAGTAGATCAGAAATCTAGGGTTAAGAAAGAGCCACGCCACCCAGATTCGAATCTGAAGGCTTAGATAAATGCGGGCTATGGTGTAGCGCAGGTAGTTGCATCAGATTCTTCCGTGCTCTATTTGATTGGCCAAACGCAATATATTATCATGGTTTGGGATGCATAAATCTGCCGCTTCAATTCCGTTTGGTGCACTTACAGTGCGACGTCGAGCCCAATCAGCAGCCGAGATCGATTGACGTGATGAAGAAAATCCACTGGCCATAGCGGGATCCCGCGATTTTGACCCCGATCTAACAGCGATTAATTCAAGCTTTTGTGTGGTCCAATCAAAAATTGACAACACTATACGATTGACAGAGGCGGCGGCGCTAGTGTGTATCGCGGCGCACTGTATCAAGATCCGAAGACTCCTTTTAACTTAATCTGAGTGGCCGAATTTCAAATGATGATATCTGAGCCGTCCGATGTCTGATTGAGGCGATTCAAAGTCCCACAAACTCCTCTCTTCGAGAATTGTTCACCTGCAATAAGAAAAAATAGTTTTGAGGTGAGTAGATATGGGTTCTTTGAAGAAGAAGGTCCTTGATTCTCTTTGGTGTGTAGAGATCATTCCCACCTACCTCTCTCTGATTTTAATGGCCATATGAAGGATGAGAGAGGTAGTGTGAGCACTCAATGAGGCATGGGAATGATTTTGTGTATGTGAGGGTTGTTGGAAGAGTGTCAACACCTATGAGAGCTTGTAAATGTACATCCATCAACATTGAAGAGTTTGGGAAAGCCAAATGGTGAGCACCACTCAGTCTTGAGCACGCTGGGAAGATAAGCACTCACACAAGTCCATTTATATTGTAACATGTTATATGGGGAGGGCTTGTAATCTTTATTTGACAAATACATTGTAACTTGTCAAGTTAGAGGCTTGACAGGAGTGAAGGTTGTAGCCAAAAACAGAAATGAGGGTTGTTGCCTAGGACTAAGTTGCAGTTGAGAATGTGGTCGGTGTGTTATGTTATGCATGTAAAGTGCGTGGGTTGCAGGTATGGGTGTACATACTTGGTAAGCCAAGCCTCTGGTATGGATAACTGTAGGTGTGTGGCATGGTGTGTTACACGAAATGTATTAACAGAGAAAATGTATGAATGACCACCCCAGTCAGCTTAAGGCAGCAAATCGTTAACAGACAGCTCTTGGCAGCAGTGTGTGTTTTTGGTTGGGCAGGCTTCACAGAGTTAGAAAGAATTTTAGTGGTCACTGATTCACCCCCTCCTCTCAATGTCAACCTGAGAATCACCCAATGTCTTTAAGAAGATTATCAAGAACATCAAGAAGAGAAAACATACTTGGTTCGTAAAACCCATTTCGTATAAATTGCAATAAACCATTTTTTCAAAATTGCCTACCCTCTTATTGCACCTTCTCCTTCTTGTCCCTTGAAAACCACACCTTTCCCTTTACTCTTCCAAATCCTTTATTTCCTTCCATTCTTATCTCTTCTCTCATTTTCCTTCTCTTTTTTTTCCAAAAAGATAAATGCTAAAACCCCTTGCCTTTTTCCCCCTCACCAAAACCCGACAACCAAAACCCCCATTTCTAAAATTCATCCCCCCTCCCCTTTTTTTAATCTTCCCTTTCACATCGGGAGGGGTGGCTCCCATCTTTTATTTCCTCCTTTTTATTTTTCTTTCATTTTTCTTTCTTTTTTTCTTCAATTTTTCCTAAATTCTCTCTCTCCTCCCCCCCCCCTCTTTACGTGAAAGGGGTTTTCCCTTCTTCAGCATCCAAATCCTCTCCACCACGCCTCCCTGGTTCCCACCCATTCCAATCGTTGGAGGGGTGCGCCGGCTCAAACTCCAACCCCCTCCAACTGTTGGATGGGGTGGGAGCCAGGGAGCTGTAGAGGAGAGGATTCGGTTCCCATTCTTCACATGGAAGGGGGCCCCACCCCTTTATTTATTTCTCTCTCTCTCTCTCTCTCTCTCTCTCTCTCTCTCTCGTAAAGACAAATTTTCCCTTCTTTACATGGAAGAGGGCCCACCACTTTAATTTTTATTTTTTATTTCTTTTTTTAGATTCTCTCTCCCCTTCTCTCTCTCTCTCTCTCTCTCCCCTTTTCTCTTTCTTATTTTTTTGTTCTTTCTTTCCTTCTTCTTTTCTTTCTTTTATTTTTCCTTTCTTTCCTACTTTTCTTTTTCTTTTAATCGATGGATCGTACAATCAACGAGATCTCCTTCTCTATCCCAAATTTACCCTACTTGATGAAAAGATAAATTTGCCCTCACCTAGCTAGGAGTGACAGCTTTTTACCTGCACAAATGCAACAGATTTCAGAATAATTCACTCAAAATATGGCATAGAAATCGTCTCATGCGGTCCTACCGCCTGCCAAGGGCTGGATTTCAGCCGGCCCACCCCCCAATGTATTGGCAGGCGGTCAGACTAATCCCCAAACCCTTGGATCAGTCGCAGGACCGTCCTACTGCAGGAGACGATCTGTAAGACCCGCACACCACGAACCCGGTCTAACCTTACATTTCGTGTCGTGACCCATCTACATATCATGGTCAAGCCAAGTGGACCAAGTGTGTGAAGAAATCCAAGACCCAATATGAAATTTTACTCAAAAATAGTCAAAATGAGGGTAGGGTCGCATGCCTAAATAGGCAGGTCCGACCCCCATCGACACCCACCATCGACCCGTGACCAGGGGTTGCAGGGGGTCTCGAATTGTCTGACCCCCCCATCGACCCCCCCCGTCGACCCCCGGTAATCGAGAAAAACAGCACGAACCGAAAATTAGGAAACTTTTCTAATTTCAATTGGAACCTTTCCTAAACTCAATGGGACTTATTTTGGGAGGTTTTACTCTATAAATAGGACGTCCCTAAGCCTCTTTCACTCCTTTTACAACCCTAATTGGATTGAGAGAAAGAGAAGAGAAGAAGAGAAGGAAAACTTAAAGAAAAGGCTAAGGAAGAAGAAGAAGTTCAGAGATATCTTGGAAACACAGACTACAGAAGATATGAACCTTAATCCCCATCTGAATTGAAAGCTTAGAATAGATTATGATGAAGTTAGGTTAGGAGAAACCCTAATACTATCCATCCATGGTTAGGTTTCAATGGAAACCATGGAGGAGATCATTGAAACCATGTAGGTGAATAAAGAATAGTTCTAAACCATAGAACATGTGTGGAATGGATTGTAGAAGCAAGCCATAGGACCCCAAACATGATTGAATGGATGAAATTGATATTTTCGACTCAAACCATGGGGGGTCGCACCTAGGGTCGATGGAACCTTCGACCCTAGCATCGACCCCCAGCATTCGAGAAGTTCAGGAAAGGAGGGGTAGCACCTAGGGTCGATGGAACATCCGACCCTAGGCATCGACCATACCTGGGGGTCGCAGAAAACTTCTACCCGTCCTGCTACCTGTCCTGCTACCCCCAGTTAATAGCAAATTGTAAAAATTAAAATAAATTCTAATTAAATTCTATCGACTTTGTTAGGTCTTCTAGCAATATAATATCAATATAAAGGTGATTCTTAAAGCTTGAAAAAGGATCTACTAGCAAGCTAAGGTGAGGGAACAAGACCTAAACTAATTGATTAATAATAAACAACTTTTATTTCTTGAGTCCAATACCATGATTGTGATATGCGTGTATGCTTGTAATGTGCATTCAACATGTCATCCAATATATCTATTATTATTGTTCATGCATATTTAGATTTATTGATTATAACATGATGATGTTGATGATGGTAGGAATAGGCATGTGAATGTTTGTGTTTGGCTGGTGTACATGGTGCGGGAAGGGATGGTATCAACCGGTACTTCGATGTCGTTCTCATCGGGGTATATTGTGCCATGGTCTATTCAAGTCATGTCCACTAAGCAAGTGTTAGTGTGCTTGATGCGAGTGGAGCATCAGGGGGAGGATGTGACATTGTGGTTCAGCCTGGTCACCAGAGTCTAGCTCTATCTCTACTCAAGTCTTGTCCACTAACATCGTTGTATCGCCATTACCTTAGTGGAACTAATATGTCGTAGGGCATCAGGGGGGGACGTGGCATTGTGGTTCAGCCTGGTCACCAGACCCTAGCTCTATCTCTATGGATGTATTGAGGGATGCTGGGGTGAGGCCTTGGATACATTGTTTGACATTAGGGTTGGTTAGTTGTGAGCCCAGCTTGCAAGCACTCGCCAATAGGGGCTTATGTGTTGGTATGGGCAACTGGTACAGCAATACTGTTTTCATTAGGTGTATATTGTCCATGGTGGGTGCATGTGGGGCGACAGTGTCATTTTCATTGGGCGTTTCCACACACTCATGTATAGAGGTGCGACGGCTACCTATCCTTTCTATAGCACATTGCAAGCTTATTTACCAGACCACAGATATGAATTGAATGCATGCATATATTTGTTGCATTGTTTTGTTTACTCACTGAGATCAAGTTAGAGAGCTGACCCTCGCGCACGCAGTTCTTTTTAGTTTCTGTTGTTGTAGGTACTATGATTGAAGATTATGTCTACACGCCAACATATGAACCGGTGGAGGCTATGAATGAGCAAGCTGTGGAGGACGAACATGGTTCGTTAAGCGAGCGTTTCAACAGTGGATACGTTTAGTGTTTAGTTTTTGTATTTGAATATTTTAATATGTATTAAGATTATTTTGGTTACTTAGAAATAAATAGAATATTAATTATTTATCATGATTAGACCTCAGTTCATTATCTGTAAGACTTCTGCTATTTATTTTATTGCCTCTGATTAATGTGGAATGTGTTTTGGTTTATCATATGTGGGATAGCATATTGTGAGATCCTGGTTGAACCGTTGATTTATTGACGGTTCATCACACCATTTTGGTTAGTCCAGAATTGGGGTGTGACAACTTGGTATCAGAGCTCTCGTAGACCTTACCCATTAAACTTGAATACTACCACTGAAGTCCATGTACTGAGTTAGGATAATTAAAATTTTTAATACAACAAACCATAAGCACCTGTGTTGGTTGAGACAGAACTTAAACAAGACAATAATGTACATATAAAAGGTAGAACTATATATATATATACTCAAACAGAAAGAGAAGACCAAAATTTATCCTGATAAATAAATAATATAGTGTACTATCTATAGGTCGAGCAATTATATAAGTATACAAGGGATATAGTACTGTAGCAAGAAGGAAGTATCTGTACAACAGAAAATTGGAATATCGAGTTGGTACTCACAAGATGTGAAACTCGATGTAGGACAGAGGAAGAAGGAAAATGGCTAGTAATGTCAAAACCCCTGTAGAGATAAAGGAAAAGATCTCGGGCTAATTCCAACAGAGATAAGAGAATAATGGTCATACATTAAGAATAAGAGTAACTATACTCCTGGGTGACATGGAGACTCAGGGTGAGATCCACCATAAGCTGATCCATTATCCGCTGAGCATTAAGAAGAGGTTGCAACTTGACCCCACCACTATCAGGGTCGAGAATGGGTAATGAAAATTCATCCGAGTAGATGCTAAATAATGATAATCAGATTGGAGCAAATAAGAGGAGGTAAACAACCAGACCACTCCAGCCAACTACCTGGACTACCAAGTACCTTAGCCATGGTTGTAATAACTTGGCCCAATAAAATACAAGAGCAACAACAAATGAGACTGACTATGCAAGTTGCTATGTGAATCACTACCCAAGTTGCCGATGCCATATCAACACCTCTAAGTCAAACCAAGTACGGTACCAATTGGTAGCAACACTGTACGCCAACACCTGTTAGCTATAACATAGTGCCTACCACACAACAAGTCCCAGTAATGCACACCCCAATGCAGAAGTTTGGTGCACAACAAGCAGTGTATCAAGGTGGTTAACCTTATCAGCCACCGATGTATGGGATAGTTGCATCATGACAGAATGATCCGACAAGGATTGAAGAATGTCTTCTGAAGATGATACCTCGGATATTTTCAGCAAAGAACAAATCTATTATGGCCATATATCTAGATAGGTTTATATAGGATGTGGTGCATTATTGATTTACTCTTATGATTATAGAGGATGCACATACTAGATTTTAATTTCTCGTGCCTTGACAGAATACCTTCTTGATTAACCTGTCAATTGGAGTTATAGATATTGTTTCTTTAGTATTAGTCCTGATTATACCAAACTGAGCCACTCTCATGATCGAAAACATGAATCGAGATATGAACTGAATGAATAGTTAAATGTTTAATCATGTTGAGCGTACATCTTCTGATTTTTACCTGATTTACTGATGTCAAAATCTTCTTCAGATTTATTCATGTAATGCCTTGACCAATGGCATTATATACTCGATAGAACCTGTAACCATGAGGTTAAGAGCTGTAGAACCTCTATTTCCATGTATTTGGACCACCGTGCAACCTAACGACCTTTGGATGTCGATTGGATTACCATAGATTTACTCTTGATTTTTAAAACCTAGGTTCACTAGATAAAGCAAGTGTTCGTCGTCATACTAAATTCGAAAGAAGGAAAGGAATTGTTTTTTTTTTGGATAAACATTCTGACATCCATTGAAAAGATGTTTAGTGATAATGGAATTATTGGAAAGAAGATGATTAAATTCAGATTAGATTTTATAGCCAAGAGACCTCAGATGAAGTAATGGAGGATCTATTTTGAGATTACTGAATTGATGGATATGAGCAATGTCTATAAAAGAGTGCATGAGCAAAAAGTGAAAACTATCAAGAGTAACTAGGAAAGAGTAGATAACACTCAAGTAAAGTCAAAGATGGCTATATCGGTATAAATTTTGACAAGACAGAAGATTCCTAAAGGCAAATCTAAGAGTGGATACAAGGATAAAGTCAAAAATTATGGCATTGATAGTATTCGGATTAGTATAAGTAATACTTAGTTATGCCCAATGTCGATTGAGATGATTAAGTAAAGACCAAAAGAGTTTGACTGAATTAATGAAATTATAAACATATACCCTAATGCTTATAAATAGATTTGGGATATGAGATTTTGACGATAGTCTTTGAAAATCATAAGAGATGAAGGAACTAAACAAGCTCTTAAGGCCTTATACCAGATTTTGCTAGTTCAAGCCCTTTTGGACTAAATGTTGCATTAGATGAGTGTTATGGACAATGTCCGAATTGTATGGATGGATGGAATTTGGACGCAACCTAATTAGACTTGAGATGGCAGACTATGAGGTCATCTTGGGGATAGACTGGTTGTATCAACACTCTACAAGTGATTATGTGCATAGAAGAGGTTATCATTCAAGAATAGAGATGACATATAATTTAGTTTTATTGTAAGTTGCTCAAGAAGTGAAAGCTGATCCTCTCTATGTTAAAAGTGAAGAGATGCTTTGAAGAGTAATGAATTGGATATATGGTATCTGTGGTATACGTTACCAAAGAAGCACCACAAATGGAAGATAATGATGTGATGCATAAATTTCTTGATGTGATTCCAGGAGATTTACCTGGGTTACCATCTGATCATGTGACCGAGTTCATCATCGACTTGTTATCAAGGACGATACTTGTGTCAAAGGCACCTATAGAGTAGTTTCTATGGAGTTGAAGGGATTGAGACTCAATTATGGGAGTTATTAGACAAGGGTTCTAATCAGCTAAGTATTACATCACGGAGAGCGCCAACGCAACTCGTGAAGAAGAAGGACGGTAGTGTCAGATTATGTATAGACTACCAAGAACTAAACAAGCTCACAGTCAAGAATCGATGTCTACTACCTTAGATCGATGACTTGTTTAAACAGTTGCAAGGAGAAAAAGTATTTTCTAAGATTGATCTTCAGTCAAGATATCATCAGCTGAAGAATTTTGGACAGAAATATCTCGAAGATAGCTTTTAGAATCGGGATTGGCCAATTATGAGATCTCGATTATGACGTTTGGATTAACCAATGCCCTTACATCTTTTATGGAACCGATGAACTGGGTGTTTCATGACATGTTGGACACATCGGTCATAGTTTTCATAGATGATATTTTGGTTTATTCCAAAAATGAAGCAACTCATACAACAGATCTTAGAACAGCTTCACAACAGCTGAGAAGTGAAAAGCTTTATGCCAAGTCCAAGAAATAGGAGACCTAATTAAACAAAGTGATCTTCTTAGATCATGTGGCATCATAAAAAGGGATAAAAGTAGACCCTATTAGGATAGAAGTAATCATATGGTGAGAAACCCCTAAAGAACATCGTGAAGATCAGAAGTTTCTTGGGTTTAGTTGATTATTACAGACGATTTGTAGAGGACCACTCTAAGATCGTAAAACCTATTACCAAGCTAACCAGGAAGGGAGAGGAGTTTAATTGGACTAACAAGTGTGAAGAATGATTGATATCAGCTCCCATCTTGATCGTTCTGGTACTAGGGAACCTTTTACCCTATACATCGAAGCTTTCGGATTGGATCTAGGATGCGGTTGATGCAAGGTAAATAAGCGATTGCATATGCTTCAAGAAAACTGAAGGAGCATGAGACGAGTTACCCAACTCATGATTGGAGTAAACAATTGTGATTCATGCAATCAAGACTTGGAGACATTATTTAAACGGAGAAGAATTTTAGATTAGATCGGATTACAAGTGTTTTATTTATCTCTTCATTAGAAAGAGTGGAACATGAGGATAAGGAGATGGTTAGGAATACTTGAAGGATTAAGACTGTGATATTCAATGTCACCCGAGCATGGCTAATGTAGTAGCTAAGGCCTTAAGTAAAAAGGGAATTATGAAGTCCGAAGAAGGACCCAGTATAAATGCTGCCTTATGTTCCGCAGCAACAGATTCAGATTTGGAAGAAGAGTAACATATAATAGAAACTCGTGATGATCCAATTGAGCAAGACCTTAGGGATGAAGAAAAAGTAGTAATTTTATTATATCTGTATATAAGAATGGTACAAGAAGATTTAGAGAAAGAAAAACCTAACCTTGAGTTACTTTGGATGCGGAGACGGTACTCAGATACAGAGGTAGATTCTGAATACATGAAGATAAAGACTCGGATATTATGAAGAGGATAATGATAAGAATCCATTGTACTCAATATTCAGAACATCCTGGAGTACCAATATGTATCATGACCTGAAGAGATGGTACTGGTAAAGAGGAATGATAACAAATGTGGTTTAGATGCATGTTTCAGTAATTGAATTATCATTAAGTAAAAGTTGAAAGACAAAGACGAACATGGCTACAACAATAACTATCAAAGCCAGTCTGGAAGTGAAACTACATTACAATGAACTATGTCACTGATTTGCCACTGACTCCCAGAGCGGTTGATGCAGTTTGGGGGATTGTTGATCGCCTTATGAAGATAGCTCATTCCATTGCTATACGACCTCGGTATGCTTTGGAGCGGCTAAATAAGCTATATGTGGATAATATTGCCAGATTGAATGGTATGCATGAGAGCTTAGTGTCGGTCAGAGGCTTATGCCTTATCTCAAAGTTTTGGGAGGATCTACAGAAAATAATGGGGACAAAGTTGAAGTTTAGTACCGCACTTTACCTCAAATCGACGGACAGTCGGAGTGGACTATACAGATCCTAAGAGATATGCTCCAAGCTTGTAAAATTAATTTCAAGGAACTTGAGTTGAGAAGGTACCATGAGTTGAAGTTGCTATTAAGCTACCATGTAAATGTTACATATGAAGCAGATACGGTAGAAATGTCAAATTCCTTTATTTTGGAATAAAGTCGGTGAATGAAAAATTTTGAGACCTAAGTCTAATGAAGAAAAATATCGAGTGACAAACAAGATCAAAGAAAAGGGGCAGGATAGCTCAAGATGTCAGAAAAGACACCAAGACCTTGAGTTCGCCATAAGGGACAAAGTGTTCTTGAAGAAATCACTTATGTATAGTTTGAAACGATTAGACAAGAAGGGAAAGTTGTATTTTGTATATGTGTTGGATCTTATAAACTTTGGAGAGACGTAGAAAAGTTGCATATCAATTAGCGTTACCGTTATCCATGTCTAGTGTGCATGATGTATTTTGTGTGTCTCTAGTGAAGAAGTACATTGAAGATCCATATCAAAAGAATTGACCACGGAGTCACTGGATTAGATAGAATGTTTAACTATTGAAGTGGTACTAGCCTAGTTCACTAGTTGGAAGGTACAATGTTTTCAAAGCTGGGATAATTATTATATGAAGATAATCTGACGAAGACAAGACATGGAGAAGATTTTGCATGGAAAGAAGAAGATGCAATGCGAAAATAGAATTTCTACCTAAATTCAAATTTTGAAGACAAAATTTAGGGAAGTTGTAAGATCCGTAGATTCAAATTTCGAGGACGAAATTTCTTTTAAGGGTGGTGGAGTTGTAAGACCCGCACGCCACGAACCCGGTCTAACTTTACATTTTGTGTCGTGACCCATTTACATATCATGGTCAAGCCAAGTGGACCATATATGTGAAGAAACCCAAGACCCAATATAAAATTTTACTCAAAAACAGTCAAAATGAGGGTAGGGTCGCATGCCTAAATAGGCAGGTCCGACCCCCCTCATCGACCCCCACCATCGACCCGTGACCAGGGGTCGTAGGGGGTCTCGAATTGTCCGACCCCCCCATCGACCCCCGATAATCGAGAAAAACAGCACGAACCGAAAATTAGGAAACTTTCCTAATTTCAATTGGAACCTTTCCTAAACTCAATGGGATTTATTTTGGGAGGTTTTACTCTATAAATAGGACGTCCCTAAGCCTCTTTCACTCCTTTTACAACCCTAATTGGATTGAGAGAAAGAGAACAGAATGAAGAGAAGAAGAGAAGGAAAACTTGAAGAAAAGACTAAGGAAGAAGAAGAAGTTCAGAGATATCTTGGAAACTCAGACTACAGAAGGTATGAACCTTAATCCCCATCTGAATTGAAAGCTTAGAATAGATTATGATAAAGTTAGGTTAGGAGAAACCCTAATACTATCCATCAATGGTTAGGTTTCAATGAAAACCATGGAGGAGATCATTGAAACCATGTAGGTGAATAAAGAATAGTTCTAAACCATAGAACATATGTGGAATGGATTGTAAAAGCAAGCCATAGGACCCCAAACATGAATGAATGGACAAAATTTGATATTTTCGACTCAAACCATGGGGGGTCACACCTAGGGTCGATGGAACCTCCAACCCTAGCATCGACCCCCAGCATTCGGGAAGTTCAGGAAAGGAGGGGTAGCACCTAGGGTCGATGGAACATCCAACCCTAGGCATCGACCCTACCTGGGGGTCGCAGAAAACTTCTACCCATCCTGCTACCCGTCCTGCTACCCCCAGTTAATAGCAAATTGTAAAAATTAGAATAAATTCTAATTAAATTCTATCGACTTTGTTAGGTCTTCTAGCAATATAATATCAATATAAAGGTGATTCTTAAAGCTTGAAAGAGGATCTACTAGCAAGCTAAGGTGAGGGAACAAGACCTAAATTAATTGGTTAATAACAAACTGTTTTTATTTCTTGAGTCCAATACCATGATTGTGATATGCGTGTATGCTTGTAATGTGCATTCAACATGTCATCCAATATTTCTATTATTACTGTTCATGCATATTTAAATTTATTGATTATAACATGATGATGTTGATGATGGTAGGAATAGGCATGTGAATGTTTGTGTTTGGCTGGTGTACATGGTGCGGGTAGGGATGGTATCAACCGGTACTTCGATGCCGTTCTCATCGGGGTATATTGTGCCATGGTCTATTCAAGTCATGTCCACTAAGCAAGTGTTAGTATGCTTGATGCGAGTGGAGCATCAAGGGGAGGACGTGACATTGTGGTTCAGCCTGGTCACCAGACTCTAGCTCTATCTCTACTCAAGTCTTGTCCACTAACATCGTCGTATCGCCATTACCTTAGCGGAACTAATATGTCGTAGGGCATCAGGGGGGGGACGTGGCATTGCGGTTCAGCCTGGTCACCAGACCCTAACTCTATCTCTATGGATGTATTGAGGGATGCTAGGGTGAGGCCTTGGATACATTGTTTGACATTAGGGTTGGTTAGTTGCGAGCCCAGTTTGTAAGCCCTCGCCAACAGGGGCTTACGTATTGGTATGGGCAATCGGTACAGCAATGCCATTTTCATTGGGTATATATTATCCATTGTGGGTGCATATGGGGCGACAGTGCCATTTTCATTGGGCGTTTCCACACACTCGTGTATAGAGGTGCGGCGGCCACCTATCCTTTCTATAGCACATTGCAAACTTATTTACCAGACCACAGATATGAATTGAATGCATGCATTGTTTTGTTTACTCATTGAGCTCAAGTTGGAGAGCTAACCCTCGCGCGTGCAATTCTTTTTAGTTTCTGATGTTGCAGGTACTATAATTGAAGATTATGTCTACATGTCATCATATGAACTGGTGGAGGCTATGAATGAGCAAGCTGTGGAGGACGAACATGGTTTGTTAAGCAAGCATTTCAACGGTGGATACATTTAGTGTTTAGTTTTCGTATTTGGATATTTTAATATGTATTAAGATTATTTTGGTTACTTGAAAATAAATGAAATATTAATTATTTATCATGATTAGACCTCAGTTTGTTATCTGTAAGACTTTCGCTATTTATTTTATTACCTCTGATTAATGTGGAATGTGTTTTGGTTTATCATATGTGGGATAGCCTATTGTGAGATCCTGGTTGAACCATTGGTTTATTGACGGTTCATCACACCATTTTGGTTAGTCCAAAATTGGGGTGTGACACGATCTCCTTCCCAAAATATGATGACAAAAAAAAAGTGGTTACACCAGTGAGGAATTACGGAGATGTGTCCTTGAACATTACCTTGTATGGAGAAAGTCAATCTACATTATAGTATTGTCCTTAAACAAGGACTGTATTTCAAATACGGATGTAAACGGGGTACAATCGGATGTTTTTAGACACTCCTTATCATTTATAAGAATGATATAGAAGCTAGATCTTACTTGATAGTTTTGGAACCACAAAAAGCATATACTACAAAATGCATTATTGTACCACTTCTAACTTACAAACAAATGAAAAATTGGACCACTTATGTTTGAATTTTAAGAAATGTCTTACGTAACCTTAAGTCTTAAAAAGTTGCATATTATGTTTAAGAGATTTTTATATTGAGTTTAAAAGATTTCTTTTATGAGATTATCCACTTTTGTCATTTTTTAAAGCTTCGATTTTTTGAAACTCTAAACACTGTCAATGTCTCTGGATTTTCCCACTTAAGTATTTTCAAACAATAGTATTTTACTCAGAAATACTCTTTCTTCACTAAGAAGATTCAGATGATAACTATCCACATTTTGGATTTTAATTTACTTGCATTTTGCGAGATTACTTTTCAAAGTTTAAAATAAGAAAAAATTTCATCTAGACCCCATCAAAGATTGTTAACACCATCTACATCTACAAGAATGCAAAAACATCATCTACACGCCGAAACTTTAACTGTGGTAATCAAAGAAGTCCATTCCGTCAATTGATTCCCGTTAGATGCTGACGTCAGGTGGATTGGAATATTTCAAAGACGATAATATCCTTTTAACCTGTTGAAAAGACCATTATACCTTTTACCCAAACCCCTATCTTCCACTTGTACATTGCTTCCTCTCTCTCTCTCTCTCTCTCTCTCTCTCTCTCTCTCTCTCTCTCTCTCTCTTTCTTTCTCTCTCTTACTCTGTTTCTCAACCTGGGTTCTCTTCTTCGGTAAGCCCTTATTTAGATCTGTGAGGTTCCTTTCTCTTCCAGTCTCTGAATCTTTGAGGTTCCTTTCTCTTCAAGTCTCTGAATCTCTGAGGTTCCTTTCTCTTCAGATCTATGTTTTTTTTACAGCTCTTCATTCTTGTTTTTTCTCCACTGTTTTTTTCGATTCTTGAACCTGTTTTCCTCAGATCTGAAGTTTTCTGCATCACTCCTAAAACGTTCTTTAGATCTGAGTTTTCTTCTGGTTATTCTCTTCAGATCTATTGTGTTTCTCCCATCCGACGCATCTCTGGTTCTATTAGATCTGTGTAAACTTGCTTGCTGGGGCCATTTTCCTCTATGCGTCTTTGCTGATATTTATCGTTCCTTCTCCATAAGATAAGAGCGAAACAAAATGCTTTACAGAGAAGGACATGGCGTGAATTTGGAAGGAAGAACCCTACCGTATTGAGTCTTAGTTGCTTCGTTTTCAGCCTTGGGAATGTAATTTTAGGGTTGATGAACAGCAAGTTCACCATGAGTCTGTGTAGATTCGCTTTTCAAGGTTCCTGGAAAAATAAATAATTGATTTTTAATTTGTTAGTTTCATTATTTCCATTTGTATTTTGACCATTATCAATGAGAATATTGATTTTTATGATGGTTGAATCATTAGGTATGAATCACCATTCTATTGTGGATCCTCCGTTGAATCCTCCAAATAACTAATGAAATCTCAACCCCCATATCATGATATCGTGATTGAAGACATTTTCAGTGAGGTTTCGTTCGAATCACAGTAGTAAAACAGAAATTAAAGTTACAGACAGAATTACGACGGAAGAAACTCCAATGAATCATTCATATTTTACCCCAAAAAAAGTGAATCATTCATAGATCCTTACCAAGTCCATGAGGATTGCTTCTCACTACAGTTGACCAGAAAACAAAAATATCGCATGGATCAGATAGAACCAAACCTGAAATCAAATCTCAGCGAAGGATTAAAGCTTGGGGGTTTGGGAATACGGAACCGATGTGAGATCAAAAGATGAGAATTGAAGAGCTGATATACATGCTTCCCCTTAAGGATTCATAATTTTCCCTTATATTTTAGTAGAAGAAGAAGAAATCATAAGGAAAGGGGAAAAGAAGAAGAAGACGACACCATGGAAAAATAATCGTAAAAATCATATTGGGCAAGGAAGAACCCTGAGATGGATATTCGAAGTCGAGCGGGTCGGGTTGAAAACCATAGCGAAACCAAGGTTGGTCATGATAAATACAATTTTGATTTGAAGGATAAATTAGTAAATGAACATAATTTTTTAATTTTACAATTTATAATTTGAGGGGTAAAATTGTATTTCAACAAATTTAGTGATTTTCGTTAGTTAAGTGCACCTAGGTGATGTTTTTGCATTCTTATGGGTGTAGATGATGTTAGCAATCTTTGATGCGGTCTAAATGAAATTTTTTCTTAAAATAACTATAAAAATTCTTCAAGAACAAACCAAAATAAACAAGGATCTCTTTAGAGAACTCATGGAAACTAACTCTTTACTAAAATGCATGTAAATAAATACTTCTAAAATCACACCGTCATAGACTAGGTTATAGTAAACTTCCGATTATTCAGACTTCAGTATTACAAATATTGTACTCAGACTTCTAACTCTCTTCTCCGACACAAGTTGTCAAACTAAGAGATAAAAAAAGAAATCAACAAAAAAAATAAGACAATAAAAGAGAAATAGAGGTAGCAGAACTTGAAGCTCTTTGCACTCACTATGTTTCGCAAATAATCAGTGCCTTGACACGAATGCCTTTGCCTCTATTTATAGCCCTTTGAGGTGGACTCCAATTGATTTTAAATATGCTAATGATCATGTAGAAGTTTCTCCACCAACACAAAAGATAAAACTTTCCAGGGGCATCAGAATATGTTGCTTGATCACATGAAAAACAACCAGTTATCGGTGAGCAAGTACAGTTAAATATTTTGGAAGATGCTCGCGTCAATCGAGGGCTCTACCACTCTCATGCCATGATGCAAAACATCACCTTTAACTAGGATACGTCCCAGGTGACCGGACTAATGATAGGTGCCTTTATGGGTCCACCTGAAAAGACATTGCGTGTTGCCCTTCACGCTAGTAGTAACAGCCATTTATTATGGTTGGGATGTTACTGTTAAGGTTCTGTCATATTTTCTATGTCGTGTGCTTTTACGTCATCTGATTCATAATTGGATTTAAGCAGTATCCAAGAGAAGTCATCAAGACGAAGGTAACAAGTGCACCAACATTAACCATAACTAAACATTTCAAGGAATCAATTAGTTTAACATTCAAGACACCCATAAATCTTGTCTGAATGAGCTTTTAAAAAAAACTGTTGTCCACTTTGTTTGAAGAAACAGAAAGAGAAGAACATCACCCAAAACTAACAATAGAGTTGGAGCAAAAGAAAAGGAGGGTAGAAAAATTATTGGATATAAAGAAAAAGCTCGAAAGAATAATGTCATATAGATACAAAACTTTCTTTGAAGACAATGAAGTTATTATATAAATCATGTGAACTCTTAGTATAAAACGGTTATAAGGTTTTGGAACAGATGACCATTGGAAGTATAAGAAACTTTAAAAAATATCTTGCAAAAAGAAGTAAAAGAGAAGAGATTGAATATTAAAATATTCACTCAAAGAAGCATTACTGACAATTCTAATGCGTCCAAACATGAACCAGATGATGTAGAAGTACACAACATAGAAAATATGGCCAAACCATAACAATAATGACCAAACCACAATAAATGTCTGTTACAACTGGCATTAAAGGACAACACGTAGGGTATTTTTAGGTGGACCCATAAAGGTACCTATCATTAGTCCAGTCACATGGGACATATCCTTTTTAAAGGTGATGCTTTGCACTACGGCATGAGATTGGTGGACCCCTTGATTGTCGCTAGCATCTTTCAAAAGATTTTACTTTACTTGCTCACCGATAGCTAATTATTGTTCACATGATCAAGTAGCAGCATATTTCAATGTCCTGCTGGAAAGTTTATCTTTTGTGTTAGTGGAGAATCTTCTACGTGGCCATTCGTGGATTTAAAATAATTTGGAGTCCACCTCAAACGACTATAAACAAAGGCAAAGACATTTATGTTAAGGGACTGGTTATTTGTGAGACATAGCAAGTGGCAAGAGCTTTAAGTTCGGCAACCTCTATTTTTCTCTTATAGCCTTGTATTTTTCTGTATTTTTTTTTTTTGGTCTCTTAAACCGACAAGCTGTGTCGGAAGAGAGCCAAAAGTCTGAGTACGACATTTGTAATAGTGAAGTCTGAGTAACCGAAAGTATGCTGTAACCGAGTCTCGGATGATGTGATTTCAGAGGCATTTATTTACATGCATTTGTATTTATAATATGAGTAAAGAGTAGTTTCCTTTGAGTTCTCTAAAGAGATCTCTGTCCATTTTGGTTTGTTCCTGGAGAATTTTTATCATTATTTTGAACTTTGAAAAGTAATTTAGGAAAGACAAACAGGGTAAAATCCGAAACGTAGATATCAATGATCTGAATCATCTTAGTGAAGAAAGTCGATTTGAATGAAATTTGAATGAAAGACTATTGTCTGAAAGTACTTAAGTGGGAAAACTCAGAGACATTGAGAACATTTAGAGTTCATAAAATGGAAGCTTCAAAAAATGACCAAAGTGGATAAATCTCATTACAGAACTCTTTTAAACTCAATATAAATATCCCTTAAACATAATGTAAGACCTTTTAAGACTTAAGGTTACGTATAACTTTCATTAAAATTTCAAAAATAAGTGGTCCTATTTTTCATTTGTTAGTAACCTAAAAAGTGGTCCAATAGTGTGTTTTCTAGTTTTTGCTTATTGTGGTCCCAAAACTATCAAGTAAGATCTAGCCTCTATACTATTCTTATAAATGGTAAGGAGTGTTTAGAAACATCTGATTATGCCTCCGTTTATTTCATTAATTTCAATCCAATAACACACGAGGAAAGTCATCAATCGTGGAAGTAGGTTTCCAATGCGAATCAATGCATTTCATCTTGACTCTACTTATTTCATCCACTTCTCTTTTCTAACAATACGTATCGGGTTGGTTGATGGGAGACAAAATAGAAGATATAAAATGGGGAAATAGAGATATAGATAGGGATATTAAAAAAAAATGTTACAGATAGATTGGTTCAATAGAATTCAATAGAATACAAGATTATTTAAGCTCAAAAACCCCTTTGGAAATGAGGGTAAACTTTCAACTCTAGTTCACACTAGATGGAACTGTGCCTCTAGCTTTACAGAGAAAGCCTAACCTTCATGGTCTCCTTAAAACCTTAAAAGAATCAATGTTTATCAAAATCCAAAGTCCCCTCTCATTCTGCCTTTCAACAATATATGTGGTTTAAACGTAAAATCAACTAAAAGTTTCAAAAGTTTTAAATTGAAAATTCAAAATTTCAGATTTCGTTTCAATGGGAAAATTTTAAAAGTTTGTTTTGAATTGGTTAAACACGTAGGGATTTTTAGTCCGCCCATTGCTTAGGGACAATGGAGGAGAGCGGTTTATATGTAGTGGGTGCCTCATACATCTTGAGCCCTTAAAAGAAAGTGTCCCTCTTGAGGGAGGTGTCTGGGGGTTCTGAGAGCTTCTTTTACACGCACGCATGCTGAGCGGAGCCGAGCCGAGCCATGACTGTAGGCGAGGGTATAGACACGAATTCGCAATGGAGGAGAGAGGTTTATATGTAGTAGCCATGGGTGTCTTATACATCATGAGCCTTTAAAAAGACTCCCTCTTGAGGGAGGTGTCTAGGGGTTCCGTATCGTCTTTCACACACTTGTGCGCCGAGCTCGACCGTGGGCACGAATGCGGATTTGGATATGGATGGGTCCCTTCATAGGTACCCTTTTGGAAGGACACCTATGTATAAGGTAGTGTCCCTAACCGTCAGGTACCTATATGTAGGGATGCCTCCCTACGTATATATGGATATGATCTGGACCATCGATCTAAGCGTCCTTAGTTCAAACGCATTCGGGCCATTCAATCTAATGGACATGCCCCATCGTATGGACGCCATGAAAGGGCACATGTCCTCTATAAATAGAGGACGCTGCCAAGGGTTTCAGTATCCAAAATTTGATTTGTGAATTCAGTCTTTTTCTTTTTCTTCTTCTTCTTCTTCTTCTTCTTCTCTCTCTCTCTCTCGTCAACTCTCTCTGTGATTCTATTTAGACACTAGCGAGACCACTCTGATTTTTTGAGTGCTGATCTCAACCGTCGATTTTTGGACAAGGTCAAATTTTTGTGTGCATATAATTGGGATCGAGGGCCTTAAGGGGCTATTTTATCTTGGAATTTGATTCACAAGAACCCACTGCACTATAAGGGGTGAATACAATCTTAAGTAGAGTGTTTTATACATGATTGTGTTTTATACATGACTCAACTCGTTCATTTCTGCATCTGTTCTTATATTGTAAGTACCAATTTATTATCATATTGGTTTATATAATACATGTTTGCATATTCGTATTATATACATATTGCTATAAGTACATTTATGTCGATTATTGCATAATCTAGTTAAGTCTTAAACAATACTTTATTGCTGTTTTTTCTATAATATATAAGCATATATACAAGTATTTTGGACAACTTCTCAGTAATCTCATATAATTTCACTTAACTCCTACAACCTCTCTACAACTCCTACAATCTATCTCTCTCTTAGGTACCCACACCCAAATAACTCCTCATTTACATATAACTACTCTACAACACGTACTTAATAACTAATTAAATACAACTACATATAACCTCCCCTTGTCAACACATAATCCCCTTACGTACATGTTAATTAGGTATGTAACATTAGTATTGAATAAAAAGTATGGGAAAAAGTTTCTTGCCCAATTGTGTGTTCATGCATTCTCACGTGCGCAGTGAAATAATCTCTACCTCTCATCTTGGATATTTATGCTACCTCCCATTGGAACCTGAGTTAGAAAGCTGAAACCGACCCACATCCAACATGGGGCAGTTTTGATATATTTAAGAGGATGGTATGTGAAGATCTAATGGCACAAACACCTAGTCAGTTGGAATCGATTAAAAATCAGAAAAAATTAATAAAATCAGTTTCGGAATTTGGAATCTCCTCAAACCATTTCCCCATCTCTATCAAACCAATAAATTAAAAGAAAAAAAAAAAGAAAAGAAAAAGGAGATTTTTCTTTTTGCAATTTATTTGTATATTAACGGATCCCACTTTGAAGAACATATACGAAGTCTAATTTCCTTGGGGGAAAAAGTCAAACTTTTGCATGGATATCCATGAAAAGATTATGATCAAAGTTATTCGATGACTTTGTTAAAGAAGGGTTAAAATCAGAGAAGAATAAGTAGCAAATTAATAAGTGTTGTTTATAAGAAAACTTAAAAATTCTTTGAGTATACAACAATAACAAGTCGTTATCAAAACCCATCATAACTACCATTAACAACCTGTAACCCATACATCTAAAATCAGGCAAAATTGCAAAAACACTTGACGATTAATTCCATTCCGTCCAATCCAATTCAAGCTGATGGGACCGAGACGACCCTACTTGGCTACTCAGACGTATTGCGTCCAACCAATACTCTTTCACACCCTCACTTACAAAACCAGATAAAGATTTAAGAGAAGTCAAAATATGAGCATAGTTAGTCAAATATTTGGGCCTTGATAAGTGAACCCTTGATAAATTTTGCCTTATTATATAAAAGGTTTTCCTTATTATTTTTTGTCCTCATATTATAAAACATATTAGTTTTTTTAACGTGAGAATAATCTTATCATTTCAATAATTTAAATTTTTTTTTTTTTTTTTTTTTTTATATATATATTTTTAAAGTAATATTATAAAACATATCTTTTCAAGTAGTTTAATAATCTTATCATTTCAATAGTTTAAAATATATATATATATATATATATATATATATATATATATATGAGACAATGACAACTCTTAAGCATAAATTATTTTTAAAAAATTTATAAAAAATCCATTATGCCTTTAAGCATAAATTATTTTTAAAAAATTTATACAAAATTCATTATCCCTTTTGATTTAAAAAAAACTGCTGTGAATAAGGCAAATGATAATAATAAAAAAAAAAAAGGGGGTTATATTCTAAAGATACTAGTGAGACAGTCCCATATATAAAATGCATACATAATTTAAAAAATTAATTACCTTCTCCTCATTTAATAAAATAAAAAAGAAATAATAATAATAATAATTTATAAGGGTGTCACTCTGTCGGATCAGTCCAGTTGCAGTCTAATTGAAATTGGTTTCAATCTTTTACCAACAAGATCGAAACAAAAACATTAATGAAATCTGGATTTGGTTTCCTATATGTATGAAGTCGGGCATTAGGTCTTTCGTTTAGTAAAGAGAGGAGATTTAGTATTATACATAAAGGGTGTCAATCAGTCAGTCTTAGTCAGCCTTTATCAGTCCCCATGGCCACTCGTTTAGCAAATTGGTTCCTTATCGGGGAGTCATGGACACGCTTATATTCGGTTCAGTTGGTCTCAGTCCATAATTAGTCTTTATGTTAATTGGACTAATCGCTCTATAAATGGGTTGTAATGGACTCATGACAAAGTGTAAATAAAAAATAGAAAGAGATAAAAGATAGAGATCACAGAGTATTAATAATCATAACAATGATTAGATTCTTAAAAACGAGCATTTCATTGAATTATATATTTAAATTTGACAAGTGACTAGAGATGTAAACGGATCAGATTTGGACTGAATAATACATCATTACCCGAATTTGAATCCATTTACCAACTACCCTATCCGATATCCACCGGATGTATAAAACACAAATTTGAATTCGAATTCGATTTTTAATTGGGCATCCTGTTAAATCCGATTTCGAATCTTAAAAGTATACATTACACCATATTTGAAATGTATATACAATAATAATAACCATCAGAAAACACAAAATCACAATTTTATTCTATATTTCTCATAATTTCTCATCTTACAATTTACAAAAACAACATTCAAGGGGAAAAAGATATATTTTACAATTTTATCTCAATTTTTGTAGGTAAACATGTACATTTGTTTAGGCTATATGGATTAGATGATATCCAAAATCACATCACAATCTGATCCCAATTATACGAATTTGTATACGAATTTGCATCCGAATCTAATGGTTTATGTTTGGAATCCACTAAATCTATACCAATGCAAATGTGAATTCGAATCCAAAATTTTCACTATTTATTTACATTTCTACATATGACTAATCGAGACAATGTTCTCTCCATATATATATATATATATATATATATATATATATATATATATATATATATTGCATAAGTCCCACACCTCCCACCTACTCCTGATCAGCACGCATTGAAAATGTGATACTTTAACATCGAAACTAACAAGAAAGAAGAAACCCACAGATATCCCCATAAATCTCCCAATCCAGCATTCCTTTCCTTAAGCTTATAGAACTCCTACTTTTCTCTCTCTCTCTCTCTCTCTCTCTCTCTCTCTCGCCCCCGATCTCTTTCGTAGCTCTTACGTTCCTTACACGCTCTTCTCTCTTTCTTTCTCTATAAAAACCGCCAACATCACCTGCAAATCCACCCACTTCTAAAACCGACCAACAATGGCGACTCAATCCACCCCCAACCCTTATCCAATCAAAACAGTTGTAGTTTTAGTTCAAGAGAATCGTTCCTTCGATCACATGCTGGGTTGGATGAAATCCCTCAACCCAGAAATCAATGGCGTTACAGGAAAAGAATCAAACCCATTGTCCACAACAGATCCCAACTCTAAACGGATCTACTTCGGCAACCAATCTGAGTATGTTGACCCAGACCCAGGTCACTCGTACCAGGAAATCTATGAGCAGGTGTTCGGCGTGGCATGGTCGGAATCAAATTCCGGCAAAAAATTGACACCGTCGATGGAGGGTTTTGCTATGCAAGCTGAAGAGAAGGAGAAGGGTACGTCGGAAACGGTGATGAATGGGTTTAGACCGGATGCTGTACCAGTTTACAAGGAGCTGGTTTCTGAGTTTGCAGTGTGTGACCGGTGGTTCGCATCCAACCCGGCGTCGACTCAGCCGAACCGGTTGTTTGTTCACTCTGGAACATCGCATGGATTGACCGGCAATAATAGCAAGATTCTGATCGAAGGGTTGCCGCAGAAAACGATATTTGATTCGCTGGATGAAGCTGGATTCTCTTTTGGGATATATTATCAGTACCCACCTTCAACTCTCTTCTACAGGTAAAAGACGTCTTCTTCTTTATCTTTCCTGCTACTACTTTGTTCAGTTTACTCTTCAAACGACTCCATCACTCTGTATGGAAAGTAGGATCCAAGTTTGGATTCCATTACCATCATCTAAAACTTCTTCCACGGACTCTAATCCTCTCCAGCACGCCTAATGCAGAGAGGATTAGAATACGGACGATGATAAGTCTGGTGGAGGGTACACGTACGTGATCCAAAGTTCGATGAGTGGCATTTGTGTAAATTTAAACAGATTATGGAATCAGGATAAATATTTTCATTCAAAAGAATATGCTCCATTAAAAAGAATATCCTTTGTTCGATTTTATAGTTCGTCTCATTTGGTCCCATGCCGTTTGCGCAGGCAATGCACGTGCTTTATTCCCGCCAGTTGGCAATACTAAGATACTCACTTGCATGGTAGACAATTACTCAATTTTAATTTTTAAATAATTTGAATAGAAAATAAATAATTACTTTCAAAGTAATATTTTACTTAAAAAATTTTAAGAAAAAAAGTTCTCTGAATTGGAAGTTTATTGTTAAGTTTCCAATTCAAAAGTTTGAATTTGTAAGCGGAAGGACTCTCACGTATATAAATCACTCAAGGTACTACTCTCTAAGCAATGTGGGACTATTCCCAACACTCCCTCTCACGTATTGCCTCTCTTCTTGATGATAGTACATGTGGCATGTGGTCTCTCTTTTGGGTGACCGAACGGAGTGAACCTGAAACTCTGATACCTTATTAAGTTTCCAACTCAAAAGTTTGAATTTGTAAACGAAAAAACTCTCATATATATATAAAACATCCAAGGTTCTACTCTCTAGGCAATGTGGGACTATTCCTAACAGAAACAACTGTTTTGTACATTTAAATAATGGAGAGGGATCTTGATGTTGTTGAGAGAAGTACAGACAAAAAAGAGTGTCAAAGACTGTGAGAAGACATGCACCACTGGCGGAATATTGTTTATTTTTTCTTATTTAATTATCACTAGTCTTATAATCACTTATTGTTTGTTCTTAAGAAGGTTTGTTCAGTCAAAGAACTGTTTTTTTTGCATTTAAATATTCATCACTTTACATATGCTATTTTTTTTTTTTTTTACCAATCATTTGTTAATTTGGTGAGCTGCTAAGCTGAAATTATTACTCTTAACCACTTTTCTTGGATGTATCTTAGGAAGATTTGTTTGGTACCTTGTTTAATTTTTTTTAATAGTCAATCATAATTATATATATTTATTCGTTGCCTCACATATAAATTGCATATGTTACTGTCCAACATTTCATCACTATTATTGCATTATTTTTTCTTCTTGTGAATTGATCATGTTTATATCAACAGCAATTGGCTCGAAAATAACAGTTATCATCATTATTTGTCCCCAGCAATAGTTGTTTTATAGTTATTTTAGATACAATATTATGTACTATAATATTATTTTAACCATTTGACTAATTATTTTTAATGAATCAAACTCTAAAGTTGGCCACAATTAAATAATTTGGAGGAGATTTATTTATATTTCATAATATGGTTAAAAAGAATATGTTTTAATAAATAGAAAATTAATGGTTTAAAAGTGACTTTTTCTATCATTCTTATAGGAGTAGGTATTTTTACAGCCTTATGGTTAAAATAATTGGACATCTAAATGGTATAGTACTTCTTTTTTTGAATAAAAATTTAAACGGTAGAGTTCACACTAGTAACTTAGCAAAACAAGGATTTAAAAGAAAAGTAAAATAGAAAAAGCCTTCTCAAGTCATTAGTCAAAGGGTTTTACAATAAAACCTCAAGGCTGGTCGAAAGCAAATTTATGGCTTATTCAAGCAAATCATAAAATTAAAAGTAAAACTATATATAAATCAGCTAGCTAAACTATATATTTTAAATGACCAAAATTTTTTATTAATGAAGAAATTCCATAAAATTAGGATCCAATAAAAAATAAATAAATCATTACTTACTACAAATACTAACTCCCCCTTGCTTGGAAACTGAAACCTTGTAATTAACTAAAAATAATAAAATAATTGTACTAAAAGTCCGAGAAAGAAACAATTAGAATTTTTGTATAAAATTAGGAGTTCCTAATCGGGAATTTTTTATTGAGATCTCTTTAAGTGTTAGATAAACTTTTTTTTTTTTTTTTTTTTTTGTAAAAAACCTTTTTTTACCTCTGATTTAAAAAACTTTGGAAATACGACAAAGGATAAGAATGACATGTTCTAAATAAGCTGCCTATAAAGGTGTCATTCAAACAGTTTCTAATTAATTAAATGCAACATTAATGGTTCTAACTTAGCATGGTTAGCGGTTGAGATTGCTAACTTGCATCATCCTTGATTCCTTGTCAATGTGAAACCCCAAGAAGAATGCTTTGGTGGATGCTCCTTTGTTCCTTTAGTTTGGGGTTAGTTGGGCAGGTTTGGTGGGGACGTTGCCTAGCCAAGCTTTAAGAAGATATTTGGTGGAGTGATGCTACAATAATGGAATATTTTTCCATATCTTATGCCTTACAAGAGTCATACAAGTGGTGTCAGTATTTACTTAGCCCACTTTAGTATTTTAAGGTGGATTTTAGAGAAGTAGATATATAAAAATCATAAGTATATTTTTCTATACTGTCAAATTATGAAACCCTTCTTTTATTTATACTTAAAGAACTTTTGGGAATAAGACAATATGCATTACACTATAGTGGTTTCATTCAAACAGTCCGTACACGTCATATTCCCTGTAAATTCTAAAGAGGGAAGAAGCATCAACGGGTATTCTTGGAATGCTTGTTCCAGCGGGATTAGAGTTCTATTACATGAGCTCTCTTGCTCATGTTCATTCATGACTCCCTTGTCACAAACTCTGAAACTTAGATGGACATTTAAATTTGGGTCCGTCTGAATGTAACAAGAGATGTTACAACATGTACTTACCTAATTAAATATATTTTGGGTCCTTCTGAATGTAACAAGGGATGTTTCGTTGATCTAGGAAGACCTGCTACTGCTGATCCTACAGTGGAGGGACAGCAAAGTCCTTAGGACGAGCGTGAGAGAGATCTTAAAGAGCAGGATTTGAAGTTGAATAAATCTATTATGGCCGCTCAAAAGGGGTTTGAATTGAGGTAGGGAGAAGAACCAAATCCTGGCTTGGAGGAAAATTATAATTCGATTGAAGGAACTAAGCTATATATATAATAAGGTCAAGGCATCCTATCTGAGAAGGAGTTCCTGATTTCAAAAGCCCCCAAATCGTCTCCAAACGATTAATTTTTTTGGGTTGCTTTGATCATTGGGCCTCATCCCTTGTAGTGTAATTGGGTTTTCCCTTTTTGTGTTATGTTGGTTTGTAGGGTCCTCCTCCCTCCCTTGGAGAAGTTCCCTGTGCGGTCCCTCCCTTCGAGAGGATCTGATGTAGCATTTTCCCCCCTTTTTCTAATAAAACAACCTAAGTATTAAAAAAAAAAAAAAAAAAAACCTTTAATGCATATTCATTGGGCTATCATGGAAACCTCAATATACATGGTGCAAATTTAATGGCTAAATGACTTTGTTAGTTGCTACAAGTAAGACCCTTTAAATTCACTTGACAGGATTGAAGTAGTTTAGTTTTTCCATGACAACAAAATCTATGGGATTGAATGCTAGAAAGAAATGAAATGCAAAAAATTAATGGTCCTTTTCCCTTTTATCTTTCATTATTATATGAATTTTGTGGAGAAATAAATTGCAAAGAAGTTCTTAA
Organism: Protea cynaroides; assembly: GCA_028583415.1. Classification (NCBI taxonomy): domain Eukaryota; kingdom Viridiplantae; phylum Streptophyta; class Magnoliopsida; order Proteales; family Proteaceae; genus Protea; species Protea cynaroides. Next base: position 54,282,556 of record CM053274.1, on the reverse strand, counting down.
TTCCTTTTCTTTCCCCTTAATTTTCTGTTTTCTTCTACTCTCTTTTCTTATCAGATCCTTTAAGATCAAATGCACTAATGGAGCATAAGGAAAGCTGTTATAATGTTCTAAAGTTTGAGTTTTTATTATGGACAGGAATCTTAGAAAATTAAAATACATAAGTAAGTTCCATCAATTTGATTTGGAATTCAAGAATCACTGCAAGAAGGGGAAGTTGCCAAATTATGTTGTGGTCGAACAACGGTACTTTGATTTGAAAATACTACCAGGGAATGACGATCACCCGTCACACGATGTCTCCCAAGGCCAGAAGTTTGTTAAGGAAGTTTATGAGGCATTAAGATCCAGTCCCCAGTGGAATGAAATGTTGTTCGTAATCATATATGATGAGCATGGTGGCTTCTATGACCATGTACCAACTCCTGTAAATGGAGTCCCAAGTCCAGATGGTATAATGGGTCCTTCGCCCTACAACTTTAAATTTGATCGCCTTGGTGTTCGAGTGCCAGCAATCTTCATTTCTCCATGGATCGAGCGAGGAACAGGTAAGTCAATTAATGTTTGAACAGGAAAAAAATTAGTGCCTAGAGCTTTATTTTAACATGAACTAACTAAACTCTTGGTAATGAAATTACAGTGCTCCATGGGCCTTCAGGGCCATTTCCAACATCACAGTTTGAACATTCCTCCATTCCAGCAACAGTGAAGAAGGTCTTTAATCTCAAGGACTTCTTAACGAAGCGTGATGCATGGGCTGGAACCTTTGAGACACTACTGACAAGGGAAACTCCAAGAACAGATTGCCCAGGTGAACTCAATTAGACATTATTTTCACCATAGAATCAAACCTGACTCTAGGCCTCAATCTTCCTTTAATGGACAATAGACCCAAATCTTTACTGCATAACATGTTTGATCAAGTGTTGTATTGATACATCTTGTAACAAGTTTCCATGCACATTGCAGTAACATTACCGGAACCGGTGAAATTGCGGGAGGCCGATGCAAAGGAAGATGAAAAGCTAAATGATTTTCAACAGATATTGGTGCAAATGGCAGCTACATTGAATGGTGACCATAGGAAGGACATTTTTCCTGACAAATTGATAGAGAATATGACAGTGGGAAAAGCTGCTAAGTACTGTGAGGATGCCTTCAAGAAATTCTCAGAAGCATGTGACCATGCCAAGAAAACTGGAACTGATGAGTCTGAGATTGTTGTGTGTTCAAGTGCTGCATCCACTCAACGACCATCTAAGACCATTGTTCACAAGATGTTTGGTTGTTTCAATTGCATCAACTGATGCTAATCTAGTTAGAAACCATAATCCACTGAGCTTTGCTTTAAGATTAGATTCAATGGGTGTAGTCGTATAAAAAGCACCTCTTTTTATTCAAGCTGCACCTTCCCCCGCAAAAACAGCAAATACAGCTGTAGATACATGTTCTTCAGGTTTGCTGATGCTGCAGCTGGACAGATAGTCGTAGAAAGTTCCGATACACTTTCATGTGAATCAATCATTCTTCAAAGCCCATCTGCCATGGGTATGGTAGAGTTAAAATGGCTGTTGGAGAGGAAAAAGAAGTAATTCATCTGTGGTAGAATGTGAAATTTGATGGGATTTAGATTTAGGAGATTGCTTTCTTTGGTACAATTTGAAATTGTTAATATATGAATTATATGAATTGGTTACTATATTGTGATGTTTTGAATTTATGAATCATGATTTGGACTGAAGGTATTATGCTTGTGTATCTTTTTTTATTTTATTTTTCCTAATGTGAAAAGATGATGTATTGTGTCATGTATTATGCTGGTGTATCTTTTTTATTTTATTTTTCCTAATGTGAAAAGATGATGTATTGTGTCATGTTGGAACCTTGGCAAGTTTGTTGGGTTGTTGTCATTGTTGGCAACGTATTCTAAGTGGTTCTGGTCTGATGGCAGTCTTAGATAGCATGGTTGTGTCTGGAACACTTGTTCAGTGCTGTGAAGGAGAGAAAGTATGTGTGGGCTCCATTGAAGTTCCAATGATGGTGCGGCACAACAGATGATGAGAGAGACCAATTGTGGAGAGAGAAATACAGTGGCAACAGTTGAGGTGAAAGAAATGCAGAGAAAGAAGAGAGAGAAGAGAGAGAAAAGATGAGGTGAGAGAAAGAAGAAAGAGAAAGAGGTGAGAATGTGTCAGTGGGTCCCACTAAGGTCCCACTGACAAGGTGACTGTACATGGTGCAATGGCAGAACTTCAAGAGCAGAAGAAAGTTAAAGAGAGAGAAAGAAGAAAGAGAAAGGAGGAGAGAGAGTGTGGGGACCAGGTGGGTCCCACCTCAGGTGGCCAGCCACCTTGGCAGCCAGACCACCCTATTGGCCAGCTAGCCAGGCAGCCCAGCTAGCACAGCAAGGCCATGTCACGCGCACTGCAGAGTAGCCACTCGCACAGCAAGGCAGCAGTTGGCATGCAGGGCAGCAGCACCACTGCTAGCCTTGAGCAGGCCTGCAAGGCTCGCAAGCCCATAGGCCCGCAAGGCTCTCAAGCCCGCAGGCCCACAAGGCCAGACCCGTGCATGCCTTGCAAGCTCCCGCAAGCACCCTGGCGCACACCAGGTGTTTAACATAATGCGAGGAGAGAGAGAGAAAAGCTTCCCAGATTAATAAGGGCAGTTGGTAAATGACAATGTAAAAATTCAAGATGGTAGACCGAGAACAAGCCACATCTTAGTGATTCCAATCCGGTGGCATGAAAAAAATGCAGGATCCGATGTTTCCTAGGCGCTCCATCATGATCCCATCACGGGATTCTTTATTAGAGGAATTCAACTTAAAATCATGGATCCCGTCGCATGAAGATGATATTCTGATTCGTTGTAACGCGTGTGTTGTATGGCCGCATTTACGATCTACATCCGACGGCCTATATCAACGCCGATCAACCTGACACGATCTGACAAGATCGGAAGGCCCATAGGCTTTCCTGCTTTCCTCTGACTGATCCAACGGTCATCAAAGAATGATTCCGTCTCCACCAATCGCTACTTGACAGCATCGTACGGTTGATCAGAGGGCGGCGGCTAATGTGCGATGCGAGTGCATGAAATCACTATTGGAGATTCCATTTCTTATAATCCTAATGGCTGGACTTTGGATGGTCATATCTCGGCCATCCGATCTCGGATTTGGGTGATTCAAATTGCTCTGAACTCGTCTCTTCGAGATGAATCTACCTGCAACAAGAAAACAGATTTTGATGAGAGTTAGGTGCAGGTTTGTGAGGAAGAAGCATTTTGGAGCTCTCTTGTGAGTATAGATCATCTCCACTCACCTCTATTGGACATTAATGGCCATCTAAAGTTTGAAAGAGGGGGTGTGAGAATGTTGTGAGATGGTTGGGGATTTGGGAGAAGAGTTGGGAGAGTGACAAACTCTCACATATGTTGAAGAAGCTCACCCACCACCATTGAGAAGCTTGGGAAGATCATTTGGTGAGCACCATTCACGCCGTGATCACGCTGGGAAGGTAATCACGCACACAAGCCTTGTTTATTCATACCAATGCAATATGGGAAGGGTTTATAATCTCTATTTGATATTACTTTGTAACTTATCAAGTTGGGGGCTTGACAGGAATGAGGATTGTTTCTTAGGACTCAGTTGCAGCCGAGAATGGTCGGTGTTGTAGCATCTAGGTTGTAGTGTAACCATAGCTTTAAAATAGTGTATTGGGTATAATACAAAACCCTGGTTAGGGTATTGCCCCGTGGAATAGCCATCACAATGTGTGATAGGTAAACCACGTTACATAGTGTGTTATGTGGATGTGCCTGTTTATGTTGTGCATGTGAAGTGCGTGGGTTACAGGTCTGGGTGTACACACTTGGTAGGCCAAGCCTCTGGTATGGATACCTGTAGGTGTGTGGCATGGTGTGTTACACGAAATGTGTTAACAGGAAAAATGTATGAATGACCACCCCAGTTAGCTCAAGGCAGCAAAGCGTTAATAGTCTTGGCAGCAGTGTGTGTTTTTGGTTGGGCAGACTTCACAGAGTTGGAAAGAATTTTAGTGGTCACTGATTCACCCCCCCCCCTCCTCTCAGTGTCAACCTGAGAATCACATGTCATTTTGGATAAAAAAAATTGAAGGATGATATTCTTTTTCTTAATATGAAAAATCTTCCAACCAAAAGCCAAGGATGCAAGCGTCTTCCTCTCTTCAACTTGGAGCTCTAGAAATATTCCACATCTTTGAATACTCTTGTACTGCATAATCTTAATAGAATCATCTAACATCCTAGCTAAATTACACAGTTGAAACATAGAGATTAAAACAAATGAATCATATGAATTGGTTTATATAAGGGGATGTTATGAGTTTATGACTCATGATTTGGACTGAAGATATTAAGTTTGTGGATCTTTTTTTAACTTTTTTTCCTAATGCGAAAAGATGATGTATTGTGTCATTTTGGATAAAAAGAAATTTAAAGCATGATATTCTTTTTCTTAATATGAAAAATCTGTTGGCCATGTGATGTCATTGTTGACAACTTGACTGATTTGACAATGTGGATGAGCACACAATCAGATAAATGAGGAGATAGGGTGTCAGTGTAGGAGAGAGAATGTCTGTGCAAGTAGTAGTGGTGTCAATGCGGTGGTAAAGATGAAGCAGCCTAGTGGGTGTGTTCTATAATGTTCTACAGCCTTGGGTACTAATGGTGTGACAAGAGGAGAGAGAGTGTGGACTGTGGGTTCCACTGATGGTGTGGCAAGAGGAGAGAGAGTGTGGGTCTCACTGATGATGTGGCTTATGGGTGCGTGTTGTTGTGAGAGAAGGAAAAGAGAGAAAATGTTGAGAGTGAAGGAGGAGAGAGAAGATGATTGTAAGACCCACACGCCACGAATCCGGTCTAACCTTACATTTCGTGTCGTGACCCGTCTACATATCATGGTCGAGCCAAGTGGACCAAGTGTGTGAAGAAAAACCAAGACTCAATATGGAAATTTACTCAAAAAGAGTCAAAATGAGGGTAGGGTCGCATGCCTAAACAGGCAGGTCCGACCCCCCCATCGACCCCCCCATCGACCCGTAACCAGGGGTCGCAGGGGGTCTCGAATTGTTCGACCTCCCCATCGACCCCCCATCGACCGCCAATAATCGGTAAAAACAGCACGAACTGAAAATTAAGAAACTTTCCTAATTTCAATTGGAACCTTTCATAAACTCAACGGGACTTATTTTGGGAGGTTTTACTCTATAAATCGGATGTCCCTAAGCCTCTTTCACTGCTTTTACAACCCTAATTGGATTGAGAGAAAGAGAAGAGAAGGAAGGGAATGAGAAGAGAAGGAAAGTGGAGAAGAAGACCAAAGAGAAGGGATTCAGAGGAAGAAGCATACTTCTCAGGTATGGATACTATTTCCATGAATTTCTAAAGACCTTAGTGTAGATAATGAAGAGGGTATGATCTAAGAGAAACCCAAATCATCCATCCATGGTTAGGTTTCAATGGAAACCATGGAGGAGATCATTGAAACCATGTTGGTGAATAAAGAATAGTTCTACACCATAGAACATGTATGGAATGGACTATAGAAGGAAGCCATAGGACCCAAACATGAAAGAATGAACAAAATTTGATATTCTCAACTCAAACCATGGGGGGTCGCACCTAGGGTCGATGGAACATCCGACCCTAGCATCGACCCCCAGCATTCGGGAAACCCAGGGAAGGGGTGGTCACACCTAGGGTTGATGGAACATCCGACCCTAGCATTGACCCCCAGCATTTGGGAAACCCAGGGAAGGGGTGGTCGCACCTAGGGTCGATGGAACATCCGACCCTAGCATCAACCCCCAGCATTCGGGAAGCCCAGGAAAGGGGTGGTCGCACCCAGGGTTGATGAAACATCCGACCCTGGCATCTACCCTACCCCTGGGGGTCGCAGAAAACTGCTACCCGTCCTGCTACCCGTCTTGCTACCCCAGTTAACAGTAAGCTTTAAAAATTAGATTAAATTCTAATTAAATTCTATCGACTTGGTTAGGTCTTCTAGTGATATAAGATTGATATTAAGGTGATTATTAAGGCTTGAAAGAGGATATACAAACAACCAAAGGTGAGGGAACAAGACCTAAACTAATTGGTTAATAATAAATTGTTTTATTCTTGAGTCCAATGCCATGATTGATTCTATGCGTGTATGCTTGTTATGTGCATTCAACATGTCATCTAATATTTCTATTATTACTGTTCATGCATATTTAAATTATTATTTATAACATGATGATGATGATGATGATGATAGGATAGGCATGTGGATGTATGTGTGTGGTTGGTGTGCTTGATGCGAGCGAGTATTAGGGGGAGGTGTCATAGGTGGGGCCTTAGCACTCTAGCTCTATCTCTAACTCAAGTCTTGTCCACTGACATCGTCATATCGCCATTACCTTAGCAGAACTATTACGTCGTAGGGTATGAGGGGAAGTGGTCTCGGACCGTGTAGTCTCTGACTCTGCCGGGGGGGCGTTAGCCCTATCTCTATGGACATATTGAGGGATGCTGGGGTGAGGCCTTGGATATACTGATTGGCATTAGGATTGATTATTTGTGAGCCCAGTTTGCGAGCCCTCGCCAACAGGGGCTTACGTATTGGTATGGGCAATGGGTACAGCAATAAACGTGACCTTTGCATGTACATTGTCCATGGTGGGTGCATATGGGACGACAATAAACGTTACCTTTGGATGGCTTCACACACTCGTGTATAGAGGTGTGACGTCAATAAACGTGACCTTTGGCCACCTATCTTTTCTATAGCACATTGTAAACTTATATACCAGACCAAAGATATGAATTGAATGCATGCATGTGTTTGTTACATTGTTTTATTTTCTCACTGAGCTCAAGTTGGAGAGCTGACCCTCGCGCGCGTAATTCTTTTAGTTTCTGATGTTGCAGGTACTATGATTGAAGATTATGTCTACATGCCAACATATGAATGGGTGGAGGCTATGAATGAGCAAGCTGTGGAGAACGAACATGGTTCATTAAGAGAGCATTTCAACTGTGGATATGTTTAGTGTTTAGACTTCGTATTTGGATATTGTAATATGTATTAAGTTATGTTTTGGTTATTTAGAAATAAATGGAATATAATTATTTATCATGACTAGACCTCAGTTCATTATCTGTAAGACTTCCGCTATTTACTTTATTATCTCTGATTAATGTGGAATGTGTTTTGGTTTATCATATGTGGGATAGCCTATTCGAGATCCTGGTTGAACCGTTGGTTTATTGACGGTTCATCACACCATTATGGTTGGTGCAGAATTAGGGTGTGACAATGATGGTGATAGCTGAGGTGGCAAGGCCATGCCACCATGGCAGCCAGCCTGGTGGCCAGCCACATGGTACAGCACCAAGCAGCATAGTAGCTGGGCACAACAGTAAAGCCACCTAGCCGCAAGGGCCATGGCAATGAATGCACGGCCATGCTGCCATGGGCAGCCATGAGCCAGCCACATGCGCACCCAGCAAGCAGGGTCGTAGCCACCTAGGCAGCCACAATCACAGCCCCGCAAGCAAGGCTGCAGGCCACCCAGGCACGCAAGAAGCCTAGCTACAAGCAGCCATGCCGCATGTAGCTGGCCCATAGGCCCATAGTCGTGCGCGTGCATATGCCCGCAAGCCCAGGCTCTATGTGGGTGGGTTGCACACCACCTGTTTGACGAATGGTCAGTGCTCTCAGCCACTTTTGATTTCTCAGGGTTTTTCAATTAAAGCCGTGGTTACAAACGCCATATCCGACATTTACAAGGGTATTTTGGACAGTTTATAAAAGGAAGAGTCAAGATGAACGTCTCGGATGGATCCACGTGGGTCAGATGCTAATCTGACGAATCTCAGGAAGGCGGGCCATTGTGTAGCTCATCGATCGCGTCGTGATTCTCCCGTGCGAATGCTCATTGGCCTAGCGCAAGTTAATATGATGTTTCGCATCTCATGAATTTGGTGCCTTGATCTGGTGTAGTGCGCATATGGTGCGGTGGGGAAGAGGATTCAAATAGTAAGGCCAGATTCTATCCCGATAGCCGCCTGACGCGATCTGCCAGATCTGATGGAGGAGGCCTAATCCCACATTTTCCTAATGATCCAATGGTTCATCGTAAAGATCTCCTGACCGACCAATGAGAACTCGACAACGAGTTCTGACTTCTCAACGGGCAGAGATTCCGTGTATGGTGCATGGATTATATTAAAAAGATGCCTTTTAGAATAATACGGCCATATCTCGGCCATCTGGAGTCCAGATCGCACGATTCAAATTGCACAGAACTCAAATTTGAATGCTCTATCTATTGGGAGTGATTAGGGGATGAAGAACTGAGCAGAGGCTCGGGTTTTTCAGTGAAAAACCTCTTTTGGAAGGTTTTGGTGAGTTGTAATGTATTGAATATCTACATCAACCTTCAAGGTGATCATTGAGGGTCCATTGCAAGCTTGAAAATGATTGTGAACCATTAATGGAGGTAATGAGAGCTTGCAGAAGAAGCTTCTCTTGTTTTGGCTGAAATACCAATATAGGGTTTTGGTTTGGTTTTGTATTGAGTATTACTTCCTATCATTTACATTCTATGGGTTGTGTGAGGTGCCATTGAGTCTATTGAAGACTTTAAAGAAAGGCTAGCCATTAACTGTGAAAGCTCGGGAAAGCTTTAGAGAAGCTAAATGAAGGACTATGCATTTATTGCATTGAAGGAAAAGGAAAGTGGAAGAAGGAAGAAGAGACTCATTGTGACTATCTTTACTTGAAAATTCATGGTTCTTGCTGTGCTGAGTTAGTTGAGGATTCAATGAGCTATGTGGAGCTCTAGATACATCTCCGAATTTCAGGAAGCGGTGGTTGTAAGCATTTCTATGCCTTGTATGTTTACATTGACTCCATTTACATATATGCTAGTGTAAGTGATTATGTTGAATACCTAACTAATAGGGGAAAACATGTAAGGCAATTATAAGACTGTAAATTGATACTGTTTGCTTCCCGTGGGTGCAGATTAAGCATAGTATGTGCAGCGTGTGCTAAACACTAGTACATTGATACCTGAGTTATTGGCACATTGATGCTCTCATAGTTTTATGCTGGGGTAAACTGGATGTATGTACTCCTTGTTGTGTATACAGCTAAAAGAAGCGTATTGAGTATATATGGAGCCCGTAGGGCATTATTCCATAGACTAGCCATCACACACTATGGTGGTAAACCACGTATATCTATGTTGTGGATGATGTGGACTATGAATATTTTGTATCTTGTGAAGTGCGTGGAATGGCTTGCAGGATGGGTATGCACAACATGGTAGACTTGGCAAGTTTGTGGTAGCGAGGTAGTTGTGCATACAACTGTGTGTGGTGCATTTATGTGATAGTGTAGCTGTGGTCAATGAGTGAGGTGTCTACTCAGGGCAACATATGTCTTCAAGGAATCATTGAGAAAATTTTTTGAAGACACTGATTCACCCCCCTCTCAGTGTCAACCTGTGAACAACAAAATCTTCCGACCAAAGGCCAAGGATGCATGTGTCTTCCTCTCTTCAATTTGGGGTTCCAGCAAGAGTCCCCATCTTTGAATACTCTTGTACTGTTTAATCTTAATAGAATCATCTAAGATCCTAGCTAAATCACACAGTTGAAACACAGAGATTAAAACAAATGAATCATATGAATTGGCTTATATAAGGGGATGTTATGAATTTATGACTCATGATTTGGACTGAATGTATTAAGCTTGTGGATCTTTTTTAACTTTTTTTTTTTCCTAATGTGAAAAGATGATGTTTTGGGTCATATTGGATTAAAAAAAAAAAATTAAAGGATGATATTTTTTTTTCTTAATGTGAAAATATTCCATCCAAAAGCCAAGGATGCAGGAGTCTTCCAATCTTCAATGTGAAGTTCCAGCAATCTAGCCCCCATCTTTGAATATTCTTGAACAGTTTAATCTTGATAGAATCATCTAATATCCTAACTAAATCACACAATTGAAACACAGAGGTAAAAACAAATGGATAGTTTCAGTTTGCTCTTCACCCTTAATTCGATACTAGTGAATTTGGGTCTGTCTCACCTTGAACCAACCCAACTTCATTAACAAACTCATAGCCTGAATGGAGTAAACCTCAACTTTCTTCTCTCTTCTCTATCCTTTAATGCTTCATCCACCAACAATGGACTCTATAACTTCAAAACTGTCTATAACCAAGAGAAATTCTGTGGCCTCTTCCATACAACTCTACCCAGAAAACAAAACCATTATATGGTACTCAAATCCATCAATATTCTCAACCATGGAAGACATGCCTCTGACCCAGATCAGTTTATTCAAATTGTGGAAGATTTGATAGATTAGCTTCATCACAAGGGCTGTTAGTCTTATAACAAGGAACATCAGGTGGGTAACTTATTATCACTGCAGTGTTCTGAATTTCAGGATCAACTAAAATGCCACTGCACCAGCACTCTACTAGCACTGTTCCTCATCCATTAACACATAAGATAATCCAGCCAGGCAGTAAATATAGTTATATAAGCATTCTTTTCTTTAATAGATTCAAGATTCAATTTAACAGTGCTAGAATAATTCTTGTTAAACGAATACAACTCTGAAGAATGATTTTTCAATTAAGGTTGGACCTAACCATTCTAGTATGATCCAAAAACCCAAGATTGAAAGCTAATGTTTCCTATATGTATACCCTGATTCTATGTACTTCTAGGGTAGTAAAATACCTTCCCTACAAACAAAAGAAAGAAGCACTTGGAAGCTTCTAATTTTGGAGATAAAAAAAATATAATATTTATAAAGAAGAAACCAGACATTTACCATTCACTTAATTTCCCAGTTATATTTCTAGCTGCTTAAATCGTCTCCTGTTGTCCAATCTGTCAATAGTTCATCGAACAGATTGGAATGCAATGGTTTGCAAACCGAGCATCAGGCATCCCGGCCGAGCGACAGGAGACCATAAGGAACCCTGGGTTTGGGAAGACCACATCCTGGACAGGCAAAGATACTAATACTGAGCCTTAGAGCATGGTCTCACATTCCAATACTTCTGAAGGAAGTGTTTGGATGTGAAAACCTCTGTTTTTGATCTGGAAATGATCTAGCTATAGGTTTTGTTCCATATGTTGATCATAGTTTGAAGAATCGTATCAGTCATGATCGATACGAATAATTGATCAATATGATATCGTTTTGTTTGTTGAATTGGTATCGGGATTGATATCAAATCGATACCTGATAGATACAGGCCAATATTGGCCGACACACGGTTGACATTGGCAAATATTGACCGACAATTGATTCTAGTCGATACTGACCAAAACCAATCCATACTTGACCAATACATGATCAATAATAAAAAAGTATACCACATTAGCATATAGCTGACACCAGATCAATACCTGTATCCAATGCCAATACCTGATTTGATACCATGAATTAAATCCATGATGCTGAGTTGAAGGAGTAACAATGCGTTCGAAAACCGCAAATAAAACCAGCTTCCATATGCAAGGGAGTGAATGCTAATAAGACTAGCTTTCATTTGCTTTTCTGTATGAAAAGGAGAAAAAAAAAATACAATAAAATAAAAATAAAGGCGCCGAAAGGCGAAAGGATCTTACTGCTTCCATTTTCTTTTCTGTATGAAAAGAAGAAAAAAGATATACAATAAAATAACAATGAAGGCACGACAGGCAAAAGTTCATAAGCCCTTTCCTCTTGACCCCATCATAATGCAGATACAGAGAATTAAAATAATGCACTCAGAGAATCCAAGGTGCCATCGCGGAAAAGCAAGACCCACTTGTGAATAAAGATCCTATATTAGCCGCAATTTCATCATTCTTAATTGCTGCATTCTATTTTTCCCTTGCTGCTTCAGTGTAGCTAGCTCCAATTCTGCTATCTTCTAATCTGTTCTTGTGTTACTACAGCTAGCCTATTTGTTTTCTCTTTCTGAATCGTTTAGCTCTTCAAATTTTGAATTATTTAGCACTATTCTCTCTTAAAATAAGTTCCATTGAGATTAGGAAGGAATTCCATTGAAATTATGAAAGTTTCCTAATTTCTGTTTTTACCGAGTACCGGGGGTCAACAGGGGGGTCGGAGATCCCGTCGACCCCTGGTCCTTAAAATGTCTGACCCCCCATGTAAAACTGGGGGTCTGACTTCTATACTGGGGGGTCCGACCCTCCCTTGCTGGGTATGCGACCCTCCCTTGCTGGGTATGCGACCCTCCCCTTATTTTATGTGTTTTTGGGTCAATTTAATACCTGGGATCGTGATCTTCTTCACGCACTTGGTCCATTTGGCTCAACCATGACGGGTAGACCTGGTTCAAGGTGGTAAGACCGAGTTAGTTTGATACGGGTCTTACATCAGGGCTGTCCGCAGAATAGCTAGCCCAAACTCTCGCCACTGACTGAAGCCACCGTTGATGAGTGCTCTTACGTCTAGCTGATGCTATAGTAGCCACGTCGTCAGGCATAGGCGCAATCAGTCGCTCAGTAACCAGCGCAGTCTGGGTGTAAGTGACCTTATGTTTGATAGCATCTAGTGAATCCTGGAATTGGCTGAAACCTCGTTCAAGCCCAAACACTCGCTGCTCCATGTTGGTAAGTTTCTGAAGCATACACTGCTTATGCGCAGCTAAACTGGTTTAATGTGCCTGTCGCTGGTCATCCAAAGTAGTCACAAAGGAGCGAACATCACCCAACAGCCCTCGTAACTTTGCTATCTTGACAACTATAGTCCAAGGAGCCGTTGCTACTGGTACCTCATCATCACCTACAAAACGTGATAAACTCTCTTGGTCATCAGCAGATGCCACCATATCCTCTGCTACAGGCCAATGTGGAACATCCTCATCGGAATCCACTCGCATAGGAGAAGCATCTCCACTGCCGCTAGGTACTGCTGGCTCATCATTAGAAGAAGAGGAAGTTACAACAATCCTATGCTGAGCCCTCTTGGCAGACTGATGACTACGAATATGATGTGGTGGTGGGCGCTAGTCAAGCTCCTCATTACTGAGTACAACAACCTAAAGCCTGAGCTTGTGCAGAGTGTCCCAACAAAAATCTATGTGCACACCAATCTCCTCATCAATCTCTAAAGAAAGTTTGAACCCCATGTTGAAGAACAACTGGGTGGGCAACCGACTGTATGGAAGACTACCAGTCCATGTGTACAAAGTTGTATATATCATAGTCCTCAGGATCAGGTAAGGAAGGCATATCTGGTAATGGACAGTGATGCAGTAAGCCATGAACTCACAAAGGTACACTATCGCATCCCTGTGTCTACCTCTAGGCACCAAGTTGTGCTGCGTGGTGCAACTGTATATCCTAGGGACGAGAGGATAGTGACTCTCATGCAATTCCAGACCCAGTATCATTTTCTCTTGGATTTCTGCTAACTCCCACTCACCAACTACAAGGAAGTTGGGCTCTACGTAAACCCTCTCTATAAGACCAGTATCGAACTAACCGGTCTTACCACCTTTGTACCAGGTCTACCTATCACGGTATAGCCAAATGGACCAAGTGCGTGAAGGAAATAGCGAAACTAGGTACTAAACTGACCCAAAAATAGTTAATTGGAGGGAAGGGTCGCATACCTAGATAGGAAGGGTCGACCCCCCCACTAAGAAGTCAGACCCCTGATATTTTAACTGGGGGTTGGACAACTTAGAACTAGGGGTCGACGGGATCTCCGACCCCCTCATCGACCCCCTGTTTGCCGACAGAAACCGCAAATAGGAAACTTTTCAAATATCAATGGGATTCCTTCCTAATCTCAATGGGACTTATTTTGGGAGATTATACTCTATAAATAGGACATCCCTAAGCCTCTTTCACTCCTTTTGAAACCCTAATTGAAAGTGAGAGAAAGAGAAGAGAAGGAGAAGAAAAGAAAAGTTGGAGAAGAAGACCAAAGTGAAGAATTTAGAGAAACCTCTGAATCTCAACAAAACCTAAGGTATGAGCAAGTTTCCAATGATGATCTAAGACCTTTGAATAGTTCATGAAGAGGGTATGGTCTAGGAGAAACCCAAATCATACATCCATGGGAAGATTTCAACGAAATCCATGGAGAAATCATGGTAGGCAGAGTAAGGAAGAAACCTAGGGTTCTAAGCCATAGAACAAGCCTAGAATGGATTGTGGAAGTAAGCCATAGGACCCAAACATGAAAGAATGGACTTTAGAATGATATTTTTGACTCAACCCATGGGGGGTCGCACGTGGGGTCAATTGGGAATCGACCCTACCAGACCATAGGATCGACCCCCAGTATTCGGGAAGTCCAGGAAAGGGGTGGTCACACCCAGGGTCGATGGAACATCCGGCCCTAGCATCGACCCTACCCTGGGGGTCGTAGTAAACTGCTACCCTACCTGCGACCCACCCTACGACCCGTGCTTAAAAACAAGTCTAAAAGTGTCGGAATGACTTCTAACCAAAATTTATGGACTTGTTAGGTTTTCCTATTGATATAAAAGTGATTTTAAAGCTTGAAAGAGGATCAACACTCAAGCAAAGGTGAGGGAACAAGACCTAAACTAATTGGCTAATAATAAACTATTTTTATTTTCTTGAGTCCAATGCCATGACTGATTCTCTGCGTGTATGCTTGTAATGTGCATTCAACATGTCATCCAATATTCCTGCTATTAATGTTCATGCATATTTAATTCTATTTTGTTAATAACATGATGATGATGATGATGATAGGAATAGACATGTGAATGTATGTGTGTGGTTAGTGTGCATGATGCGAGTAGAGTATCAGGGGGGAATGTGACATTGTGGTTCAGCCTGGTCACTAGACTCTAGCTCTATCTCTACTCAAGTCTTGTCCACTAACATCGTCGTTTCGCCATTACCTTAGCAGAACTATTACGTCGTAGGGTATCAGGGGAGGTGGTCTCGGACCGTGTAGTCTTCGACTCTGCCGAGGGGCCTTAGCTCTATCTCTATGGACGTATTGAGGGATGCTAGGCTGAGGCCATAGGTACACTGTTTGACATTAGGATTGGTTAGTTGCGAGTCCGGTTTGTAAGCCCTCGCCAGTAGGGGCTTACGTGTTGGTATAGGTAGAGTATCAGGGGAAGTGTGATACGGTGTGGTCCTAAGCACTTTAGCTCTATCTCTATTCCATAGTGGGTGCGTGTGGGACGACAATAAATGTTAACCTTTGGGCGGATTCACACACTCATGTATAGAGGTGAGGCGGCCACCGAACCTTTCTATAGCACATTGCAAACTTATAAACCAGACCAAAGATATGAATTGAATGCATGCATATGTTTGTTGCATTGTTTTGTTTGCTCACTGAGCCGTGATGTGTGCTCACCCTTTTCTTCGTCGAATATTTTTAGTTGAAGATGCAGGTACTACGGTGGAAGACTATATGAATGCTTCTGTGTACGGGTACATTGCTATGATGGAAGCTAAAGACGTAGTGGAAATACATGACTCTTCATGTGAGTGCAACGCATGCGTTTTTTATTAGATTTTCATTTGAATTATTAAGGAAATGTAATTGATACTTTATTTACTTATATCTCGGTTGATACAACATAACTTGATATTTTATTTATGATTATCACAGTTAGATTTCTTAGTTCATTTATTATTTAAACTTTCGCTATTGTGTATTTATTCTGATTATGGTTGTGGATGTGTATGGTTTACTTTCAACAGACACAACCTATTAGAGATCCTGGTTGAACTGTTGGTTTATTAGTGGTTCATCACACCGTTCTGAATGATGCAGAATTAAGGTGTGACAACTTGGTATCAGAGCTCTCAGGCCCTGTCTGTGAAATCAATATACTTCCACAAAATTTCTTGAACTGAGATAGGATAAAAAAAAATTAAAAGCTTTAATAATAACACACCATAAGCATCTGTGTTGTTTAAGACAAAAATTGAAAGAGAATAATGCATCTGTTAAATGAGAAACAAATTTATAGATACTCGAAAGAAGAACAAACATATATACATAGAAGTCTAAAGCAGAGTACGGTCCACAACCCGAACAGTTACTCTGAAGTACAAAAAGAAAGATAAAAAGAAAATACATCAAGAAGCTGGAGGTAATGGAGGAGGTGGTGCCTCGCGGTCTCTGTCATAATCCTCAGCATAGGCTCTGGTCAACCAAGCTATCTGAGTCTGAGTCGTCTGGAGACTAGCTGTGAGATCAGTCACCCACTGGTCAGTCACGCGCTGAGCATCCCTAAGCTCTCCCACCTGCTGATCCGATAAGCGTTGAGCATCCAGAAGCTCTCCCACCCGCTGATCCAACATGCGCTGAGCGACCAGAAGCTCTCCCACTGGTTGATCGGACAAGCGCTGAGCATTTAGAAGCTCTCCCAACCTCAAATCAGACATGCACTGAGCCTCTCGTATCTCATGCAATATCCCCATCATATCATCAGACGGTGCATACAAAGGACCAACTGCATGTGAAGGACCAGCCCCATAAGAAGAACCAGCTCCTGTAGCATGAGTAGGTGATGGAGGAGGTATGGCATCCACATCCATGTATAAACGATCGTCATCACCCCCATGGACCCCTGCTCCAGTGGCTGCTGCTGCTGCCTCAGCGTCAGCAATCTCCACTCGAGTACGTGGATGCACCAGAGCATTCCTCTCCTCATCGCTGACGTGGGCATCCCGCATGCCCATCTTGCAGATGGCCTCCCATCCAAAGGTGATGAGAAGGATTTCTCCTGAATCCTCTCATCCGTCATGTCAACACCCAGGCAGGTCAGTAGCATAGAGATCATGCGTCCATAAGGCAGGTTGCCAGTATGATCGGGCAACGTAGCACTGATCATCGTCCGCATGATGATGTAAGGAAGGCAGACGGGCTGCCTAGTACAGATACAATACAATAGATACTGGGTCAACTGGGAGATCCTCTCGTAGTGCCCACTCTGAGGTATCAGGTTGTGCTGAATAATCTTGTAGTACACCCGGGGCTCTGGACGAAGGTAGATCGCTTTCATCTGCCAACGATCCTCTCTGATGACCTGACGGTCAATCTCAGCTCTCATCTCCAATGAAAAGAACTGGGACTCTCCAGGAGCACATAATACCAAGGGGCCATCATATGAAATGCCCAACAAGTTGGCTAGCTACTGTTAATCGAATGAAATCTCGACCACCTTGATTTTGCTGGTGATCCGAAGCTCTCTACCCCTCTCAGTATCATTGTAATCTCCCACCACCCAGAGATTATAGTAAAACTGTCTCACCAAATTCGGCCAAGTGCAGGCGTCATAGGTGATCATAGGAAGCCAACCCATGTCACCAAAAGCCCTCTCCACATCGAATAAGGCCAGGCTAGCCAAGTCTACCCAGCGACCTCCCTCTACCTTCTTACGAGAATAGCTAGCATACTGTGTCTCCGCCTCATTAGAACGGAAGAGGACTGGGTCATGTACCCTGGGTACTTTGGTACGAGCCATAGTATCTGCAAAGACAAAGAAAAACAGATATTGGTTTAGTAAGGATGAAAAACCCAAAAATTTCGGCAGTATAACGACGTAAATTGGTCAAAAGCCTCACTTTTCACCCATACACGTGGGCAGGAGGACTTATAAAGGTTTTAAACAATCCTGCAAGACTCATACAGTTGGAAATTTCATTTAAAGAGATCGAATTTGAAGAAATTTCAAGAAATTCAAAAATTTCGACAAATTAGGGTAAAAATGGGAAATTTCAAGTTTCTCGATAACCAACCGATGAAACTCAAATATTTTTGAGAGCTTTTGTCCATTGAGTCACCAACAACAAAAGCCCCCAATAAAAATCAAATTTTTACGATTGAAAAAAGTTTAATTTGAAGAAAACGAGTTAAATGAGCAAAAGAACCTAGTTAAGAAAACCTAAAAACATGAAAATATAGAGAACATAGCTGTAGACAAGGACTAGACGTCGAAATAAGAAGCAAATACCACCAATGAGTCCGAGTTGGCACTGTAGCAACTCAGAGGGACGAGCCGAGTCGAAAAGGAGGAGGAAGAATGAGAAATGGATTCAAAATCGGAAATAAAAACCTGATTTTTAGTCCGAGGGTCGGAGAATTCGACCAAAACATCCGACCCCCCCTCCGACCCCTCATCGACCCTCGGCTCTCAGTGATCTGACAGAGAACTAGGGGTCAAGCCCTGGGTCGGACATCCATCGACCCCCGGCTCTCAGTAAGAATCAATGATTCTCAGGGTCACATACTGAGGGTCGGACCTCCATCGACCCCCACCATCGACCCTGCAGTGAAAAATACAGTATTTTCGACAGAATGATCTGAAAAATTTGAAATTTTCATTGGTTAGTGGATTTAAAATATGATAATGTAGTATATGATGATTGCCTCACGTATTCTATGATTTTCAGGCATTCCCACTACCAGAACAGATAATGGCTAGACGTAGAGTGACCAGACAAAGCCGTAACTCTATCCCACCACCACCACCTATGGGGGAAGACAGCCAGATACACCCAAAAACACAGGAGAATATGAACACGGCACCATCCGTAATTAATGGGCAGACAAATCCTACAAATCTGCCAGCTCCACCTACAGACCTGGCTACAGTAGTAATGAATTTGGCCTAATAGCTGCAGTAAATACAACAAGCACAAGCTACTATGCAAGCTGCCATAGGCATGACCTTTCCCGCTGCACAGACGACACCGATGCCAGCAGGACAGGCAAGCACAGTACCAAGGAGAAATAACACAGTACCCCACGCACCTCAGACTCCCATTATGCAGGCTCAAGTACAAAACCGTGAAGTAGCTCCAGGTGGATATCAATACCAACCACCTATGTATGGGACTTATGTTCCGCATCAACTGGACCACTCCAGACTGGTGGAGCATTTTCTGAAGATGAAGCCTAAGGATTATAGTGGTAAGCTAGCTGATCCATTGTGGCCAGTACACTGGATCGATGAGATGGAGAGAAACTTCACGATGATGACAGTAAATGAAGAAGAAAAGGTATTGTGTGCAACGTTTATGCTGAAAGGCGATGCACACCACTGGTGGAAGTCCACACGGACATATCTAATGACAAAGCACACCCAATTGACTTGGGATATATATTATGAAGAATTCTTTGAGAAGTATTTTCTTAGGAGTTTCAGAGATTTCATGGAGAAGGAGTTCCTGAGTTTATATCAGGGACAGATGACTATCGATGCATACCAACAGCATTATGAGGAGCTGTTTTTCTTTGCACCAGTCAGTATGCAGGTAGAAGATACAAAGACCCAAAGGTTCGTCATGGGACTTAGGGGAAGCATACGCGAACATGTTCTTGGACTTGAGAAGAAAATCTACAATGAAGCTGTACAAATTGCTCGAGTGATAGAGTCGAGCCAGAAAGAGAGCTAATTTGCTCAAAATAGAGGAATAAAAAGGCCAAATGGAAATTCTTACAATGGAGGGAATGCCAAGGTATTCAAACCCTTCCATACTCAAGGTTTCAATGCTGCAGCCAAGACTACTTCAGCAGCTCAACAGCAACAAAAGCCAAATAATGAAGGGTTAAAATGCTATAACTGCCAGCAATTGGGACATATGGCCTGGGAGTGTCCTAAGCCCAAGAAGCAACTACATCAAGGAAGAGTTTACATGGTTACATCTGAAGATGCTGCTGCATCGCCTGATGTGGTTACAGGTATGACCTGAATCTTATCATTTGTGTTACATTACTAAATCAAAATAAATCACAGGTATCGTACCTATTAATGGCATTCCCGCCAGAGTACTCTTTGATTTAGGAGCTACTCATTCTTTTATATCTGTGTCATTTGGAAAGAAGCTAAATCTACCCCTCAAATCCTTAGACTACAAACTGCTTGTACGATCGCCTGTGGGATTAGAAGTGGAATTAGAAAAAGGTTATGGACCATGTCCAGTTTGTATTGACGAGAAAACTTTGGATGCAACCTTGATCCAACTTGAGATGACAGACTTTGACGTCATCTTGGGAATGGACTGGTTAGCTCAGAATTCTGCAAACCTATTATGTGTCGAAAAGAAGCTGACATTTAAAGACAAGGAAGGAGTAGAGTTCAATTTTTCAGGAACCAAATTCCCCGTAAACGGAAGCTCATACTTTCAGCATTAAAGGCTAGGAAGTGCCTTAAGAAAGGAGCAGTTGGGTATCTAGTATATGTGGTCGATCTTACCAAAGAAGCACCACGAATGGAGGATATTGATGTCGTGCGTGAATCTCCAGATGTATTTCCTGAAGAATTACCAGGACTACCACCCGACCGCGCTACAGAGTTTGTTATAGATCTGATACCCGGAGCCGCACCAGTATCTAAACACCTTATCGAATGGCTCCTACTGAACTGAAGGAATTAAAAGTACAACTACAAGAACTGCTGGACAAGGGCTACATCCGACCTAGCATATCACCATGGGGAGCGCCAGTATTATTCGTAAAGAAGAAGGACGGTAGCGTTCGACTGTGTATAAACTACCGAGAACTGAATAAACTGACAATCAAGAATCGGTATCCATTACCTCGGATCGATGACTTGTTCGATCAGTTGCAAGGTGCCAAAGTGTTCTCCAAGATCGATCTTCGGTCAGGCTACCATCAGTTGAAGATTAAGGACGGTGATATTCCCAAGACAGCATTCAGGACCAGATATGGACATTATGAATTTTTGGTCATGTCTTTCGGATTGACGAATGCACCAGCAACCTTTATGGAACTTATGAATCGGGTATTCCACGATATGTTGGATATGTCGGTTATTGTATTCATCGATGATATATTGGTCTACTCCAAAGACGAGGAAACTCATATAAAGAATCTAAATGCCGCTCTGCAGCGATTACGAAAGGAGAAGCTCTATGCCAAATTTACAAAGTGTGAATTTTGGCTAAAGGAAATCGCTTATCTAGGCCATGTTGTATCCGCTGAAGGAATTAAAGTTGATCCTAGCAAGATCGAAGCTATTGTGAAGTGGGAAGCACAGAAGAGCATTGCAGAAATTAGAAGTTTCTTAGGTCTAGCTGGGTATTATCAACGATTTGTGGAAGACTATTCCTGAATTGCCGTACCTCTCACCAGTTTGACTAAGAAGGGCGAAAAGTTTGTGTGGACTGATAAATAAGAGAAGAGTTTCCAAACATTGGAGGCTAGATTGATATCAACTCCAATCTTGACCATTCCGATTCTAGGACAGCCATTTATTTTGTACACTGATGCGTTAGGACTGGGATTGGGATGTGTACTTATGCAAGGAGAACAAGTAATTGCTTATGCTTCAAGACAATTGAAGATACATGAAAAGAACTATCCCACCCATGATTTGGAATTAGCGGCAGTAGTACATGATGTCAAAATATGGAGACATTACTTGTACGGAGAGAAATTTCAGATTAAATCAGATCATAAGAGTCTTACTTACCTCTTTAATCAGAAGGAGTTGAATATGAGACAAAGAAGATGGCTGGAACTATTGAAAGACTATGATTGTGATATCCAGTATCATCCGGGAAAGGCTAATGTGGTTGCAGACGCACTGAGTAGAAAGGCAATGATGAAATCTCAAGAAGAGGTTAGCACCACTGCTGCAATGTGTACTATCGAAAGAGTGTTCAACTACGGTAACGAGCAGTTTGTGATAGATGTACCGGGTGAATCAACCAACCAAGGGTTTATTCATCAATTTTAAAATATGTTCGCCACATTGAAGATTGTACCTGATATACTTGATGAAGTGAAAACAGCGATTAAAGCGGATCCTTATTTAAGGACAGTACAAGAAGACATCAAAAAAGGTAGAACTATTTCTGAGTTCACCTTAGATGATGAAAGGGTACTGAAGTACAAAGGAAGAATATGTGTACCTGAAACAGAAAATTTGGACATTAGACACCGACTAATGAAGGAAGCCCATACCACCGCCTATTCGATACACCCTAGAAGTACAAAAATGTATCATGACCTAAAGAAATTATATTGGTGGAAAGGAATGAAAGCAGATATAGCCAAGTTCGTGTCTCAATGCCTAAATTGTCAGAAGGTGAAAGTTGAATGACAAAGACCAGCAGGACTGTTACAGTCGTCACCAGAACCAGCATGGAAATGGGACTGCATCACTATGGACTTCGTCACCGGGTTACCATTGAATCCCAGAGTAGTTGACGCAGTTTGGGTAATTGTAGACTGACTGATGAAAATGGCTCGATTTATAGCTATACAACCTCAGTATACACTAGAGAGGTTAGCTAAGCTGTATGTGGATAACATTGTCCGATTACACGGTGTACCTGAAAGCATTGTGTCCGACAGAGAACCACAATGTACTTCAAAGTTTTGGAAAAGATTGCAGAAGGCTATGGGTACAACATTGAAGTTCAGTACTGCATTCCATCCTCAAACAGACGGACAATCGGACCGCACCATTCAGATTCTAGAAGACATGCTCCGATCTTGTGTAATTGATTTTAAAGGATCATGGGATGAAAAGTTACCACTGATTGAGTTCGCTTATAACAATAGTTATCAGGCTACTATACAAATGTCACCCTATGAAGCATTGTATGGCAGGAAGTGTCGAACTCCTTTGTTTTGGAATGAAGTTGGAGAACGTAGTATTGTTGGACCAGAATTTATTGAAGAGACTTGTCGAGTAGTTGACATTATCAAGGAAAGAGTAAGAACGACTCAGAATCGTCAGAAGAAATATGTAGATACTAGACGCCGAGACCTTGAATTCTCCGTAGGTGATAAGGTATTCCTCAAAGTGTCACCTATGCGAGGTTTGAAACGGTTCGGACAGAAAGGGAAACTAAGTCCGAGATATGTTAGACCATATGAGATTCTAGCTAAGCGTGGGAAAGTGGCTTACCAGTTAGCACTACCACCATCTATGTCAAGTGTGCATGATGTATCTCATATCTCCTTATTGAAGAAGTATGTCAGAGATCCAACGCACGTATTGACAGTAGATCTACCTGATTTGACTGATGAGTTGACATTTTGAAGTAGCACCAACTAAAATCACCAATCGAAAGGTGCAATGACTACGCAACCGTGACATTTATTATGTTAAGGTCACCTGGAGAAGTAAAGATATAGAAGAAATCACATGGGAAGAAGAGAATGCTATGCGAAAGCAATACCCTCATCTATTCGACTCAGAAGGTATGTACAATTTTGAGGACGAAATTTTTATAAGTTGGGGGGAGTTGTAAGACCCGTATCGAACTAACCGGTCTTACCACCTTTGTACCAGGTCTACCTATCATGGTCGAGCCAAATGGACCAAGTGCGTGAAGGAAATAGCGAAACCAGGTACTAAACTGACCCAAAAACAGTTAATTGGAGGGCAGGTCGCATACCTAGATAGGCAGGGTCGAGCCCCCCTCACTAAGAAGTCAGACCCCTTGATATTTTAACTGGGGTCGGACAACTTAGAACTGGGGGTCGACGGGATCTCCGACCCCTTCATCGACCCCCTGTTTGCCGATAGAAACCGTAAATAGGAAACTTTCCAAATTTCAATGGGATTCCTTCCTAATCTCAATGGGACTTATTTTGGGAGATTCTACTCTATAAATAGGACGTCCCTAAGCCTCTTTCACTCCTTTTGAAACCCTAATTGAAAGTGAGAGAAAGAGAAGAGAAGGAGAAGAGAAGGAAAGTTGGAGAAGAAGACCAAAGTGAAGAATTAAGAGAAACCTCTGAATCTCAGCAAAACCTAAGGTATGAGCAAGTTTCCATTGATGATCTAAGACCATAGAATAGTTCATGAAGAGGGTATGGTCTAGGAGAAACCCAAATCATACATCCATTGGAAGATTTCAACGAAATCCATGGAGAAATCATGGTAGCCAAAGTAAGGAAGAAACCTAGGGTTCTAAGCCATAGAACAAGCCTAAAATGGATTGTGGAAGTAAGCCATAGGACCCAAACATGAAAGAATGGACTTTAGAATGATATTTTTGACTTAACCCACGGGGGGTCGCACGTGGGGTCGATTGGGAATCGACCCTACCAGACCACAGGAATGACCCCCAGTATTCGAGAAGTCCAGGAAAGGAGTGGTTGCACCCAGGGTCGATGGAACATCTGACCCTGGCATCGACCCTACCCTGGGGGTCGCAGTAAACTGCTACCCTACCTGCGACCCACCCTGCAACCCGTGCTTAAAAACAAGTCTAAAAGTGTCGGAATGACTTCTAACCAAAATCTATCAACTTGTTAGGTTTTCCTATTGATATAAAAGTGATTTTAAAGCTTGAAAGAGGATCAACCCTCAAGAAAAGGTGAGGAAACAAGACCTAAACTAATTGACTAATAATAAAATGTTTTTATTTTCTTGAGTCCAATGCCATGACTGATTCTCTGCATGTATGCTTGTAATGTGCATTCAACATGTCATCCAATATTTCTGCTATTAATGTTCATGCATATTTAATTCTATTTTGTTTATAACATGATGA
This sequence comes from Protea cynaroides, assembly GCA_028583415.1. NCBI lineage: Eukaryota > Viridiplantae > Streptophyta > Magnoliopsida > Proteales > Proteaceae > Protea > Protea cynaroides. The sequence continues at coordinate 54,257,989 of CM053274.1, read as the reverse complement.
TGATGATGATGATAGGAATAGACATGTGAATGTATGTGTGTGGTTAGTGTGCTTGATGCGAGTGGAGTATCAGGGGGGAATGTGACATTGTGGTTCAGCCTGGTTACTAGACTCTAGCTCTATCTCTACTCAAGTCTTGTCCACTGACATCGTCGTATCGCCATTACCTTAGCAGAACTATTACGTCGTAGGGTATCAGGGGAGGTGGTCTCAGACCGTATAGTCTTCGACTCTGCCGGGGGGCCTTAGCTCTATCTCTATGGACGTATTGAGGGATGCTGGGGTGAGGCCATAGGTACACTATTTGACATTAGGATTGGTTAGTTGTGAGCCCAGTTTGCAAGCCCTCGCCAGTAGGGGCTTACGTGTTGGTATGGGTAGAGTATCAAGGGAAGTGTGATATGGTGTGGTCCTAAGCACTTTAGCTCTATCTCTATTCCATAGTGGGTGTGTGTGGGACGACAATAAACGGTAACCTTTGGGCGGATTCACACACTCGTGTATAGAGGTGAGGCGGCCACCGAACCTTTCTATAGCACATTGCAAACTTATAAACCAGACCACAGATATGAATTGAATGCATGCATATGTTTGTTGCATTGTTTTGTTTTCTCACTGAGCCGTGATGTGTGCTCACCCTTTTCGACGTCGAATATTTTTAGTTGATGATGCAGGTACCACGGTGGAAGACTATATGAATGCTTTTGTGTACAGGCACATTGGTGCGATGGAAGCTGAAGACTTAGTGGAAATACACGACTCTTCACGCGAGTGCAACGTATGCGTTTTTTATTATTTCATTTGAATTATTAAGGAAATGTAATTGATACTTTTTTTACTTATGTCTCGGTTGATACAACATAACTTGATATTTTATTTATGATTATCACAGTTAGATTCCTCAGTTCATTTATTATTAAGACTTCCACTATTGTGTATTTATTCTTATTATGGTTGTGGATGTGTATGGTTTACTTTCAATGGACACAGCCTATTAGAGATCCTGGTTGAACCGTTTGTTTATTAGCGGTTCATCACACCGTTCTGAATGGTGCAGAATTGGGGTGTGACACTCTCTCCCTTAACAGAGATGCCCAAACTCCATGCCAAACTATCAATGGTAATGACAATTGGACGGCCTCTAACCCAACTGGAAATTTGTAGGGTAAAACCATCTGCATCATCCTCCATACCCTGATCCACCTACAAGTTGCAGTAGAAGTGCCGCACCATGTTTACTTGGGTAGGTAAGTGAAAGCTAATAGTATGCAACCAACCCATCTCAGTAAACGCCTGTCGAACATCAAACCTGTCTAATTCCTCCATAATAACAAATCGGCCAGGCTCCACTGATTTATGCTCAAAGACTAGCCAAGCTGCTGCAACCTCTGCTGACCTGAAATGAAAGTGATCATAGGCTAGAGGTGGATGTCCCTGTTGTGTGCCTGCTCTTGCAGTGGAAGACTCAGCCCCAAAAGATCCAGGGATATCTCTAGCAGCCATGTAAGTAAGTGAAATGTTCAGAGAATGGAGACCTACACAAGAAAAGTACGAATGATGGATTAGAAAATGGGGAATTGGTTACAACAAACCAAATTTCATATCAAAGAGATCAAAACAATGATTCAAAGGATTGGAGCCTATCCTAGTTAACAAAAACTCGATTTTTGAAAAATAGCCGAAATGGAGAAACTCATGTATACTATTAAGTGAGAATTAAAAGAGGTTCCAATGTATTCCAAGCCTCATTATAGATCCTAGGAAGTAAATTAAAGTGCTCATGGGATTAAAGAAATCATTGAACAAGAAAATCCCAAATCTTGGTTTTGGAGAAAAATGGGAAAAATCTCGATTTGCATATGAGTAACACCAAGGGAAAACTATGGGAAACACTTTTTAACATGATATTATAGCAAAGCCTCATCGTTTCAAGCTATTACATGGAGGAAACAAGAAGAAATTGACAAAAATCCAACCTAGGGTTCTCAAAAACGAAAAATCGGTATGAAGAACTTACCTTAGCAAGGTGTGGTGATGATTGCGAGGTGAAAGGAAACAAGAAATCACCAAGTGAAGCCTCATGAATCGAATTCGGGGCTGTGCACTATCCTCCAACCGCACTTATGCTCTGCTACAATAGGAAATGAAGAAATAAAGCGTGCAGTTTTAATTTAAAACAAGACAGTGATGTGCGGTCGATCACGTACCCCACGCCACTCACCAAAATAGAGGTGCGATCGATGACATGCCGCACGACCATTTTTTAGTCTGTGTCAATTATGTTGAATGTTTGATCGTTTGGTTCATCTACAGTAAGTTAAAAACTATAGATTGAGTTGAAACATGATGTTCCAACTTCGAATGATGTAAATTTAAACATTCACACCCAAGAAACGACTGACTGTCTATAAATTTTCTAGTTTCTGATCATGGCTCCTAGTACCAGGCGAGGACGGCGTGAACCAAAATACAGCTGAGAGTAATGCTCCACCAGAAGGGGTGACTCAAGAACCAGTACCTCCACCTGGGATGTACGAAGAACATGTACTTGTATTGCCACTGCCACCAACATTAATGGCAGCGGATCTTACCACAATCATGGGAAACTTTGCCCTTGACCTAAGCATCCAGCAACAGTTAATGACTGGACTCATAGTCGCAATTCGTGGGGAAGTAGCTCCACAGGTCACACCAGCTCAGGCATTTTCGATCAATCCAGCACCTGTCCAAGTGCCAATGCCCGCAAATGCTAACCAGATACCCACTCCTGTATCAACAACTGCAGTCCATGTGCACCGACATATACCACCAACACCCTCAAGGATTGCTCCAGTCATGCCACAAGTGATGTTACCACCTACATTGACACAGATGGCAAAGTTAGTGGAAACCTTCCAGAAAATTAAGAGTTCACCGGTAGAAAACGAGCCTTTGTGTCCTGCCATATGGATGCATACGATTGAAAAGACACTCCGAATGATGCCATGCACCGACAAGCGGAAAATACTCTGCGCTATGTTTATGTTCGAGGATGAACAGGATAACTGGTGGGATTCCACAAGGCCTATCCTGGAGGCTAGATACAAAAATATATCATGGGAAAATTTCAAGGAGGCATTCTTTGGTAATTATTTTCCCCAAAGTTACCAAGACCAAAAGGAAGTTGAATATCTAACATTCAGTCAAGTGCAAAGATTAGTCACCGAATATCAGAGAGACTTTGAACGGCTATATTACTTAGCCACACCAAGTATGCACACTGATGCACAAAAATCAAAGAGGTTTGCTAACCATCTTAGAGGAGGAATTCGAGCCATTGTCAAGGCTTAAGGTCAGACCACTTATGCCAGCGTCATTCAAACGGACAAGGTTGTGGAAGATAGCCAACGGGATGGTTATCAAGCAAGTTGGAAAGATAGAGCGGCAACATTAGGTATCAAGAGAACAAGTACCCTCTCCAACAAACGCAATGCCAAGAAGCCATTCAGAACCACAGCTGTAAAGAAGTCAACCACCCAAGCTCCGATGAAGAAGTCTGCTACTCCTGCTTCTACCGAGATAGCACCTGGCCCAGTAAGGTGCTACAATTGTCAACAGAAGGGACACATTTCCAGATATTTCCCTCTCCCGTCGAGGCAAGGATTGCAGCAAGGCAAGGTCCATGCCACTACGATGGAAGATGCTGAAAATTCTACCAGTGTAGTTACAGGTACCATATCCATATCAGATCTACTAGCTCGAGTACTTTTTGACTCGAGAGCAACCCACTCCTTTGTATCACCCTCATTTGTTGAGAAGTTGGGAATGTCCCCACAACAGATGAAGTTTCTACTTATAGTCAGCACGCCATTGGGACAACAAGTAGAATTGAACTACTACCTCGGCCCTTGTAAAGTCTAAATTGGCGATAAGCAACTGGAGGCAAACTTGATACTTCTAGACATGTCAAACTTTACCATAATTTTAGGGATGGACTGGCTAGCCACACATAAAGCCAAAGGCCTCTATGCCAAAAGAAAGGTCTCCTTCGAAGTTGATGGTGACAAGCCAATTATATTCATTGGAGACAAGTTGAAGAAGCAGAAGAAGTTATTCATTTCGACCATGCAAGCAAGTAAGTTGCTAAATCAAGGATGCACAGCATACATTGCATCAATCGTGGACATTATCATAGAAACACCCAAAGTGGAAGATCTACGAGTAGTAAATGAGTTTTTGAATGTATTTCTCGAGGATTTATTAGGTCTGCCACCTTACCGAGCAACAGAGTTTGTATTTGATCTGCTCCCAGGGTTAGCACCTGTATCTAAAGCCCCCTATAGAATGGCACCTATAGAGTTGAAAGAACTCAAAGTTCAACTATAAGAACTGCTCGATAAAGGCTTCATTAGGCCTAGCATTTCGCCTTGGGGAGCACCAATCTTGTTCTTTAAAAGGAAGGACAAAAGTATTAGACTGTGCATTGATTATCGTGAACTGAATAAACTCACGATCAAGAATCAATACCCTCTACCCAAGATCGATGATCTATTCGATCAACTACAAGGAGCATCAGTGTTTTCGAAGATTGACTTGAGGTCAGGTTACCACCAATTGAAGATTAGATAATCTAATATTCCAAAGAAAACCTTTAGAACCATATGGTCATTATGAGTTCAGGGTTATGTCTTTTGGGTTGACAAACACTCTGATGTCGTTTATGGAATTAATGAATAGGGTATTCCATGATTTTCTATATTAGTTCATCATAGTATTCATTGATGACATTCTTGTATATTCTCGCTCTCTTGAAGAACATGAAGAACATTTGAGGAAGGTTCTGCAACAACTTAAAGAAGAAAAGTTGTATGCCAAATTCAAGAAGTGAGACTTTTGGTTAAGGAAAGTGGCATTCCTTAAACACCTTTTATCAGGGGAAGGTATAGCTGTGGACCCCAGCAAAGTATAAGCCGTGTTGGAGTGGAAAACCCCAAAAATAGTCACAGAAGTAAGGAGTTTCCTAGGTCTTGCAGGGTATTATCGGAGATTCATTCAAGACTACTCATGGATTGCTGTACCACTTACCGAACTCAAGAAGAAAGGACAGAAGTTCAAATGGACAGCAAAGAGAGAAGCGAGTTTCTAAACCTTGAAGGAGAAGCTCGTAACAACCCCAATGTATATAGTACCAAATAGAGATACTGGGTACAACGTATATATTGATGCGTCTAACATAGGACTGGGTTGTGTCCTGATGCAGCATGATCGAGTCATTGCCTATGCGTCTCGACAATTGAAAGAATATGAGAAGAACTACCCTACTCATGATTTGGAATTGGAAGCAGTAGTCTATTCATTGAAGATATGGAGACATTATCTATTCGATGCAGCCTTCAAGATTATGTCAGATCACAAGAGTTTGATCTATTTATTCAACCAAAATGAGTTGAACATGAGACAATGCCGTTGGTTGGAACTTTTAAAGGATTACGAGCTGGACATATGGTATCACCCAGGAAAGGCGAACATAGCAGACGCCTTAAGTAGAAATGTTATCAACTTAAGGCTAAAAGAAATGCAAGAAAAAAAAAGTGACGAATATATATCTACTCATGTAGTAACTACTCAACCTCTGCCAAAGTCTGGTAATGCAACTTCGGAAACATTGCTAGAAGAATTAGTCACATCAGTCTCCACACTTTTTAGTGCACTGAGCTTCACAACAACCTTACCAGACCAAATAAAGGAAGCAATACCAAAGGATACATATCTAGGGAAAATCATGATAGAATTGAAGGAGGGTAACTCAGTCCCTAATTTTGCCATAAGTGATGACGGGTTACTCTATTTCTGAGAAAGAATATGTATTCCAGAAGGCAATGAAAACATCAAAGAAGCCATCATCGTAGAAGCACATACGACCCCGTACATTGTACATCCCAACAGCACAAAGATGTACCAAGATCTAAAACAGAATTTTTGGTGAAAGGGACTGAAAGCCGATGTGACCAAATTTGTTTATAAATGCCTGACCTGCGAACAGGTAAAAGCCGATCGCCAAAGACCTGCAAGAAAGCTACAACCATTACCAGTCCCTGAGTGGAAATGGGATCACGTAACTATAGACTTCATCACTGGTCTACCATTAGCAGCTCGAGCTATAGACGCCATTTGGGTAATCTTCGATCGATTCACAAAGACTACAAGGTTCATTGCTATCTACCTAGAGTATTCAATGGATCATTTAGCTAAATTGTACGTCAATAACATTGTCTGACTGCATGGAGTACTGGCCAGCATTGTATCGAATCGAGATCCATGATTCACTTTACGTTTCTAGGAAGGATTACAAAGTGCGATGGGTACTCAACTAAAGTTCAGTAGAGCCTATCATCCATAAACCGATGGTCAATTGGAAATAACGATTCAAATATTGGAGGATATGCTCAAGGCATGCGTATTGGATTTTAAAACCAAGTGGGACAAGAACTTAGCACTTATGGAGTTTGCCTACAATAACAACTAGTAAGCCACGATCGGTATGGCTCCATATGAGGCATTATATGGGAGAAAGTGTAGGACCCCATTGTACTGGAACGAAGTTGGAGAAAGGAAAATTATAGGACCTGAGATTGTCCAAGAAACTTGTGAAAAGGTAGATTCAATACGGGCAAGAATTAAATCAGCTCAGGCTCGGCAGAAAAATTATGCTAATGTATAACAAAAGGAATTGGAATTCAAAATTGGTGACAAAGTGTTCTTAAATGTCTCTCCGTTCAGAGCTATGAAGAGATTCGGCAAGAAAGGGAAGCTGAGCCCTTGATACGTTGGGCCCTACAAATTCCTTGGGAGGAGTGGAAATGTAGCCTACCAATTGGCACTACCCCCAGTGCTATTAGGCATCAATAATGTGTTCCATGTATCCATGGTAAAGAAGTACATTAGTGATCCAAGAAGTACATTAGTGATCCAAGACATGTGTTGACCACTAAGCCACCACAACTAAAGGAGGATTTATCCTATGAAGTTGAACCTTCAAAAGTTGAAAATCGAAAAGTGCAAGAACTTAGAAACAGAAGCATTCCTTTTGTTAAGGTTATGTGAAAGAGCCATAATGAGGAAGAAGCCTCTTGGGAGAAAGAAGATGAGATGCGGGAGCAGTATCTGCATTTTTCAATAATGAAGGTATGTAAAATTTCGATGACCAAATTTTTGTTAGGGGTTGGAGTTGTAAGACCCGCACCCAAAATTTTTTGGTCCTAATTTAAAATTTTGGCTTTATAATAGATCTTACCACGACAAACAGTTCAAACCAAGGTGGACCAAGCCAATGAAATCTCAATGAAGGTAACCTAGTAAACCATGTAACTGAAATTAAGTAAAACAAAATTAAAATTTAGGTCTGGCACGACACCACTAAGGTGCGGTCGATTATGTGCCGTACCCTTGTGCGGCACCCTTTGGACCGAGAGTAGTTTAGAACCAGCCTAGTTTGAACTTGTAGGTTGTTTAGTCTACGAATTAGACTTCACCCCACACCCATTTGAATCAGTGTCTAGGTTCTTGATTGTTTGAATATGGGAAAGAAGGAGGGAATCTTCCAATCTACCAAGTTTGGAACCCCAAATCACTCCAACATGATTGGGATGAGATTGGGTTGTGTCCCTCTCAACTCCAATCCCTCATACCCATTATCTACAACCATGAGAAAGAGAGAAAGGAGCTCTTGCACACTTGGTGGAGAAAAAGAGAAGGGAGAAAGTGGAAGGAACCTCTGCCACTGATGGGAATAATCATTGGTTAGCACCAACACCAGAGACCCATAACTGGTATCGATTTTCCCTCTCTCTTTACTTCCTTTGAGTTAAAACATAATAAATAACAATCCAAGGGATCCTTGATCTGGTTTCTTAGACCTATGTCTCTTGAATCTGGTAATGAGATTCATTACTCAACTGAATTAAAGCAAAGATCAAAACTCTTAAGAATTAAGGTCCTAAGAACACCGAAATATGGATCAAGATGATTGTTGAATGGATCTAAGGAACCTAGACCATGGGGATCCAGTTGAATAAATTATTTTGGGATTAACCTTCAAGGAAAACTATCCCTGGTATTGTTGGAATCGAATCCGAGATTATAAAACTAAATCCCACAATATCGACTAACTAGAGAGTGAAGGCAACGTTAATAACCTAGGCTAGGATGGGAATCTCGAACCCAAACCTTGAATCTAGGCTTAGAAAAATCCAAAGAAAATTACAAACTAGAAGCAGTTAATTCTAACCAGAATCGACGTGAGGTTGATGACACGAGCCGCACGTCTATAGTCGAAAACCGTGCAGTCGATTCCATGTGCCACACGACATTTTGACCTTGGTTGCTACCCATCTTTGGAAAGTAATTTGCTGGGATTTTTGTGAGCTTGTCCATGTGCTCATATCCCTGGAATATTATGTTTACATATATATTATCCATCATTTTGGTTATGGCTTATAATATTTACTTTTGGACTTGTTGTTCATGGTTCCATGTGTTTGAAACACCTAGGCAACCAGTGTAAAATGATCTCATATGTTAGTCAAACCCCTTGGTAATGTGAATAAGACACTAGGATGCCATGAGCAAAGCTGAGAGACCAATACAAGGCAAATAATTAATATTTATTATCTTTGATGCTATAAAAGATACAGCAGAACCCTAGGAGAGCTACTTTGGATTTGTATTCTCTTTATTTTGCTATTGCTATCCTAGGTAAGGGAATTATACCTTGTCTGGTAGAATAGGTTCTATTTGACTATGTGAGTGATGCTATGCGATTGATAACATGCCTTATATGATAACATGTCATCCAATGAACTATTTGTTTGTTCATGCATATGCATCCTTGAACTTGGGGTCAGTAGTGCCGGTAAGGATTAGAGGGCGAGTGGTATGGGACACTCGTTACCTTTTCACAAAAGCGACTAACCCATGATTGATTCGTAATGACTGGTTAAGTCTATAATGAGGAAGGTGGGTGGTATGGGATGTTTGCACCACTTCTTACTGGCACTGCTTTGCAATAACCATGTGTAACTTAGTCAAGTCACAATGCCCTAGGTGAGAGGACAGATGGGGTTGGAAGCTTGACAATGTTACGGTCCAGTAATTTGATTAATAAGAAAACTTGGTTAGTTACAATTTAAATTACCCTAATAACTGTATCCCTAGCTATTAGGGAGTTATGTAGTGGCATGGGTTCAATGAAGGGTAATATGAACATAACTGCGATGCTCCCCATCGTCGGAGTATTACGGGTGGTGGGCGAGTCGACTTGTGGGATCGTCACCTCTTCAAGTGGCTGGCATAATACAGGCTTGGGATGAGTTGTAGGCAAGTGATTGGCGTAATACGGGCTTGTTTCGTAATGACAGACCCATATATGGGGGTGATACTGTACGTCGTGGGAGGCCGTATCATCTGATGGGAGGAGACCCATGCAATCGAAAACTCTGTGTGTGGGTTGTCTTGAGCTGGTACTTATAGTTATACACGAGACTGTAGTTGTTAATTCATGCATTTTGTTTGCACATGTTTAATTTCCTTGTTAAGCTCGGTGGTTGAGTTTACCCTTGTATGCACAAATTCTTTTAGATGCAGGTATGGTTGATGCGGATTTCAATGACGTGGACGCTAGTAATGAAGGCGTTCAAGACAAAATGTGTGAGTATGACAATTGTGTCTATGGATAGACACTTTAATCATTTGATAAACTTATTTATACTTGAGTTTATTTCTTTTGGATTTTGGGGCGTGTTGCCCGTAAGAACAATCTATATTTGAAGACTTAATTATTCTACTTATTCTTACAATAGTTTGGGGATACATATTATATTTATCATTTGATTAATCAGCTTTTATTTTTACAACTTATCTTTCGCTAAGCTTTGGTTTAAATACTTATATTTTTGTGCTGTATATAATTTTATTAATGATTATGTAATGGGATGGTTTGATGATCGGCGTACCACATTTCGTAATCCTGGAAGGGTATTTTCAATGCCTTCATAGGATGTGGAGATCTCATCCATTCCATAGTACTGATACGTTGGGAACGGGGTGTGACACTAAGTAAAATGGATGTGGAGCTGATGTCTTATTGGTCACAAAAGGAAGCTTATGAGACTTTCCTAAGTAAGATGGTTCACACAATGCTGAAGAAGGTGAGGCAAAAGACGGCAGTGCTGCTTGACGAAGAATTGTCTCCAAGCACTTTTGAGAGGGATGTCCAAGTCGATCATGCCAGGTTGACTAGGAAACCCGTTCACTGATGTTGGCCAATGGTAGCTTATTTTGTAATGGGAGATTGTAAAGTCCTCCATCAGCTGTGCCTCGAAGTAGGGTAGTCCGCATTTTGAGGTCCTTCACATAGCAACAAATGGGGTGAAACTCAACCATAACATTATTATCAGTAGTGAGTTTACAGATAGATAACAAATTTTTTGTGATTGTGGAACATGCAATACATCTTGGAGATTTAAAGGATGAGAGGATGTAGATATATAAGAAGATCCAACATGATTAATCATCAAACCTTCTCCATTACCAACACGGACTTGATCTGTTCCTTGATAAGGTTGTGAAGTAGCAAGGTTCCCAAGATCAGAAGACATGTGGTGTGATGCGCCGGAGTCGGGGTACCAGTTTGCACCAAATGTTGCTATGGGAGCTGCTATGAAAGCCTCAGTTGGGTGAGGTGAAGGAGATGAAATAGGTGCTCTCTGGAAAGAGGGGTTGAATCAGTTATAGCACTGTGAGGCACTATGGTTTGGTCGATTACAGATTTGACAAACCACAGAGGGTGATGGCAATAATGGGAGTTGATTTGGTTGATAAAACCCTCTTCCGCGTCCACCAGAACGTCCTCGGCTACCACGGCTTCTATGTGAAGTACTACTGAAACTGAAGGAAGGATTATGTGCTTTGAGAGCCATATGTCCTTCAACAAAAGGTAGGGCCATATGACCATTACGGGAGTCCTTTAGGATTTCTTGATTTAAGAGCAAACCAATAAAATCATCCAAAAGTAAAGGTCGATACGAGTGCTCACAGATGTGGCAAAAGACTCATACTCAGGACCCAAACCACTTAAATACTAAGGCTGATATCCGATTCTGAAACTGTGTGCAGTTGCTGCTAAGTGATCAACTAGATTTTTAATGCATTGAATGTATTCAGGCATAATGGAGGTGTCTTTTCTTATTTGAAGAAGCTGGTATTTGAGTTGCATAACACGAGCTTGAGAGGGAGATGCATATACCTTGGCTAGAGTTGTCCAAGCAGCATGGGCAGTAGAGAAGCAGACAATATGGGCTAAGGCACCCTCAGCTAAGGAAGAAATTATCCAGCTTAGGATAATTTGATCTTGCTTATGCTAGATATGATAGGTAGTGTTGGGAACAGCTGTAGCAGTGGATGAAGAATCCGGTGTAGGAGACAGCATTTTAGATGGTGCAGCAGTGGTACCATCAACGTACCCAAAGAGATCATGAGCAGCTAATATTGGAAGAAATTGGGACTTCCAAAAGAGATAGTTAGTCCCATTCAGCTTCACCAGAAATAGTGAAACAATGTTTGACATAGAAAGGGTAACTGAGGGAGGAGAGGATTCGGTAGCAAAGGTGGTAGAAGACATTGTGAAAAAAAAAAAAGAATGGCAGAACCTGTTTTAGACGTTAGTGTAAGAGGCTCAGATACCATGTAAAATATGAATTTAGTTTTTCTACTTTGTTTTCCATTACAATCGGATCTCATATTTATAGAGATTGGTCAGTTACAAGAGAGAGAGAGAGATGATGGATTATAGGAGAGAGATCAGTAGATCGTTGATGGATTATAGGAGAGAGATCGGCAGATTGTGATTGTGGAGGGAATTTAGGAGAGAGATCAGCAGCTCCTTTTCATACAAGAGTTTGCGACAACTCAGCCTCTTCTTATAAGGATGGTGAGCTGTGATTTACATTGTCCAATTTATTTGGATTGATATCCATGGGATCTGGTATATCCTTAACACTAATAAACCCATCTCCTTCCTCAAAATTGAACAGTTCTGTATGGGCTCAGTCACTAACAAAGAACGATTCCAGAAGGCTCAAGAAAAACTTTTTTTTTTTTGTTCATCGTTTCTGTTCTGCTAATCGTTTTTTGTTCGGAAGGCCCAAAAAACCCACTGTTTTTCTCTACTCGATTCTGATTAAGGGAAGGGAAGTGAAGGGAAATTATTTTTCCTTTTGAGTTGTTCGTGCACGAGAAGTGAAATGAAATTAATTTTACATTGGTTGTTTGGTTAGATATAAAAGTGACGTAAAATTTCAGACATTTATAATCTAACATATACTTTATTACAATATAATTTTGTTCTAGTCCATTTACTAAAATTATATATTTAATGAATAGGTTCACCATTAAATGAGTGTTAACCTTAACTATCACTATCGAATGGCCCCACCTTTGACACGTATGACTATTGAAGGCTTATGCTTTTCAATGAGTCCGAGAATTCTTAAATGATTATTATTAACATTTAAAAATAGACTCAACGACTATTTGCCAATTTACCTAAGTGTGATCAACATTTAGAATCTTAATTTTATACTTATTTTAAATATTTTTTATTTTCATATTAAAAAGAAAAAAATTCCAAAACTTAATAGTCATTGAGAATTCTGTTTCATACAAGTTGCAATAAAAAAACAATGGCAAAAGCTTATTTAGATAAGACATAATCACAATCATCACTGCAATTGCATCTACATACATGCCCCATTTTTAATTTTTGTAAAGCCTAATTGATACGAAAAGAGAAATACAAAAACATTGTAATTAATTAACCAAAAAATGAAAAAAATAACTAACAAAAATGAACATCCTGTTTCTAAAACAATCCCAAACTTAGTACTAAAATTTTTTCAGTATATATTCGATCGCTTCCAGGGATCATATAGGAGATTGTTTTTGGTATTTCAATAAGTTTGGTTTTAATGATCTGACCTTTCCTTGCATGTCTGGTCCTACATGGAAACTCTTGACATTTAAAAATTATTTTTTTGAGAAATAATTGGATAGTTAAGTTCATAGACATGAATTTAATATTTACAGAGTTTTGTCTATCGAAGGTGAAGAGAAATGAGGAGAGTACAAAACGAATTTTGGTACTGCATTGGACTGGTCCTACATTTCATTCTCTCATCCATCCAATCCCAGAATGAAGAAGATGGGTGCAGGAAAACTGGATCCCGTTAACATTACAATTTAATTTAACTGGATTCCATTCATGTTAAAATCAATTTAATATTTGGATTTTACCTGAAAATGTTCCTTAAACATTCTTTACAACCATAATTGAGAATGGAGATCAATTTGGCCCAGCTACCTTGCTTGACCCGACAATCCTTCCCTTGTTCTCCACCAAGTCTCCCCTAGCAGTGTCAACGAAGTCTTCCCGTGGAAACTTTTTCTTTTTTTATTCTTTGATAGATAATAATTTTTTACATGAAAAAAACGAGAAAGATACATTTAAGCAAAAAACATACTCTCATGGGATTAGAGGCAGACCCCAACCACCAACAAAACCACTAACTAAAGGTGACAATCGTCAACGAATCAAAAGCAGCAACCACAACACCCACTACGTCCTTATTCCATGATTTTAATATTTTCTTGACACTTTTCAATCGTAACACAAAGGTTGAAAGTGGGTTGAAATTTTGGGGGACACATACCGCCAACCCAAGGAGGACACCTTAGCCAGAAAAGCCGGTCTAGATTTCCAATTATTAAAAAATTTGAACGGTTTAGACTCAATTATTTTTTTTTTGATAAATAGAAATTTATTAATTCTACAAGAGAGAACACAACAAGCATCCTCCTAACACAACAAGCATCCTCCTAGAGAAGAGAGCTAGCACACTAGAATAGGTTCCAGAGACAGCTCAAACAAACTGGCAGGAAAAAAGAAGCCTTCAAGAAACACAAACCACCTAGGGAAGCACAACACACCAAACAAACAGAAAACCCAATTACATAAAACACGAGACCTCCAAAAAAAGAAACCACATAATTACTTGTCTTCAAGATGATCGAGAGGCCTTCAAACATGGGAGCTTCTTCTTAGATAGGAAGTCAAGACCTTTTCATAAATTTGAAATGCTTCCTTCGGTTTGTCATCTGATGGAGAATAAGACCGCATCAGGGAGACGAAAATACTTCTTACTGAACACTGACAATGGAGGACTCTGGATCTCCTTAAACGAGGGAGGGATCAGACTCCACATCTGACTCAAGGACCATCCCTTCATTCTCCTCATAACAAGGAAGAGCCAAATATTCACTTCTAGAAGAGGGGTGAGATGGCGGGTCCATGCTTCAAAATGGTCATCACTAGAGGTCAAAGGAACCTAGGTTACCATAAGTTTAGAAGAAGGAGGGGTCTATGAGAATAGATTTCAAAGGGACAACTTAGGGCAAAGGGGAATGCTCAATGGTCAAGATAACATCAGGAATAATAGCCAATGATCTTTGGTCAACTAGGGTTTGGGATTAGGGGATCGAAGGATAGAGGCATCAGAATACCAGTCCGCTTCAAAGGGGTTGGCAAATTGGGCCGAGAATAGCTTCTGGATAGGGACCAAGCTCATGGGTACAATAATGGTTCGGTGTAGTTGTCCAACATAGAGGGGATTATGGGATGGCCCAATAAGGAAGAAGGTCAGTAGGATTACAAACCTGAAGGGGGGGGAAGGAGGGAGAAGGTTAGATATGGGAATCGAAAGGGGCAATGGCGGGGGGTGGGGGGGTTGAGGGTAGCTCACAAGGGGAGAGCCCAATGTGGGAACTACAGTGATCGAGGAGGAGGAGGGATTGTTGGGTGCTGTATATGAGTAATCGTGAAAGGCTGCTAGGTTTAGACCCAAAGTTCTTAGCATCAAAGATGGTTAAACAAATTGGGACTATGATCGGAGACTCCTTGAGGAAGAAACTTTGCTCCTCAACCCTAGATAGCCTTACCTAGAAAATCTTGTCCAGATGCCCATTTTTATTAATTTGTGCTTGCCTATAGAAGACAAAAATATGAAATGATGTATCCCCTTGGCCTTTCATTGATCATTGTGTTTTCAGGCGACGGAGAACTTCAAACATCTCTTTGTAGAATGTGTAGTTGTTGTGGTCGTTTGTCAATTCTTTGTTGGCTTCTTTAACGATAATCATTTGCTGGGATTTGACTCAATTGAGTGCTTATTCTCATTGTATGACCCACACCCAAAATCCCCCACTAACCAGGATTTCTAATATTGTGCCTGATCTTCTCGTATCAACACCAGGTGTAACCGATATGAGACCCGATGGGTGGATCTAGGTCATAGCTTAGGGTTGCTCATCCTAAGTAGGCTAAGTAAGTGAACCTTAGGTGACTCCCACATACATTCCCAAGGCATGGGGCCCACCAAACTAAGTCTAGGGCTATCCTTAAGCCCTGTCGGCGGCACAACCAACAGATAAGCGAACCAGCTCTTTGCCGCTGGCTCGACTTCATGGCCCACTCTTTTACTCTCCTCGGGTCTATAAATATAGACCCAAGAACTCATTTATTCCTCTTGCTAATTGTGGAAGTTAGAGTGGCTGCTTGGATGCCTTGGTGGGTGCTTGGAGCCAAGGACAGTTCATCCACTACAAGTAAGTTCTCCAAACCCTTCTTCCCTTGGAGATGTAGGATTGTCCATTATTGATCATGGAGCTTGATCACCATTAACGACCACCATTTATGGAGGTTGAGGATAAACCCTGAAACTTGGTTTTGTTACCCTCCAACTCCAATGGAGGTGTTAACGACCAAAATAAGACTACCTATGGTAGGGAATGTATTCCCCACCATTTATTTCATGTGAAAGATTGTAGGGAGACAAAACTCCCCATGATACACTTCATCTTCCCCACTGAGTCTAGTTTCTCAGACTCAGCCGGTGGACCCAAGCCGATGGATGGGGCAATGCCCTTGTCCCAACTCCGGTATATAAACCAAGTATGGTCTAGGTAGCGGATGGGGCCGACAAGGTCCTCATCCTCTGCCAGACCCCTACACTTATGGTTATTTTAAGCTGAGCTTAGTCGAAAGACTATCCAGTGGCATGATCCGCCGGGTAGCATCCCCCGGCTATGCTCATGGGGCTGCCTCGTACCAATGGGGCAGGCTAAACCTTTGAAAGCCGGAGGCACAAAGCTGGTGGAACAATTCACCGCCTATGCCGCCACCTCAGTCATATATTGTATACTCTGAGCATAAGGCTCAGTCAATGAATAATTTTGAAGGCTTCTACCACTGGTACTATCCGTCGCCTTGGCTACTGAAAGCCTTTTCCCTTAGTTAGATCCTTCGGGGACCAACCGTATGGTTCCTGGCTTGCCTTGGAACCCGTATTGGGACATTTAGAGCATCTCTAATATGGGTTAAAAGTTATCTAATAGATATAATAATACTTACAATTTAATAGGTAAATCGATGAGGATAGTGACGAAGCTTACTGCTGGCTTCCAGGTTCAGCAGCACCCTTGGTGTCTACAGTTAAGGGGTCGGATCTATAGACTTATATCTTGAATGTTTTTGATGTTGTGAGATAATATGCTATACTTGTATTGAGCATGCATTTGCATAACAATTATGTATGCTATGGATGGATGATGGTTTGTTTGGTCTGTATGACATATGGGTACCAAGGGAATCGATGACGCATGGTCACACGGACCCTGCTTTATATTGGTAGCATCTTAGCATAGATCTAGTGGTTTAAGGGGATAAGGGACCGGGGGTCTCTGCTGGGATGCGGCCCCTTTATATTTTCATGATGTAAATGATAGACATTAGGTGGTTGAATTACCCCTGGTTCTAGCCCATGGGAGATGGCACGCCTTGGATCGTAGGTCTAAGGGGGTCCACTTGTAGAAATAGTTTGGTAAAAGAGACTTAGGCATCCTACATCTACTCTAGCCTGGTGCATGAGATATGAAAGCTGTTAATCTATAAGTGGGGCCGAAAGCTGCGATGGACATATCAATAAGGCACCAATAAAACCAAACCATTGACTTAGTATTAGAACTGCATTATACTCATTTGTCCATGACATGTGATACCCGATTTCTCACAGAGCTGGGTGAGGCTCACCCCTCGTATCGATATTTCTTTTAAGATTTTTGCTGCAAGAGACATCTCCATTGTTGATTTTATGGAGTCCCCTTTAATGGGTGATACCTTTGTGGGCGAGGACTTTACAAGTGAGCACGGCGAGGGCTACGTCTATAGCTATTGCGTTTACGCCTGATGCAGCTATCCCTTTACTCTCCCCTCTCGGATTATTTCATAGATAGATTTGTACAGTCTATCTAGACTTATTGATACATATTTACTCTTTTCCCTTTGAATACATGTATATGTAATACAATATAATATTTTGGGAACAAGTGGACGAATGGCCTAACAAATACTTATGATATTTATCAGATAGTCGGCATATGTTCACTTATTGTCTTGCTTTTGCTATTATTATTTTAATTGTTTATTGATTATAGATGGATATTGCTATTATAGACTGTGGATTTGGTTTGTTGGATAACAATAGTTAATGGATCCTGGGTTGATTCGGGTCACCTCACATGGTATCCCGAATATCATGCTAACGCCTAAAAATGGGCTATGTCGACTGTCATACCCCAATTTCGATTGAACTAAAAGTGTGAGTGAACCGTTTCTAACTCAACGGCTCACACCAGGATCTCAATAAATCATGTCAACAACCAACCATGCAAACTAACCACAATCAGTGAATAATAACATAGCAGCAGAATTAATAAATAAATGAACTAAACTTTTAATTATAATTAAATGATTCTTCAAATTATTCTTAAATCCCAAAACATAAATAAATAATTTATTACATCAATTTATAGTTAACTAGAAAGAGTAATTAAATAACCCTAAAGGAACACACAGTAAGAGCACTGTGTGTGTATCTATAGCAACGACTATCCCATATGCTGGAGTAGCCATAAAATCCTCCACGGTATAACCTACATCAACATTTTAAAAGTTTGTATATACAAAGGGTGAGCTCATAACTTAGCTCAGTAAAACACAAAACCATGCAACATACAAAATGCATGAGATAACATTACATTGGGTCAGGTATAACTTGCAAAGTGCTATGGTAAGGTTTAGCGGCCACCGCACCTCCATGCACGAGAGTGTGAGCACACCCAACAGTCAGGCTCCGATCCACACAACTGTTATTGTCCCACATCACTCACTCTAGTATAAAGATAAAGCTAGAGTTTGGTAGGCAAGCAAAGCCATCATCCCATGTCCTCCCCTTAATACCTTACACCGCACCAATACTTACACCCCTATTCGCAAGGGCTTACAAGTGGGTTCTATTTCTAACCAGTTCTATATGTCATCACAGTATCTATGATCCTCCCTCAGCACAGCTCCCTATGACATAGAGATAGGTTTCGAGTCTGTTGGGCTGGCAGAGCCACAATCCCATGTCCTCCCCCTGATACCTTATTCGTACCAAGCTCGCCAAGGTAAACGACGATATGAAAAGGTGTTAGTGTGAGGATATATCCAGGGCTCTACTCCCCTTCACATTCCACACACTAACGAAAACATTCACATGTCTAAATAACCACATTCCTAGCATACAAATATGCATGAATAGATAATGAAATTAAATAACAAGATGACATGTGCAATGCACAGACAACAAGCAACAGATACAGATACAGATACAACGGTTTACTATTTATTAATTAGCTAGGATTTGGGGTCTTGTCCCTTACCTGATGTGTGATTCTAAGTTTGCTCTGAGTCACAGAGTCAACTCACACCATCCACAAGTCCTACACGACATTATTCATTAATTAGAATTAGGATTTTAAGGCTTAAGTTGGTCAGAATCAAGTCTGGCCAATAATTAGGCTCGAATAGACATATCGGTCTGACTCAACAGGCATACCGGTGTGACTCTAGTCCAACTGATATCTGCCTGCAGTATATACCACCTGGCCATATCATAGGACTTTAGTACAGCCAGTATGTGCCTACGGTATATACCACCTGGCCATACCGCAGGACTTTTAGTTCCACCAGTAAGCCCAGCGGTATGGGTTCAAGAGTCTATTCTCAGACCTTCCTCTCCCTAGGTCCTCGGCTTGGTTTCAGGGTTCCTCCTAAACCATTCTAGGGTCAAGCTACCTATTAGGTCACTTAGGTTTAGGTTATTCATCACTTAACAACATCAAACGATTCTCCCATCCTTCTCAGAATGGATCTCGATGAGAATTAGGGTTCTACAATTCTAGGCTTTTGGATCAATACATCATTTTACGGCTTTTATCCATTACCCAAGCATTATTACAAAGGTAGAGCATTTATAAGTGTTTGTTGAATGGCGGTGCTCTCCTCCCAATGGAAAATCCCTTCTCGAACAACCTTCTTCCTCTTTGCTCCTTCTCAGATCTCTTTCCAAACGGCTTTAGGGTTTGAGACTCATTGAAAAGGATCTAAAGAGGAGGAAGGATGTATATATAAAGTGGGAGACCATTCTAGGAAGGTCTCCTACTCCAAAAGATCTTCAAGATTCGGATTTAAAGTGTGGGACCTACTGGAGTATGACAACACTCGCGCATACAAATCGATTGGACATACAGGTTTGATTCAGAGTCTAGCTGGTATGTCAGACCAGTATGGGAAAACTTGGTTTAAAAGATTGTATCTCGTACCTGGAGTTCATGATTCGTCACCCGGCTTTGTCTTCTGGTCTGGTTATGATTGGAAGACCTTTCATAACGTGAAACTTAGGTTAGACTAGGTTTTCAGAGTACGGGTCTTACTACTCTACCACCCTTAAAAGAAATTTCGTCTTCGAAATTTATATGTAGGTCTCACAACTCCCCCACCCTTAAAAGAAATTTAGTCCTCGAAATTATATGTACCTATGGAGTCGAAGAGTTAAGGGTATTCTTGTTGCATGGTATCCTCTTCCTCCCAAGTGATTTCTTCCACGCCATGGCTCTTTCAAACAACCTTGACGTAGTGTATAACATGCCTTCGAAGCTATTATACCTTCTGACTATTGAGCTTCACTGGTACTACCTTGAAGGTCAAGTCCTCTGTCAAATCTGGATGATCTGTAACTAGAATGTACAAGGGGTCTCTCATGTACTTTTTCAGTAAAGACATGTGGAACACATTGTGAACACTTGACATAGCTGGTGGCAATGCGAGCTGATAGGCTACGTTAGCACATTGGGACAGAATCTTATATTATCCCACATATCTCGGACAGAGCTTTCCATTTCTATCAAATCGCTTCAGGTTTCTGACTGGTGATATCTTCAAGAACACTTTATCACCAACAGTAAATTTGAGATCCAGGTGTTTGTTATCAGCGTAGTGCTTCTGAAGCACTTGAGCGGTCTTCACTCTTTCTTTGATCTGGTCTACTACTTTGCAAGTTTCCTCAAGAAATTCAGGTCCTTTAATTCGTCGTTCTCTGACCTTGTCCATAGCAATGGTGTTCGGCATTTTTTACCATACAATACCACATATGGAGCCATCTGGATCGTAGCCTAGTAGCTGTTGTTGTAGGCAAACTAGATGAGTGAAAACTTCTCATCCCAAGCTCCCTTGAAGTCGATAGCACATGTTTGAATCATGACTTCTAGGATCTGGATGGTTCTCTATTACTGACCATTTGTCTGGGGATGAAAGGCCATCTTGAACTTTAATTTTGTCCCCATAGCCTTCTGTAGTCTGTCCTAAAATTTAGATGTGAAGCGTGGATCTCTATCAGACACTATACTCTGGCATGCTGTGAAGTCTAACTATGTTGTTCACATATAACTTTGTCAACTTGTCTATGGTATATTGTAGTCTAATAGTGATGAAGCGTGCTATCTTTGTGAGGCGATCTACAATTATCCAAACTACATTCACTGATCTTGGAGTCATAAGTAGGCGAGTGACAAAGTCTATGGTAATACAATCCCATTTCCATGCTGGCTCAGGCAACGACTATAACAAGCCTGTGAATCTCTATCTTTCCACCTTAACTTGCTGGTAGTTCAGACATTGGAAGACAAATCGAGCCAGATCTACTTTCATACCCCTCCACCAGTACAATCTCTTTAGGTCATGGTACATCTTGGTGCTCCCCGGATGTACCGAGTAGTAGGTGTAGTGGGCTACTGTCATAATCCGGTTCTTGATGTCTGAGTCCTCATTATCAGGTATGCACAGCCATCCACAATACCTGAGTACGTTGTCTACATCCAATGTGAAGTCAGGATTGGTTTTACCCTTTTTCAAATCCTCTTGTACAGTCCTGAGGTGTGGGTCTTGTAGGACTGCTGCTTTCACCTCCTCAGTCAAGTCAGGGAGAATCTTCAATGCTGTAAACATCTGGGTGAACTTATAAATTAAGCCTTGCTCCACCGAATCTTCTGCTTACTCTAATAGGTACTGATCATCATCCTCCATCGAGCTAGAAGCTACAACACACAATGAAACGCTTGTATTGGGTCCTTCTTTAGGTTTCTGCATCCCCTTCCTACTCAAGGCATCTGCTACCATATTTGCTTTATCAGGGTGATACTGAATATCATAGTCATAGTCTTTTAACAGTTCTAACCACCTTCTCTATCTCATGTTCAAATCCTTCTATGTAAACAGGTATGTCAGGCTTTTGTAGTCAGACTTGATCTGGAACTCTTTTCTGTACAGGTAATGTCTCTAATTCTTGATTGCATAGTTTACCGTAGCCAACTCTAAGTCGTTTGTAGGGTAATTCTTTTCATGTTCCTTCAATTGTCTCGAAGCATAGGCTATCACATGATCTCCCTGCATTAGCATGCACCCTAGCCCCAGGCCGGAGGCATTTGTGTATAGAGTGAACGGCAACCCTGGTGCTGGAATAGATAAAATGGGTGCAAAGACCAAATTTAACTTCAGAGTCTGATGGCATTCTTTACATTTATCAGTTCAGACAAATTTCTCACCCTTCTTAGTCAGCTTGGTGAGTAGTAAAGCAATTCTGGAGTAGTCCTCTATAAATATTTTATAATATCTAGCTAGGCCTAAGAAACTACGAATCTCAGCAACAATATTTGGTGCTTCCCATCCCACTATAGCTGCTATTTTGCTTGGATCCACCTTGATTCCTTCTGCAAATAGCACCTCACCCAAGAAGGCCACTTAATCAAACCAAAATTAACACTTCTTGAACATTACATAAAGCTTCTCTCTTCTTAACCTCTGTAATGCAACTCTCAAGTGTATAGCATGTGTCTCTTTGTCCTTGGAATAGACCACTATATCATCTATGAATAAGATGATCGATGTGTCCAACATGTCGTGGAACACTCGGTTCATCAGTTCCATAAATGATGCAGGTGTATTGATCAATCCAAAATATATTACAAAGAACTCGTAGTGCCCATACCTTATCCTGAAAGCCGTCTTGGGTATGTCCGCCTCCTTGATCTTCAGTTGATGATACCCTGATCTCAGATCAATCTTCGAGAACAGACTTGCACCTAGCAGTTGATTGAACAAGTCATCGATTCTAGGTGGTGGGTACCTGTTCTTGATAGTAAGCTTGTTTAATTCATGGTATGGACGTATGCTACCATCTTTCTTCTTAACAAATAGCACAGGTGCTCCCCAAGGTGATATACTCGGCCTTATGAATCCCTTGTCTAGCAGCTCTTACAACTAAACTTTTAATTCCTTCAACTCTGTAGGAGCCATTCTGTAGGGTGTTTTAGACACTGACGCTACCCTTGGCAGAAGGTCTATCACAAACTCTGTTGCCCTATCTGGTGGTAATCCTTGCAGATCTTCCGAAAATACGTCGAGAAACTCCCGCACTACCTCGATATCTTTCATTTTTGGCAGTTCAACAGTTACATCTACCACAGACATGAGGTATCTGACTCCTCCCTTCTTTAGGCATCTCTTTGCCTTAAGGGTAGAGAGTATAAGCTTTTTCTTTCTAGGCAACTTAGTCCCTTTGAATTTGAATTCCTTCCCTTCACTGTCCTTAAAGGCGAGCTTCTTCTTAGCACATAATAGGTTTGCTGAGTGCTGGGATAACTAGTCCATCCCCAGGATGACAAGAAAATTTGACATCTCAAGCTGAACTAGATTGGCTTTGAAATCCCACCTATTAATATGTACTGGGAATGGTCCATAGTACTCTTTTAGCACCACGTCTATTCCCATAAGGGATTGAACTAACAAGCTTTGGTCCTTGGTGGGTAGGTCTAGTCCTTTACCAAATGATACTGATATGAAAGAATGAGTGGAATAAAATTTTAAATTTTCAGACCTTACTGGGCAGAATTTGCTATACCGGTTGCAGGATCTGTAGAAATGGTCCGACCGGTATGAGAAGCAATATAAAATTTCCAACTTCTCGAGAGATACTGGTCGCAGTATCGGTCGTACGACCTGTAGGAATGATCTGACCGGTATGTCCGACTGGTACGAACCTCTCCCACTTACTAAGATGTACTGATCATGGTACCGCCTAGGGTATCGATCTAACTCAACTGGGTTTGAGTCCAATCGGTATACCCCAAAATCGCTTTTAAAGTCGCAATTTGGGTCTTTTCCTCTACTTTCTCTTTGGTTTTCTTTTTGGTGGCGATTCTCCTCTGAGTTGTTGAGTTTCTACAGTCTAACCGGTGTAAATAAAGTGATTTTCTTCCGATCTAGAGTCTCAACCTCGACTCCAAGTAAGTTTTCTTCTCTTTTTAAGTTTTCTTCTCTTTTTCCTCTCTTTTGGAGAAATCTCATCAGTTTTTCTTGTCGAAAATCTAGGTTTTCATGATTAGGGAAATTCCAACTCTGGGAAACCCATTTTGTTGCTAAAGAAAGGTTCTTGGAGTCCCAATGAGTGAAACCCCTAAATCTAATTAAACTTTCATTGGGTGTTTTATTCAAAACTTAAAAGAAATTCGATTTAGACCTACGTTTTCCCATATTTTTGAATTTTTCTGAAATTGGTTGTATTGTCTCAATCTTTCCTTGTTTGTTTGAAATTGCTTGGTCATGTAACAATGTTATAAGATTACGTAAGTCTTCCTACTCATATTTTGGGTGAGTTCGAGGCTTTTGCTAGTATTACAACCATTTTGCTGCCAAAATTTATAAGAATTTTGATTAATCCCTTGCTTTTTGGCTTTGATTTAAATTACAGGTTAATCATGTTTAGAAATTGTGCCCGTTGGTTCCATTCAGCAGAGGCACAAGCTAAACATCCATGGTTTGATGTGACAATTATTAAGTCTGGCCGTTTTATAAACCTAGAGCATCTACACAAGTTCGATGTTGAGGCAGCTTTTGGGGCAATGGGATGGTTATCCGTCATCCAATATGACTACGTTACTTGGCCCAACATGGTGAAGCATTTCTTCACCAACCTAGAGTTGGGGGGGGGGATCCCAATGATTTTGAGCACGCTAGGGATCTCTGCATCACCAGTTGGGTGAAAGGTGTGGAGATTTCTTTCAACACATTAGAGTTGGCTGCACTTCTTGAGATCGCAGATGACAACGAGCTAGTATATTGTGCGCCACGAGAGAAAGGGTATCTCTCTAAAGAGATACAGGCAGAGATTGCTGCCCAGATCCTAAACACTGGTACTATCATGCTAGCTTGCATCCATTACTTCAGTTGAACTGCCACATCTTACAACACGACATTGTCCCATAGAACGGTCATTATAAGGAGGAGTTTCAGCTTACTCAGTACATTACCTACTGTGACACCATTGGGCACTAGGTCTACTTACCATATGTGATCATTTGGACCATAGCTCTTGTTGCAATGCTCAATGTGTCGGGCAATCTCCCTTATGGTACGTTGCTGCAACTCCTAGGGGTGAACATGTGTAGTGAGCTAGCTGTTAAGGACACCATGACCTCAAACATAGATGTTGAGGCTGTCCATAAGATGCAGATGGAGGGTCTAAAGCTTAGTGACGAGAAGCTGCAGGCTCGTCCCCTTCCACCTAGGAATCAATTGCATCGGTAGTAGCAACAGTAGCACCAGTTAGAGAGGTAGGGGCTGGCAAGGACGTATACATGGAGGACATTCCTGCTCCTGCACCACCCCAGCCCATACCAGTGGCAGGACCTTCTCAGTCCCCTCCAGATTAGGTGATGGCTATGTTGCTGGAGATACTAGAGGCTCAGCGTGAGAGTGACCATCGCATGGAGCACCTTACTCGTAGTTTATGGGTTACACAGGACCAGGTACAATGGCTCAAGGAGGCATACGAGCATGACTATGACATCACTGATCTGATACCACCTAGACCCCTGACCCCATAATAGCCCAGACATTATCTCCTTCCCTTACATATATACAGTTTAATTTTTATATCAGGGTAACTGTCCGATATGTGGACTGTACCCTGTAGTACACTTTATATTTTCCTTTCATGTTTAGGGCTTTACATGTTTATATGGTTTTCTCTCTATGATACTTGTTTATAAATTTCCTCTTTTAATATAGTATGTTATGCTCTCTTTTAATTACTCTCAAGCATCAAACAAGCTTATGGTGTATTTTTATAAAGATTTTTAATTTCCTATCTCAGTTCACTGGACTTAATTAGATGTATAAATGGTTAGTTGAATAGAGCCTAAGAGCTTTGATACCAAGTTATCACACCCCAATTGCGATTGAACCAAACGTGTGAGTGAAATGTCTTTAACCCAACAACTCATAGTAGGATCTCAATAGATCGTGTCAACAACCAACCATGCAAACTAACCATAATCAGAGAATAATATCATAGTAGCAGAATTAATAAATAAATGAACTGAGCTTTTAATTATAATTAAATAAATCTTTAAATTATTCTCAAATTTAAATAAATAATTTATTACATACATTTATAATTAACTAGAAAGAGTAATTAAATTACTCTAAAGGAACATACAATAAGAGCACTCACATAAGGCATCATGCTCGTCCTCTACTACCTGTGTATCTATAGCAGCGACTGTCCCGTACACTGGAGCAGCCATAAAATCTTCTACGGTATAACCTGCATCAACATTTGAAAAGTTTGTATATACAAAGGGTGAGCTCACAACTTAGCTCAGTAAAGCACAAGACTCCATCCAAATCTGTCACTCGTTGGGCGACGCCTAGACCATGCAACATACAAAATGCATAAGATAACATTACATTGGGTCAGGTATAATTTACTATGATAAGGTTTGATGGTCATTGCACCTCCATGCATGAGAGTAGATTCAACAGTCAGGCTCCGATCCATACTACTGTTATTGCCTACGTCACACACTCAGATACAGAGATAGAGCAAGAGTTTGGTAGGCAAGCAGAGCCACCATCCCACATCCTCCCCCTGATACCCTACACTACACCAATACTTACACCCTTATTGGCAAGGGCTTACAAGTGGGTTTCATTTTTAACCAGTCCTATATGCCATCACAGTATCTATGGCCCTATCCCAGCACAACACCATACGACATAGAGATAGGGCTCGAGTCTGGTGGGCAGGCAGAGCCACAATCCCACGTCCTCCCCCTAATACCCTATTAGTACCAAGCTTGCTAAGGTAGACGGTGATATGAAAAGGTGTTAGTATGAGGATATATCCAGGGCTCCACTCCCCTTCACATTCTACACATTAACGAAAACATTCACATGTCTAAACAACCACATTCCTAGCATACGAATATGTATGAACAGATAATAAAATTAAATAACAAGATGACACATGAAATGCAAAGGCAACAAGCAACAGATACAGATATAGACACAATGACTTACTGTTTATTAATTAGTTAGGGTTTGGGGTCTTATCCCTTACTTGACGTGTGATTGTAAGTCTGCTCTGTGTCACAGAGTCCACTCACGCCATCTAGAAGTCCTATACGACATTATTCATTAAATAAAATTAGGCTTTTAAGGATTAAGTTGGTTAAAATCAAGTCTGGCCAACAATCAAGCTCGAACAGACATACAGGTCTAACTCAACAGACATACTGGTTTAACTCTAGTCCAACCAATATGTGGCTATGGTATACACCACTTGGCCATACCGTAGGACTTTAGTCCAACTCGTATGTGCCTATGGTATATACCGCCTGGCAATACCGTAGGACTTTTAGTCCTACTGGTAAGCCTAGCGGCATGGGTCTGGGAGTCCATTCTCGGACCTCCTTCTCCTATTAGTTCTTGGCTCAGTTTCAAGGTTCCTCCTAAACCATTCTCGGGTCAAGCTACTTGTTAGGTCACTTAGGTTTAGGTTATTCATCGCTTAACAACATCGAACAATGCTCCCATCCTTCTCATAATGGATCTCGATGAGAATTAGGGTTATACAGTTTTAGGGTTTTGGATCAATATGCTGTTTCATGGCTTTGATCCTTAACCCAAGCATTATTACAGAGGTAGAACACTTATAGTTGTTCATTGAATGGCAGTGCTCTCCTCCCAATAGAAAATCCCTTCTTGAGCAGCCTCCTTCCTCTTTGCTCCTTCTCAGATCTCTTTCCAGACGGCTCTAGGGTTTGAGACTCATTAGAAAGGATCTAAGGAGGAGGAAGGATGTATATATTGAGTGGGAGACCATTTTAGGAATGTCTCCTACTCCAAAAGATCTCTAAAATTCAGATTCAGAGTGTGAGACCCACTGGAGTCCGTCAACACTAGCGCGTACATATCGGTTGGACATACCGGTCTAATTCAAAGTCTAACCGATATGTCAGACAGGTATGGAAAACTTAATTTAAAAGATCATTTCTCGTACCTGGAGTTCCTGATTTGTCACCCAGCCTCGTCTTCTGATCCAATTATGATTGGAAAACCTGTCATGATGCAATACTTAGGTTAGACTAGGTTTTCAAACTGCGAGTCTTACAATGACACTGGTATTAGAGCCCAATTGCCTTGATTCGATAACCAAATTCCCCTACATATGCATTTTTATAAGTCCAGTGACAGATGCCTAAGATATGATTAAAAGACATGTACGAACCAACAAATTAGTAATTAGTACAGACAGTAGTTAGAGGTACACCACACCATAAGAATTAAGTAAAGACAATAATACATGTATGGAAAATAAAACCAGTTCATAAATAATTGATTTCATATATGAAATTGGGTAGGGTCCATAACCCTGATAGTTACCCATGTTTCAATAGATTTACCGTGTAACCAAGCCAAATGTGGGATACAGCTCACAAGTCAAGCAATTTTCCTAGATGTACAAATGGAGCCGAATGTACAAGTGAACAAAAAAGAGAAAATCAAAGAAAGGGGTGAAACGAGCACTACCGGTTGGCAATTAGTGGGGGTCTACCTTAGGGGCCATGTTATCACAACCGATTCTAAGGAATTGGGCATGATAACAGAGTCATCTATGAGACACCGAGAATCTTCCAGCGATCGACAACCAAAATAATCTACCAAAAAAACCCTACAGTCTACACACACAATATCCATAGTAATCAACAACATATAATATTAATTACAGCGGAATCATAAGAGTGGCAATGGAATCATACTAAAGAAGAAATGCTACTAATATTATCATTATATAAATAATATGTTAGGTCTTACTACTGTTCCATAATATCTTTCATAGTACATACCCCATACTAAATAACTAGAGTAACTCTGAGCATATCCCTGTAGATAGACCAACCCATCATCTACCTACAAGTAGCTAAATCATAGAGGCAGCACTGACTCAGGTCCTATAGATGCAATCCCTATAGGTACAGCCCTTAACATGATATCTCAGCGAGACCCCACTAAGAGAAGTACCCTCAACATCATCAGGATCCATATCTGAAGTAGCAGTAGAGGACCCTGCAATCAAAGCTAAAAGAAATTTGATATCAAGGGGTGAGCTCCGATCCCAGCTCAGCGAGAAGTCAAGTATCAATGCAACCCTAATCAATAACTTAATGATGCAATACAGAAACAAATAAATAAGCAATTATGAGTGGCATTCAAGTGTGTACATAGATCATGGTCGACCTGTATGCTTGCGAGGATCTGCCCCATACCCCACCACCTGAGTGAGTGTCCCGTACCCCACCGCCTGACCAATTGCCCCGTACCCTACCTCCTGAGCATATATATCCATACCCCTCCACTTGAGTACTCCGTACCCTACCACTTGGATTATGTATACCCATACCCTACCGCTTGAATACTCCATACCCCACCACCTGGATTAAATTCCCTTCTAAAGCACAAGTCATTTGACCAAGTTGATGCATGATGATGATAACATAATAGCAATAGGGCTATACCCCAGCAGAGATTCCCGTTCCACTCCCATGGACTGATTGTGCCCCCATTAAGGTGCAATCGGGCATATGACGGTGTATCATAGTCCCATACGCCACATGATCATATACCCCACAATACAATTACATCCAGATCAATAATCAATAATCACCTAACATTGCATGTGTACATAGTATGTAAAAACTATACTCCAGTAAAAATCCTCGGTTCTACTCCCATTGACCCCGTGCCCCCACTAGAGTACAGTATGCTTACATGGCCCATGTATTGTGCTCCACACTCCACATACCTATCATACAGGGTTACAAACAAGACTATACCCCAGTCAAGATTAACAACTCCCCACTCCCATGGTTCGTCGCGTCCCCATTAAGGTTTAATCAATCCCAACGTGAATTCATGAAGTTGCCCATTACATGAACCACCATACATGGGTTGCACCACAATAGAGAACCCTGGATCCCCACTCCCATGGATCATTGTGCCTCGACTAAGGTACCAGTACACCAACATGGTACGTACTCCTACACTCCAATATGTCACACGCACCATCATACATGGTCATGCATACATAATGATTTGAATGACTACACCCTACAGAGAACCCCGGATCCCCACTCCCATGGATTACTATGTCTCTACTAGGGTGCCAACAACCAACAACATGGCCCATGTATTGTGCTCCCACATGCTATATGTCCATCATACTACAATCAACATACATTGTTATTATTATAATGCAAATGCATGAAAAACTATATATATTTCATTGGATGACATGTTATAAAAGGAAAACAACATTCAACACATAGCACAACACATGCTTAAACTCTATGAGACCTGACCTGTCACACCCCAATTCTGTACTATTCAGAATGGTGTGATGAACCGCTAATAAACCAACGGTTCAACCAGGATCTCAAATAGACTGTGTCCGTTTTCTTAAAGCATACACATCCACAACCATAATCAGAGTAAATACACAATAGCGAAAGTCTTAAATATTAAATGAACTGAGAATCTAAATGTGATAATCATAAATAAAATATCCAATTATCTTTCATTGACTGAGACATAAGTAAATAAAATAATCAATTATATTCACTCAATAATCCAACTAAAATCTAATCGAAAATGCATGAGTTGCATTCGCATGACGAATCATGTGTCTCCATTATATCTTCTGCGTCCATCGCCTCAACATGCCCGAATGCGGGAGCACTCATATAATCTTCCACGGTCATACCTGCATCATTAACTAAAATATTCGAATTCAAAAAGGGTGAGCACACATCACGGCTCAGTGAGCAAACAAAACAATGTAACAAACATATGCATGCATTTAATTCATATCTTTGGTTTGGTATATAAGTTTGCAATGTGCAATAAAAAGGATTGGTGGCCGTCGCACCTCTATACACAGGGTGTGTAAGCCCACCCAATGGATCAAAACCATTGTCGTCCACATCCACCCCACCATGGAATAGAGATAGAGCTAAAGTGCTTAAGACTGCACCGTATCACACTTTCCCTGATGCTCTACCCATACCAACACGTAAGCCCCTATTAGCGAGGGCTTACAAACTGGGCTCGCAACTAACCAATCCTAATGTCAAACAGTGTATCCAAGGCCTCACCCCAGCATCCCTCAATACGTCCATAGAGATAGAGCTAAGCCCCCTCGGCAGAGTCAGAGACTACACGGTCTGAGACCACCTCCCCTGATGCCCTACGACGTAATAGTTCTACTAATGTAATGGCGATACGACGATGTCAGTAGACAAGACTGGAGTAGAGATAGGGCTAAAGTGCTTAGGACCGCACGACATCACACTTCCCCTGATGCCCCACTCGCATCAAGTACACTAACCACACACAAACACTCACATGCCTATTCCTAGCATCATCATCATCATCATGTTGTAAATAAACTAAATTAAATATGCATGAACAGTAATAATAGGAATAGTAGATGACATGTGATATGCACATTACAAACATATAATCATAGAATCATACATGGTATTGGACTCAATAAACGAAAATAGTTTATTATTAGTCGATTAGTTTAGGTCTTGTTCTCTCACCTTTGATTGAGTGTAGATCCTCTTTCAAGCTTTAAGAATCACTTTTATATCACTAGGAGAACCTAGCAAGTCGATAGATTTTAATTAGAATTAATTCTAATAATTTTAACCTTGCTGTATAGCTAAGGTCGCAGGTTGGGTCACAGGTAGGGTAGCAGTTGTCTGCGACCCCAGGGTGTAGGGTCGGTCATAGGGTCGGTTTTCCATCGACCCATGGTGCGACCACAGCCTCCCTGGACTTCCCGAGAGCATGGGATCGATCCTGTGGTCTGGTAGGGTCGGTTACCAATCGACCTTACGTGCTACCACACGTAGTTTAGGTCGACCTTTCATCCTACAGTGCATTCTTTCATGTTTGGATCCTTTGGCTTACTTTTATAGTCCATTCTATGATTGTTCTATGGCTCAAAACTCCATGTTATACACTTTACTTTGTTTACAATGATTTCCCCCATTGTTTCCATTGGAATTTATCCATGGATGGATGATTTGGGTTTCTCCTAGTTCCTACTTTCTTCATGAACTATTCTAGGGTCTTACATAACTCATGGAGAATGTATTCATACCTTAGGGTTGCTGAGATTCAGAGATTTCTCTGAATTTCTTCTCCTTAGTCTTCTTCTCCAATTCTCCTTCTCTTCTCCTTCTCTTCTGTTTCTCTCACTTTCAATTAGGGTTTCAAAAGGAGTGAAAGAGGCTAAGGGACGTCCTATTTATTGAGGAAAACCTCCCAAAATAAGTCCCATCGAGATTAGGAAAACATCCCCGTGAAATTTGGAAAGTTTCCTAATTACGGTTTTAGTATGTCATCCTAGGGTCGATGCTAGGGTCGCAGGATCCGTCGACCCTAGGGTCTCAAGTCATCCGACCCTAGGACTGAAAATTCATGGGTTGGACTCTGTTGAGGTGGTGTCGACCCTACCTGTTTAGGCATGCGACCCTACCCTCAAATTTACTGTTTTTGGGTCAATTTCATACCTGGACTTGTTATTTTCTTCACGCACTTGGTCCACTTGACTCGACCATGATAGGTAGACCTGGTTCAAGGTGCTAAGACCGGTTAGTTTGATACGGGTCTTATAACTCCCCCTTATTATAAAAAATTTCATCCTCGAAATTGGTACATACCTTCCGAGTTGAAAAGATGAGGATATTGCTTTCGCATAGCATTCTTCTTCCCATGTGATTTCTTCTATATCTCTGCTTCTCTAGGGGACTTTAACATAATAGATGTCATGGTTGCATAGTCGTTGAACCATTCGGCTGGTGATTTCAGTTGGTGCTACTTCAAATGTCAAATCAGGTAGATCTATTGTCAATACGTGCGTTGGATCTCTGACGTACTTCTTCAATAATGAAACATGGAATACATCATGAACACTTGACATAGATGGTGGTAGTGCTAACTGATAAGCCACTTTTCCACGTTTGGCTAGAATCTCATATGGCCCGACATATCTCGGACTTAGTTTCCCTTTCTGTCCGAACCGTTTTAAACCTCGCATAGGTGATACTTTAAAAAACACCTTATCACCTATGACGAATTCAAGGTCTCGGTGTCGAGTATCTGCATACTGTTTCTAACGATTCTGAGCCGTTCTTACTCTTTCCTTGATAATGTCGATTACTCGACATGTCTCTTCAACAAATTCTGGTCCAACAATGCTATGTTCTCCAACTTCATTCCAAAACAAAGGAGTTCGACAATTCCTACCATACAGTGCTTCATAGGGTGACATCTGTATAGTAGCCTGATAGCTGTTGTTATAAGCGAACTCGATCAATGATAATTTTTCATCCCATGATCCTTTAAAATCAATTACACAGGCTCGAAGCATGTCCTCTAAAATCTGAATGATACGCTCCGACTGTCCGTCTGTCTGAGGATGGAATGCAGTATTAAACTTCAATGTTGTACCCATAGCCTTTTGCAATCATTCCCAAAACTTTAAAGTAAATCATGGATCTCTGTCGGACACAATGCTTTCAGGTACACCGTGTAATCTGACAATATTATCCACATACAACTTAGCTAAGCTCTCCAGTGTATATTGAGGTCGTATAGCTATAAATAAAGCCGTTTTAGTCCGACGGTCTACAATCACCCAAACCGCGTCAACTACTTCGGGAGTCAATGGTAACCCGGTGACGAAGTCCATAGTGATGCAGTCCCATTTCCATGCTGGTTCCGATAACGACTGTAACAGTCCTACAGGTTTTTGTTGTTCAGCCTTCACCCTCTGACAATTTAGGAATTGAGACACGAATTTAGCTACATCTACTTTCATTCCTCTCCACCAATATATTTTTTTTAAATCATGATACATTTTTGTACTTCCAGGATGTATCGAATAGACGGTAGTATGGGCATCTTTCATTAGTCGGTGTCTAATGTCCAAACTTTTTGTTTTAGGTACACATATTCTTCCTTTGTACTTCAGTACATTTCCATCGTCCAAGGCGAACTCAGGGATAGTCCTACCTTTTTCAATGTCCTCTAGTACCGTTCTTAGATAAGGGTATGATTTAATAGCTATTTTCACTTCATCAATTATATCAGGTACAATCTTTAATGTGACAAACATATTTGAAAACCGATAAATAAACCCTTGGTTGGTGGATTCACCCGGTGCATCTATCACAAACTACTCATTACCGTAATTAAACACTTTTTTGATAGTACACATTGTGGCAGTTGTGTTAACCTCTCCTTGAGATTTTATCATTGCTTTCCTACTCAGCGCATCACCTACCACATTAGCTTTCCTCGGATGATACTGGATATCACAATCATAGTCCTTCAATAGTTTCAGCCATCTTCTTTGTCTCATATTCAACTCCTTCTGATTAAAGAGATAAGTAAGACTCTTATGATCTGATTTAATCTGAAATTTCTCTCCGTACAAGTAATGTCTCCATATCTTGACAGCATGTACCACTGCTGCAAACTCCAAGTCATGAGTGGGATAGTTCTTCTCATGTGTCTTCAGTTGTCTTGAGGCATATGCAATTACTTATTCTCCTTGCATAAGTACACATCCTAAACCCAATCCTAACGCATCAGTGTACAAAATAAATGGCTGTCCTGGAATCGAAATAGTCAAGATCGGAGTAGATATCAATATAGCCTTCAATGTTTGGAAACTCTTCTCACATTTATCAGTCCAAACAAAACTTTTTGCCCTTCTTAGTCAAACTGGTGAGAGGTACAGAAATTCGGGAATAGTCTTCCACGAATCGTCGATAATACCCAGCTGAACCTAAAAAACATCTAATTTCTACAACGCTCTTCGGTGCTTCCCAATCCACAACGGCTTCAATCTTGCTAGGATCCACTTTAATTCCTTCAGCAGATACAACATAGCCTAGGAAAACGACTTCATTTAGTCAAAACTCACACTTTGTAAATTTGGTGTAAAGCTTCTCTTTCCATAATCGCTGCAGAGCGGCTCTTAGATTCATAATATGAGTTTCCTTGTCCTTGGAGTAGACCAATATATCATCAATGAATACAATGACCGACGTATCCAACATATCATGGAATACCCGATTCATAAGTTCCATAAAAGTTACTGGTGCGTTAGTCAATGCAAAAGACATGATCAAAAATTCATAATGTCCATATCTCGTCCTGAATGCTGTCTTGGGAATATCATCGTCCTTAATCTTTAATTGATGATTTCCTGACCGAAGATCGATCTTGGAGAACACCTTGGCACCTTGCAACTGATCGAACAAGTCATTGATCCGAGGCAATGGGTATCAATTCTTAATTGTCAGCTTATTCAGTTCCCGGCAGTCTATACATAGTCGAACACTACCATCCTTCTTTTTTACGAATATTATTGGCGCTCCCCATGGTGATATGCTAGGTCTGATGTAACCCTTGTCCAGTAGTTCTTGTAACTATACTTTTAATTCCTTCAATTCAGTAGGAGCCATTCGATAAGGTGCTTTAGATACTGGTGCGGCTCTGGGTATCAGATCTATAACAAACTCTGTAGCTCGGTCTGGTGGTAGTCCTGGTAGTTCTTTAGGAAATACATCTGGAAAGTCATGCACGACATCAATATCCTCCATTCGTGGTGCTTCCTTTGTGAGGTCGACCACTGATACTAGATACCTAACTCCTCCTTTCTCGAGGCATTTCTTAGCTTTTAATGCAGAGAGGATGAGTTTTCGTTTACGGGGAAGTTTGGTTCTCGCAAAACTAAACTCCGCTCCTTTCTTATCTTTAAATGTCAGCTTCTTTTCGGCACATAGTAGGTTTACAGAATGCCGAGCTAACCAGTCCATTCCCAAGATGACATCAAAGTTTGCCATCTCAAGTTGAATCAAGGTTGCATCCAAGGTTTTCTCGTCAATAAGAACTGGACATGGTCCATAACCCTTTTCTAATTCCACTTCTAATCCCATAGGTGATCGTATAAGTAGTTTATAGTCTAAAGATTTGAGGGGTAGGTTCAGCTTATTTCCAAACGACACAGATATAAAAGAATGAGTAGCTCCTGAATCAAAGAGTACTCTGGCGGGAATGCCATTAATAGGTACGATACCTGTGATTTGTTTTAATTTAGTCTACATGCTCACACAAAGTAACACAAAATGAAAGGTTCAGGTCATACCTGTGACCACATCAGGCGATGCGGCAGCATCCTCAGATGTAACAGCATATACCTTTCCTTACTGTAGCTGCTTCCTGGGTTTAGGACACTCCCTTGAATAATGCCCTATTTGATTGTAGTTATAGCATTTTACTCCTTCGTTATTTTGCTTTTGTTGCGATTGAGCTGCTGGAGTAGTCTTGGATGTAGCATTAAAACCTTGAGTACAGAAGGGTTTGAATGTCCTTGTATTTCCTCCGTTATATGAATTTCCAGTTGGCCTTTCAATACCCCTGTTTTGAGCAAAATAGCTCTCTTTCTGGCTCGACTCTATCACCCGAGCAATTTGTACAGCTTCATTGTAGACTTTCTTTTCATGTCCTAGAACATGTTCACGAATACTTCCCCTAAGTCCCATAATGAACCTTCTGGTCTTCATATCCTCCGCTTGCATACTAACTGTTGCAAAGAAGAACAACTCCTCATAACGCTGTTGATATGCATCGACAGTCATCTGTCCCTGATACAAACCCAGGAACTCTTTCTCCATTGAATCTCTGAAACTTCTAGGAAAGTACTTCTCAAAGAATGCCTCCTTATATATACCCCAGGTCAGTTGGGCGTGCTTTGTTAACAGATAAGTCCGTGTGGACTTCCACCAGTGGTGTGCATCGCCTTTCAGCATGAACGTTGCACATAGTACTTTCTCCTCCTCAGTAACTATCATCATCATGAAATTCCTCTCCATTTCATCAATCCAATGTGCTGGCCACAAAGGATCAGCTGGCTTACCATTATATTCCTTGGGCTTTATCTTCAAGAAATGCTCGACCAGTCTGGAGTGGTCCAGCTGATACGGAGCGTAGGCCCCATACATAGGTGGTTGGTACTGATAACCACCTTGAGCTACTTCAGGGTTCTGCACTTGAGTCTGCATGACTAGAGTTTGTGGTGCATGGGGTACCGTATTACTTCCCCTTGGTACTGTGCTTGCCTGTCCTACTGGCATCGGTGTCGTCTGTGCAGCTGGAAAAGCCATGCCTATGGCAGCTTGCATATTAACTTGTCCTGTTGTATTTACTGCAGCTGTTGTGCCAAGTTCATTACGACTGTAGCCAGGTCTGTAGATGGGGCTGGAAAGTTGGTAGGACTTGTCTGGTCATTTACCATGGACGGTGCCGTATTCAGATTCTCCTATGTCTCAAGATGTATATGGTTGTCTTCCTCCATAGGTGGTGGTGGTGGAATAGAGTTACGGCCTTGTCTGGTCACTCTTCGCCCAGCCATTTTTTGTTCTGATGATGGTAGTGCCTGTAACCAATCATAGAACATGTGAGGCAATCAATATAGTTGTTCTCTAGTAAAAATCCAACTAATCAATATAATTTTCAAAATTTTCAGATCATTCTGACAAAAATACTATATTTTCCATCGTAGGGTCGATGGTAGGGTTGATCATTATGCAACCCTCGGGTATGCGACCCTGAGAATTACTGTCAGCTTATCGAGAGCCTAGGGTCGATGGTAGGGTCGGTATATGTCCGACCCTAGGGTCAACCCCTAGTTCTCTGTCAGATTATCGAGAGGCTAGGGTCGATGGGTGGGTCGGAGGTAGGGTCGCATGTTTTGGTCGAATTATGCGACCCTACGATCCAGAATCAGATTTTTAAACCAGATTTTGGATTCATTTCCCATTCTTTCTTCTGTCTTCCAACTCAACTTATTTCTCTGAGTTGCTATAGTAATGACCCCTACCTATTTGGTGATCCTATCCTTCGTTCGTGACTACCACTCCTTCTCTACAGGTATGTTCTCTACTGTTTCATGTTTTTAAAGCTTTCTAGCTAGGTTTTTGCCCATTTACATCGTTTTCTTCAAATTAAACTTTTTCCAATCATAAAAAATTTATTTTTATTGGGGGCTTTTGCTATTGGTCACCCAATGGATGAAAGCCCTCAAAAAATCTGAGTTTCATCGGTTGGTTGTCGAGAAACTTGAAATTTTTCATTTTTGCCCTAATTTTTGATATTTTTCGAATTTATTGAAATTTCTTCAAATTCGACCTCTCAAATTTAATTTCCAACTATATGAGCCTTGTAGGATAGTATAGAACCTATGTAAGTCCTACTTTATTCCAAAATAAAGGGATTTGACATTTCTACCGTACCATGCTTCATAGGTGACATCTACATAGTAGCTTGGTAGCAACTTCGATTCACGGTAACTTCTCAACTCTAACTCCTTAAATCAATTCATAAGCTCGGGGCATATCTCTTAGGATTTGTATAGTCCGCTTCGACTGTCCGTCGGTTTAAGGTAAAATGCGATACTAAACTTCAACTTTGTTCCCATTGTTTCCTGTATATCCTCCTAAAACTTTGAGATAAGGCATAAGCCTCTGACCGACACTAAGCTCTCATGCATACCATTCAATCTGGCAATACTATCCATATATAGCTTAGTTAGCCGCTCCAAAGCATACCGAGGTCGTATAGCAATGGAATGAGCTATCTTCATAAGGTGATCAACAATCACCCATACTACGTCAATCGATCTAGGAGTCAGTGGCAAATCAGTGACAGTTCATTGTAATGCAGTTTCACTTCCAGACTGGCTTTGATAGTTATTGTTGTAGCCATGTTGGTCTTTATCTTTTAGCCTTTACTTGCTGATAATTCAATTACTGAAACATGCATCTATACACAACCACTTCCATTCCCTTTCTGCCAAAATAATCTCTTCATGTCATGATACATATTGGTACTCTAGTATGTACTGAATATTGAGTACAATGGACTCTTATCATTATCCTCTTCATAGTATCCAAGTCTTTATCTTCATGTATTCAGAATCTACCTTTGTATCTGAGTACCATCTCCGCATCCAAAGTAAGTCAGGGTTAGGTTTTTCTTTCTCTAAATCTCCTGACATTATTCTTATATACAGATTTAACAAAACTGCTACTTTTATTTCATCCTCCAATTCAGAGATGATTTTAATGCCATAAATGCAACCGAACTATTGTTTCATAATTCATCCATAAGTTCTCGCTCGATTGGATCATCACTAGCTTCTATTATATGTTACTCTTTTCCAAATCTGAATCTGTTGCTGCAGAACATAAGACAACATTTATACTCAGTCCTTCTTCAGACCTCATAATCCCTTTTTGCTTAAGGCTTAGCTACTACATTAGCCTTGCTCAGTGACCTTGAATATCACGGTCTTAATCCTTCAATGTTCAACTCTTTCTGATGAAGAGATAAATGAACTCTTAACCTAAAATTATTCTCCGTTTAGATAATGTCAAGTCTTGATTGCATAATTCATCACTGGTAACTCCAAGTCATGAGTAGGGTAACGCTTCTCATGCTCCTTTAGTTTTCTTGAAACGTATGCAATCGCTTATTTACCTTGCATCAACCTGCATCCTTGATCCAATTCGAAAGCTCCGATGGATAGGGTAAAAGGTTCCCTTGGTACCGAAATGATCAATATGGGAGTTGATATCAACCTTACCTTAGAATCTGGAAACATTCTTCACACTTGTAGGTTTAAATAAATTCCTCTCCCTTCCTGGTTAGCTTGGTAAGAGGTTTTGCGATCTTAGGGTGGTCCTCCAAGCATCGTCTGTAATAATCAGCTAAAACCAAGAAACTTCTTTTCTTCACAATATTCCATACAATTGCTTCTATCTGAATAGGGTCCACTTTAATCCCTTTATATGATGCTACGTGATCTAAGAAGATCATTTTGTTTTATCATGTCTCATGTTTCTTGGACTTGACATGAAGCTTTTCACTTCTCAGCTGTTGTGAAGTTGTTCTAAGATCCGTTGTATGAGTTGCTTCATTTTTGGAATAAACCAAATATCATTTATGAAAACTATGACCGACGTGTCCAACATGTCATGAAACACCCAGTTCATCAGCTCCATATTAGATGTAAGGGCATTGGTTAATCCAAACATCATAATCGAGAACTCATAATGTCCAATCTCGATTCTAAAAGCTATCTTCGAGATATTTCTGTCCAAAATTCTTCAGCTGATGATATCTTGACCGAAGATCAACCTTAGAAAATACCTTTGCTCCTTGCAACTAGTTAAACAAGTCATTGATCTGAGGTTGTAGATATTGATTCTTGATCGTGAGCTTGTTTAGTTCCCGGTAGTCTATACATAATCTGACACTACCATCCTTCTTCTTCACAAGTTGCGTTGGCGCTTTTCGTGTTGCAATACTTAGCTGATTAGAACCCTTGTCTAATAACTCTTGTAGTTGAGTCACAATCCCTTCAACTCCATATGAGCTACTCTACAAGTGCCTTTGATACAAGTATCGTCCTTGGTAACAAGTCAATGACGAACTCGGTCATATGATCAGATGGTAACTCCAAGTAAGTCTCCTGGAAACACATCAGGAATTTATGCATCACATCAATATCTTCCATCTGTGGTGCTTCTTTGGTAACATATACCATAGATACCATATATCCAACATCCTTCTCTTCAAAGCATCTCTTCGCTTTTAGCATAGAGATGATCAGTCTTCGCTTCTTAGGCAACATGCTTCAAATAAAACTAAATTATATGTCATCTCTTTCTTGAATGATAACCTCTTCTATGCACATAATCACTTGTAGAGTGTTGAGACAACCAGTCGATCCCCAAGATGACATCAAAGTCTGCCATCTCAAGTCTAATTAGGTTGTGTCCAAATTCCATCCATCCATATGATTTGGACTTCGTTCATAACACTCATCCAATTGAACATCTAGTCCAAAAAGACTTGAACTAGAAAATCTGGTGTAGCGGTCGTAAGAGCTTGTCTAGTTTCTTCATCTCTTAAGACTATCGTCAAGATCTCATATCCCAAATCTATTTATAAGCATTATGGTATATGCTTATAATTTCATTAATTCAGCCAAATTATTTTGATCTTTACTTAATCATATCCCTCAACATTGGGCATAACTCAATTATCATTGTATTAAATCGAGTACTACTTATGCCATGACTTATCCGTGTATCCATTCTTAAATTTACCTTTAAGAATCTTCTACCTTGTCAAAATTCATACCGATATAACCCTCTTTAACTCTACTTGAGTGCTATCTATTTCCTTACTAGCTAATAGTTCTCATTTTTGCTCATGCACTCTTTTATAGACATAACACATATCCATCCATTTAGCAATCTCAAAATAGATTCTCCATTACTTCATCTGAGGTTCATTGGCTATAGTATTTAATCTGAATCCAATCATCTTTCTTCCAATAATTCCATTATCACTAAACATCTTATCAATGGATGTTCTGAAATGTAAGAATCTGAATGTTTATCCAACACAATTCATTTCCTTCTTTCAAATTCAGTATGATAAATGACACTTGCTTTATTTAGTGAACTTAAGTTTAAAGATCAGAAGTAAATCTGTGGTAATCCAACCGGCATCAAAAGATCGTTAAGTTACACGGTGGTCCAAATACATGAAAATAGAGGCTTTACAGTTCTTAACCTCATGGTTACAGGTTCTATTGAATATATAATGCCATTGGTCGAGGCACTACAGGAGTAAATCTGGAGAAAGATTTCGCACATCAGTAAATCAGGTATAATCTGGAGAAAATTTTCGTACATCAATAAATCAAGTGTAAATAAAAAAGATGTACGCTCAACATGATTAAACATTTAACTGTTCATTCAGTTCATATCTCTATTCATGTTGTTGATCATGAGAGTGGCTCAGATTGGTATAATCAGGACTAATACTAAAGAAACAATAGCTATAACTCCAATTGATAGGTTAAATCAAGAAGGTATCCTGTCAAGGTACGAGAATTAAAATCTGGTATGTGCATCTTCTATAATGATAAGAGTAAATCAATAATGCACCGCATTCTATATAAACATATCTACTTACATGGCCATTATCCTCTTATCTTTGTTTGGATTTAGCCCGAGATCTTTTCCTTTATCTCTACAGGGGTTTTGGCATTACTAGCCATTTTCCTTCTTCCTCTGTCTTACATCGAGTTTCACATCTTGTGAGTACCAACTCGGTATTTCAATTTTTTGCTGTACAGATGCTTCCTTCTTGCCACTGTACTATATCCTTGTATACTTGGATAACTACCCCACTTATAGATAATACCCTATATTATTTGTTTATTCGGATAAATTTTGGTCTTCCCTTTCTGTTTGAGTGTATATATATGGTTCCACCTTTTATATG
This sequence comes from Protea cynaroides, assembly GCA_028583415.1. Classification (NCBI taxonomy): domain Eukaryota; kingdom Viridiplantae; phylum Streptophyta; class Magnoliopsida; order Proteales; family Proteaceae; genus Protea; species Protea cynaroides. The sequence continues at coordinate 54,215,682 of CM053274.1, read as the reverse complement.
TACATTATCGTCTTGTTTAATTTCTGTCACAACCAACACAGGTGTTTATGGTTTGTTTGTATTAAAGTTTTTTTTTTTAATTTATCCTAACTCAGTTCATGGACTCTAGTGGAAGTATTCAGGTTTAATGGGTAAGGCCTACGAGAGCTCTGATACCAAGTTGTCACACCCCTTCTAAATCATAGAACATGTATAGAATGAATGGTGGAAGCAAGCCATAGGACCCCAAACATGAAGAATGAATTAAAAATTGGAAATTGGACCAGAGTGCACCGAGGGTCGCACACAGGGTCGATAGACGCATCGACCCTATGCATTCTGACCATCGACCCTCAGCATTCGGGAAGTTCAGACAGAGGGTAGGGTTGATAGACCCATCGACCCTATGCATTCTGAGCATCGACCCTCTGATCGACCCTCAGTTAACAGCATGGTTTTTAAATTGGAAATTAATTCTAATTAGATTCTATCGACTTTCTTAGGTTTGCTAGCAATATAATAACAATATAAAGGTGATTCTAAAGCTTGGAAGAGGATCTAATAACAAGCAAAGGTGAGGGAACAAGACCTAAACTAATTGGTTAATAATAAATTGTTTTTAATTCTTGAGTCCGATGCCATGAATGATTTTATGCGTGTATGATTGTAATGTGCATTCAGCATGTCATCCGATATTTTTATTATTGTTCATGCATATTTACTTTACTGTTTATAACATGATGATGATGATGATGATAGGAATAGGCATGTGAATGTTTGTGTTTGGCTAGTGTATATGGTGCGGGTAGGGATGGTATCAACCGGTACAGCCATGACCGTTCTTCATGGGGTGTATATTGTGCCATGGTCTATTCAAGTCATGTCCACTAAGCAAGTGTTAGTGTGCTTGATGCGAGGGGAGCATTAGGGGGAGGACGTGACATTGTGGTTCAGCCTGGTCACCAGACTCTAGCTCTATCTCTACTCAAGTCTTGTCCACTAACATCGTCGTATCGCCATTACCTTAGCAGAACTAATATGTCGTAGAGCATCAGGGGGGGACGTGGCATTGTGGTTCAGCCTGGTCACCAGACCCTAGCTCTATCTCTATGGATGTATTGAGGGATGCTTGGGTGAGGCCTTGGATACATTGTTTGACATTAGGGTTGGTTAGTTGCGAGCCCAGTTTGCAAGCCCTCGCCAACAGGGGCTTACGTGTTGTTATGGGCAACCGGTACAGCCATGCCATTTTCATGGGGTGTATATTGTCCATGGTGGGTGCATGTGGGGCGACAGTGCCGTTTTCATTGGGCGTTTCCACACACTTGTATATAGAGGTGCGGCGGCCACCTATCCTTTCTATAGCAAATTGCAAAATTTAAACCAGACCAAAGATATGAATTGATTGCATGCATATGTATTGTTGCATTATTTTGTTTGCTCACTGAGCCGTGATGTGTGCTCACCCTTTTGAATTCGAATACTTTTAGTTGATGATGCATGTACCACCGTTGAAGATTACATGAACGCCCCTGTGTACGGGCATGTGGCAACAATGGAAGCTGAAGACATAGTGGATACGCATGACTCCTCTTGTGAGTGCAACTCATGTATATTCGATTAGATTTTGTTTTATTTATTTGGATTTAGTAAAGACATGTATTCGATATTTTATTTATGTCTCGGTTGAAACAACATAATTGGATATTTTATTTATGAGTATCATAGTTAGAATTTCTCAGTTCATTATCTGTAAGACTTCCGCTATTTATTTTATTACATCTGATTATTGTGGAATGTGTTTTGGTTTATCATATGTGGGATAGCCTATTTTGAGATCCTGGTTGAATCGTTGGTTTATTGACGGTTCATCACACTATTCCGAATGGTGAGGAATTGGGGTGTGACACCTGTACCCGCCCGGATCTGGTGAGACAGTTTTATTGTAATCTCCGGGTGGTGGGAGATCACAATGACACTGAGAGGGGTAGGGAGCTTAGGATCGCGAGCTACATCAAAAGAGTACAGGTTTCCTTTGACTGCTAGCTGTTAGCTAATCTTTTGGGCATATCACATGACGGTCCTCTAGTGTACTATGCTCCCAGGGAGCCCCAGTTCCTTTCCTTGGAGATGCGGGCTGAGATAGACCGTCAGCTTATTAGAGAGGATCACTGGGAGATGAAAGCGATCAACCTACGTCCAGAGCCTCGGGTGTACTGTAAGATCATCCAGCACAATCTGATACCCCAGAGTGGACATTATGAGAGGATCTCCCAGTTGACCCAGTACTTACTGTACTGTATCTACACTAGGCAGCCTGTCTGCCTCACTTATATTATCATGAGGACGATGATCTGTGCTACGCTGCCTGGTCAAATAGGTAACCTGCCCTATGGACGTCTAATCACCACCCTGCTTACCCACCTAGGTGTTGATTTAGTGGATGAGAGGATTCATGAGAAGACCTTCTCATCGGTTCTGTACTGGGAGGCCATCTGTAGGATGGGCATGCGGGATGCTCAGGTCAGTGATGAGGAAAGGAACACTCTGGTGCGTCCTCGTACTCGCGTGGAGGTGGCAGACACTGAGGCAGTAGCAACAGTAGCCGCTGGAGCAGGGGTTTAAGGGGGTGATGCTGAGGATGAGGATCGTATGTACATGGATGTGGACTCCATACCTCCTCCATCACCTCTATATTCTACTAGAGCTGGTCCATCTCAGACTCCTTCACGCATGGCTGGTCCTTTACGCCCACCATCTGATGATATGATGGGATTACTGCATGAGATCAGGGAGGCTCAGCGCGTGATGGATTTGAGAGTGGGAGAGCTTCTAGATGCTCAGCGTGCGTCTGATCAGCGGATGGCTACGTTGACAGCTAGTCTCCAGACGACCCAGACTCAGCTAGCCTAGTTAACTAGAGTCTATGCTGAGGACTATGACAGAGATCGTGAGGCACTGCCTCCTCCATCACCTCCAGTTCTATGATGTATTTTTCTTTTATTCTTCTTTTGTATTACAGAGTAACTGTCCGGGTTGTGGACTATACTCTGCTTTGGATATGTATATAAACTTGCTTTTAGTTTGATGTATGTAAAACTTGTTTCTCCCTTTATATGTGCATTATTCTCTTTCTTAATTTTGTCTTAAACAATACAGGTGCTTACGGTGTGTTTTTATTAAAGCTTTTAAATTTTATCCTAACTCAATTCATCAACTTTTGTGGAAGTATACCGGTTTAATAGACAGGGCTTGAGAGCTCTGATACCAAGTTGTCACATCCCAATTTCACACTGTTCAAAATGGTGTGATGAACAGCTAATAAACCAACGGTTCAACCAGGATCTCAAATAGATTGTGTCCATTTTCTTAAACCATACACATCCACAACAATAATCAGAGTATATACACAATAGCGAAAGTCTTAAATATTAAATGAACTGAGAATCTAAATGTGATAATCATAAATAAAATATCCAATTATCTTTCATTGACTGAGACATAAGTAAATAAAATAATCAATTACATTCACTTAATAATCCAATTAAAATCTAATCGAAAACGCATGAGTTGCATTCGCATGACGAATCATGCGTCTCCATTATATCTTCTGCATCCATCGCCGCAACATGCCGAATGCGGGAGCACTCATATAACTTCCACGGTCATACCTGCATCATCAACTAAAATATTCGAATTCGAAAAGGGTGAGCACACATTATGGCTCAGTGAGCAAACAAAACAATGCAACAAACATATGCATACATTTAATTCATATCTTTGGTCTGGTATATAAGTTTGCAATGTGCAATAGAAAGGATGGGTGGCCGCCACACCTCTATACATAGGGTGTGTAAGCCCACCCAACGGATCAAACATCATTGTCGTCCACATCCACCCCACCATGGAATAGAGATAGAGCTAAAGTGCTTAGGACCGCACCGCATCACACTTCCCCTGATGCTCTACCCATACCAACTTGTAAGCCCCTATTGGCGAGGGCTTGCAAACTGGGCTCGCAACTAACCAATCCTAATGTCAAATAGTGTATCCAACGCCTCACCCCAACATCCCTCAATACGTCCATAGAGATAGAGCTAAGGCCCCCTGGCAGAGTCAGAGACTACACGGTCCGAGACCACCTCCCCTGATGCCCTATGATGTAATAGTTCTGCTAAGATAATGGTGATACGATGATGTCAGTGGACAAGACTTGAGTAGAGATAGGGCTAAAGTGCTTAGGACCGCACCGCATCACACTTCTCCTGATGCCCCACTCGCATCAAGTACACTAACCACACACAAACATTCACATGCCTATTCCTAGCATCATCATCATCATCATGTTGTAAATAAACTGAATTAAATATGCATGAACAGTAATAACAGGAATAGTAGATGACATGTGATATGCACATTACAATCATACAATCATAGAATCATACATGGTATTGGACTCAATAAATGAAAATAGTTTATTATTAGCCGATTAGTTTAGGTTTTGTTCCCTCACATTTGATTGAGTGCAGATCCGCTTTCAGGCTTTAAGAATAACTTTTATATCACTAGGAGAACCTAGCAAGTCGATAGATTTTAATTAGAATTAATTCCAATAATTTTAAGCTTTCTGTATAGCTAGGGTCACAGGTTGGGTCGCAGGTAGGGTAGCAGTTGTCTGCAACCTCAGGGTGTAGGGTCGGTCATAGGGTCGGTTACTCATCGACCCTAGGTGCAACCACAGCCTCCCTAGACATCCCGAGAGCATTGGGTCGATCCTGTGGTCTTGTAGGGTCGGTTACCAATCAACCCTACGTGCTACCACACATAGTTTGAGTCGACCTTTCATCCTACAGTCCATTCTTTCATGTTTGGATCCTTTGGCTTACTTTTATAGTCCATTCTGTGATTGTTCTATTACTCAAAACTCCAAGTTACACACTTTACTTTGTTTACAATGATTTCCCCCATGGATTCCATTGAAATTTATCCATGGATGGATGATTTGGGTTTCTCCTAGATCCTACTCTCTTCATGAACTATTCTAGGGTCTTACATAACTCATGGAGAATGTATTCATACCTTAGGGTTGCTAAGATTCAGAGATTTCTCTGAATTTCTTTTCCTTAGTCTTCTTTTCCAATTCTCCTTCTCTTCTCCTTCTCTTTTCTTTCTCTCACTTTCAATTAGGGTTTCAAAAGGAGTGAAAGAGGCTAAGGGACGTCCTATTTATGGAGGAAAACCTCCCAAAATAAGTCCCATCGAGATTAGGAAAGCATCCCCTTAAAATTAGGAAAGTTTCCTAATTACGGTTTCAGTCTATCATCCTAGGGTCAGTGCTAGGGTCGCAGGGCCTGTCGACCCTAGGGGTCTCAAATCATCCGACCCTAGGACTGAAAAGTCATGGGTTGGACTCTATTGAGGTGGGGTCGACCCTACCTATTTAGGCATGCGACCCTACCCTCAAATTTACTATTTTTGGGTCAATTTTATACCTGGTCTTGTTATTTTTTTCACGCACTTGGTCCACTTGGCTCGACCATGATAGGTAGACCTGGTACAAGGTGATCAGACCGATTAGTTTGATACGGGTCTTACATGACCCCTCACCTGTGGACACTAGTGGTGCTAAAGAACCTTGAAGCCGGTAGAAAGCTTCGTCTACTACCCACGGTATTTTACCTAATTAGTTGGATAGGTTTCATTAGGTTGGTAAACATATTTTAAACCAGCATAGACAAGTCCTAAAGTCCATGCATAGGTCCCAAGATGAGCCAGAAATTGAACGGTAGGTCTTTCTAATAATTCTTAGACTTATAAGTCAAACAGACTGAACCAAAGGATGTAACTGGTTTGTCATTTCTTTGGTACAATAAGCCGGTTAACACTTAGTCATTTCTTAAATATGCTGGATTGGAGGATGAATCAGATGGTTGGGCATCCGATAGACCATCTAGTTCATATACTGTCACACTAGTGGGCTTCCAGTAGGTCATTCGAAGGCTAAGCTGGGTGGTTAACCATCCGACAATGCCTCTGCTTATCATTAAGCCTACGCAGAGGCATGGCCAACTGGAGTCATCTACTTTACTGGTGGAACCTTACCCAAAGGGTCGTACTCCTGGTTAGGTGGCTTTGGCTAGGGTCCTCCAGATATTACTTGGATTGATATGCTAAGGCAATTGCCTTAGCAGAGGACTAGTTTTGAGTCAACCAAAGTTAGGGCCATCGCAAGTCCTTCGGTTGGCGCCACTGATTCCAACCCAAATGCAAGGCTCGAACTAAAGAAGGTTTCTTTCTTTGGGAAAGGTTTCCCACCATGGTTTCCTTCATTCTAAGTGGTGAGAAACACACATCTATCAATAGTGAACACAACGGGAGTTATTTAGATTCCATTATCATCTCCATTCATGGAGGGACGATAACCTAGGTTTCCTAGGTTAGATTCGGTCTCCATTATTGGAGGCCATTAATAGTGGAGTTCCACCATGGTCTCTAGCATACATTCCTACAATAATGGAAGAGGAATGAGTAAATAACACTTACCTCAAAGAGAATCAGTGCTTGAGCTTGAGTCCCAAGCTTGAGCTCCACTTCTTCTCCTATTTTCACTCTCCCATAGTTTGTAAGAGAAAAATAAGGGAGAGTGAGCTCCCTTTTTATAGGACCCATGGAGAGAGAAGGTGTCGTACTCTTATATAACCGGATGAAGTCAATCGGGGGATCATTCTTCTGGTTGAGCTTAAATATATTTAGGCTTAGTTTTGTGAGCCCAATTTGATGGTTGTACTTCCCCCGCATGTTCCATTATCACTAAGTGATCTAAGAAGTTGACCCAACATCATATGGCGGGTCAAACGTCAGGGTGCCAAGCGTTAGCACAGTAAGACCCAACATAATAGGGATCCGAGTTGATGAGGATTTTGGGAGTGGATCTTACAGACGTCCTCCTCCATGTCATCTCCCTCGCCATCACTATCGCTATCATTACCATTGTCGGAGTCACCCTGGCTCTCACTACTGGTGGTCGGTTGGGCTCTCCTACCCTCGGGCTCCCTACCATGACTAGTACTAGCTCTGGCCCCAGCATCAGCTCTAGCTACAGTTGTGAGTCTTAAATGACGTCTCACTAGTGGTGGCCTCGGTCGCACCTCTAACTCTAGGTTCGACATGACTGTCTAGTGGAGATCCATCCTAACAATGGTGTTCCAACCAAAATTGAACGAATCTGGTTCGTTCTCAACGACCTCTCCATCTACTACACCCTAGAGCCAAGAAAGATGCAAGTCGTCATGCATTCATGAATTGAGAGTCTAACTGTGATAGAGTAAATAAATAATCCAATTATCTCCAAAAGGCCTAAGACATAAATTAAAATAATTAAATCAATTACATTGTCTGTATAACTTAAACAAAATCTAATAAAAAACACAGGAGTTGCACTCGCATGATGAATCACGCGACTCCATCATAACTTCAGTGTCCATCGCCGCTACATATCTATACATCGGAGCATTCATGTAGTCTTCAACCGTGGTACCTGCATCATCAACTAAAAGCATTCGACATCGAAAGGGTGAGCACACATCATGGCTCAGTGAGCAAACAAAACAACGCAACAAACATATGCATGCATACAATTCATATCTTTGGTCTAGTTCATCAGTTTGCAATGTGCTATAGAAAGGTTCGGTGACCCCCTCACCTCTATACACAGGGTGTGTGTAAGCCAACCCAACGAATCAAACACCATTATTGTCTACATCCACCCCACCGTGGAATAGAGATAGAGCTAAAGTGTCTGAATCAAACACCGCATAACACTTCCCCTGATGCCCTACCCATACCAACACGTAGGCCCCTGTTGGCGAGGGCTTACAAACTAGGCTTGCAACTAACCAATCGTAATGACAAACAGTGTATCCAAGGCCTCATCCCAGCATCCCTCAATACGTCCATAGAGAAAGAGCTAAGGCCCCCCGGCATAGTCAGAGACTACACGGTCTAAGACCACATCCCCTAATGCCCTACGACGTAAGAGTTCTGCTAAGGTAATGGCGATACGACGATGTTAGTGGACAAGACTTGAGTAGAGATAGAGCTAAAGTGTCCGGATCAAACATCGCATAATACTTCCCCTGATGCCCCACTCGCATCAAGTACACTAACCACACACAAACATTCGCATGCCTATTCCTAGCATCATCATCATCATCATGTTATAAATAAACAAAATTAAATATGCATGAACAATATTAGTAGGAATTTTGGATGACATATTATAAGACCCGTATCAAACTAACCCGGTCTTACCACCTTGAACCAGGTCTACCCATCATGGTCAAGCCAAATGGACCAAGTGCGTGAAGGAGATAACGATCCCAAGTATTAAACTGACCCAAAAACACTAAAATAGGGGGGAGGGTCGCACACCCAGCTAGGCAGGGTCGCCCCCCCCCCCCCAATATAAAAAGTCAGACCCTGAGTTTTTAACCGGGGGTTGAACAATTTAGAACCAGGGGTCGACAGGATCTCCGACCCCCTCATCGACCCCCAGTCTGCAGACAGAAACTGTGATTTGGAAACTTTCTAAATTTTAATGGGATTCTTTCCTAATCTCAATGGGACTTATTTTGGGAGTTTCTACTCTATAAATAGGACGTCCCTAAGCCTCTTTCACTCGTTTTAGAACCCTAATTGGTTTGAGAGAAGGAGAAGAGAAGGAGAAGAGAAGAAAAGTGGAGAAGAAGACCAAAGAGAAGGCTTCAGAGAAACAAGTCAAATTCCCAGGTATGGATACTATCTCCATGAAATTTTCAAGACCTTAGAGTAGATAGTGAAGAGGGTATGATCTTGGAGAAACCCAAATCAACCATCCATGGTTAGGTTTCAATGGAAACCATGGAGGAGATCATTAAAACCATGTAGGTGAATAACTATTATAGAACATGTATGGAATGGATTATAGAAGCAAGCCATAGGACCCAAACACGAAAGAATGGACTATAAGATAAAAATTTAGACTAAACCCACGGGGGGTCGCACGTGGGGTCGATGGAGAATCGACCCTACCAGACCCTAACATCGACCCTCAGTGTTCAGGAAGTCCAGAAAGTGGGTAGTAGCACCTAGGGTCGATGGAACCTCCGACCCTGGCATCGACTGTCACACCCCAATTCCATACTATTTAGAATGGTGTGATGAACCGCTAATAAAGCAACAGTTCAGCCAGGATCTCGAGTAGGCTATATCCGTATTATCTGAACCCCCACACATCCATAATCATAATCAGAGTAAATACACAATAGCGGAAGTCTTATAATAAAATGAACTGAGAATCTACTGTGATATTTAATAGCAAATTATTTTGTATCAATTGAGACATAAATAAATATCCAATACATGTTCTTTAGTAAATCCAAATAAAGAAATCTAGAAAATATCTAATCGAATGCACATGAGTTGCACTCGCAAGAGGAGTGATGTGTTTCTACTTCAGCTTCAGCTTCCATCGCCGCTACGTTCCCGTACGCTGGAGTATTCATATAATCTTCAACTGTAAAACCTGCATCATCAACTAAAAATATTCGACGTCAAGGGGTGAGCACACATCACGGCTCAGTGAGTAGACAAAACAATGCAACATTACATATGCATGCAATCAATTCATATCCTTGGTCTGGTTTATAGTTTGCAATGCGCAATAGAAAGGTTGGGTGGTCAAAGGTTAACGTTTATTGACCCCGCCTCTATACACAGGGTGTGGAAGTTTGCCCGAAGGTTAACGTTTATCATCGTCCCCATCCACCCTAATCATGAACATTATATAACAAAGGTTAACGTTTATTGCTATATAGTGCCATACCAACACGTAAGCCCCTGTTGGCGAGGGCTTGCAAACTGGGCTCGCAACTAACCAATCCTAATTCCAAACTGTGTATCCAAGGCCTCACCCCAGCATCTCTCAGAATGTCCATAGAGATAGAGCTAAGACCCCCCGGTAGAGTCAGAGGCTACAAGGACCGAGACCACCTCCCCTGATACTCTACGACACAATAGTTCTGCTAAAGTAATGGCGATACGACGATGCCAATGCACAAGACTTGAGTTAGAGATAGAGCTAAACTACTGAGACCCGCCAAAGGTTAACGTTTATTGACGTTCTCATCACACCTCCCCTGATACTCGCTCGCATCAAGTACACCAACCACACACATACAATCACATGCCTATACCTATCATCATCATCATCATGTTATAAACAATAAAGTAAATATATGAACAAATAATAGAAATATTGGATGACATGTTGTATGCACATTATAAACATATTCGCATAGAATCAAGCATGGTATTGAACTTAAGAAAATAAAAAATAGTTTGTTATTAACCAATTAGTTTAGAGTTCTGTTTCCTCACCTTAGCTTGCTAATAGATACTTTTCCAAGCTTTAGAATCACCTTTATAATGTTATTATATTTCTAGAAGACCTAACAAAGTCGATAAAATTTAATTAAAATTTATTCAGAATTTTAAAACCATTATGTTAACTGAGGGTCGGAGGTAGGGTCGGACTCCTGATCGACCCTGGGTGCGACCCTCCCCATTCTGGACTTCTCGAACACTGAGGGTCGATACTCAGGATCACCTAGGGTCGGATGGTCATTGACCCTCGGTGCGACCCTCGGTGTACTTTGGTCAATTTCCCTCTTTTTAGTCCATTCTTCGTGCTTGGGATCCTATGGCTTGCTCCTACATTCCATTCAACATTCATTCCATGGTCTGGAACCATGAATCATCCACCTGAATAGCTTTCATGCATTCTCCTATGGTTTTCTATGAAAACTTAACCATGGGTTGATGGTTTGGGTTTCTCCAAGATCACACTCTCTTCATTATCTAACCTAAGGTCTGTAGAAACTCATGGAATTAGTATCCATACCTGAGAAGATTACTCATTCTCTGCAACTCTTCTCTTTTGGCTAAATTATCTTCCTTGCTTCTCTTCTTCTTCTTTTCCTTCTCTTCTCTTTCTCTCAATTCAATTAGGGATGTGAAAGGAGTGAAAGAGGCTTAGGGACGTCCTTTAAATTTCATCCTCAAAATTGTACGTACTTTCTGAATCAAATAAGTGAGGGTGTTGCTTCCGCATAGCATTTTCTTCTTCCCATGTAATTTCTTCCATGTCTCTACTTTTCCATGTGACCTTAACATAATAGATATCTCGTTTACATAGATGTTGAACCTTTCGGCTGGTGATTTCTGTTGGTGTTACTTCAAATGTCAAATCATCAGTCAATCCCGGTAAATCTACTGTCAAAACATGCATTGGATCCTTGACATACTTCTTCAATAGGGAAATATGAAATACGTCATGCACACTTGACATAGATGGTGGTAGTGCTAACTGATAAGCCACTTTCCCATGCTTAGCTAGAATTCCATAAGGCCCGACATGTCTTGGACTTAGTTTCCCCTTCTGTCCGAACCTTTTCAATCTTCGCATAGGCGATACCTTCAAAAATACTTTATCACCTACAGTGAACTCTAGATTTCTGCGTTGAGTATCTGCATATTGCTTCTGGCGGTTCTGAGCCGTTCTCACTCTTTCCTTGATAATGTCGACCACTCGGCAAGTCTCTTCAACAAATTCCGGTCCAATAATACTACATTCTCCAACTTCATTCCAAAACAAAGGAGTTCGACACTTCCTGCCGTACAGTGCTTCATAAGGTGACATCTGTATAGTATCCTAATAGCTATTGTTATAAGCGAACTCAATCAATGGTAATCTTTCATCCCATGATCCCTTGAAATCAATTACACATGCTCGCAGCATATTTTCTAGAATCTGGATTGTACGCTCTGACTGTCCGTCTGTCTGTGGGTGGAATGCAGTACTGAACTTCAACGTTGTACCCATAGCCTTTTGTAATCTTACCCAAAATATGGAAGTAAATCGTGGATCTCTATCAGACACAATGCTTTCTGGAATACCATGTAATCGAACAATATTTTCCACATACAGCTTTGCTAACCTTTCCAGTGTATACTGAGGTCGTATAGGTATGAAGCGAGCTGTTTTCGTTAGACGGTCCACAATCACCCAAACTACGTCAACTACTCGAGGAGTCAGTGGTAGTCCCATGACGAAGTCCATAGTAATGCAGTCCCATTTCCATGCTGGTTCCGATAATGGCTGTAACAGTCCTACGGGTCTTTTTCGTTCAGCCTTTACTTTCTGACAATTTAGGCATTGAGACACGAACTTGGCTACATCTGCTTTCATTCCCCTCCACCAATATAGTTTCTTTAGATCATTGAGACATTTTTGTACTTCCAGGATGTATCGAATAGATGGTGGTATGGGCTTCTTTCATTAGTCGGTGTCTAATGTCCATACTTTCTGTTTCAGGTACACATATTTTTCCTTTGTATTTCAGTACTTTCTCTATAAGACCCATGTCAATCTAACCCGGTCTTACCACCTTGAACCAGGTTTACCCATCATGGTCGAGTCAAATGGACCAAGGGCGTGAAGGAGATCGAGATCCCAGGTATCAAATCGACCCAAAAACACTTAAAATAGGGGAAGGGTCGCATACCCAGCTAAGCAGGGTTGGACCTCCCAAAACAGAAAGTCAGACCCTCAGTTTTGAAGGGAGGGTCGGATAGCTTAGGACCCTAGGGTCGACGGGATCATCGACCCTCCCATCGACCCTCGGTTGCCGTAAGAAAATAAAATTAGGAAATTTCCTAATTTTTGATTGGGATTCTTTCTTAATCTCAAAGGGACTTATTTTAGGATATTCCTACTCTATTTAAAGGATGTTCCTAAGCCACTTTCACTCCTTTCACAACCCTAATTGAATTGAGAGAAAGAGAGGAGAAGGAAAAGTGGAAGAAGAAAGGCAAGGAAGAGAACTTAGCAAAAAGGAGAAGAATATCAGAGAAAAAATAATCTTCTCAGGTATGGATACTAATTTCATGAGTTTCTACAGACCTTAGGATAGTTATTGGAGAGAGTGTGATCTCGGAGAAACCTAAACCATCAAGCTATGGTTAGGTTTCCATGAAAAACCATAGAAGAATGCATGAAAGCTATCTAGGTGGTTGATTCATGGTTCTAGACCATGGAATGAATGTTTAATGGAATGTAGAAGCAAACCATAGAACCCCCAACATGAAGAATGGATCAAAGAGAGGGAATTGGACCAAAGTGCACAGAGGGTCGCACCGAGGGTCAATGACCATCCGACCCTAGGTGTTCCTGACCATCGACCCTCAGTGTTCGGGAAGTTCAGAATCTGGGGAGGGTCGCACCCAGGGTCGATCAGGACTCCGACCCTACCTCTGACCCTCAGTTAACAGAATAGTTTTTAAATCTAAAATTAATTCTAATTAAATTTTATCGACTTTGTTAGGTCTTCTAGCAATATAATAACACTGTAAAGGTGATTCTAAAGCTTGGAAAAACATCTTATACCAAGCTAAGGTGAGGAATCGGAACTCCAAACTAAATTGGTTAATAACAAAAACTGTTTTCTATTTCTTGAGTCCTATGCCATGATTGATTCTATGCGAATATGTTTGTAATGTGCATACAGCATGCCATCCAATATTTCTATTATTTGTTCATGCATATTTACTTTATTGTTTATAACATGATGATGATGATGATGATAGGAATAGGCATGTGCTTGTATGTGTGTGGTTTATGTACTTGATGCGAGCGAGTATCAGGGGAGGTGTGATGAGAACGTCAATAAACGTTAACCTTTGGCGGGTCTCAGCACTTTAGCTCTATCTCTAACTAAAGTCTTGTGCATTGGCATCGTCGTATCGCCATTACTTTAGCAGTACTATTATGTCGTAGAGTATCAGGGGAGGTGGTCTCGGTCCTTGTAGTCTCTGACTCTACCGGGGCGCCTTAGCTCTATCTCTATGGACATTCTGAGGGATGCTGGGGTGAGGCCTTGGATACCCTTTTGGCATTAGGATTGGTTAGTTGCGAGCCCAGTTTGCAGCCCTCGCCAACAGGGGCTTACGTATTGGTATGGAACTATATAGCAATAAACGTAACCTTTGTTATATAATGTTCATGGTTGGGTGCATGTGAGTCGACGATAAACGTGATCTTCGGGTGACGTCACACACTTGTCTATAGAGGCGGGGTCAATAAACGTGACCTTTGGCTACCTAAACCTTTCTATTGCATACTGTAAACTTTAAACCGGACCAAAGATATAAATTGATTGCATGCATATGTACTGATGCATTGTTTTGGCTACTCACTGAGCCGTGATGTGTGCTCACCCCTCGACGTCGAATATTTTTAGTTGATGATGCAGGTTATACCATTGAAGACTATGTGAATGCGTCTGCTTACGGGAACGTGGCAGCGATGGAAGCTGAAGCTGAAGTGGATACACACGACTCCTATTGCGAGTGCAACTCGTGTGTATTTGATTAGATATTTTATAGGTTTCTTTATTGGATTTATTAAGAGATGTATTTGGTATTTAAATATTTATGTCTCAGTTGAAAACAGAATAATTTGCTATTAAATTATTAATATCATCTTAGTTTCTCAGTTCATGTTATTATAAGACTTCCGCTATTGTGTATTTACTCTGATTATGATTACGAATGTGTGTAAGTTTAGATAACGCGGGGATAGCCTATTTGAGATCTTGGTTGAACCGTTGGTTTATTAGCGGTTCATCACATCATTCTGAATAGTACAGAATTGGGGTGTGACAACTTGGCATCAGAGCATCTCAGGCCTTGTCCGCTGAACTAGCATACATTCAAGACAATCGTGAACTGAGATAGGATAAAAGTAAAAAATAGTAATATTAACACATTATAAGCACCAGTGATGTTTGAGACCAAATTTAAAAAGAGAATAATGCATCTATTAAAGGGGAAACAAGTTTACATATAATGAGAGCAAAACAAAACGTATATACATAATGAAAGCAGAGTACAGTCCACAACCCGGATAGTTACTCTGTAGTACAAGAAAATAAACTGACAATCAAGAATCGATATCCACTACCTCGGATCGATGATTTGTTCGATCAGTTACAAGGAGCGAAAGTATTTTCTAAGATCGATCTTCGATCGGGCTATCATCAGTTGAAGATTAAAGAAGGTGATATTCCGAAGACAGCATTCAGGACCAGATATGGACATTATAAATTTTTGGTTATGTCTTTCGGATTAACTAATGCACCGACAACGTTCATGGAACTTATGAACCGAGTTTTCCATGATATGTTGGATACGTCGGTTATAGTATTCATTGATGATATATTGGTATACTCCAAGGACAAGGAAACCCATATCAAGAACCTAAACATAGCCCTACAACGTTTAAGGAAAGAGAAGCTATATGCCAAATTTTCAAAGTACGAGTTTTGGCTAAGTGAAGTCACCTTCTTAGGCCATGTAGTATCCGCTGAAGGAATCAAAGTGGACCCCAGCAAGATCGAGGCTATTGTGAAGTGGGAAGCACCAAAGAGCGTTTCAGAAATTAAAAGTTTTCTGGGTTTAGCTGGTTATTATCGGAGATTCGTAGAAGACTATTCTCGGATTGTCGTACCTCACTTCAGTTTGACTAAGAAAGGTGAAAAGTTTGTGTGGATGGATAAATGTGAGAAGAACTTCCAGACATTGAAGTCCAGATTGATATCCGCCCCGATTTTGACTATTCCTATTCCAGAACAGACGTTTACCTTATACACTGATGCGTCGGGATTGGGATTAGGATGTGTTCTTATGCAAGGAGAGCAAGTGATTGCTTATGCATCAAGACAGTTAAAGGTACATGAGAAAAATTACCTTATTCATGATTTAGAGTTAGCGGCAGTAGTACATGCTGTCAAGATATGGAGACATTACTTATACGGAGAGAAATTTCAGATTAAGTCAGACCATAAAAGTCTTACTTATCTATTTAATCAGAAGGAGTTGAATATGAGACAAAGAAGATGGCTGAAACTATTGAAAGACTATGATTGTGATATCCAGTATCATCCGGGAAAAAGCGAACGTAGTAGCGGATGCATTAAGCAGAAAAGCAATGATAAAATCTCAAGGAGAAGTTAGCACGACTGCAACAATGTGTACTACCGGAATGGTATCCAATCACGACAACGAGCAGTATGTGATAGATACAATGGATGGATCAGCCAACCAAGGGTTTATTCATCGATTTTCGAATATGTTCGCGGCATTGAAGATTATATCGGATATAGTGGATAATGTGAAGACAGCTATCAAAGCAGATCCTTATCTGAGAACAGTACAAGAAGATATTGAGAAAGGTAGGACTAATCCTGAGTTCACCTTGGACGACGAGAAAGTACTGAAATACAAAGGAAGACTATGTGTACCTGAAACAAAAAGTGTAGACATTAGACACCGACTGATGAAGGAAGCCCACACCACCATCTATTCGATACATCTTGGAAGTACAAAAATGTATCATGATCTAAAGAAAATATATTGGTGGAGGGGAATGAAAGAAAATGTAGCTAAGTTCGTGTCTCAATGCCTAAATTGTCAGAAAGTAAAGGCTGAATGACAAAGACCCGCAGGACTGTTACAGCCATTACCGGAACCAGCATGGAAATGAGACTGCATCACTATGGACTTCGTCACGGGACTACCATTGACTCCTCGAGTAGTTGATGCAGTTTGGGTGATTGTGGACCGTCTGACTAAAACAGCTCGCTTCATACCTATACGACCTCAGTATACACTGGAAAGGTTAGCGAAGCTGTATGTAGATAATATTGTTCGATTACATGGTGTTCCAGAAAGCATTGTCGGATAGAGATCCACGATTTACTTCCAAGTTTTGGGAAGGATTGCAAAAGGCTATGGGTACAACGTTGAAGTTCAAGATCGCATTCCACCCACGGGACAGATGGACAGTCGGAGCGTACAATCCAGATTCTAGAAGATATGCTACGAGCATGTGTAATTGATTTCAAAGGATCATGGGACGAAAAGTTACCATTGATCAAGTTCGCTTATAACAATAGCTATCAGGCTACTATACAGATGTCACCTTATGAAGCACTGTATGGCAGGAAGTGTCGAACTCCCTTGTTTTGGAATGAAGTTGGAGAACGTAGTATTGTTGGACCGGAATTTGTTGAAAAGACTTGCCGAGTGGTCGACATCATCAAGGAAAGAGTGAGAACAGCTCAGAACTGTTAGAAGCAATATGCAGACACTCGACGAAGAGATCTGGAGTTCGCCATAGGTGATAAAGTATTTTTGAAGGTATCGCCTATGCGAGGATTGAAGAGGTTCGGATAGAAAGGGAAACTATGTCCAAGATATGTCGGGCCGTATGAAATTCTAGCTAAGAGTGGAAAAGTGGCTTATCAGTTAGCACTACCACCATCTATGTCAAGTGTGCATGACGTATTTCACATTTCCCTATTGAAGAAGTATGTCAAAGACCCAACGCATGTTTTGACAGTGGATTTTCCAGAATTGACTGATGATTTGACATTTAAAATAACACCAACAAAAATCACTAGTCGAAAGGATCAACGTCTACGCAACAGAGATATCTACTATGTTAAGGTCACATGGAAAAGTAGAGACATGGAAGTAATTACATGGGAAGAAGAAAATGCTATGCGGAAGCAATACCCTCACTTATTTGATTCAGAAGGTACGTACAATTTTGAGGACGAAATTTTTATAAGTAGGGGGGAGTTGTAAGACCCGTGTCAATCTAACCCGGTCTTACCACCTTGAACCAGGTTTATCCATCATGGTCGAGTCAAATGGACCGAGGGCGTGAAGGAGATCGAGATCCCAGGTATCAAATCGACCCAAAAACACTTAAAATAAGGGAAGGGTCACATACCCAGCAAAGTAGGGTCGGACCTCCCAAAATAGAAAGTCAGACCCTCAGTTTTGAAGGGAGGGTCGGACAGCTTAGGACCCTAGGGTCGACGGGATCATCGACCCTCCCATCGACCCTCGGTTCCCATAAGAAAATAAAATTTGGAAGTTTCCTAATTTTCGATTCGGATTCATTCCTAATCTCAAAGGGACTTATTTTAGGATATTCCTACTCTATTTAAAGGATGTTCCTAAGTTACTTTCACTCCATTCACAACCCTAATTGAATTGAGAGAAATAAAGGAGAAGGAAAAGAGGAAGAAGAAAGGCAAGGAAGAGAACTTAGCAAAAAGGAGAAGAATTTCAGAGAAAAAGTAATCTTCTCAGGTATGGATACTAATTCCATGAGTTTCTACAGACCTTAGGATAGTTATTGGAGAGAGTGTGATCTCGGAGAAACCCAAACCATCAAGCCATGGTTAGGTTTTCATGGAAAACCATAGAAGAATGCATGAAAGCTATCTAGGTGGTTGATTCGTGGTTCCAGACCATGGAATGAATGTTTAATGGAATGTAGAAGCAAGCCATAGGTCCCCAAACACGAAGAATGGATCAAAGAGAGGGAATTGGACCAAAGTGCACCGAGGGTCGCACCGAGGGTCGATGACCATCCGACCCTAGGTGTTCCTGACCATCGACCCTCAGTGTTCGGGAAGTTTAGAATCTGGGGAGGGTCGCACCCAGGGTCGATCAGGACTCTGACCCTACCTCCGACCCTTAGTTAACAGAATAGTTTTTAAATTTGGAATTAATTCTAATTAAATTCTATCGACTTTGTTAGGTCTTCTAGCAATATAATAACACTGTAAAGGTGATTCTAAAGCTTGAAAAAACATCTTATAGCAAGCTAAGGTGAGGAACTAGAACTCCAAACTAAATTGGTTAATAACAAAAACTGTTTTCTATTTCTTGAGTCCTATGCCATGCTTGATTCTATGCGAATATGTTTGTAATGCACATACAGCATGCCATCCAATATTTCTATTATTTGTTCATGCATATTTACTTTATTGTTTATAACATGATGATGATGATGATGATAGGAATATGCATGTGCTTGTATGTGTGTGGTTGATGTACTTGATGCGAGCGAGTATCAGGGGAGGTGTGATGAGAACGTCAATAAACGTTAACCTTTGACGGGTCTCAGCACTTTAGCTCTATCTCTAACTCATGTCTTATGCATTGGCATCGTTGTATCGCCATTACTTTAGCAGAACTATTATGTCGTAGAGTATTAGGGGAGGTGGTCTCGGTCCTTGTAGTCTCTGACTCTACCGGGGGGCCTTAGCTCTATCTCTATGGACATTCTGAGGGATGCTGGGGTGAGGCCTTGGATACACTTTTGGCATTAGGATTGGTTAGTTGTGAGCCCAGTTTGTAGCCCTCGCCAACAGGGGCTTACGTGTTGGTATGGCACTATATAGCAATAAACGTAACCTTTGTTATATAATGTTCATGGTTGGGTGCATGTGAGTCGACGATAAACGTGATCTTCAAGTGACGTCACACACTTGTGTATAAAGGCGGGGTCAATAAATGCGACCTTTGGCTACCTAAACCTTTCTATTGCATACTGCAAACTTTAAACTGGACCAAAGATATAAATTGATTGCATGCATATGTACTGATGCATTGTTTTGGCTACTCACTGAGCCGTGATGTGTGCTCACCCCTCGACGTCGAATATTTTTAGTTGATGATGCAGGTTATACCGTTGAAGACTATGTGAATGCGTCTGCGTATGGGAACGTGGCAGCGATGGAAGCTGAAGCTGAAGTGGATACACATGACTCCTCTTGCGAGTGCAACTCGTGTGTATTTGATTAGATATTTTATAGGTTTCTTTATTGGATTTATTAAGACATGTATTTGGTATTTAAATATTTATGTCTCAGTTGAAAATAGAATAATTTGCTATTAAATTATTAATATCATCTTAGTTTCTCAGTTCATGTTATTATAAGACTTCCGCTATTGTGTATTTACTCTGATTATGGTTACGGATGTGTGTAAGTTTAGATAACGCGGGGATAGCCTATTTGAGATCCTGGTTGAACCGTTGGTTTATTAGTGGTTCATCACATCATTCTAAATAGTGTAGAATTGGGGTGTGACATTCTCTTTGTCCAAGGTGAACTCAGGATTAGTCCTACCTTTATCGATATCTTCTTGTACTGTTCTCAGATAAGGATCTGATTTAATAGCTGTCTTCACTTCATCCATTATATCTGGTATAATCTTCAATGCGGCGAACATATTTGAAAACCGATGAATGAACCCTTGGTTGGCTGATTCATCCGTTGCGTCTATCACATATTGCTCATTGTCGTGATTGAATACCATTCCGGTAGTACACATTGCTGCAGTTGTGCTAACCTCTCCTTGCGATTTTATCATTGCCTTTCTGGTCAATGCACCCACTACTACATTAGCTTTTCCCGGATGATACTGGATGTCACAATCATAGTCATTCAATAGTTCCAGCCATCTTCTTTGTTTCATATTCAACTCCTTCTGATTAAATAAATAAGTAAGACTTTTATGGTCCGACTTAATCTGGAATTTCTCTCCGTATAGGTAATGTCTCCATATCTTGACAGCATGTACTACTGCCGCTAACTCCAAATCATGAGTGGGGTAATTTTTCTCATGTATCTTCAACTGTCTCGAGGCATAAGCAATTACTTGCTCTCCTTGCATAAGCACACATCCTAATCCCAGTCCTGACACATCAGTGTATAAGGTAAATGTCTGTCCTGGAATAGGAATAGTCAAAATCAGGGTGGATATCAATCTAGTTTTCAATGTCTGAAAATTCTTCTTACATTTATCCGTCCACACAAACTTTTCATCTTTCTTAGTCAGACTGGTGAGAGGTACGGCAATCCGGGAATAGTCTTCCACGAATCTCCGATAATAACCAGCTAGACCCAGAAAACTTTTAATTTCTAAAACGCTCTTTGGTGCTTCCCACATTACAATAGCCTCGATCTTGCTGGGGTCTACTTTGATTCCTTCAGCGGATACTACATGGCCTAAGAAGGCGACTTCACTTTGCCAAAACTCACACTTTGAAAATTTGGAATATAACTTCTCTTTCCTTAAATGGTGTAGGGCGGCGTTTAGGTTCTTGATATGGGTTTCTTCATCCTTGGAGTATACCAATATATCATCAATAAATACTATAACCGATGTATCCAACATATCATGGAAGACCCGGTTCATAAGTTCCATAAAAGTTGCTGGTGCGTTTGTTAATCCAAAAGACATGACCAAGAACTCATAATGTCCATATCTGGTCCTGAAAGCTGTCTTAGGAATATCACCCTCTTTAATCTTCAATTGATGATAGCCTGATCTAAGATCGATCTTAGAAACTACCTTTTCTCCTTGCAATTGATCGAACAAGTCATCGATCCGAGGTAGTGGATATCGACTCTTGATTGTCAGTTTATTCAACTCCCGATAATCGATGCATAATCGAACGCTACCGTCCTTCTTCTTTACGAATAATACTCCCCATGGTGATATACTGGGTCGAATATAACCCTTGTCCAGTAGTTCCTGTAGTTGCACTTTCAGTTCTTTCAATTCAGTAGGAGCCATTCTGTAAGGTGCTTTTGATACTGGTGCGGCTCTAGGTACAAGATCTATCACAAACTCTGTGGCTCGGTCGGGTAGTAATCCTGGTAGTTCCTCCGAAAATACGTCAGGGTAGTCCCGCACGACATCAATATCTTCCATTCGTGGTGCTTCCTTGGTTAGGTCAACCACTGATACTAGATACCCGACTGCCCCCTTGTCAAGGCACTTCTTAGCCTTTAGTGCTGAGAGTATGAGCTTGCGTCTACGGGGAAGTTTGGTTCCCGCAAAACTGAATTCTGCTCCTTCTTTGTCTTTAAATGTTAGCTTCTTTTTGGCGCATAATAGGTTTGCAGAATGCCGAGCTAACCAGTCCATTCCCAAGATGACGTCAAAGTTAGCCATATCAAGTTGTATCAAGGTTGCATCTAAGGTTTTCTCACCGATGAGAACTGGACATGGTCCATAACCTTTCTCTAATTCCACTTCTAACCCCATCGGTGACCGTACAAGTAATTTGTAGTCTAATGTTTTGATGGATAAATTTATCTTCTTTCCGAATGACACAGATATAAAGGAATGAGTAGCTCCTGAATCAAAGAATACTCTGGCGGGTACGCCATTTATCAGTACGATACCTGTGATTTATTTTACTTAGTCTACATGCTCATACAATGTAATTACAACTTTAAAAGGTTTCAGTCATACCTGTGACCACATCGGGTGATGCGGCAGCATCCTTGGATGTAACAGCATATACCCGTCCCTGATGTAACTGCTTCTTGGGCTTAGGGCACTCCCTTGCCATATGTCCTGGTTGGTTGTAGTTATAACACTTCAGGCTTTCAGAATTTGGCTTTGGCTGAGGTTGAGCTACTGGGATAGTCTTGGGTGCGGTAGTAAAGCCTTGAGCACGGAAGGGTTTAAATGTCTTATTATTCCCTCCGTTATAAGCATTTCTGGCTGGTCTTTTCATACTTCAGTTCTGTGTGAAATAGCTTTCCTTCTGGCTCAATTCAATAACTTGATCAATTTTCACAACTTCATTATAAATCTTCTTTTCTAAGCCCAGAATGTGCTCTATGATGCTTCCTCTAAGTCCCGTGACAAACCTACAGGTCTTGGTGTCCTCTTCTTGCATGCTAAGTGGTGCGAAGAAAAATAGCTCCTCATAACGCTGTTGATATGCATCCACTGACATTTGTCCCTGATATAAACTCAGGAACTCCTTCTCCATAGAATCTCTAAAGCTTCGTGGAAAATACTTCTCAAAGAAAGCTTCTTTATAAATAGCCAAGTCAATAGGGCGTGCTTGGTCAGTAAATAAGCCTGGGTAGATTTCCACCAATGATGTGCGTCACCCTTTAGCATGAAGGTGGCACATAGTACTTTCTCTTCTTCGGTGATAGTCATCATCAGAAAGTTTCTCTCCATTTCGTCGATCCAATGTGCTGGCCATAATGGATCCGACGGTTTACCATTAAATTCCCTGGGCTTCATCTTCAGAAATTTCTCAACCAGTCGAGAGTGATCCATCTGATTTTGGGGGTATGCCCCAAACATAGGTTGAGGATACTGATAATTAACCTGGGCTGCTTCCGGACCCGGTACTGGAATCTGTATAGCTGGTGGTTGAGGTGTTTGAGGTGCTGGGTAGTTACCCACCGGTGCTGCATTGGCTTGTCCTGTCTGCATGGAAGTAGCATGTGTGGCTTGGAACATGATTCCCATGGCAACTTGCATTTGAGCCTATACATGTTGCATCTGTTGCAGCTGTTGTGATAAGTTCATCACCACTGTTGCTAACTCTGGTGGTGGAGGTGGCAAATTTGTTAGATTTGCCTGATTTGGATTTCCTGGGACATATATATTCTCCTGGTTAGTTTCCTCCACAGGTGGTGGTGGTGGAACTGCATTTCGGCTCTGTCTGGTTACTCTACGTCCAGACATAATTTCTTTTGAGATTGGTGGTGCCTGAAAATCATCAAAATAAGTGAAAAAATCATTGATACTTCATGTAGGCACGTTAACCGATGTAAAATTTCAAATTTCAACTCATTTTATAACAAATTCACTGTCTTTTCTATGCAGGGTCGATGGTGAGGGTCGATGGTATGTCCGACCCATAGTATCAGACCCTGGGATTGACCTGTTCTTCCCGAGAGCTGAGGGTCGATGTGAGGGTCGATGGGTGTCCGACCCTCAGTATCCGACCCTTAGTTTTCTGTCAGATTCCCGAGAGCCGAGGGTCGATGGGAGGGTCGATCCGAGGGTCGATGGTTCTGGTCAAATTGTCCGACCCTCAGACCAAAAATCAGACCTTTAAGATCCGATTCTGGGTTCATTCTCTCTTATTTCCCTCCCGTTTTGACTCGTCTCTCACCTCTGAGTTGCTACAGTGCCACTCTGCTATTTTGGTCAATTTGGATCCGTGCTTCAACATCAACATCATCCCTATAGGTATGTTTTCTAATTTTTACCTGTTTTTAGGTTTCCATTCCTAGGTTTTTACCCATTTTAATTATATTTTTCAAATTAAACTTTTTCCCATCGTAAAAATTTGATTTTTATTGGGGGCTTTTGTTATTGGTGTCTCGAGGAACGAAAGCCCTCAAAAATTTTTGAGTTCCATCGGTTGGTTACTGAGAAACTTGGATTTTTGCTCTTTTTGCCTTAATTTGTCGAAATTTTTGATTTCTTGAAATTTCTTCAAATTGGACCTCATTAGTTAAAATTTTCTACTGTATGTGTGTTGTAGGATATGTTAAAACCTACGTAAGTCCTCCTGCCCACGTGTATGGGTGATAAGTGATGCTTTTGGCCACTTATGTCGTTATAATATCAAATTTTGGATTTTTATCCTATTAACTCATTATCTGATTTTCTTTGTAGATACCATGGCTCGTACTAAGGTACCCAGAGTTCGTGATCCGCTTCGCTTCCGCTCCAACGAAGCCGAGGCACAGTATGCCCACTATGTTCGTAAGAAAGTGGAGGATGGTCGTATGGTGAACTTGGCTGAGCTAGCCTTGTTCAACGTAGAGAGAGCATTTGGTGATATGGGGTGGCTCCCTGTCATCACTTACGACGCGTGCACATGCCCGGATTTGGTGCGCCAGTTCTATTGTAATCTCCAGGTGGTGGGGAATTACAATGACGTTGAGCGTGGTCAAGAGTTACGCATCACCAGCTATGTTAAAGGGGTGCACATTTTATTTGACTATCGGCAACTGGCCGACCTGCTGGGCATACCCTATGATGGCCCCATGGTGTACTGTGCGCCTGAAGAGCCCTAGTCTGTTTCCATGGAGATGAGGGCAGAGATCGACAGTCAGCTGCTACGACCTGATCACTGGCAGATGAGAGCTTGTTACATGCGTCCAGCTCCACGGGTCTTCTGCAAGATTATACAGCATAATCTGATTCAGCCAAGTGGGCACTACAAGAGGGTGTCTCAGCTGACCCAGTTTCTGATATATAGTATCTACACTAGACCGCCAGTCTGTCTTCCATACATCATCATGCGGACCATGATTAGTGCTACGCTGTTCGGTCTTAGGGGTAATCTACCCTATGGACGTATGATCACCGCATTGTTGACTCGCCTGGGGGTTGACTTAGTAGATGAGAAGATTCAGGAGAAAACCTTCTCGTCGCCTGTAGATTGAGAGGCTATCTGCAAAATGGGCCTGCGGGATGCCCAAGTCAGTGATGAGGAGAGGAACGTGATGGTACGCCCTCACACTCGCATTGAGATGGCTGACACTGAGGCGGCTGCTGCTGCTGCTAGAGCTCATGTGGATCCTGTCGATGATGACGACCGTATGTATATGGATGTCGACTCGATACCATCGCCTTCACCTACGCATGCGGCTGGAGTTGGTACTTCTTCTGCGGCGGATCCCACACCTGAGACTGATCCTTCTCATGCGGCTGGTCCTTCACGCCCACCTTCTGATATGATGGAGATGTTGCATGAGATCAGGGAGGCTCAGTGCAGATCTGATCTGAGGATGGAGGAGTTACTAGACGCTCAGCGTGTGAGAGTGGATGAGCTGTTAGCCGCCCAGCACATATCAGACATGCAGATGGGAGAGCTCATAGAGGTTCAGCGTGCGACTGATCGGAGGGTAGCCGATCTCACAGCTAGTCTACAGACGACCCAGACTCAGATAGCCTGGTTGACTAGAGTCTATGCTGAGGACTATGATAGAGATCGTGAGGCACCGCCTCCTCCTTCACCTCCAGCTTCTTGATTGTTTTTATTTTTCTTGTACTACAGAGTAACTGTCCGGGTTGTGGACTGTACTCTGCTTTAGTTAGGTATATACGTTTTATTTCTCTCTCATTGTATGTAAACTTGTTTTTCCTTTAGTAGATGCATTATTCTCTTTTTAAATTTGGTCTCAACCATCACTTGTGCTTACAGTGTATTAATATTACTATATTTACTTTTATCCTATCTCAGTTTACAATTTTCTTGAATGTATGCTAGTTCAGCGGACAAGGCCTGAGATGCTCTGATACGAAGTTGTCACACCCCAATTCCGCACTATTCAGAATGGTGTGATGAACCGCTAATAAACCAACGGTTCAACCAGGATCTCGAGTAGGCTATATCCGTGTTATCTGAACCCCCATACATCTATAATCATAATCAGAGTAAATACACAATAGCGGAAGTCTTATAATAAAATGAACTGAGAATCTACTGTGATATTAATATTTAATAGCAAATTATTCTGTATCAACTGAGACATAAATAAATATCCAATACATGTTCTTTAGTAAATCCAAATAAAGAAATCTAGAAAATATCTAATCGAATACACATGAGTTGCACTCGCAAGAGGAGTTAAGTGTATCTACTTCAGCTTCAGCTTCCATCGTCGCTACGTTCTCGTACGCTGGAGCATTCATATAATCTTCAACTGTAAAACCTGCATCATCAACTAAAAATATTCGACGTCGAGGGGTGAGCATACATCACTGCTCAGTGAGTAGACAAAACAATGCAACATTACATATGCATGCAATTAATTCATATATTTGGTCTGGTTTATAGTTTGCAATGCACAATAGAAAGGTTAGGTGGTCAAAGGTTAACGTTTATTGATCCCGCCTCTATACACAGGGTGTGGATGTCCGCCCGAAGGTTAACTATTATCATCGTCCCCATCCACCCTAATCATGAACATTATATAACAAAGGTTAACGTTTATTGCTATATAGTGCCATACCAACACGTAAGCCCCTGTTGGCGAGGGCTTGCAAACTGGGCTCGCAACTAACCAATCCTAATGCCAAACAGTGTATCCAAAGCCTCACCCCAGCATCCCTCAGAATGTCCATAGAGATAGAGCTAAGGCCCTCCGGTAGAGTCAGAGACTACAAGGACCGAGACCACCTACCCTGATACTCTACGACACAATAGTTCTGTTAAAGTAATGGCGATACGACGATGCCAATGCACAAGACTTGAGTTAGAGATAGAGCTAAACTGCTGAGACCCACCAAAGGTTAACGTTTATTGACGTTCTCATCACACCTCCCCTGATACTCGCTCGCATCAAGTACACCAACCACACACATACAATCACATGCCTATACCTATCATCATCATCATCATGTTATAAACAATAAAGTAAATATGCATGAACAAATAATAGAAATATTGGATGACATGTTGTATGCACATTATAAACATATTCGCATAGAATCAAGCATGGCATTGGACTCAAGAAAATAGAAAACAGTTTGTTATTAACCAATTAGTTTAGAGTTCTGTTTCCTCACCTTAGCTTGCTAATAGATACTTTTCCAAGCCTTAGAATCACCTTTATAATGTTATTATATTGCTAGAAGACCTAACAAAGTCGATAAAATTTAATTAGAATTTATTCAAAATTTTAAAACCATTATGTTAACTGAGGGTCGGAGGTAGGGTCGGACTCCTGATCGACCCTGGGTGGGACCCTCCCCATTCTAGACTTTCCAAACACTGAGGGTCGATACTCAGGATCACCTTGGGTCGGATGGTCATCGACCCTCGGTGCGACCCTTAGTGTACTTTGGTCAATTTCCCTCTTTTTAGTCCATTCTTCGTGCTTGGGATCCTATGGCTTGCTCCTACATTCCATTCAACATTCATTCCATGGTCTGGAACCATGAATCATCCACCTAAATAGCTTTCATGCATTCTCTTATGGTTTTCCATGAAAACCTAACCATGGGTTGATGGTTTGGATTTCTCCGAGATCACACTCTCTTCATTATCTAACCTAAGGTCTGTAGAAACTCATGGAATTAGTATCCATACCTGAGAAGATTACTCCTTCTCTACAACTCTTCTCCTTTGGCTAAATTCTCTTCCTTGATTCTCTTCTTCTTCTTTTCCTTTTCTTCTCTTTCTCTCAATTCAATTAGGGTTGTGAAAGGAGTGAAAGAGGCTTAGGGACATCCTTTAAATAGAGTAGGAACATCCTAAAATATGTCCCATTGAGATTAGGAAAGAATCTAAATCGAAAATTTGGAATTTCCTAATTTCAGTTTCTTACGGCAACCGAGGGTCGATGGGAGGGTCGATGATCCCATCGACCCTAGGTTTCTAAGTTGTCCGACCCTCCCTTCAAAACTGAGGGTCTGACTTTCTGTTTTAAGGGGTCCGACCCTCCTTGGCTGGGTATGGGACCCTCCCCTTAAATTAAGTATTTTTGGGTCGATTTGATACCTGGGATCTCGATCTCCTTCACACC
Source organism: Protea cynaroides (assembly GCA_028583415.1). Classification (NCBI taxonomy): domain Eukaryota; kingdom Viridiplantae; phylum Streptophyta; class Magnoliopsida; order Proteales; family Proteaceae; genus Protea; species Protea cynaroides. The sequence goes on along the minus strand of CM053274.1, from coordinate 54,187,432 downwards.
CTTGGTCCATTTGACTCGACCATGATGGGTAAACCTGGTTCAAGGTGGTAAGACCGGGTTAGATTAACACGGGTCTTACATCGACCCCCATTTAACAGAAAGCTTTTTAAAATCAAAATTAATTGTAATTAAATTCTATCGACTTGATTAGGTCTTCTAGTGGTATAATAGTGATATTTAGTTGATTCCTAAAGCTTGAGAGAGGATCTACAATCAAGCAAAGGTGAGGGAACAAGGCCTAAACTAATTGGTTAATAATAAACTATTTTTATTTCTTGAGTCCAATGCCATGATAGATTCTATGCGTGTATGCTTGTTATGTGCATTCAATATGTCATCCAATATTTCTATTATTACTATTCATGTATATTTAAATTATTGTTTATAACATGATGATGATGATGATGATAGGAATAGGCATGTGAATGTATGTGTGTGGTTGGTGTGCTTGATGCGAGCGAGTATCAGGGAGGGTGTCATAGGCCGGGCCTTAGCACTCTAGCTATATCTCTAACTCAAGTCTTGTCAACTAACATCGTCGTATCGTCGTTACCTTAGCAGAACTATTACATCGTAGTGTATGAGGGGACGTGGTCTCGAATCGTGTAGTCTCTGACTCTGTCGGGGGGCCTTAGCTCTATCTCTATGGACGTATTGAGGGATGCTGGGGTGAGGCCTTGGATACACTGATTAGCATTAGGATTGGTTAGTTGCGAGCCCAGTTTGCAAGCTCTCGCCAGCAGGGGCTTACGTCTTGGTATGGGTAGAGTAACAGGGGAAGTGTCATAGGCCGGGCCTCAGCACTTTAGCTCTATCTCTATTCCATGGTAGGGTAGATGGGGATGACAATAAACGTTAACCTTTGGGTGGGTCTCCACACCCTGTGCATAGAGGCGAGGCGGCCACTGAACCTTTCTATAGCGCATTGCAAACTTATATATCGGACCACAGATATGAATTGAATGCATGCATATGTTTGTTGCATTGTTTTGTTTGCTCACTGAGCCATGATGTGTGCTCACCCTCTCGACGTCGAATATTTTTAGTTGATGATGCAGGTACCTCGGTCAAAGATTATATGAGTGCTCCGGTATATGGGCGTGTTGTTGCAATAGAAGCCGAAGATTTAGTGGATACGCATGATCCCTCATGCGAGTGCAACTCATGCATATTCGATTAGATTTTTGTTTGAATTATTAAGAGAATGTAATTGATACTTTATTTATTTATGTCTCAGTTGATACAACAATAACTTGATATTTTATTATGGTTATCACAGTTAAATTTTTCAGTTCATTTATTATTAAGACTTCTACTATTGTATATTTATTCTGATTATGGTTGTGGGTGTGTATGGTTTCATTTTCTATGGACACAACCTATTAGAGATCATGGTTGAACCGTTGGTTTATTAGCGGTTCATCACACCATTCTGAATAGTACGGAATTGGGGTGTGACAATTTGGTATCAGAGCATCTCAGGCCCTATCTGTGAAACCCGTATACTTCTACAAAAGTTTGTGAACTGAGATGGGATAAAAATTTAAAAGATGTAATAATAACACACCATAAGCATCTATGTTGTTTGAGACAAAACTGAAAGAGAATAATACATCTATTAAATGAGAAACAAATTTATATACACCAAAAGAAGAACAAAAATTTATATACATATGATTAAAGCAGAGTACATTCCACAACCCGGACAGTTACTCTGAAGTACAAAAGAAAGATAAAAGAAATACATCAAGAAGCTGGAGGTGATGGGGGAGGCGGTGCCTCACGGTCTCTATCATAGTCCTCAGGGTAGACTCTAGTCAACCAAGCTATCTGAGTCTGGGTCGTCTGGAGACTAGCTGTGAGATCAGCCACCCACTAGTCAGTCACGCGCTGAGCATCCCTAAGCTCTCCCACCCGCTGATCCGACATGCGCTGAGCAACCAGAAACTCTCCCACCCGCTGATCGGACAAGCGCTGAGCCTCTAGAAGCTCTCCCATCCTCAGGTCAGACATGTACTGAGCCTCTCGTATCTAATGCAATATCCCCATCATGCCATTAGAAGGTGCATACGAAGGACTTGCTGCATGTGAAGGACCAGCTGAAGAAGAAGGACCAGCTCCTGTAGTATGAGTAGGTGATGGGGGAGGTATGGCATCTACATCCATGTATAGACGATCGTCATCATCCCCATGAACCCCTGATCCAGCAGCTGCTGCTAGTACCTCAGCGTCAACCATCTCCACTCGAGTGCGAGGGCGCACCATCGCGTTCCTCTCCTCATCGCTGACCTGGGCATCCCGCATGCCCATCTTACAGATGGCCTCCCAATCCAGAGGCGATGAGAAGGATTTCTCCTGAATATTTTCATCCATCAAGTCAACCCCCAGGCGGGTAAGCAGTGTAGTGATCATGCGTCCATAAGGAAGGTTGCCAGTATGACTGGGCAACGTGGCACTGATCATCGTCCGCATGATGATATAGGGAAGGCAAACGGGCTGCCTAGTGCATATGCAGTACAACAGATACTGGGTCAACTGGGAGACCCTCTCGTAATGTCCACTCTGCGGTATCAAGTTGTGCTGGATAATCTTGCAGTACACCCGTGGATCGGAACGTAGATAACTCGCTTTCATCTCCCAGCGATCAGGTCTGATGAGCTAACGGTCCATCTCAGCCCTCATCTGTAATAAAAAGAACTGGGGCTCTCTCGGGCCACAAAATATGAAGGAGCCGTCATAGGAGATACCTAGCAAGTCCGTTAAGTCCGTTAGCTGCCGATAGTCAAAGGAAATCTCAACTCCCTTGACATAGCTAGTAATCCTAAGCTCACCACCCCTCTCAACGTCGTTGTAATCCCCCACCACTTGGAGATTACAATAGAACTGGCGTACCAAGTTAGGATAGGTACAGGTGTCATAGGTGATGACAGGGAGCCATCCCGCATCGCCAAAAGCCTGCTCCACATTGAACAAGGCCAAGCTAGCCAAGTCCACCTTGCGGTCTCCCTTTACTTTCTTACGAGCGTAGTGGGCATACTGCGTCTCGGCTTCATTGGAACGGAAGAGAAGACGGTGGCGAACCCTAGGTACCTTGGTACGAGCCATAGTATCTCTAAATAAGAAAGAAAAACAAATAATGACTTAGTAGATATGAAAAACCCAAAATTTTGACATTATAACGACGTAAATTGGTCAAAAGCCTCACTTTTCACCCATACACGTGGGCAGGAGGACTTACATAGATCCTAAACTATCATGTAAGACTCATACAGTAAAAAATTTTAGCTAATGAGATTGAATTAGAAGAAATTTCAAGAAATTCAAAATTTCGACAAAATTAGGACAAAAAGGATAAATTTTGAGTTTCTCGATAACCAACCGATGAAACTCAAATATTTTTGAGGGTGAAAAGCCCTCAATAAAAATCGAATTTTAACAGTTGGAAAAAGTTTAATTTGAAGAAAACGAGATATACGAGCAAAAACCTAGATAAGGAAACCTAAAAACATGAAAACATAGAAGATATACCTATAGAGGAGGTGTAAACGTCGAAACGAGAAGCACAAACCACCAACGGATCGGAGTTGTCACTGTAGCAACTCAGAGGGATGAGATGAATCGAAGCAGAGAAGAAAGAATGGGAAATGGACTCTGAATCGGAACTTAAAAATCTGATTTGTAGTTCGGGGGTCGGAAGATTCGACTAAAACCATCGACCCACCCATCGACCCCCCCATCGACCCTCGGCTCTCGATAATCTGATAGAGAACCAGGGGTTTCACCCTAGGTCGGACATCCTCTGACCCCCCCCCCCAATCGACCCCCGGCTCTCGAGAAGAATTGGTGATTCCTCAGGGTCGCATACTGAGGGTCGGACACCCATCGACCCCCACCATCTACCCTGCAGTGAAAATACAACATTTTCGACAGAATGATCTGAAAAATTTGAAATTTGCATTTGTTAGTGGTTTTAAAATATGAGAATGAAGTATATAATGATTGTCTCACGTGTTCAATGATTTTCAGCCAATCCCACTACCCGTTAGATAATGGCTGGATGCAAAGTAACCAGACAAAGTCGTAACTCTATCCCACCACCACCACCTGTGGGGGAAGATAGTCAGACACACCCGAAAACATAGGGGAATACGAATACGGCACCGTCCATCATAAATGGGCAGACAAATCCTAAAAATTTGTCAGCTTCACCTACAGACTTGGCTACAGTCGTATTCAACTTGGCCCAACAGCTGCAGCAAATGCAACAGGCACAGGCTACTATGGAAGCTGCCTTAGGTATGACTTTTCCAGCTGCACAGACACCTCCAATGCCAGCAGGACAGGCAAGTACAGCTCCAGGGGGAAGTAACACAGTACCCCATGCACCTCAGACTCCCATCATGCATGCTCAAGTATAAAATCCTGAGATAGCTCAAGGTGGATATCAATACCAACCACCTATGTATGGGGCGTATGTCTCGCAACAACTAGACCACTCCAGACTAGTGGAGCATTTTCTGAAACTGAAGCCCAAGGAATTTAATGGCAAGCTAGCAGATCCCTTATGGTCGGCACACTAGGTTGACAAAATGGAAAGAAATTTTATGATGATGACAGTAAATGAAGAAGAAAAAGTGTTGTGTGACACCTATATGCTGAAAGGAGATGCACACCATTGGTGGAGGTCTACCAGGGCATATTTATTAACAAAGCACGCCCAACTGACTTGGGATACTTATAAGGAGGCATTCTTTGAGAAGTACTTTCCTAGAAGTTTCAGAGATTCTATTGAAAGACAGTTCTTGAGTTTATATCAGGGGCAGATGACCGTAGATGCATATCAACAGCGTTATGAAGAGCTGTTCTTCTTTGCACCCGCTAGTATGCAAGAGGAAAACACAAAGACCCGAAGGTTCATCATGGCACTTAGGGGAAGCATCCACGAGCATGTTCTGGGACATGAAAAGAAAATCTATAATGAAGCGGCACAAATTGCTCGAGTTATAGAATCGAGCCAGAAGGAGAGTTATTTCAGGCAAAATAGAGATATAAAAAGGCTAGCTAAAAATTCTTATAATGGAGAGAATAACAAGACATTCAAACCCTTCTGTGCTCAAGGCTTTAATGCTACAACCAAGACTACGCCCGTAGCTCAACAGTAACAAAAGGCAATTATTGAAGGGATAAAATGTTATAACTACAATCAAGTGGGACGTATGACAAGGGAATGTCCTAAGCCCAGGAAGCAGCTACATCAAGGACGAGTTTACGTGGTTACATCTGAGGATGCTACCGCATCGCCTGATGTGGTCACAGGTATGACTTGAAGTTTTTGTTAGTGTATTACATTGTATGAGCATGTAGACTAAACCAAAACAAATCACAGGTATCGTACCTATTAATGGCATTCCCGCCAGAGTACTCTTTGACTCAGGTGCTACTCATTCTTTAATATTTGTGTCATTTGGAAAGAAGTTGAATTTACCCATTAAATCCTTAGACTACAAACTGCTTGTACGATCACCTATGGGATTAGAAGTGGAGTTAGAAAAAGGTTATGAACCATGTCCTGTTCTTATTAATGAAAAGACTTTGGATGCAACCTTGATCCAACTTGAGATGGCAGACTTTGACGTCATCTTAGGAATGGACTGGTTAGCTTGGCATTCTGCAAACCTATTGTGTGCCGAAAAGAAGCTGACATTTAAAGACAAGGAAGGAATAGAGTTCAGTTTTACTGGAACCAAACTTCCCCGTAAACGAAAGCTCATACTCTCTGTGCTGAAGGCTAAGAAGTGCCTTGAGAAAGGAGCAGTCGGGTATTTAGTATCTGTGGTCGACCTTACCAAAGAAGCACCACGAATGGAGGATATTGATGTCGTGCATGACTATCCAGATGTATTTCCTGAAGAACTACCAGGATTACCACCCGATCGAGCTACAGAGTTTGTTATAGAACTTATACCTGGAGCCGCACCAGTTTCGAAAGCACCTTATGAAATGGCACCTACTGAACTGAAGGAATTGAAAGTACAACTACAAGAACTGCTGGACAAGGGTTACATTCGCCCTAGTATATCACCATGGGGAGCGCCAGTATTATTCGTGAAGAAGAAGGACGGTAGCGTTTCCTTGTGTATAGACTACCGAAAACTGAATAAACTGACAATCAAGAATCGGTATCCATTGCCTCGGATCGATGACCTATTCAATCAGTTGCAAGGTGCCAAAGTGTTCTCCAAGATTGATCTTCGGTCAGGCTACTATCAGCTGAAGATTAAGGACGATGATAATCCCAAGACAGCATTCAGGACCAAATATGGACATTATGAATTTTTGGTCATGTCTTTCGGATTGATGAACGCACCAGCAACCTTTATGGAACTTATGAACGTGGTTTTGCATGATATGTTGGATACGTCGATTATTGTAATCATTGATGATATATTGGTCTACTCCAAAGACGATGAAACTTATATTAAGAATCTAAACGCCACTCTGCAACAAGTACGGAAGGAGAAGCTCTACGCCAAATTTTCAATGTGTGAGTTTTGGCTAAAGGAAGTCGCATTTCTAGGCCATGTTGTATCCGCTGAAGGAATTAAAGTGGATCCCAGCAAGATCGAGGCTATTGTAAAGTGGGAAGCACCGAAGAGCGTTGCAGAAATTAGAAGTTTCTTGGGTCTAGCTGGGTATTATCGATGATTTGTGGAAGACTATTCCCGAATTTCCGTACCTCTTACCAGTTTGACTAAGAAGGGCGAAAAGTTTGTTTGGACTGATAAATGCGAGAAGAGTTTCCAAACATTGAAGGCTAGATTGATATCTGCTCTGATCTTGACTATTCCAATTCCAGGACAGCCATTTACCTTGTACACTGATGCGTCAGGACTGGGATTAGGATGCGTACTTATGCAAGGAGAACAAGTAATTGCCTATGCCTCAAGACAGTTGAAGACACATGAGAAGAACTATCCCACTCATGATTTGGAACTAGCGGCAGTAGTACATGCTGTCAAGATATGGAGACATTACCTATACGGGGAGAAGTTTCAGATTAAATCAGACCATAAAAGTCTTACTTACCTATTTAATCAGAAGGAGCTGAATAAGAGACAAAGAAGATGGCTGGAATTATTGAAAGACTATGATTATGATATCCAGTATCATTTGGGGAAAGCTAATGTAGTAGCCGATGCGTTGAGTAGAAAGGCAATGATAAAATCTCAGGGAGAGGTTAGCACAACTGCCGCAATGAGTACTACCGGGAAGGTATTCAGTCACGGTAATGAGCAGTTTGTGATAGATGCACCAGAGGGATCAACTAACCAAGGGTTTATTCATCGGTTTTCAAATATGTTCGCCGCATTGAAGATTATACTGAACATAGTTGATGAAGTAAAGACAGCTATCAAATCGGACCCTTACCTAAGAATGATACAAGAGGACATCGAAAAAGGTAGGACTATCCCTGAGTTCACCTTGGACAAAGAAAAAGTACTAAAGTACAAAGGAAGAATATGTGTACCTGAAACAGAAAGCTTGGACATTAGACACCGCTCGATGAAAGAAGCCCATACCACCATCTATTCGATACATCCTGGAAGTACAAAAATATATCATGATCTAAAGAAATTATATTGGTGGAGAGGAATGAAAGCAGATGTAGCTAAGTTCATGTCTCAATGCCTAAATTGTCAGAAAGTAAAGGCTGAACGACAAAGACCGGCAGGACTATTACAGCCGTTACCAGAACCAGCATGAAAATGGGACTGCATCACTATGGACTTCGTCACAAGATTACTATTGACTCCTCGAGTGGTTGACGCCGTTTGGGTGATTGTAGACCGCCTGACTAAAATAGCTCGCTTTATACCTATACAACCTCAATATACACTGGAGAGGTTAGCTAAGCTGTATGTGGATAACATTGTGCGATTACACGGTGTACCTGAAAGCATTGTGTCCGATAGAGATCCACGATTTACTTCAAAGTGTTGGGAAGGATTGCAAAAGGCTATGGGTACAACATTGAAGTTAAGTACTGCATTCCATCTACAGACAGATGGACAGTCAGAGCGTACAATTCAGATTCTAGAAGATATGCTTCGAGCATATGTAATTGATTTCAAAGGATCATGGGATGAAAAGTTACCATTGATTGAGTTCGCTTATAACAATAGCTATCAGGCTACTATACAGATGTCACCCTATGAAGCACTATATGGCAAGAAGTGTCGAACTCCTTTGTTTTGGAATGAAGTTGGGTAACGTAGTATTGTTGGACCGGAATTTGTTGAAGAGACTTGTCGAGTGGTCGACATTATCAAGGAAAGAGTGAGGACAACTCAGAATCGTCAGAAGCAATATGCAGATACTCAACGCCGAGACCTTGAATTTGTCTTGGGTGATAATGTATTCTTAAAAGTATTGCCTATGCGAGGATTGAAACGGTTCTGACAGAAAGAGAAATTAAGTCTGAGATATCTCGGGCCATATGAGATTCTAGCTAAGCGTGGAAAAGTGGCTTACCAGTTAGCACTATCACCATCTATGTCAAGTGTGCATGACGTATTTCATATTTCCTTATTGAAGAAGTATGTCAAGGATCCGACGCACGTTTTGACAATAGACCTACCTGATTTGACTGAAGATTTGACATTTGAAGTAGCACCAACTGAAATCACTAGTCGAAAGGTTCAACGACTACGCAACTGTGATATCTATTATGTTAAGGCCACCTGGAGAAGTAGAGATATGGAAGAAATCACATGGGAAGAAGACAATACTATGCGAAAGCAATATCCTCATCTATTCGACTCGGAAGGTATGTACAATTTCGAGGACAAAATTTTTATAAGTAGGGGGGAGAGTTGTAAGACCCGTATCGAACTAATCCGATCTTACCACCTTGAACTAGGTCTACCCATCATGGTCGAGCCAAATGGACCAAGTACGTGAAGGAGATAACGATCCCAGGTATTAAACTGACCCAAAAATACTAAAATAGGGGGGAGGGTCGCACACCCAGCTAGGCAGGGTCGGACCCCCCAATATAAAAAGTCAGACCCTGAGTTTCTAACCGGGGGTCGGACAATTTAGAACCAGGGGTCGACGGGATCTCCGACCTCCTCATCGACCCCTAGTCTGCTGACAGAAACCGTGATTTGGAAACTTTCCAAATTTTAATGGGATTCTTTCCTAATCTCAATGGGACTTATTTTGAGAGTTTTTACTCTTTAAATAGGACGTCCCTAAGCCTCTTTCACTCCTTTTAGAACACTAATTGGATTGAGAGAAGGAGAAGAGAAGGAGAAGAGAAGGAAAGTGGAGAAAAAGACCAAAGAGAAGGCTTCAGAGAAACAAGTCAAATTCTCAGGTATGGATACTATCTCCATGAAATTCTCAAGACCTTAGATTAGATAGTAAAGAGTGTATGATCTAGGAGAAACCCAAATCATCTATCCATGGTTAGGATTCAATGGAAACCATGGAGGAGATCATTAAAACAATGTAGGTGAATAACTATAGTTCTAAACCATAGAACATGTATGGAATGGATTATAGAAGCAAGCCATAGGACCCAAACACGAAAGAATGGACTGTAGGATGAAAATTTTGACTAAACCCACGGGGGGTCGCATGTGGGGTCGATGGAGAATCGACCCTACCAGACCCTAACATCGACCACCAGTGTTCGGGAAGTCCAGAATGTGGGTGGTAGCACCCAGGGTCGATGGATCCTCCAACCATGGCATCGACCCCCAATTAACAGTAAGCTTTTTAAAATCAGAATTAATTCTAATTAAATTCTATCGACTTGATTAGGTCTTCTAGTGATATAATAGTGATATTTAGTTGATTCTTAAAGCTTGAGGGAGGATATACAATCAAGAAAAGGTGAGGGAACAAGACCTAAACATCAGGGGGAGGACGTGACATTGTGGTTCATCCTGGTCACCAGACTCTAGCTCTATCTCTACTCAAGTCTTGCCCACTAACATAGTCCTATTGCCATTACTTTAGGAGAACTATTACGTCGTAGGGCATCAGGGGAGGTGGTCTTGGACCGTGTAGTTTCTGACTCTGTCGGGATGCCTTAGCTCTATCTCTATGGACGTATTGAGGGATGCTGGGGTGAGGCCTTGGATACACTATTTGGCATTAGGATTGGTTAGTTGCGAGTCCAGTTTGCAAGCCCTCGCCAATAGGGGCTTACGTGTTGGTATGGGTAGGGCTTCAGGGGAAGTGTTATGCGGTGTTTAATCCGGATACTTTAGCTCTATCTCTATTCCTTGATGGTTGCTTGTGGGACGATAATGGTGTTTGATCCATTGGGTGGATTCACACACTCATGTATAGAGGTGCGACGGCCACCAAACCTTTCTATAGCACATTACAAACTTATAAACCAGACCAAAGATATGAATTGAATGCATGCATATGTTTGTTGCATTGTTTTGTTTGCTCACTGAGCCATGATGTGTGCTTACCCTTTCGACGTCGAATGTTTTTTTAGTTGAAGATGCAGGTCCTACCGTGGAAGAATATATGAATGCACCAATGTACGAACATGTTGTTGTGATGGATGTGGAAGCTATAGTAGAATCGCATGATTCGTCGTGTGAGTGCAACTCATGTGGTTTCGATTAGATTTAGTTGTTGGATTATCAGAACATGTAATTGATTACTTTATTTTATTTTATGTCTTTAGTCATTTGGAGATAATTGGATAATTAATTATGTTATCACTGTTAGATACTCAGTTCATTAATATTAAAGACTTTCGCTATTGTTTATTTACTCTGATTATGGTTGTGGTTGTATCTGGTTTAATCAAATGGGCACGGTCTATACGAGATCCTGGTTGAACCGTTGATTTATAAACGGTTCAGCATACCATTCTGGTTGGTTCAGAATTAGGGTGTGACATGCAGATCCATTACCTTCGCAGCACCAACCTCCTTTGTGCAAGCCATCAAGCCACCGACATTTTGGAAGCCAGCCATCACTGCAGCCACACCATATCATAACCATGTCCTCCACTCAATTTCACACTCATATTACTAATGCCATCCCACGTTATATCCAGCCAAAATAGAATTCAATCCTGCTATAGTCCCACCATTGCTGCCACCATGAATGCTGCACCCTACCTACAGCCGATCAATCCTCTCCTCATCCAACCCTTATCTCTCAACCATTGATATAATATGTTCTTTGATCTAGTGACATCAATATGATTAATTTTAGCAATGTGATGTTGAAATTTAGTATGATTAATCTGTCCATATGATTTTAGTTTTATATGATTGATCCAACCATGCTGGAATTTAATATGTTTGATTATACCATGCTTTGATGAAATTGAAATTGATCCAATCATATGAAATTTCGATGGAATTGATCTGATCATATGCTTGGAATGATATGATTAAAATTGAACCATATGATTGGGAATTTTTATGGCGTTGATTATGACTATTGATTTTGGATTTTGTGGTGATAAATTTGATCCTTGGATGATAATTTTATATTTTGATCATATGATGATTAATATTGGCCATTGGAGTAATTTCAATGAATCTGAATGGCTAGATTATCTTTGTAAGTGATTATAATAAATTTGAATGGTTAGATTATCATCAGGAATGATTTAAACCATTAGATTTCTATCATATTGTGTTTTAGAAGAATTTGAGACCATTAGATCTTGATCATGAGCATCTCATTTAAATCTGAACCGTTAGATTGTCATTAAAAGTGATGTAAATGGATATGAATGGTTAGATTATCATGATAAGCGATTTAAATCATTAGATTATCTTTGGGAGTGATTGGAATAAATTTGAATGGTAGGATTATCATCAGGAAGGATTTAAACCATTAGATTTTCATCATATTGTGTTTTAAAAGAATTTGAGCCGTGGGATGGACATCATGAGTGATATAAATGAATCTAGACCATCGGATTGTCTTGATGATTGATGTAAATGAATATAAATGGTTAAATTATGATTTTGAGAGATTTGAACCATTGGATTGACATTAGGAGTGATTTGAGCCATTGATTTCTTAATCTGATCATGATGAAGTGATTTAAAAGAATTTGAACCATTGGATCTTAGTCTGATTATAACTAAACTTGATATGAGATCTGAGCCGTTGATCTTGGCTATTTTGATGAAATTTAGGAATCTAATCTTGATACTTTATTGAAAAGATAAATTGATTCCAGACCATTGATCGAGGATCTGATCTTGAGATATTGAGAGATTCACATTCAATCTTAACCCTAGATCTAGAAAACACCATCTAATACACATTAAGACATAATTTGATTAGAAATAATACATGAGATGCCATTTTATTTGTTTACTATATCTTGATGCTCACATGCTTATTCAAATGCTTGTTGTTATATTGATTCACATGCTTTATTGCGATACTTGAGATGAAATATGCTGTTACTTGCCATATTTGAATGATACATATTGTTGGCAATAACTTAATTTTTGTAACACCCTAGTCGAACTGTCATATATGTACACCAAGAAGACATATTAGGTGTGGAGACATGTATGTAGGCACCCACATTCACAGGAAGGGTAAGAATGAAAAATGATAAATTTTAATCAAGAGATATGAAGCCTAGCCCAACGAATGCCAAATTAAGGTTTAGGTCAAGGGTAGCTTAAGACGATCCCTACCCCTCAGTTCATTTCCTTTAGGACATAGAGAACTAGATAGGTGTGATGTGAATCAAACCATAGAGAAAATAGGTTCTACACCCTGATATTGAAAGAAGAACATGAAGGATTGAATCCACTTTTGAACTATGCGGATCTTGATTCTTAGGACAGCACCCTAAGATACGTAGGCAGTTTGGTGAGACACCCAAACAAGGTTCCACATTTCAATCTGTATAGATTAACTCTATAAGCTTCCTAGACCAAGATAGAGTACACCTGAGTGGTTTTAGGATAATAAATTCTAGGTTTCCTAAACCAAGGTAGAGTACACCTGAGTGGTTTTAGGATAATAAATTTTAGGCTTCCTTCAACCAAGGTAAAGTACACCTGAGTGGTCTTAGGTTAGAAAATTCTTAGTCTTCCTAAACTGAGGAAGAGTACACCTGAGCAGTTTTAGACTACCATCTAGGCTTCCTAAACCAAGGTAGAGTACACCTGAGCGGTTTTAGCCATCGCTTTTGTCTTCCTAGACAAGGTAGAGTACACCTGAGTGGTCTTATACATACCCTTTTGTCTTCCTAAATCAAGGTAGAATACACCTGGGTAGTCTTAGAATACTATCTGTTTTAGCCTTCTTAGATCAAGGTAGAGTACACATGAGTGGTCTTAGAATACTATCCATTTTAGCTTTTCTAAACCAAGGTAGAGTACACCTGAGTGGTTCTAGAAAATCCATATCCATAACCCATCACAACAAACTATGTTGTACCTGATTTTCAGGACCTCTGAAATACGTAGGCAACTTGGAGGACCTCTCTAAGTATGGTACCACATCTTAGTATCCTTAGGTTCTCCATATCCATATTCATATCCATATCCATATTCATATCCATATCCATATTCACTTCAATCCACATATAAGCTATCTCTAGATTCAATCACAATCATCATCAAGCATAAATTTCAACTTGAACAATTGAATCTAAGAAAGTTTAAGCATAAACCACATCCATAAACCTTAATCACATTCCGTTCAAACTATGTTATGGACTTGATTTCTAGGATTGGAATACGTAGGCAATTTGAGATGTCTTGGACGTCTCAGATTCAGTCCATCATCGAACCATCTTTGGTTTGGTTCACTGTATATTACTTTGCATATTTATTTATTTTGATAACATCTTTGGCTAAACCTAGGTTAGAAGAACTTAGCAACTTGGCATAGGATCCTCCATGAGCCTTAGTTATCATCCATTGACCATGAACAATTAGAACCATAGAGTCTAAGGAAAGTAGAATCATATAGGAGGCCAATTTTCTGATCGGGCAGCTTTGGGTGCTTAACACCTTTTCAAACTCTACCTTGAACACTTATCCATTCTCTGATAAATCAAAGCCAATATATATTGGGTCAAATGAGTCAATAGAGGTCTTGTCTTACGATGAAACTACATTTTTATAGGTCCTAAACCTTAATCTAGGTGGCGACTCCAAATCATTTTTACCATCCATCGGAGATGGGTGGAAGAAAACATTTGTCCTCACAGGTATAACTACTCTTATTTAAGGAAACACCACCTTAAATTAAATCTAATCGGAAGTATTTTTTGTTCTTTGCTAATTATATTGGTGCAATAGATGGAACATATGTAAACGTATCGACTCTAGTTGCAAATCAAGTACCATATAAATCCAGAAGAAACAATGAAGTTACCCAAAATATAGTGTTGCATGTTCAATTGACATGTGCTTCACCTTCCTTTGGGCTGGTTGGGAGGGTACAACACATGATAATTGAATATTATGGGAAACCATCAACACTCCTCATTTGAAGTTTCCTCAACCATCACCAAGTGACATTTTATATTTTAATTGTTTTAGTTATTCTTTATTTTTTTTATGTGAGTGAAACTGTTGAAATTTTTATTTTTAATTTTAATTTTACAGGAAAATATTATCTTGTTGATTCTGGATATATGAATATGCGTGGGTATATGACTCTTTTTAGAAATGTTCGGTATCATCAACATGATTTTAATAGTAGGCGACCATAAAGAGCAAAGGAATTTTTAATTTTACACATTCGTCTCTAAGAACTGTTATTGAGCGATCGTTTGGTGTCTTGAAGAAGCATTTTTCTATTTTAAAGATGATTCCACCATACAGTTTTAAGACACAAGTGTTGATTATAATTGCATGTGTAACAATACATAATTTTATTAGAAAGCATATGATGTTAGATTGGCTTTTTAAAAAAGTCGAGAGAGGAGACTTAGATCGTGGAAGTGAAGACATCGATATCGATAGTGATGACGATGGGGTCATGGATATTACAGATGTGAAAGGTGCTATACAACAACGATCGAAAGCATATCGAAAACAAATTGCAGATCAAATTGAGGATGCATATCAACAATAAGGATGAACAAGTGATTTTTTTTTTAATCACATAACTTTGGTATGGTATTATGAAAATTATTATAGATAGTGATGAACACATTTTATGTGTGAATTTAGGGCATAAAGTATGCTTCTCTTATTCTATTTATGATGTTTCTCAGGTATTTAATATTATTTTTATGTTTGTAGGGTGTGGGTGAAAGAATAGAGAAATCCGAGCTTAAAGAGATTATTTTATGCAATTTTGGTGATCATATCCAGTTAACTTACTCAGTCAACTCAGCAGTCAAGCATAGGGATGAATTTTATAAGGAGAGCCACTAATTATGTATAAGATTAGTCTCAAATCAAATCAAAAAGCAATCCTATCTCATGTGAGAGATTCTATTCTCTTGAGAAAATATTACCTACTGATTTAGAATAAAATTTATAAGGTAGAGATTACCATATCTTTGGGGTTTTCTATTTTTTTCTCTCTCAAGATTGATATCACATGTGGAGATTAGCATGGCATGGAAGAATAGAAAGCTCCAACCGATTATGAAACTTTTCAAAAGGAGATAATGATGTCAAAGATACAATGAATTGTTGCAAGATCTTTTCTACTCAAGAATCATCCACATACAATGAACCTAGAAGGTTAGCATTTGATTACCAAAATTATCTCCACAAAATCCTTTGTAATCCAATTGTAAAGATTGATTATGATCTTTACTCAATTGTATATTTCTGTGATGCTCAGCATTAGAAAAAACATCTAAGAATTCTATTGTAGGTTTTTTTTTTAGTTTTGAAATTTATAAGAGAGTTTGAGAGCCTTAGTTTCTTCTTTTCAAGTTGTGTTCTTCTTACTTAATTTCTTAAATTTTAATTTTAGAGTTAGAACTCTGTAGTAAGGTAGATCAATATAGGTTGTATGTCATTACTTTAATTTAAGGGAGAAGGCTTCCTTTGTAATCTTTTGCATATCGCCTTGGAGTGACAGCAAGACGTTGAACAACGACAGAAAAATCTTCCAAAGAGATAAGTTTTTCTTACATTTTTTTATTTTTAATTTCGTTCCCTCTTTGCAATAGATCTGTATTACTCTATGGTAAATATATTGGTTTCGTAAATCTTCGTGCCGTTAGAAATTGGTTATTATTGTTTTTGTTGCTTGATTAGTTTTTATGTGAAGTGATTACAGTGTTAATTCATTCAAATCCCTTTAGTATGCTTTGCCTTATTTGAGTTAGGATAGGTGATTCCTCCCTAAGATCGATCCATTACTGCACAATATCGTGTACTTGCGGTTACATATTTAATTAATTTTCATCAAGTTTTTGGCACCGTTGCTGGAAAAGCTAGCCGTAATTTTTCCTATTTTAAATAGTTTAAAGTGATTTAAAAAAAACAAAAAAATAGAAAAGAAAAATACAAAAAGTTTTCATTAATTTTCATGCCTTTCTTTGCACCTCCGATCTGTTATGTTGGAACAGTACAATCGACGGTCTAATCTTGATCATAATGCAGTGTTAAGGGATGCTAGCTATCAAATTATCAAGAGGAATAACAACCAATATCTTCAGTAGTAACCGCATTGTTTCTCAAGGTGGTTGCGAATATGACTAGTCTCTAAGCCATTGATCGTTAGGAGGTTTACATTGACCCTGATTTGAACAAATCTAGTTTTTCCCATCGAATTTAGAGGAAAAAGAAAGAGAAAATTTTGTCATTTAAAGAGGTTTGTGCATGAGAGTATGGACTCGTGATTCCACTAACCATCTGATAAGAGTCCCATCATTTACAATGGCTGAACCCAAGACCATACTTAAGAATAGGTTTTACCCTGCTAAGGCAACAACCCTTATGTATTCGATTACCGGCTGTCACAGGCAATAACTATGAATTGAAAACTCAATTCATTACCATGCTTCCCCATTTTTATGGGTTATCTTTGGAGGATGGATACTTGTTCCTCCAAGAGTATAAAGAGGTTTGTGCCCTCATTAGGATGCAACAGCTTAGTAATGACGCTTTCAAATTGAGATGCATCACTTTTTTACTTAATGATGGAGTTAAAAAATAGCTTTATGGTCTTCCAACAAATTCCATTACTTCATGGGATAAATTTACTGTGTTATTCCTCAAAAAGTTTTTTTCTCTTTACATGACAAATAAACTTTGAGATGATATAATGCGGTTCAAACAAGAACCAAATGAGTCTTTTTTGTGACTCATGGAGAGGTTCCAAGGCCTACTCCAAGAGTGCCCTCATCATGGTATTGAAATATGGCAGCTTTGTCAAATTATCTACGAGGGGATAGATTTTCCTACCAAGGAAATGCTTAAGTCTATATGTCCTCAAGGATTCACTTCCTATGACGATGCTACTGATGCTTGGAATTTTTTGACAGATCTCACCAAAAAATAAAAGAGTGGGAGTCTGTACAGGAGACAGACTGCACCCAAAAAGGTAAAGGTTACTTTGTCGGTGGCATAGTAGCTAAAGAGGCACACTTAGATAGCCTTATCAAAAGGACAGAAGCTTTAGTTCCTAGAGACCCTATCCAAAAGCAAGTCCTAATGTGTAACTGGTGTCAAACTCCTAGACACACAGTAGAGGAATGCCTTTCAGGGGGTAATTTTTAGAATGCAAATGTAAGTGTACTTTACAATCCGTATAGTAATACTTACAATCCAGGATGGAGAAATCACCTAAATTTCTCCTAGAACTAAGGGAACCGTGGGGACCCACCCCAATTTTCAAATCAAGGTCCACATGGTCACACCAGGCCATATGCTCCCCCTAGACCTAATTTTGTTTCCCAAGGTAATTTTCAGCAACCCCCTGGGGTTTTTAGCACAGATAAACCGACCAGACTCAGTGAGTTGGAGAAGAAAGTGGAAGCTCTTATGGCAGGGCATACTAGTATGGAGAGGACACTCACCCAATTGGTTATCCTGATGTGTGAAAAGAATAAGGGTATTCTACCTTGCCAACCAAAGACCAACCCACGCCATCACCCGTAACCAAGTAGGCCAAACCCTCAGGTGAATGGCATAAAGAATCAATCAGGGCCCTCTAAACAATGTAATGCAGTCCATGCATTACGGAGTGGCCAAGCGTACCTACGGGATGAAACACCAATGACTAAACTCATAGTTGACCTCGTTGATGTTCCCCCAATCTGAGGCAACTACTGAGCCTCTTTCTTCAGGTTCTTCTGATGTACCTGAGAGACCCAATGAGACTGTCCCAGACAGAGTTTTTACTCTACCAGTCCCATTCCCTAATAGGTTGGTAAACTAAAAGAAGACTGCTTTAGTTGATAAAATTTTAGAGGTCTCCAAACAGGTAGAATTGAACATCCCACTTTTTGATGCAATTGACCAAATCCCTATTTATGCAAAAGTCCTTAACGACTTACGCACACAAAAGTGAATTAGTTAAATTCCTAAAAAGGTATTCTTGGCTGCAAATTTAAGTTCCCTTCTGAACCATCCTATGGTAGCCAAATACAAGGACCCTGGCTGTCCTACCATCTCTTGCATCATAGGCAACAACTTTATTGATCATGCTCTGCTAGACATAGGTGCAAGTGTAAATCTTCAACCTTATCATGTTTACCAATAATTAGGATCGGGAAAATTAAAACCGTGAGACCTACATGCAAATTTTGGGGACAAAATTTCTTTTAAGGGTGGTAGAGTTGTAAGAATCGTGCTTTGAAAACCCAGTTTAGCCCATGGTTTACATTGCGACAGGTCTCCCAAACATAACCGGACCGGAAGGCGAGGCCGGGTGACGTACCACGAGATTCAGGTATGAGAATCGATGTGTAAAAATTACATTTTTACATACCAGTCTCAGTATCGGTCTCACTCAGAGTGAGACCGGTATGTGCGACCGGTATGTGCAAATCGACTGGAGACAGACTCCAGCGGGTCCCACACTCCGAATCAAAAATTAAGAAATTTTTTAGACGTGGTAGACCTTCCTAGAATGGTCTCCCACTATATATATGCACCTCATCTCCTCCTTAGATCTTTCCAAACCTTATCAAACCCTAGGCCGTTTGGAAGAGATCTGAGAAGGAGCAAGGAGGAAGGAGACCGTGCAAGAAGAGGGATCTTCTGTTGGTGGAGCACGCCGCCATTCAACAGACACCGATAAGTGCTCAACCTCCTTATTGATGCTAAAAATTTCGGATCGAAGCCGTGAAACGGCACAACGATCCAAAATCCTAGAACCCCAAAACCCTAGTTCTCATTGAGATTTAATCTGGGAATGATGCGATGAAATAGTCGAAACCTAGATGACTAAACAAGTATTTAGACCTTAGAATGGTTTAGGAAAAACCCTAAAAACCAAGTTGATGATCGCCGAGGGAGGGAAGTCCAAGATTGGACTCTCGGACCCATACCGCAGGACATACCGCTGGACAGTAAGTCCTGCGGTATGGTCCTACGGTATATACCGCCGGACATACCGACTGGACATAAGTCCAGCGGTATGGTCCTACGATATATACCACTGGACATACCGGCTGGACTATAAGGTCCAGCGGTATGGTCCCGCGGTATATACCGCAGGCACATACTGGTTTCGCTCAGAGTGAGACCGATATATACCACAGGACATACCGGTCTCAGTATAGTGAGACCGGTACTACGACCGGTATGCTCACCGAAGCCTGTTTGCTTGGCCAAACATAGTTTTGACCAACTGTATTCCTAATAATTTGATTTTAACCTATAAGTATGATCATGTAGGACCTGTAGACAACGTGAGTGGACTCTGTGATGCAGAGCGGACTTGTTACCACGCGTTAGGTAAGGGACAAGATCCCAAACCCTAATTAACTAAATTACAGTAAACTGTTGTGATCACATTTGTATCTGTGTTTATTTTTTGATGTTTGTGCAATTCATATGTCATTTAGTATTTAAATTCCTATTATCTGTTAATGCATATTTGTATGCTAGGATGTTGTTTGTTTAGGCATGTAAATGTTTTTAGTTAGTGTATGGAATGTGAAGGGGAGTGGAGCCCTGGATATATCCTCACACTAACACCTTTTTGTATCGCCGTTTACCTTAGCGGGCTTGGTGCGAATAGGGTATTAGGGGGAGGACGTGGGATTGTGGCTCTGCCTGTCCACCAGACTCGGGCCCCATCTCTGTGTCGTAGGGAGCTGTGCTGGGGCAGGGCCATAGATACGGTATTGACATATAGGACTGGTTAGATACAGAATCCACTTGCAAGCCCTTGCCAACAGGGGTTTAGGTGTTGTTGCGGTGTAGGGTATCAGGGGGAGGACGTGGGATGGTGGCTCAGCCTGCCCGTCAGACTCTAGCTCTATCTCTATATCAGAGTGAGTGATGAGGGGCAACGGTAGTAGTATGGATTGTAGCCTGACTGTTGGGTGCGCTCAAACTCTCGTGCATGGCGGTGCGGTTTCCGCCAAACCTTACCATAGCATTTTGCAAGTTATAGCTGACCCAATTGTAATGTTATCTCATGCATTTTTTATGTTGCATTGGTTTTGTACTTTACTGAGCTAAGTTGTGAGCTCACCCGAATATATATTCTCTTTTTCAGATCTTGATGCAGGTTATACAGTTGATGACTTTATGGCTGCCCCAGCGTATGGTACAGTCGCTGCTAGACACACAGGCAGTAGAGGACTCGCATGACGCCTCATGCGAGTGCTCATTCTGTGTTTTCCTTTAGGATGGTTTATTTAAAAACAATTATTTTTCTTCCAGTTGGGTATATACATTGTAATAATTTATTACTTATGTTTGTGAATGATGGCATAATTGGATAATTATTTTATTTACAAATAGAATGCTCGGTTCATTTATCTATTTAATTTCGCTGCTATTTATTACTCTCTGATTTTGTTAGATCGCTTGGAATGGTTTGTTGACACGGTCTATTGAGATCCTGGTGTGAGCCGTGGTTTAGAGACGGTTAACTCACACTTCTGGTTCAGCCAAAATTGGGGTGTGACAACTTGGTATTAGAGCACTTAAGCTTTGTCCAGCTAACCATTCTACATCTAACTATGTCCAATGAACTGAAATAGAAAATTAAAAACTTTAATAAAAACACACCATAAACTTGTTTGATGCTTGAGACTTAAGAAAACATGCATAACATACTATTAATGAAAGAAATTTTAAATACTGATGTTTCTGAAGAAAACCAATTAACCATTAAACAACATGAAACACAAAGTGTACGACAGAGTACAGTCCACAAGTCGGACAGTTACTCTGTTAACAAAATAAACCACATATATATAAAGAATGAAACAAGATCAGGCTATGGTGGAGTTGCGGGCCTAGGTGGTATCGAATATGTGATATCATAATCACGCTCATAAGCCTCTAAGCCAATGAACCTGGTCCTGTGTGACCCGTAGGTTGCGAGCTAGACGCCTCAAGTCCTGACTCATCTCTCGCTGAGCATCTTGAATCTCCATGAACATGTTCATCACTGTATCTGGAGGAGGCTGAGATGGTCCTGCTACTGGAGTAGGATGGGGTGCAGGTGCAGGGATTTCCTCCATGTGTGCATCCCCACCACCTCCTACCTCTGCTGCTGCTGCTGTAGCTGCCACCAGGAGGTGGAAGAGAACGAGCCTGTAGCTCCTCGTCACTAAGCTCTAAACCATCCATTTGCATCTTATAGATAGCCTATGCATCTATGTCAAAACTCATAGTGACCTCAAAATCTGTCTCTCCACGCATGTCCACCCCTAAACGGTGCAACAACTCTGTGATCAATCTATCATAGGGAATGTTTCCTGTTACATTGGGCCTCGCAGCATGAATTATGGTGCGGATGATCAAATAAGGCAAGCAGACACAGTGCCTGGTAGTAACACAGTAGGTAACATACTAGGTCAATTGGGACACCTTCCCATAATGACCACTCTGGGGGACGATATTATGCTGTATGATGCGACAATATAAGCGAGGCACTGGACGGAGGTTTACGGCTAGCATGATCCTACCCGGAAACAGAATATGATCAGTGATCGCTACTCTTATGTCCTCAGTGAGATACCCTTTTGCTCTAGGTGGATAGTAGACAAGTTTCCCGTCATCTAGAATCTCGAGAATGTAGCCAACTCAGCCGTGTTGAAAGAGATCATCATCCCTTTCACAAAGCTAGTAATCCGAAGATCCCTAACATGGTTTCAATCATTCGGATCCCCTTCCATCTCTAAATTTGCAAAGAATTGTTTTACCAAATTGGGACGGGTGGTTTCTTTATATTGAATAATGGGCAACCATCCCATCGCCCCAAAATCGGCCTGAACATCGAACCAGTGCAGGTGCTCTAAGTTCACAAAGCGACCCGATTCAATGCTTTTAACTTGGAATCATGGAAGGTGCGCCGCTGTAGCCTCCGACCGAAAAAATCTCTCATCATAGAGGTGGGGAGGAGAATGTGGCCTGTGCATACCCGGCGCATAAGATTGTTTACCCGCACCACGATGTCCAGACATGTTGCAAACTGTTGAACAAAGGAAAATATGAGAAAGTTAGGGAAAATTTTTGAAAATTTCGGCAGCATAACGACAGAAAATGGAACAGAAGCCTCAAACTCACCCAATACGGGTAGGAGGACTTACATGGTGACACAATGCTAATACATGATCAAACAATTTTAACATAAGACAAGGAAATAGAGGCATAACAGCAAAAATTTTCAAAAATTTCGAAAAAACCAAGAAACCTAGGTTAAAAGGTGAAATTTTAGGATTTCTCCCAAACCAACCGATGGAACGTCGAATACGTTGAGGGGTTTTGCTCATTGAAACCCCAAGAACCCTTCCCAAACAATGAAAGAAGTTTTCTACGGTTGAAAATTTTCAAATCAAGAAAAAAATAAGTTTTGGGCATAAAAGACGATGAGATTTTCTCAAAGAGAGGAAGAAAAGGAGAAGCTTACCTTGGAGTAGAGTTTGGTACTCTTAGTCGAGAGGAATCACTCCTAAAAACTCTGGTTGGACTATAGAGACTCAGCAACTCGGAGAAGAATCGCCATCGGAGTAAACACCAAAGAGAAAAGTAAGAAATGAAAGCAAAAATCGTGATTTTAAGCCTTTTTCTGATATACCGGTCACACTCATGGTCTGGTGAGTCCGACCGGTATCTCAAGCAGTATGTGCGACCGGTATGTACTGCAGGACATACCGGTCTCACTCAATGTGTGACCGGTACCGCGACCGGTACCTTCTGGGGGACTAGAAATTTAATACCGCTTCCCATACCGGCTGAGCCATTACTATAGAACCCCAAGTCGGTATGGTACGACCGGAATCAATGATTTTGCCTAGAAAATTTTGAGAAAAATTTAAAAATTTTGTTTGCATTCTTTTCGATTGATGAATATTTATAGTGCATATATGTTGAGATTGAATAATATTGTTTTGAATAATTGTCTCATTTGTCTCTATGTGTTCAATGCATTCAGATATCGTAAAGAAAATTCAGTAGGCTACAATGGTGAGAGAAAATGGTCATAGAATTCCTTGCAGACACCGTCACTCAAGGGCACCTCCAATCGAAAGGAATTTAAGGACAGAAAACTCTGAAGAAAATGAAGAGAGGGAAAATGGGGAAGAACTTAATCCTCTCAATGAAAGTGGAAATCAGGTGAGAGACAATGAAGAATCTCCATTGCCGGGTCAGAGACACACAAACTCTGAAACCCTAGTGGCAAATTTGGTCACCCACATGGAGGCACAACAGAAGAAGTTCTATGACGAAATGTTGAAAATGTTTAGGCCACCTGGGCCTGTGCAGGAACCTGCATATATGCCATCCACAAACGCCGAAAATGTAAATACAGTACCAGTGGGGGTTAGTACAGCTACTGAGGAACAACAACAACTGAACCAACACAATACGGTTCCCCAACCGGTTACTGGGACCCCCACCCCTAACCAGGATCAGGGTGGATATCAGGGTGCATATCAGGGTGCATATCATGGTGGATATCAGGGAGTGAATTAGAGTGGTTACTCATATCAGCCGCAATGGTATAGTCAGACAGTGTATGGACAAGCACCATATGGGCAGAGTAGTCTTTCTAGAGTGGTGGATGGATTTCTAAAGTTAAAACCACCAACTTTTACAGGAAAGCCAAAAAAAACACTATGGCTAGCATAGTGGATAGCCACCCATATGCTAAAGGAAAGAACTTTCGTTTACTGGAGTGTTCTGATGAAGATAAAGTGTTATATGCCACCCATATGCTGAAGGAAGAAGCCAATGGATGGTGGAACTCAACCAGAGCATATCTGGAAACAAAGCACCATATAATCACTTAGGCCATATTCAAAGAGGCCTTCTTTGAAAAATTCTTTCCAAGGAGTTTCCGCGACCAGATGGAGAAGGAGTTCCTCAATCTACAGCAGTCTCAGATGACCGTAGAGGCATACCAACAGAAGTATGAGGAGTTGTTTTTCTTTGCTCCAACCAGTATGCAGGAGGAAGAAACTAAGACCTGTCGCTTCACAATGGGTCTTCGAGGTGTCATATGAGAACATGTGTTTGGACGAGGACTGAGAATCTATAATGAAACAGTACAGGTGGCTCGAGTCATTGAAGCCAGCCAGAGAGATAGCTTCTTTGCACAGAATAGGGGTCTGAAGAGGCCTAACCCTGAGGTCCAAGGCAAAAGAAGTAACAGACCATATCGTCCATTCAGGCCACCAGCTAGCACAATGCCACCCAGACCTATTCTTGTAGTGACACAACAGGCAATGGGACAGAATACCAGTGTGAAGTGCTTCAATTGTCAACAGGTGGGTCACTATGCCAGAACATGCCCATTACCAAAGAGGGAACCGTAGCAAGGCAAAGTGTATGCCGTTACCACAAAAGAAGCAGCCGCATCACCTGATGTAGTCACTGGTATGATTTTATACTTACTCCTTAGTTACAGCATTAATTATATGAGCATATAGAACTAAAGGAAAAAATTAAAAACCTCAGGTACAGTAAACATAGCAGGGGTACCCGCCAGAGTCCTGTTTGACTCAGGGGCCACCCATTCCTTTGTGTCAGTATCATTCGAAAAAGGGCTAGATCAACCCATCAAGACTTTGGAACCAAGTTTGTTAGTTCGATTCTCCATGAGAATGGAAGTGGTATTAAAAGAATATTATGGGCCTTGCCCAGTACATATTGAAGGACGAGAGTTGGAAGCCAATCTAGTCCAGCTTGAAATGTCAGATTTTGATGTCATTCTAGGAATGGACTGGTTATCACAGCATTCAACAAGCTTGTTATGTGCTGAGAAAAAGCTAGTGTTTAAGGACAATGAAGGAACGGAGTTCAACTTTAAAGGGACTAAGTTGCCTAGGAAGAGAAAGCTTATACTCTCAGCCCTAAAATCAAGGAAGTCCTTAGAGAAAGGGGGAGTAGGATACCTCATATCAGTTGTGGATGTGACTGTAGATTTGCCAAAAATGGAGGATATCGAGGTAGTACGATTTCCTGATGTGTTTCCAAAAGACCTACCCGGATTACCACCAAACCGGGCGATGGAGTTTGTGATTGATCTCCTACCAGGGGTAGCGCCTGTATCTAAAGCACCCTACAGGATGGCTCCTACAGAGTTGAACGAGTTAAAAATCCAGCTGTAAGAATTATTAGACAAGGGATTCATAAGGTTGAGTATCTCACCTTGGGGAGCACCTATGCTTTTTGTCAAGAAGAAGGATGGTAGCGTACGTCTTTGTATGGACTATCGAGAGTTAAACAAGCTCACCATCAAGAACAGGTACCCACTACCTAGAATAGATGACTTGTTTGATCAACTGCAAGGTTCAAGTGTATTCTCAAAGATTGATCTGAGGTCAGGGTATCATCAACTCAAGATCAAGGAGGCAGACATTCCCAAGACAGCTTTCAGAACAAGATATGGACACTGCGAGTTCCTTGTGATGTCCTTTGGGTTGACCAATGCACCTGCATCGTTTATGGAACTAATTAACCGAGTATTCTATGACATGTTTGACACGTCGGTTATAGTATTCATAGATGATATTTTAGTATACTCCAAGGACAAGGAGACGCATGCAATGCACTTGAGAGCGGCATTACAAAGACTACGAAGGGAGAATTTCTATGCAAAGTTCAAAAAATGTGAATTTTGGCTAGACGAAGTAGCCTTCTTGGGTCACGTGGTATCTACTGAAGGAATTAAGGTGGATCCCAACAAAATTTCAGCCATAGTAGGATGGGAGGCGCCGAAGACAGTTGCTAAAATTCGTAGCTTCCTGGGCTTAGCTAGATATTACAGAAGGTTTGCGGAAGATTATTCCAAGATTATCGTTCCACTCACCAGGTTGACCAAGAAGGGGGAGAAATTCGTATGGACCGAAGAATGTGAGAAATGCTTTCAGACACTGAAGTCAAGACTGGTTTCAGCACCTATCTTGACTATTCCTGCTCTAGGCCTTCCATTCACACTGTATACAGATGCTTCAGGTTTGGGACTGGGATGTGTGCTGATACAAGGAGAACAGGTGATCGCCTATGCATGAAGACAACTGAAGGAGCATGAGAAGAACTAACCTACTCATGACTTAGAATTGGCAGCAGTCATTCATGCTATCAAGACTTGGAGGCATTACCTGTATGGTGAGAAATTTCATATTAAGTCTGATCACAAAAGCCTGACATATCTTTTCACCCAAAAAGACCTGAACATGAGGCAGAGGAGGTGGTTAGAATTACTCAAGGACTACGACTGTGACATTCAGTACCATCCTGGTAAAGGAAATATTGTAGCTGATGCTCTAAGTAGGAAATGGGCATCGAACCCCGAAGCAGGGCCAAGCACAAATGCTGCTTTGTGTGCTGTAGTTTCTGGCTCATCAGAGAATGAAGAACAGCTCTTATTAAAGTCAACAGATGACCCAGTGGAGCAAGGTTTGATACACAAGTTTACTCTTATGTTTGCAGCACTGAAGATTTTGCCTGACCTGAAAGAGGAGGTAAAAGAAGCAGTCCTACAGGACCCATACCTCAGGACAGTGCAAGAAGATTTGGAAAAGGGTCGAGCCAATCCTGATTTCACCTTGGATGCAGACAAGGTACTCAGATATCATGGACGGTTATGCATACCTGAGAATGAGGATCTAGAAATCAGAAACTGAATCATGTTGGAAGCTCACTCCACTCCATATTCAGTACATCCTGAAAGCACTAAGATGTACCATGACCTAAAGAGGTTGTACTAGTGGAGGGGTATGAAAGCAGATGTGGCCAGATATGTATTTCAATGTCTAAACTGCCAGCAAGTTAAAGCAAAAAGACAAAGGCCCGTAGGCTTATTGCAACCATTACCTGAGCCAGCATGGAAATGGGATTGTATTACCATGGATTTCGTTACTGGCCTACCTATGACTCCGAGGTCAGTGAATGCAGTTTGGGTAGCTGTAGACCACCTTACCAAGACTGCAAGATTTATCCCTATTAGACTGCAATACACCATGGACAGGTTGGTAAAATTATATGTGGACAATATAGTCAGACTCTACGGTGTCCCAGAGAGTATAGTATCTGATAGAGATCCACGCTTCACATCAAAGTTCTGGGAGGGACTATAGAAGGCCATGGGGATGAAACTAAAGTTCAGCACAGCCTTCCACCCTCAAACAGATGGTCAGTCAGAGAGGACCATCCATATCCTAGAAGACATGCTTCGAGCATGTGCTATCGACTTTAAGGGGGCTTGGGATGAGAAGCTTTCACTCATCGAGTTTGCCTACAACAATAGCTACTAGGCTACGATCTAGATGGCTCCATATGAGGCTTTGTATGATAAGAAATGTCAGACACCATTGTTATGGGATGATAATGGAGAAAGACGGATTGTAGGACCAAAATTTATGGAGGAAACTTGCAAAGCAATGGATCAGATCAAGAACAGAGTAAAGACAGCTCAAGTGCGTCAAAAGCACTATGCTGATAACAGACGTCGAGACCTCGAATTCACCATAGGTAATAAAGTATTTTTGAAAGTATCACCAATAAGAGGCCTAAAGCGGTTCGAAAAGAAAAGAAAACTGCGTCCTAGATATGTGGGACCATATGAGATTCTGTCCCGATGTGGCAAAGTGGCCTATCAACTTGCATTGCCACCAGCGATGTTTAGTGTCCACAATGTCTTTCACGTGTCCTTACTGAAGAAGTATGTGAGAAACCCTTTGCATATTCTTGTTGCAGACCCCCAGATTTGACAGAAGACTTGACCTTCCAGGTGGTACCAATCAAGCTGATCAGTGAAAAGATACAGCAGCTTCGAAGGCAAGCTATACACTACGTCAAGGTAGTTTGGAAGAGCCAGGAGGTAGAAGAAATCATCTGGGAGGAGGAGGATGCCATGCAACAAGAATACCCTCATCTTTTCGACCCTGAAGGTACATACAATTTCGGGGACGAAATTTCTTTTAAGGGTGGTAGAGTTGTAAGAACCGTACTCTGAAAACCCGGTTTAACCCATGGTTTACATTGTGACAGGTCTCCCAATCATAATCTGACCGGAAGGAGAGGCTGGGTGATGAACCATGAGATTCAGGTATGAGAATCGATGTGTAAAAATGTAATTTTTACATACCAGTCTCAGTATCGGTCTCACTCAGAGTGAGACCGGTATGTGCGATCGGTATGTGCAAATCAACTGGAGACGGACTCCAACGGGTCCCACACTCAGGATCGAAAATTAGGAAATTTTCTAGACGTGGGAGACCTTCCTAGAATGGTCTCCCACTATATATATGCACCTCATCTCCTCCTTAGATCCTTCCAAACCTTATCAAATCCTAGGCCATCTGGAAGAGATCTGAGAAGGAGCAAGGAGGAAGGAAACCGCGCAAGAAGAGGGATCTTCCATTGGAGGAGCACGCCGCCATTCAACAAACATCGGCAAGTGCTCAACCACCTTATTGATGTTAGGATTTCAGATTGGAGCTGTGAAACAGCACAACGATCCAAAATCCTAGAACCCCAAAACCCTAGTTCTCATTGAGATCCAATCTAGGAATGATGCAACAAAATAGTCAAAACATAGATGACTAAACAAGTATTTGGACCTTAGAATGGTTTAGAAAAAACCCTAAAAACCAAGCCGATGATCAACGGGGGAGGGAAGTCTGAGATTGGACTCTCAGACCCATACCGTCGGACATACCACTGGACAGTAAGTCCTGCGATATGGTCCTATGATATGTACCACCGGACATACTGGCTGGACTATAAGGTCCAGCGGTATGGTCTTGCGGTATATACCGCAAGAACATATCGGTCTCGCTCAGAGTGAGACCGGTATATACCGCAGGACATACCGATCTCAGTATAGTGAGACCGGTACTGCGATCGGTATTCTCACCGAAGCCTGTTTGCTTGGCCAATCTTGGTTCTGACCAACTGTAACCCTAATAATTTGATTCTAACCTATAAGTATGATCATGTAGGACCTGTAGACAGCGTGAGTGGACTCTGTGACGCAGAGCGGACTTGTTAACACGCGTCAGGTAAGGGAGAAGACCCCAAACCCTAATTAACTAAATAACAGTAAACTATTGTGATCACATTTGTATCTGTGTTTATTGTTTGATGTTTGTGTATTTCATATGCTATTTAGTTATTTAAATTCCTATTATCTGTTCATGCATATTCGTATGCTAGGATGTTGTTTGTTTAGCCATGTGAATGTTTTTAGTTAGTGTGTGGAATGT
The DNA here is from genome assembly GCA_028583415.1 of Protea cynaroides. Taxonomy (NCBI): domain Eukaryota; kingdom Viridiplantae; phylum Streptophyta; class Magnoliopsida; order Proteales; family Proteaceae; genus Protea; species Protea cynaroides. Next base: position 54,157,584 of record CM053274.1, on the reverse strand, counting down.
GAAGGGGAGTGGAGCCTTGGATATATCCTCACACTAACACCTTTTAGTATCGCTGTCTACCTTAGCAGGCTTGGTGCGAATAAGGTATCAGGGGGAGGACGTGGGATTGTGGCTCCGTCTGCCCACCAGACTCGAGCCCTATCTCTATGTCGTAGGGAGCTGTGCTAGGGTAGGGCCATAGATACTGTATTGGCATATAGGACTGGTTAGAAACAGAACCCACTTGCAAGCCCTTGCCAACAGGGGTTTAGGTGTTGGTGCGGTGTAGGGTATCAAGGGGAGGACGTGGGATGGTGGCTGAGCCTGCCAGCCAAACTCTAGCTCTATCTCTATACCAGAGTGAGTGATGTGGAGCAACGACAGTAGTGTGAATTGTAGCCTGACTGTTGGGTGCACTCACACTCTCATGCATGGAGGTGCGGTGGCCGCCAAACCTTACCATAGCATTTTGCAAGTTATACCTGACCCAATTGTAATGTTATCTCATGCATTTTGTATGTTGCATTGGTCTTGTACTTTACTGAGCTAAGTTGTGAGCTCACCCGAATATATATTCTCTTTTTCAGATTTTGATGCAGGTTATACAGTTGATGACTTTATGGCTGCTCCAGCGTATGGTACAGTTGTTGCTATTGACACACAGGCAGTAGAGGACGAGCATGACGCCTCATGCGAGTGCTCATTCTGTGTTTTCCTTTAGGGATGGTTTATTTAAAAATAATTATTTTTCTTCCAGTTGGGTATACACATTGTAATAATTTATTACTTATGTTTGTGAATGATGGCATAATTGGATATTTATTTTATTTACAAATAGAATGCTCAGTTCAATTATCTATTTAATTTCGCTGCTATTTATTACTCTCTGATTATGTTAGATCGCTTGGAATGGTTTGTTGACAGGGTCTATTGAGATCCTAGTGTGAGTCGTGGTTTAGAGATGGTTCACTCACACTTCTGGTTCAGCCGAAATTGGGGTGTGACACTTTAACTAGCTGATCGCTCTATAAAGACTCTTAAGAGAATGGTAGAAAATGTTTTATTATAGGTAGAGAAATCTTTTTCCTATTGATTTTATTGTTTTAAAAACACATCTTGTCTCTAATAGGGATCAAATCCCTACCATTTTAGGAAGACCATTTCTTGCTACATGCAATGCACTAATAAATTACAGGAATGGTCTCATGAAACTATCATTTGGCAATAAACTGTTGATTTAAATGCATTTAGATTGGGTAAGCAACCTAATGAGGTAGTACATATGCTCCAAGAATTCTCCGACCACGTAGAGACCACTTTTGACATTAACTTTGATTCGAAATTCTTAAAGTGTATAAAAGAGTTGGGAGGAGTGGAGGAAACTTTGTCTTTAGAGGCATAGAGTATCCATACATCTATGAAACCTCTAGGACCCTTATCCACTTCTACTCCCAAGCCCTCAATGGTTGAACCACCTAGCTTAGAATTAAAGGAGTTACCGTCCACTCTGAAGTATGCCTTTCTAGGACCTAACCAGAATCTTCCCATTATTATTGCATCTAATTTGACTTTTAATTAGGAAGAATAGTTAGTCAAACTCTTACAAAGCTATAAGGAAGCCTTAGGTTGGATTGTGGCTGACATCAATGGTATTAGTCTGTCTATTGTTCGGCATCATATATACCATATAGAAGGTATAAACCTCTCAAGGGAACCTCAAAGGAGAGCAAAGCCGGTGATGAAGGAAGCCATTAAGAAAGAGATTCTAAAGTGCTTAGATCATGGGATCATACATCCCATATCTGACAGTGAGTGGGTAAGCCCGATACATGTGGTACCAAAGAAGTCAGGAGTCACTGTAGTTGCTAATGCTGACAATAAATTGATTCCAACCCTTATCCAAAAAAGTTGGAGAGTGTGCATAGACTACAAAAAGTTGAATATGACAACGTAAAAGGATCACTTCCCTTTGCCTTTCATTGACTAAATGTTGTAGATGTTAGCCAGACATGAATACTATTACTTCTTAGATGGATACTCTGGTTACAACCAAATCTCCATTGCCTTAGATGACCAACATAAGACCACTTTCAATATCCCTACGAAACATACGCTTACTGATGAATGCCTTTTGGGCTATGCAATGCCACTGCCAAGTTCCAAAGGTGCATGATGAGCATCTTCTCAGATATGGTAGAGTAATTTTTAAAAGTATTCATGGATGATTTTTTTGTGCATGGGTCTACTTTTTCTGATTACTTACATAATCTTTCCTTAGTTTTTGCCAAGTATACAGAGAAGGATTTAGTTTTAAATTGAAAAAAATACCACTTCACGGTAAAGCAAAGCATAGTGTTAGGTCACATCATTTTCAAAGAGGGGATCATGGTTGGCAAAGCCAAGGTAGAACTGATTGAAAAGCTACATGTTCCTAAATCTGTTGAGGAGATTCATTCCTTTTTAGGACATACCGGTTTCTATCGGCGGTTCATTAAGGACTTTAGTCAGATTGCTCGTCCTCTCACCTCTTTACTTGCTAAGGACCAGCTCTTTGATTTTAATGATACCTGCCTTGAGAGTTTTAATCAACTCAAAAAGGTTTTGACCACTGCCCCAGTCATTCATGCACCCATATGGACAGAGCCCTTTGAGCTTATGTGTGATGCTTCTGATTTTACATTAGGAGCTATCATTGGGCAACGGATCAATAAGTTACCTCGTGTGATCTGTTATGTAAGTAGGACTTTAAATGATGAATAACTTAATTACGCTACCACTGAAAAGGAATTCTTAGCTTTAATATTCACTTTAGAGAAATTTCATTCCTACTTAATAGGATCCCATGTCATTGTGTATACGGATTATCACACCCCAATTATGGACTAACCAGTGGTGTGATAAACCATCATGAAAACCAACGGTTTAAACCAAGATCTCGCACAGGCCGTGCCCCTCTAGTTAAACCATATACACTCCACAATCATAATCAAAATAAATAAATAATAGCGGAAGTCTTTATTACTAATGAAAACCAACGGTTTAAACAAGGTTCTCGTACAGGCCGTGTCCCTCTAGTTAAACCATATACACTCCACAGTCATAATTAGAGTAAATAAATAATAGCGAAAGTCTTTATTACTAATGAACTGAGTATCTAACATTGATAATAAATAATTAATTCTAATTATTCCCAAGTAACTCAAGACATAAAATAAATAAGCAATTACATGTTTCGATAATCAAGAATAACTTAACTAATAAAAAACACATTGATTGCACTTGCGTGATGGATCATGCGTCTCCTCCAGCAATTCCCCGTCCATAGCAGCTACTTGTCCATACATCGGCACATTCACATAATCTTCAACAATAGGACCTGCATCAACATCTAAAAATATTCAACGTCGAAAGGGTGAGCACACATCACAGCTTAGTAAGCAAACAAATTAATATGCAAACATATGCATGCATTCAATTCATATCTTTGGTCTGGTTGTAAGTTTACAATGTGCTATAGAAATGTTTGGCGGCCACCGCACCTCTATACACGAGTGTGTGAATCTATCCAATGGATCAAACACCATTGCCATCCCACAAGCACCCACCATGGAATAGAGATAGAGCTAAAGTGTTCGGATCATATACCACCAACATGTCCCCTGATGCCCTACCCATTTCAACACGTAAGCCCCTATTGGCGAGGGCTTGCAAATTGGGCTTGCAATTGACCAATCCTAATACCATTCATTGTATCCAAGGCCTCACCCCAACATCCCTCAATATATCCATAGAGATAGAGCTAAGGTTCCCTTAGTTTTGAAAAGTTTTCAAAACTCAGAGTCGGTCATATCATCATGTGGTCCCACGTGTGGTCACAGAATCAGTCAACCATACGTCCCAAATATCGACCATACGTTGGCTTTTCAAGTGGTCTCATTTTCCTTAAGTGTGGTCGAATATACTTATTCAGGTATGTGACCACACACTCTAAATTGGTTGAATTTGGGTCGATTTACGTACCTAGCCTTATGGTTCCTTCAGGCACTTGGTTCGCTTGGTCCGACCATGATAGGAAGACCTGACATGACATGGTAAGACCGGGTTAGTAGAGAACGGGTCTTACACAGATCATGCCGCCCTCAAAGATCTCTTGCAGAAAAATGATGCCAAAACCCGTCTCATTAGATGGGTTTTGCTTTTACAAGAGTTTGACTTAGAAATTAAAGATAAACTAGGAATAGAAAATCTGATTGCTGGCCACTTATCCTGATTGCCTAATTCTTTGACTGCCGATTCACCAGTCAACGAGTCTTTCCCAGATGGTAGTTGTTTATAGTATCTAGTGAGCCTTGGTTCACCGATATTGTAAATTACTTGGTAACGTATAAGACCCGCACTTCGTGAACCCGATCTAAACCTTGATTTCATGTTGTAACAGGTCTTTCGATCATCACCAGGCCAGACGGGATGAGTAGATGACAATCAGGTATGAAATCGGACCAACCAGACCAACTTAAGTATGAATTTCATTCATATCGGTCGATGGTACCCGTCTATGGTACCGGTCGACCGGTATCGTCTGTACAGCAGACTACCAAGATCCGGAATTGGATCTCTGTGGGTCCCACTTTCCCAATTTCGAATCCTAAGACTTTCCTAATTCTAAGAGGCTTCCTAAACCTAATTCCTAGCCTATTTAAACCCCTCTAAGCCTCCTAGAATCCCTTCCATTGATCCTCACAAACCCTAGAGAGGAGAAGGAGATTGGAGAAGGAGAAGGAGAAGGAGCTAGGAAGAAGAAGGAAGTGCCGCCATTGCCGTTCGACGACGCTCACCTTACGCCAATCGACGGTAAGTGTTTTGAATCATTCCTCTTACATTGTGACTCTAGGATAGTTAGTATGGTTGGATCAATGCCATGCAAAGCAGGTATTAATCTAAACCCTAATTGGCCATTAAACCCTAATTTACCATCAAACCCTAGATTCGATTTCTAGGATGATTATCATCAAAACTAGACTTGAATGAGTTGGAGATAACTCTAAGTCAAAGCTCAGACTTAGAATGGATAGGAGAAACCCTGTAAATCCATGGAGATTGATCGACGGCAGTTGAAAAACCTAATGTATGGTCTTCCGGAGACATACCGGTCGCTAGTTTTCCCACAGAGCTGCAACCGGTATGTTGCGATCGGTCAGCTCTGAAAGGCTGGTTTTGAACTCTGTTGGTTTTTCGACCAATGTGAAACCCTAAGAAACTATTCTAATTGAACCCTAATATAATGTAGGACTCTGTGATAGCACATTTGGATCATGCGACGTAGAGCAAGCTATCAAACGAGCGTCAAGTAAGGGAATCGGACCTAAACCCTAATAATTAATGGACAGTAAACTGTTGTAAATAACAATAAATATTTGGATTGGTGTTTGTGCATATCGCATGTCATTCTTTACTTTCAGCTATTATTATTGTTCATGCATACTCGCTATGCTAGGATGTGTTTGCTAGACATGTAATTGTTTTCATTGGTGTGTGGAATGGGAATGGCCTGGGGTCTGAGATCATTCCTCACACTGGCACCTTTTTGTAGTATTCTATCTTAGCATGGTTGGTGCGGGTATGGCATCAGGGGAAGGTCATGGTACTATGGTCTCTGGCATGTGGTCCCTGGCCTGGCCACGATGTTGTGGTACTTTGGTCTCTGACATGTGGTCTCTAGTTTGGCCACGATGCTTTAGCTCTATCTCTATGCCGTAGGGAGTTATGTTGGGATAGGGTCTACTTGCGTATTGTTCTGTCTTAGTATGCTTGATGCGGGTAGGGCATCAGGGGGAGGTGTGGCATTGTGGTCTCTAGCCCGGCCACCACGCTCTAGCTCTATCTCTATGCCGTAGTGAGCTGTACTAGGATGGAGCCTACAGTGATGACATATAGGATTGGTTAGTTGCGAGCCCAGTTTGCAAGCCCTAGCCAGTAGGGGCTTATGTATTTGTATGGGTGGAGTATCAGGGGAGGTAGTGGATGCCTTAGCTCTATCTCTATTCCATGATGGGTGCATGTGGGTCTTTGGTAGTGTGGTTTACTGTGCGATGCTACATACTCGTGTATAGAGGTGAGGCGGCCTCCGAACCTTTCTATACCACATTGCAAACTTAAACCAGACCACAGCATAAAATGATTGTTACTCATGCATATAATATTTATACACTGTCTGATTGTCTTACTGAGCTAAGTTGTGAGCTCACCCTTTGTATATACATTGTTTTTAGATGTTGATGCAGGTTACACGGTGGACGATTATATGAACGCTCTGGCATATGGAGGTGTTGCTGCTCTGGACGTACAGGCAGGAGAGGACGAGCATGATGCTTCATGCGAGTGCCCTTTCCGCGTGTACCTTTGACTTTATTTTATTTGTTTCAGCTATTTTATTAAAGTGATGTAAAGATATTAACTACGTTTGGAATTTGGATAATTGGATACTTATTTAATTTTATCAATAGAACACTCAATTCATTTATTTAAAGACTTTCACTGTATTTATTATATTCTGATTGTAGTTATGTACAAAGGTTTGTATGGGTGGACACGGTCTATTTGAGATCCTGGTGTGAACCGTTGGTTCAGTGACGGTTCACTCACACCATTCTGGTTGGTTCAGAATTGAGGTGTGACAACTTGGTATCAGAGCCCTCGGGCTCTGTCCAACAGACCATATTGCACTTAATTAAGTCGATGAACTGAGATAGGAAAAATTAAAAATCTTAATACAAACACACCATAAGCACTGTTTGATACTTAAGACAGATTAAGAAAGAGCATAATATACGATATTAAATATGGAATTTAATAATGCACATGCTCTAGTTAGAAAGAACCATAAAACTTCTATTAAAGATTAATAGTGATAAAGTTAAAAGTGCTACAGGGTACAGTCCACAAATCGGACAGTTACCCTGTTATATAAACTCAAGAGAGAGAAAAAAAATAAGAGGACTATCATGGGTAGGGGGCCTAGGAGGAATAGGGTCCGCTATGTCATAATCCTGCTCGTAAGCGACCCTAAGCCAGTGCACCTAATCCAGAGTGACTCTGAGGCTGCGAGCCAAGTGCCCCAAGTCACGGCTCATCTCACGCTGAACGTCCCTGAGCTCCGTGAACATACCCATCACGGTGTAGGGAGGCAGTTGGGATGGTCCCGCTGCATAGGTGGGCTGTGGTGCTGGTAGTGGAACATCCTCCAAATGATCATCGCCACCCTCATCATCACCCGCTGCCTCTGCTGCATGGGCAACATTGGCTGCTGCTGCTGCTGCTGCTGCCGCGGCTGCTACCCTCCTGAGTGGGCGAGGACGAGCCTCCAAATCCTCATCGCTGATAGGCAGGTTATCCATCTGCATCCACAAGATGGCATCCCAGTCAATGTCAGAGGTCATAGTGTCCTCCACAGCGATCTCACCCCTCATGTTCACTCGTAGCCGCTATAGGAGAGTAGTGATAAGCCGGCCATAAGGAAGGTTACTGGTCTGACCAGGTAGTATAGCCTGATGCATGGTCCTGATGATGATATAGGGAAGGCAAACCTGCTCCCCAGTCCAAACACAGTAAGTCAGATACTGAGTGAGCTGAGATAACTCACTATAGTGGCCGCTGTGGGGCACAATGTTGTGCTGGATGATGCGGCTATAAACTCGAGGCTGGGGCTTTAGACTAGCAGCCTTCATGGGCACCCCAGGGTTGAGAAGTTGCTCTGAGATCTCCTAGCGCAGACCGTCAGTGAGAAAGCCCTTCATCTTAGGGGCACAGTAGAATAAATTCCCATCATTTGGAATCCCTAGAAGATCAGCAAGCTGATGGGTGTCAAAGGATATGGGAACACCTTTGACGTAACTAGTAATGCAGAGCGCTCGACATTGATTGAAGTCGTCGACGTCCCCATCTATCTCCAAGTTGGCATAAAAGTGTTTGACGAGGTTGGGACAGGTAGTTGTAGTGTATGTGATGACCGGCAACCATCCCAGTCTGCCAAAAGCGGCTTCCACATCGAACCGCTGCAACTGCTCCAAATTAACACACCGGCCAGACTCGATGTTCTTCCTATCAAACCAAGGGAAGCGAGCTTGTGCCGCCTCAGAACGGAACCACCGCTCATCAAGTTGTGGAACTGGTGGGTGAGGAAGGTGCATGCCGAGTCCGTAGGAGCGCTTGCAAAGACCTCTTCGCTGGGCCATTTGAACTACAAAACAAAGGAAAACAAGATGAAAATGTTAGAAATTGTCGAAATTTTGGCAGCATAACGACAGCAAATTGGGAAAAAGCCTCGAACTCACCCAAAACTTGGGGAGGATGACTTACATAACCCCCACACACTTCAAGCAGACCAAACAAGTGCAATTCATGCAAGAAATTTGAGAAATTAAAGGAATTCAAGAAAATTTTGAAATTTTGGCAAAACCTAGGTTAAAAACTAGAAAAATACAATTTTTACAAAAATCGTTCGGTGGAAGTTCAAATTAGTTGAGGGCTTTTGCTCTTAGGGGTCTCTAAACCCTTTCTAAGCCGAAGGAAAGGAGTTCCTACGGTTAGAATCTTCCAATCGAAGAAAAACCTAGAATTTTAACTAAAAACGATATGGGAACTATGTAAAGTTTGGATATGAAAAGAGGAAGCTTACCTGGAGGCGATATACTGAGTCTGGATCGCAAGAAAACAACTTCTAGGATGACCGGTCGGACTGTAGCAACTCAGGAGCCAGAGGGAAATCGCCACCGGTGAGATGGAAGGAGTGAAAAGTGAGAGAAATCTCAGTTTTCACGATTTTTAAAGCTTTTTGGGTATACCGGTCGATGGTTTTGCCCATACCGGTCGATCGGTACCCCCCAGGTATAGTCGACCGCTATGTTTCGGTCAGAATGAAAATTCTGACCGGTCCACTATACCGGTCTCTCCATACCGCCACAATGTCGCGATCGGTATGTCGCGACCGGTCAGGAAAAAAAAAAAAAGGGGTTCAGAAAATTTTGTTCTTTGGAAAATTTTTATTATTAAGTTCCCATTTTGATTATCCGCCTTACAATTGCTAAAGACTAACACTATTATGATTATTCGACTATATCTCATGTTTATGTCTTCTTCTCAGATTCAGACAAGACTAATCTGAGATGGTAGGTGGAAACGGTCGTAGGGGTGCTAGAAAGCGTCACCACTCCAGGGTGCGTCAGGCAGAGGAAAATGTGGAAACTGGCTATGTTGAAGAGCCAAACCCGATAGTTGAAGAAGGGCAGGTTCCTAGGGCACCGACAAATTTGTCGGGCCCTCCTCACACGAACTCTAAAACGAGAGTGACTAATCTGGTATATCAAATGGAAGCTCAGCAGAAAGCATTCCTAAGCGAGATGTTGAAGATGTTCAGGCCACCGGGTTATGTTCCCACTGAAGGTACGCCTGAGTCTGGAAGAAATAATACTACTCTGCCGATGGATGGTAGCCTAGGGCCGATGGTCCAAGGACATAATTTACAACCACCGCATCAGTTTCCATCGTCATCTGCTTATCAGGGAGCCTACTTGTATCCACCACCATGGTACGGAATGAATACACAGGGGCAGCTCGATCTGAGTCGGGCGGTGGATAGATTCTTAAAGTTGAAGCCTCGTACATTCATAGGTAAGACAGGGAAACCATTGTGGCCAGCACAGTGGGTGGCAAAAATGGAAAAAAACTTTCGTCTGATGACGTGTTATGAGGATGAAAAGGTACTGTTCGCCACGCATATGTTAAAGGAGGAGGCGAATGCTCGGTGGAATTCTACACGGGCATATCAGGAGACCAAGCATACGCATATTGACTGGGCAGTGTTTAAGGGAGCCTTCTTCGATAAATATTTCTCGAAGAGTTTCAGGGATCAGATGGAGAAAGAATTTCTCAACCTATAGCAGTCTCAGTCGACTGTAGATGCTTACCAGCAAAGGTACGAAGAGCTATTTTTCTTTGCACCGGCAAGCATGCAAGAAGAAGAAACCAATACACGTAGGTTCACCATGGGACTACGTGGAAGCATTAGAGAGCACATCTTGGGTCTGGAAAAGAAGGTTTATAATGAGGTTGTACAGGTTGCGAGAGTGATACAATCAAGTCAGAAGGACAGTTTCTTTGCTCAGAATAGGGGACTGAAGAGACCGGCTACTGAGACTTCAAGTGGCGGTAATAATAGACCATTCCGCCCATACAGGGCTCAGTCCACTACAGTGCCTGCAAGGAACAATACTGCACCACCTATGCCGCAGTTCGCTGGAAAAAATCTGAATATCAAATGCTATAACTGCCAGCAGCTGGGTCATGTTGCAAGAAACTGCACTCTACCTAGGAAAACACTTTCACAACAAGGAAAGGTATTTGTAGTAACTACTGAAGAGGTAGCCGCATCACCTGATGTGGTCACTGGTATGATTTTACCCCTTACTATTTAACTTACAACTTTATTGTGTGTGAGCATGTAGAACTAAGGGATAATTAAATTTTAGGAACTATAAATGTAGCTTGTATACCTGCCAGAGTACTCTTTGACTCTGGAGCCACGCATTCCTTCGTTTCTATTTTTTTGGGAAGCGAATGGAATTACCGATCAAGCATTTAAACCCAAGCTTGATAGTTCGCTCTCCGCTAGGAGTCGAAGTGGCGTTGAACACATATTTTGGACCATGTACAGTTAGCATTGATGGCCGAGATCTAGAAGCTAATCTGGTTCAACTCGAGATGGCAGACTTTGACATCATCTTGGGAATGGATTGGTTAGGCCAGCATTCAGCCAGTTTATTATGTGGTGAAAAGAAACTTGTGCTTAAAGACGAGAAAGGAAAATAGTTTAGCTTCATTGGGACCAAGTTACCTAGGAAGCGGAAGCTGATCCTCTTCGCCCTAAAAGCTAAGAGATGCTTAGAAAAGGGAGGAGTGGGGTATTTAGTGTCTGTAGTCGACATCACTGCTGAGGTGCCAAAGATGGAAGATCTAGATGTGGTGCGAGAGTTTCCAGATGTATTTCCAGAAGATCTCCCAGGTCTACCTCCAGAAAGGGCTACAGAGTTCGTGATAGACCTGATGCCAGGATCGGCACCAGTGTCTAAAGCACCGTACAGGATGGCCCCTATAGAATTAAAGGAGTTGAAGACCCAAGTACAAGAACTATTAGATAAGGGTTTCATACGTCCAAGCATATCACCATGGGGAGCACCTATATTGTTCGTCAAGAAGAAGGACGGTAGTGTACGGCTATGTATCGACTACCGAGAGCTGAACAAGTTAACCATCAAGAATCGATATCCTTTGCCTAGGATCGATGATTTATTCGATCAGTTACAGGGTGCAAAGGTTTTCTCGAAGATTGATCTCAGATCAGGGTATCACCAACTGAAGATCAAGGCCAGAGATATCCCAAAGACAGCTTTCAGGACAAGGTATGGGCATTATGAGTTTCTAGTTATGTCGTTCGGGTTGACCAATGCCCCAGCGTCGTTCATGAAACTGATGAACCGATTGTTTCATGATATGTTGGACACTTCGGTCATCGTATTCATCGATGACATATTGGTCTACTCAAAGGACAGGGAGGCTCATACAACACATTTGAGGGCAGCCCTACAACGGCTGATAAGGGAGAAGCTTTATGCCAAGTTCAAGAAGTGTGAATTTTGGCTGAAGGAGGTGGCTTTCTTAGGCCACGTAGTATTTGAAGATGGTATCAAGGTAGATCCAAGTATGATAGCTGCTATAGTAGGATGGGAAGCACCAAAATCAGTTGTGAAGATTCGTAGTTTCCTTGGATTGGCTGGTTACTATAGAAGATTCGTGGAAGACTACTCAAGGATCACCGTTCCACTTACCCGACTAACCAAGAAGGGAGAGAAGTTTATATGGTCAGAGGAATGCGAGAAATGCTTTCAGACTTTGAAGTCAAGACTAGTCTCTGCACCTATCTTGACCATCCCTGTCATCACATACGACGCGTGCACATGTCCAGACTTGGTGCGCCAGTTCTATTGTAATCTCCAGGTGGTGGGGGATTACAATGATGTCGAGCGTGGTTAGGAGTTGCGCATCACTAGCTACGTCAAAGGGGTGCACATCTCCTTTGATTATCGGCAGCTGGCCGATCTGTTGGGCATTGCCTATGATGGCCCTATGGTGTACTGTGCGCCGGGAGAGCCACAGTTTGTTGAGATGGAGATGAGAGCTGAGGTTGACAATCGGTTGCTCCGTCCCGATAGATGGCGGATGAGAGCTTGCTACTTGCGTCCATCTCCACGAGTCTTCTCGCAAGATTATCCAAAGCATAATCTGATTCCGCAGAGTGGGCACTATGAGAGGGTGTCTCAGCTGACCCAGTTCTTGATTTACGTGATATGCACTCGAGCCCGGTCCGCCTTCCTTACATCATCATGCGGACGATGATCGGTGTCACCTTGTCCGGTCATAGGGGTAATCTACCCTATGGACGTATGATTACGATGCTACTCGACCCGTTTGGGGGTGGATCTGGTTGATGAGAAGATCCAGGAGAAGACCTTCTCGTCGCCTTTAGATTGGGAGGCTATCTGCAAGATGGGGCTACGAGATGCGGAGGTTAGTGATGAGGAGAGGAACGCGATGGTACGCCCTCACACTCGGGTTGAGATGGCTGATGCCGAGGGCTGCTGCTAGGGCTCATGGGGATCCGGTCGACGATGATCGCTTATATATGGATGTCGATGCGATACCACCGCCATCACCTACGCATGCGGATCGGGCTGGTACTTCTGCTGCGGCGGCTTCGGTACCCGAGACCAGTCCTTCTCATGATGCTGATCCTTCACGCCCACCTTCTAATATGATGGAGATGTTGCGCGAGATCAGAGAGACTCAGCGCAGATCGGACCTGAGGATGGAGGATTTGCTAGATGCTCAGCGCATGAGAGTGGATGAGCTGTTGGCTGCTCAGCACACATCCGACGTGCGAATAGGTGAGCTCATGGAGATCCAGTGCGGCGACCGACGAGAGAGTAGCCAATCTCACGCCTAGTTTCCGGCACGACCCGGACTTAGATAGCCTGGTTGACTAGAGTCTATGCTGAGGACTACGACAGAGATCGTGAGGCACCGCCTCCTCCTTCGCCTCCAGCTTCCTGATCTTTACTTTTCTTGTACTATAGAGTAATTGTCCGGGTTGTAGACTGTACTCTGCTTTAGCGATGTATATACGTTTGGTTCTCTTACTTATTGTATGTAACTGATTTTCCCTTTAATAGATGTAGTATTCTCTTTTTTAATTCGGTTTCAATCATCACTTGTGCTTACAATGCGTTTGTATTAAAGCTTTTAATTTATCCTATCTCAGTCCACAATGGTCTTGAATGTGTGTCAGTTCGGCGGGCAAGGCCTGAGATGCTCTGATACCAAGTTGTCACACCCCAATTCCGCATTGTTCAGAATGGTGTGATGAACCGCCAAGTAACCAACGGTTCAACCAGGATCTCTAGTAGGCTATCCCCGCGTTATCCAAACTTTACACGCATCCACAATCATAATCAGAGTAATACACAATAGCGGAAAATTTATAAATCATATGAACTGAGAACTAGAATGATACTCATAAATAATATCAAATTATTCCGTGTTTAACTAAGACATAAATATTTAAATACCAAATACATGCCTTATAAATCCAATAAAGAAACCTACAAAAATATCTAATCGAATACACACGAGTTGCACTGGCAAGAGGAGTCGTGTGTATCGTCTTCAGCTCCAACTTCCATAGCTGCTACAATTTTGTACGCCGACGCGTTCATATAATCTTCAACTATATATCCTGCATCATCAACTAAAAATATTCGACGTCGAGGGGTGAGCACACAACACGGCTCAGTGAGTAGCCAAAACAATGCAACAATACATATGCATGCAAAAAGTCAATTCATATCTTTGGTCTTGGTTTATAGTTTGTCATGTGCAATAGAAAGGTTGGGTGGTCAAAGGTTAACGTTTATTGACACCGCCTCTATACACAGGGTGCGGAAGCCCGCCCGAAGGTTAACGTTTATCGTCGTCCCCATCCACCCTACCATAACATTATACAACAAAGGTTAACGTTTATTGCTATATAATGCTATACCAACACGTAAGCCCCTGTTAGCGAGGGCATGCAAACTGGGCTCGCTGCTAACCAATCCTAATGCCAAACAGTGTATCCAAGGCCTCACCCCAAAGATCCCTCGGAACATCCATAGAGATAGAGCTAAGGCCCCCGGTAGAGTCGGAGACTACAAGGACCGAGACCACCTCCCCCGATACTCTACGACATAATAGTTCTGCTAAGGTAATGGCGATACGATGATGCCAATGCACAAGACTTGAGTTAGAGATAGAGCTAAAGTGCTGAGACCCGCCAAAGGTTAACGTTTATTGACGTTCTCATCACACCTCCCCTGATACTCGCTCGCATCAAGCACATCAACCACACACATACAATCACATGCCTATTCCTATCATCATCATCATCTTCATGTTATCAACAATAAAGTAAATATGCATGAACAAGTAATAAAAATATTGGATGGCATGTTGTATGTACATTACAAACATATTCACATAGAATCAAACATGGCATAGGACTCAAGAAATAGAAAACAGTTTATTATTAACCAATTTAGTTTGGGGTTAAGGTTCCTCACCTTAGCTTGCTAATAGATATTTTTCCAAGCTTTCGATTCACTGTTATAACGGTATTATATTGCTAGCAAACCTAACAAAGTTGATAGAATTTAATTAGAATTAATTCAGAATTTAAAAACCATTCTGTCAACTGAGGGTCGATGCTAGGGTCGATGGGTCTATCGACCCTCCCTCCATTCTAAACTTCCCGAATGCTGAGGGTCGATGGTCAGAAACAGCTAGGGTCGGATGGTCTATCGACCCTTGGTGCGACCCTTGGTGCACTCTGGTCCAATTTCCACTTTTAATCCATTCTTCGTGTTTGGGGTCCTATGGCTTGCTTCCTACATTTACTCAACATTCATTCCATGGTTTAGAACCATGTATAAACCATCTAAATAGTTTTCGTGCATCCTCCTATGGTTTTCCATGAAAGCCTAACCATGGATGGATGGTTTGGGTTTCTTTGAAATCTTACACTCAACTATCTAACCTAAGGTCTATAGAAACTCATGGAATTAGTATCCATACCTGAGAAGATTACTTTTCTTTGTAATTTCTTCTCCTTTTTGCTAAGCCTTCTTCCTAGCCTCCTTTCTTCCTCTTTTCCTTCTTCTTTCTTTCTCTCAATTCAATTAGGGTTGTGAAAAGAGTGAAAGTGGCTTAGGAACATCCTTTAAATAGACTAGGAATGTCCTATAATAATCCCATTGAGATTTGGAAAGAATCCCAACCGAAAATTAGGAAATTTTCTAATTTCAGTTTTCGTCAGAAACCGAGGGTCGATGGGAGGGTCGATGATCCCGTCGACCCTAGGGTCTTAAGCTGTCCGACCGTCCCTTAAAAACTGAGGGTCTGACTTTCTGTTTTGGGAGGTCCGACCCTGCTTCACTGGGTGTGCGACCCTCCCCTAGAATTAAGTGTTTTTGGGTCGATTTCGTACCTGGGATCTCGATCTCCTTCATGCCCTTGGTCCATTTGACTCGACCATGATTGGTAAACCTGGTTCAAGATGGTAAGACCGGGTTAAATTGACACGAGTCTTACACTTATATTATTTAAAATGTTTTCTCATTGGGTGCAATTGAGGTTTTGAATTCAGGTACAGCTGTAATCAGCAAAGTGAACGACCAGCATCTGAAGCCATTTTTGGAGCTTCCACACGACTCCACTGAAGAGGTCATGGATCTCCATGAGCCTTTTTACATCGATCCTTTATTCAATGAGTTTTTTCTTTCCCTTGTCCATGTCTTTTATTTTTCTGCATACATTGAGGATAATGCATGATTTAAGTTTGAGGGAAAGGTTGAGATTTCATTAAAAAAATGAATTTTGAGTTTTCATTTGCAAACTTTAACTTTTTAACTTTATTTTTTGGGAAAGTCAATCACTATTTCTATGGTTTTGACACAAAAGAGGAAGGAAAAAGAGACCTAAGACACTATCACATACAAAGTAATAAAACCGTATGTGAGGATAGTACTTAGACTGTATCTTGAGGTAGGAATTGAGTTAGAAAATACATCTTATTTCATCTGATCTTTTATGGTTATAATTGATAATTTAAACATTTGAATAAAGCAGAGACCTCTTTGTACTAAAAAGAATAATAATAATAAGAAAATAATAATATAAGAGTTTTTATTCTTAAAACTAGATAAGGCATTCCGCCTCAGGAAGCGAGGTGTCTTGATTGAAATTTCTTGGATACAGTTCTTGTTAAAAAAAATACTTTTTAGCATCAATGTCTTTAAAGATATATGCCAAAAGCGAAGGTACATAGTAACATGGGAATGTATAACCACCTACATTTCTCAAACCAACTGTAATGGAGTAGCTTAGAGATGAAGAAAAAAAAAGAGAAAAGAAATGTGAAATACAAGTGTTGAAAGCTGATCTTGGGTCTTCGTTATTAGTATGTTATAAAGGGTTCACCTTAAGGAGAGATATGTTTGGAAGATATAACAAGGTTTCCTAATTGAGATGCGACCTTAGTATTTAAATCATATAAGGTAGCAAAGTTCAAGTATGGGGGTTTCTATATTTTCTTGATCCTAAGTTGAATGTCTTGACTAATAGGATGTGTGTATGTTCTTTTTCTTCAATACCAAAGTTAAAGTTTAAAATTTTATATGAAATATGTTTGTTTATTCTCTAAAAACACTCACGAGACACAACTCGTCCACTAGGGGTGACCTAGGAGTTTAAAGGTTTGTTGCACGTGCTAAGTGCAATCGTAATTCTTATGAAAGTGAGTTAGGATTCTATTTTTATTTTTTTTATATTTTTAATGAGTTAAGATTTTATTTTATTTTATTTTTATATTTTTCTTTACTCGGGACTAGCAAAGCTCAAGTGTAGGAGAATTAGATGAACACATTTTATGTGTAAATTTAAGACATAAAGTATACATCTCTTATTCTATTTATGATGCTTCTTGGGTATTTAATGTTGTTTTTATGTTTGTAGGGTGTAAGTGAAAGAATGGAGAAATCTAAGCTTAAAAAGACTATTTTACGTAATTTTTTGGTGATCACGTCCAATTAACTCACCTAGTCAACTCAATAGTCAGGCATAAGAACAAGTTTCATAAAGAAAGCCATGAATTTTGTGCATAAGATCAGCCTTGGACCAAGTCAAAAAATAGCCCAATATCATATAAGAGATTCTATTCTCTTGAGAAAATATTTTCTACTGATTTGGAATGAAATTTATAAGGTGAAGATTGCCATATCTTTGGGGTTTTTTATTTTTTTTTCTTTCAAGTTTAATATCACATGTGGAGATTGGCATGACATGAAATAATGAAAAACTCCAATCGATTATGAAAGTTTTTAAGAAAAGATAATGATGTCAAAGATACAATGAGTTGTTGCAAGATCTTTTTCTACTTAAGAATCGTTCACATACATTGAACCTATAAGGTTGGCATTGTTACCAAAATTATCTCCACAAAATCTCTTTTGATCCAATAGTAAAGATTGATTGTGATCTTTACTCAATTGTATATATATGTGATGCTCAGCAATAGAAAAAAGCATCAAAAAATTCTATTATAATTTTTGTTTTTAGTTTTGAAAATTTATAGGAGAATTTGAAAGTCTTAGTTTCTTGTTTTCAAGTTGTGTTCTTTTTATTTAATTTCTTAAATTTTAATTTCAGATTTAGAACTCTGTAGTATGATAGATCAATATAGTTTGTATCCCATTACTATTTTAATTTAAGAGAGAAGGCTCCCTTTATAATCATTGCACATGGTCTTAGAGTGACAACAAGACAACGAACAACGATAGAGAAATCTTCTAACGATATAAGGCTTTCTTACATTCTTTTATTTTTAATTTTGTTCTATTCTTGCAATAGATCTGTATTACTCTATGGTTAATATAGTGGTTTCGTAAATCTTCGTACTATTAGGAATTGGTTATTATTATTTTTGTTGCTTGATTAGTTTTTATGTGAAGTGATTAGGGTGTTAATTCATTCAAATCCCTTTGATATGCTTTGTCTTATTTGAGTTAGGATAATAGCGATTCTTACCTAAGATCGACCCGTTACTGCACGATACCATGCATTTGCAGTTATATTAATAAATTTTCATCAGATAAAAAAACATTTATGCTGTTTAAATTTGATCAGTTTGACAACTGGACAAATCTATTTGTATATTTTGAAGTATGTCTCAATCCGTATTCTTTGGGTCATTTTGTTTGAATATTGTTATAGGTAATTTTTTCAAAAAATGTAATAGGTTAAAAAAAATAATGTTTTGTGCTTGACCACATGTATATAGTCATCGCTTCGACTATTGAATATAGGAGTAGGAGAGCGTAAAATAATATTTTTGTCCCTCTGGTGAGTAACTATAACAGAAATGCTAACTTGACATTCTTTTCTGTCGTTGAAGACATTTACCAAGTAAAAACTATGACTAACCGAGAGGTTTTTTTTTTTTTCAATGGACAAAATTGGAATTTAGAAAAAAATTTAAACCCATGCAACTTAAATTGTTAAAGCAATATAATATTAAACTTGTTTTGGAATCCTAAACGTCACTTTTAAAAAACGAGATATTCAAATCGTCATATTTTCAAAGATTATACTTCAAATATAAATAGATAATCACAAATAACTCGTCATACATTATATAATACAAACCAAAGATAGCATAAGTTAACCTAGGATTTTAAGTACAGGTCTTACAACTACCACTGCAGCGGATTCTTTTTCTTCCATCAGTGCTGCAAAACATATTGATGAGCTTCGAGCATGGGGACCGAGATTTTATGCTGCCCTGGAGGTTAACTGAATTCGTTTGTGTCACTTACCCAAAAAAAAAAAAAAAAAAACAACTCGTTTGTCTCAAAGAAGTACGCTTTTCCTCCGCTGCCTGGCCTGCCGTTGAATGCCCTTGTAATTTTAGAGATGGATTAAACCTACATAACATTGTTAGGTTCAAATCCCGATCGTGAGGTTCACATGCGCATTCGCTGGCAGATTGGCCTGTGGATGATTCTGGAGGCGGCAGAGGTGAACATTCCACACACCAAGGTATCGACCTGGAGCTGGGTTGGGCATCATAGGCCCTACTGGTTCCTTTTCCCATTAGATCAATCCAACGGTTTGGGGTTTGGCCCAGCCGCCTTGTTTGGCCAGCCAATCCATTCGCTTTTATTATATAACTCTCCGCGTCGTTTCAACGTGTTAGGAAAGACTTCTTTTAAAAATTTTATTTCCCAGCATGCTTTGCCTTTACACGTTGAATCAACATAGACAATGGCTTATAGTTACCCCTAAAGAAAGTAGGAAAGACTTCTTTTGAAAATTTTATTTCCCAGCATGCTTTTGCCTTTTCACATTGAGTCAACATATACAATGGCTTATACTTACCCTAAAATAAAATAAAAAAATTAAAAATTAAAAATTTAAAAAATAAAATAGATACAATGGTTTATTTATATATACCTGGATCCGAAATGGTTTGGGAAAAGAGTGAATCAATCAATCAATTGACAATGGAACGAAGGCTTTATGAAGCAGCATTGGAAGGAAATGTAATTGCCTTGATTGAATTGCTTCAAGAAGATGCATTTGTCCTTGACAGAATTGTCACGTCTGTGGAGACTCCACTGCATATTGCGGCGATGCTTGGTCATGTTAGTTTTGCTAAAGAAATCCTGAATCGTAAACCGGAATTTGCTGGTGAGTTTAATTTTCAAAGATGCTCTCCTCTCCACTTGGCATCAGTAAAAGGTCATATACAAATTGTCAAACTTTTGTTATCGCTCAATCCTAGTGTTTGCCTTGTTCGTGATTGCGATGGTAGAACTCCTCTCCATCTAGCAGCTATGAAACACCAAGTCGAAATCCTAAATGAGTTAGCTAGGGCTAAACCAGAAGCTTGTTGGATTCAGGATGATAGAAAACAAACCATCCTACATCTTTGCATTACACACAACAATTTTGAGGCTCTTAAGCTGCTGGTGAATTCAGTGAATGATGATGAATTTGTGAACTTGAAGGATGGTGATGGCAACACTCTCCTGCATCTTTCAGTCATCAACAAACAAATAGAGGTATGAAAAATTACACTATAAGGTCTCAGGTAAATTTAGTAACCTGATCAACTGTTTGGAAACTTATTAAAAATCCAAACTCTGTCGATTTATGTTAGATCATAGCTGGGGTGGGGGGTCAATCACCCATCTCATGATTGTTTGGCTATTTGCTTACCTACTTGATTTCCTAGTATCAACATGAAATCCAATCTATGCCTGAAAAAAGTGGAATTTGAAACTGTAGAACATGGGAATAACTTACGGTTGTGGGGATCTCATTTGACAATCCTCATTAATGCCTTATCTGAGATTTAGCAAATTGGCTTGATTATGTAGTGTTTGGACTCCTAAAATCCCAACACAGCAATTTTAATCACGACACATTCATTAGTTTCTAAAACTTGTAGAACACAAAGTAAAAATAATGTTAGTTATTCCATTAATGTAATGATTTGGCTGATTAAATGATGATAAATTGAAATTTTTATAACTTTTTATGGAATCATATACTGCTTTGCTTTAAACAAAAAAAAAAAAAAAAAGTATTTGTTGAAAATGTTCTTTTAATTTAAATGATGTTTCTTTGTAGCACAATACTTTTAAAGGAAAATTCTTATGGTAACAAGCCTTTATTATAATAAAGGTTTTGTCAACCTCCAAATGAAATATCAAAATTATCCCTCAATATATTGAGGTTCTCATGATGATTTCCTCTAAACCCACTTATTGGGTTGTTACAACTCTAAATGTAACAATATGTGTTACATAAAGAACGACCCTCTTTTAAAACCCTCGTATATTGTAAGGAAATACCTTACACTATTCATCTCCCATTTTACCCTTTATAATTACTTTCATCTACTTAAGAGTTTAATATTTGGAAAATCTGCAGATGCTGAAGTTTTTGCTCGATTGTACAAAAATAGAGGTGAATACATTGAACACGTATGGCTTCACAGCCTTGGATGTTCTATTACAAAGTCCAAGGGATTTGAAAGATATGGACATTTTAATGTCTCTTCTACAGGCAGGGGCAATGAGAGCAAAAGATGGAAGTTTAGGCAAGAAGACAAAGGATCAAATATCAAGTAAACCTTACCACTCAAAAAGGAGCAATTCTAAAAAAGATCCCAAGAAAAAAGGTGATTGGGTAAGGAAAAAACGTAACACCATAATGGTGGTGGCATCACTAATTGCAACAATGGCGTTTCAAGCTGGGGTTAACCCTCCAGGTGGGTTATGGCAAGAAACTACGTTTGATTCTCATGGCAACCTTGGACATCATGCAGGGTCTTCTATATTGTCAACTGAAAACCCAAGTGCATATGACGAGTTCTTGGTTGTCAACACAGTGGGTTTTATTGCTTCTTTAAGCATAATCCTTTCACTCATAAGTGGATTGCCTTTGAAAAATAGATTTTTTATGTGGGTCCTGATGGTGATTATGTGGATAGCGATTACATCAATGGCACAAGTTTACCTCACTACCATTTATATAAGCTCTAATAACACTGCCTTTTATACTTATGAAGTTGCAATTCTGATATGGATTTCCTTGATGGGCCTTCTTCTGTTGGCAAACACAATCCGACTGGTAGTAAAGTTGCTTAGGAAGTTCGGCAGATTCATTAAGAGAATGATATGCCCTTCCAATTCTAGGATGAATAGAAACTACAATAATGTTTGATGCTCGAAATGAAAGATGGATTGGGGGCTGCATTGATCAATGTATATTCTATGCTATGAATATGGATTATTATTATTATATATATGCTTCTTTTTCTGATTTTTTTTTTTTTTTTTTGGAAATTGAACGATCTACATATTGATAGATTGTATGAGGTCTAAATTATTTAAAGAAATAGATCCTCATGTTAGTTGTTCACATGTGAAATTCAGCCCAAAAAAAAAAAAAGGTTTAATTTCCGACTGACAAAATTGAGAGGTGAAAATTCAGGATAATATGCGATAGTGCACAATATGATTTGAGAAGCATAAGCATGCATGAACATATATTGGGATGAATGTCAATACAATCTGATTGAATTAAGAAAATTTGGCACGGGACTAATACAGACCTTATACCATCTATCCAACTGTCAAAATTTCCATATCGTCATTCCAAGTGACATAATGAAGATGGGCTACTTCGGTAAACTGATCAAATTTATGCTGTTCATATGAATTTTTCCCAATAAAATAATATAGGATGTAATGAATGGCAACCTCACAATCATAATGGAATCAGTGTTTGAGAACACATAATCGGGGAAGGAATCGGTTACAACCGATCCCGATCCAGGTCCGGATACGAATCGAGATCCAGGGATTGACCATTGATTTTGACTTAATTAACTCCTCTAACTGGACCTATCCAACCATTGATCCCGACTTGCATGCTACATGGGACCGGATCGGCAGCCCAGGCTGATCATCCCTTCATCCATGATTGGAATTACTTCCCTCCCTTTTTACCCAATCAAACCCTCGCTCCACTCTGCTTCAACGGCTCAAACTCCATCCCTTGTAAAGATGTATATTTGCCTCTGCCTCCAATAAAAAAATATATTTTATCAATGTATGTTCATGTGTTAACTATTAAAAAGGATAGTGTAGGTACTGATTAGATAATCAAGAAAAATTATTTCATAGTACTGGTTTTATTTTTGCTTTGCATAGCTTCATAATATTCTTAGAAATCAAATTTGCCAATATTCATTAATAAGGCTACATTTGTTTTGATGTAACATTTATATGTTAAAAAAAAATCAATTTCTATTTTCAAAAGGTCAAAAATAGTGATTTCTAAGGAGGGAAAAGAAAAGTTGTTTTTCTTTTATCTCTTAAAAACAAACATTAAAAAAAATCAACAAATAAAAATTTTCGATCAAAACAAATGAAGACTTAGGCTCTCTTTGGTTTGTATTATATAATGTATTATATAATACGTTATGAAATTTATGATTGTTTGTTATGATTTATAGTACCTATTTATAATTAAACTAAATAAATATAATAGGTAATCTACAAATAGGTTAATAACAGTTTATCATTATTATGATAATGTATTATTCTTTAATTACCATCAGAACTCAAAAACTCGATAAATGCTCTCAGGTTTCTTCAGCTCTCTCCTTCTAAATGCTCTCCTCTCCTCCTTGGCGAACCCCATGGGTATGTGTTCTTCCTCTCTCCTCCCCCTCCCTCTTGTATTTCTCTGCGATTTCTTGCTTCTAGAACTGCAAGAGTCCATTTAGGTCTACGATTTCCATTTCTAGGTCTATCCCCCATTCCCTCTTTCTGTTTCTCTGTGATTTTTGGTTTCTAGGACTGCAAGAGTCTGTTTACGTCCGCAATTTCTGATTCTAGGTCTCTTATGTACTATACTTTCGATTTGCAGGTGTATAATTGGATTTCTGCAACATTTGAAACTTGGGATTAGAACAATCGGTGAATCAGGTAGTATTCTCCACTCTTCTTCTTAATTTATCAGCTTCTGAAGCGTCTTTGACCCAAACTTAATTCTATCGCACTTCTTGTCTCTGTTGCAAATATTAAAATGAATGTTCCCCATTCCCTTCTCTTCTCATGTAAACCTAAAACAACCCAAAACACCATTCCCCTCCCTCCCTCTATCTCTGTGTTGACTGAGTGTGCCTGTCTCTGTGTCTTTGTGGGGAAACTAGCATAAGAAACGAGCTGAAGATAGGAGGGATGAAGGCTCGTCAACGTCTACTCTACACTCATCGTCTACACATTTGTTCTAGTTCTGCATTGTCATTTTTGTATCTGCAATTTCAGAAAAATAACCCTTCAATTCCTTAATGACAGAAGGACGCCACATTTTCATTCCTCTCTATTGCAGCCCTTTTCCTTTCAGCTTGTCTGCTCCCCTGTTCTTCCACTCTTAAGGTTTCTTCTTCTCACTCGCTTCCTCATATTTTAATTTTATTTTCTATTACGAAACTTTTCTTTTCAACCCATTTTCAAATCCTATGATATTGCTATCAGCTCGGGCAAACATGCGCATTAGACAAGAACTGTTTTGATTTTTGATATTTAAATGGTGAGCATGTTTGTGTTGTGTTTGTGTTTATGTCTCTGTGAATGCGTCTTTGGTTCTGTCAAGCGTTCATGTACAAAGGGAACGTAATTATGTTGGTCTTTATCTTTATTACTCTCCTTAAGTTTATATGGGGGGCATTTGTAGTGGAAATACTAGGCAAGCTCCATGATAAGCTCACTTGTTTAATGATTTCTGATCCTTTCATGGAGTGATTTTGGCTACTTGGTTCCCAAGGGAGGGGGAGTGTGGGACTCATCAGTACTCAAAAGAGGGGGAACTTAACCTTTCTCTCTTCCTAGCTGAGCCAAATGTTTCCATCTTTAGTCTCTGCCAACAACCAGAGTTCACATTTGATGATGTGGTGTTGGTGGTAGGGTGTATGAGTATTGTGTTAATCAAGGAGATATGGGTATTTGTTCATTAAACAGTGGTCTTGAATCCTGATGGGGACTATTGTCTGGGTCCTAATTAGTTGTGAGTAGGAGATGATATTTGTTAATTGATAATAATATATTATATTATTTGATGACTTTCTTGGTCAGAATCATATGGTATTTGATGATTTTCTCTAAGCCATGTGCTGCATTTTTCTCAGTCGGTTCTTATTTCATGTTGTTGGTGAATCAACTCTGTAATTTGGATAAGTAAAGTGCATGTCCCCAGCTGGTCATTAGTTATTCAACCAGTGTCAGAAGCTCTCTCTCTCTCTCTCTCTCTCTCTCTCTCTCTCTCTTATTAATGGTAGCAGTCCTTCCTAAGTTATTGTCATGCCTTCTCATTACCATCTAGACATAATTCAGTACTCCATCTTGTACTTCAAAACTTTAAAAGAAAAGTTCATAGAAGTCATAGAACTTTCCCATACATTTCCTTTTCTATCATTGAAAATCTAATCCTCATCACTATAAATAAGTTTTTCTCCAAACCAAAGAACCATCTCAATTTTCTCCAAACCAAAGAACCATCTCAATTCAAACTAGAAATTATTTTAAGTCACTTTACTCAAAACCCACTTGAGATTCTCCATGGCTTCTTCATCTTCTTTTATTGTTTTAGTAATGTTAGTGTCTGCTTAACTGCTTAGCTTCTTAATGGTTGCTTCAGCTAGCAATTTCTATCAAGATTTTGACATCATTTGGGGTAACAATAAATGACTATGATAATCCCTTTTGTCTTGAATGTTTAAATTGATATAATTCATTAGTTAGACATTCCAAACTTGCATTGCTTTGTATAATTCTGGAACAATAATGTTAAAACAAGACTTAAAAGAAAATTTTGTGTGAAATTAGGCTAGGGTGCACTAGTAGAGAAGGCCATCAAAAGTTTGTAATCGATTTTGTTGTTCCCACTATATAACACATGATGAATTATTATGGGGATGCACTGGAAGACAATGGGATTTAAATCATCTCTTGTTGGCCTTTGGACGTGAGGAAGTCGAGCCATCGCTTGATGAAAGACAACTGACTCCTCCTTCATTGTGCGGTCAAAAATTACAAATGATAATATAGGTTGAATGAACCGAGATACACAAATGAAAAAAGCTTTTCAAAATCCCCACGCCTCTCTTCTTCCCTTCTTATTCTCTTCCAACGCATCTCGGCAAAAACAGAGAGAGAGAAGAGAGAAGGAAGGGGACCGCAACGGCTATTTTCTGCAACAGCGGGCGGCGACAATAGGTTGCAGGAGATTTTCAACGGCTGACCAATAACAGCGGCGGCGTGGATTGGCCTCTCCAAGAGCATATGGATATCCATTGTTTGAGTCCGCCTTCGATGGTGACTAGTGAAATTTGGATTTGTATAGTCATATCATGGATGCAGTTCTCATTGACAAATGGGAGAAGCAGCTGAGAGAACACAAAAATATTAAACACCTTTTCTGGCCACCCAAAAGTTCTCGTCCCAAGTATTAATGTTTGATCAGAGCCTCCTCCATTAATAGTACTTGATACTACAACACCCCGTGCTTAATTATGAAATGGAATGATGCTTTGGTTTCTACGGGTCCTAAGTTGCCTATGCGTTTTATTGGAAAAACATCCTAGAGGAATTTCAATGTTACTTCTAATATCATACCAAAGATGAAAACTTATCATGAATGTCATGTCACTTGTTTAATCCTCGAAATTAAGAAGAGTATATCATACCTTTTTTGATGATTTGAAAGTATCTTTTGTTGAAGCACTCTACCTTTTGTTGATGAACGCTCCCTTGTGTTGAAGAACTTTTTCTTTTATTGAAGAACTTTTGTTCTAGGGGTGTAATTTAGTCTGGTTTAAGTATGGTTCTATATGCATATGCTAATTATGTTGGGATTTGCACATGTTTCTCAGTTGAGATCCGTAGTGCTTTCAGAGGCCTTGCTGCCACTTATGGATAAGGATATAGAAAAATATGGCTCGAATCTGACTCTTCAGCAGCTGTAAGGGCCTTGACATCTGAAAATATACCTTGGGAATACCTTCAGGAGTGGAGGGGATTATTTGCTTCCCTAGTTGACTGTCAGCTCAGGTTCACACATTGTTTTAGGGAAGTAAACACTGTGGCAAATAGATTGGCTAGGAAAACTGCTCATGACAGACAATCCTACCATTAGACTAATTGTCTAGGTTTTGTTGTTAGAAATCTAGTGTGGGATGCTTCTTGCAAACCATGGTTCAGATTCTCATGATTTGTCCCTGGGTGGCCTCTGCTGATGGTAATGTCGAAGGTGGAGGTTTTACACCCATAAAGGGTTTTCTTTGTACCTTTCTTTATTTTTTTTAATTCAAAGTATCTTTTAACGAAAAAAAAAGAATTTTTCTTTTGTTGAAAACCTATGGATGATTATATAACGAAGCCACTTGATGTCCAAGGATCTCACAAGCAATCAGGGTGCTCACCCCAATTGGACAAGTATACCATATCTTGGTATTTTGAGCTTTTCCTCCCCTTGCTTGTATGACATTGAGATGTTTTTATATCTCTAGGGTGGAGATGACTAGCCATAAAATCCAACCCTAAGTGAGATGCTAGCCTCCTAATGCCATATCCAAATTACCTTATGGCATACCTTGGCAATTACTACAAGAGTCCCAAGATAATAAATGGGGACAAAAAAAAATACAAAACTGCTATTTTTCATAAAACCAAAAAATTTCATTGGTTTTGCAAAAAAATAAATAAATAAATAAATAAATAATATTTTATATTTATAAATAAAATCATTTGATGCAAAACCAGAAATGATAAATTTGTTTAAATTGGCAGTTTGTAGGTATGCGTATACACTCTTATAATTGTTGAACATTAGGCAATAAGGTCACTTATCAACGTACACAAGGTCTTTTCATGAAGGACTTCACAAACCATATGTGCACTGACCTTCGAGAGACTAGTCCCATGTCTCTCATAGTCTGAGCAATTTTGACTTATACCCTCCAAACCTATCATGGTCCAATGAATGCCTATGTAAGTACATATCACATCATGATAGGTGCGATCAAGTCGAAGACTACAAAGTGGCTCATTTGAATAATCATCTACAAAATCAATCCAGTAATACAATAGACCAAAAACAATGGTACCATATAAACAATTTATAAGCCACAAAACATGTAAACCACATGCCACATATATATACCTCAAAATAGAGATATAAATGTCCAAAGAGAATATATAAAAAATAACATAATAAACCTATGTCTATGTTGGGCCACATAAATCCAACAATCTCTCACTCAGCCTAATACAATCCCATAGTCATTACATGATTAGTAAATACACCAAAAGATAAACCTTTTGTAAAGGGTTCAGCTAAGTTTGATTGAGATGGCACTCTCTCAATAACTACCTCATTCTTTTTTATAACATCACGAATGTAATGATATCGACCTTCAATGTACTTGGCTTGAGAATGACACTTTGGGTTAGTAATGGCTATTACAGAATTACTATCACACAAAAGTGAAATAGGTTTTTTCACACAATCAACTATCAGTAGTTCCAATAGGAACTTTTGAATGTACACAGCTTCTTTAGCTATCACATTCAATGCAATATATTCAGCTTCCATAGTAAACTGCACAATAATTCTTGCTCCTTGCTCTTTCAAGCAATAGCTCCACTACAAAAAGTGAACACAAAACCAGAGGTAGATTTTCTACTATCAACACATCCTCAATAATTAGAATCAAAATATCTAAGGATATTCAAATGATCAGAATAATAAGTCAATCTAAAACCTTTTGTTTGCTTTAGATACCTCAAGATCCATTGTACAATAATCCAATGCATTTTACCAGGATTACTCTGGAAACGACTGATCATGTTAACTGCAAATGCTAAGTCTGATCGAGTACAGATCATAGCTTACATCAAGCTTTCCACAGTAAAGGAATAAGGATACAATGAGTCATTCAATTTTTCTTTTGTAGACTTAGGACTATCATTCTGAGAAATTCGCCTAAGATAATTATAAGGAATTTTTCCTCCCAAACAATCAGTCATGTGAAACCTTGTTAGCATGATATCAATATATTTCTCTTGAGACAAGCTTAGTCTTCTTTGCTTACGGTCTCGCTCAATTTGATACCCAGAATATAAGAAGCTTCACCCAAGTCTTTCATTTTAAATGTGTTAAATAATCGTTGTTTCACTACCATCAACATGTTGACATCATTTTCTAGAAGTAGAATATCGTCAATATATAAAGTAAGATATGCAGCTTTATGATTTTTCTTCTTTACATAAATGTAAGATTCAGAATTATTTTGTATGAAACCAATACCAACAACTGAATCATGAAATTATAAATTCCATTGCCATAAAGCCTATTTCAATCCATATATAGATTTTTCTAATTTACATACATTGTCCTCATCCCCAGTGGAAATAAAACCTTCAGGCTGATCTATATATACATCATCATCAAGATTACCATTCAAGAATGACGTCTTCATATCCATTTGATAAAGTTTAAAATCAAAATATGTAACCAAAGTCAATACAGCACGTACAGACTGTATCCTCATTACTGGTGAAAAAGTTTCATCATAATCAACACCATATTCTTGAGTGTAACCTTTAGCTACAAGTCTTGCTTTAAACTTCTCAACATTCTCATGTATATCCTTCTTTCTTTTAAATATCCACTTGCAACCAACAATTTTAGTATCTACAGGCCTATTAACTAACCTCCATATACTATTCTTATGCATAAATTTGATTTCTTCATTCATAGCACTAATCTATTGCTAAGAATCAACATCTGACATAGCTTAAGAATAGATAATAGGATCATCTACAACTTCATTAATAGTTACTCTTTCATATGATTCTCCCAAATATACATAATAATCTGACATATCTGGAGCTTTTGATGTCCTTTCACTTCTTCTTAAGGGCTCAAAATATTGTTTATCCTGATTCGTTTCAAAAAAATTATAGGAGCTGAGGACCCCTCAATAACAAAGTCTTGATGACCTCTATTAGTGTCTACTAACTCTTCCAAAATACTTTTATCAACATCATCAGAACTCCCATTATCAAAATGATCTTCTAAGAATGTTACATTTTTGCTTTCAAGTATCACTCTATTATCAGGATCATATAATTTGTATCCTTTGAAATAATGAGGATACCCAACCTTGACACACCTTTTAGTTTTTAGTAATTTATTCTTATTTGGATCAGGAATCAAAACATGAGCAATATAGCCCTACACTCGAATATGAGCCATACTTGCTTGATTACCATAAAATAATTCATATGAGGTGAAATTCATTGCTTTGGTGGGAACTCTATTTAAAATATGTATTGCTGCATATAATGTCTTTTCCCAAAAAGAAGTAACAAATTAGCTCTTGCCATCATAGATCGAATCATATCTAGTAGAGTTTGATTTCGTCTTTCTGCAATTCCATTAGCCTCTGGAGTATGAGGTGGAGTACAAAAATATTTAATATCATTTTCAAGACAATACAACTCAAAATCATCAGACATATATTCTCCACCTCGATCTGAATTTAAAGACTTGATCTCTTGTTAAGTCGACTTTTCAGTCTCAAGATGAAATGATTTGAAAAACTCTAAAACCTCAAACTTATGTTTCAACAGATATATAAAACCAAATCTAGAACAATTATCGATGAAAGTAATAAAATAACGAAAACCACCTCTACACTAATGCTCATAGGTCCACATATATTAGTGTGAACCTTTTCTAATATACGAGTACATCTTTCACCTTTTGTGTAGGATTTTTTGGTCATTTTATCAAAAATACAACTTTCACAAGTTGAAAACTTTCTAGAATTACTCCAGTCAAAACGTCATAATTAATCAATTCGTTAATTGTATTTATATTAATATGTCTTAATCTCAAATGCCAAATATAAGTAGCATAATCTAATTTTATATGAAATTCAACATTGCATACAATATTACCACATAATTGCACTTGATATATATTGTTATTTCTAAAGTCATACAACACAACTTTATCATTTTTCTTCATTAAAAATCTTCCATTACCAAAATAAATTTCATATCTAAGTTTTTTCAACATTGAAATAGATAACAAGTTTCTTCTAAGACTAGGTGCATACAAACATTCAATTAAATCAAAATTTGTTCCATCATTCAGTTTCAATTCAAAAACTCCAACTCCTTCAATCTACGTCCTATCATCATTTCTCATGTAAATGAAACTGGTACTATCACTTATTCTCTTGAGTTCCTTGAACCCCTGTAAGGTATTAAAAAAATGCACAGTAGCTCCAGAATCAACCCACCAAGATCCAGACTTAATAATTGTGGTATTTATCTCATCAAGAATCAAGGTGCCAAACATACCTTTGGATTGCTTTCCACCAGACTTTAAGAAAGAACAGTATTGAGTCTTCTTATGTCCAGGCTTCTTATAAAAATAACAAACTATCTATCTGGATTTAAATTCAATATCCTGTCTTACTTTGGTGCCCTTCTTCTTTTGCTAATCTTATTTTTTATTTACAAATTTTTTCTTCTTATGATATTTCATTTCATTCTTTGGCTTATCTGCATTCCCATTAATAGCATTGGCCATAAAATTTTTGTTTCTTAACTTAGCACCTTCATGACTGGTGACTTTGGATAAGAGATCATCAACAGTCTAATCCAAACCAGAAGCTAAATAAATTTACTTTACAATTTCATAAGAATCAGGCAAAGAAGACAAAATAGTAGATATGTTAGTTTTCTCATCAATAGACCTTCCTTGAAGGCCTAATTCATCAGTAATGGTAATCATGTTGTTTACATGCTCTTTGACATCCCCTCCTTCTGATAATTTAATTCTGATAAAATTTTCCCACAAACCTTCAATATACTGACTAGATTTCTTATCAAATTTCAATTCAAGACTATCAAGAATGGCTTTAGCAGAGGTATTATTCATATAGCCAACCATAAGAGAATCTATCATGTATTTCAACATTAAATATTTCATTTTATTATCTGTCTTTATCCATTTTTGATAGACAACCCACTACAACAATGTTCATTTTTGGCGATGGAAGTTTTCCGTCGCTAAAGAATGTTTCCGTCGTCGTTTATATTTACCGACGGACCAGTTTCCGTCGTATATTCTGTCGGCGTAGATGGCGTGGGTATAAATTCACATTTTTCCCCACGGAAAGTAAGTGTCCGTCGCTAAAATATTATATTTTTTCCCACGAAAAGTAAGTGTCCGTGGCTAAAATATTATATTTTTAGCCATGGAAAGTAAGTTTCTGTGGCCGAAATATTATATTTTTAGCCACGGAAAATAAATTTCCATGGCTAAAATATTATATTTTTAGCCACGGAAATTTCTTTTCCGTGGCGAAAATATTGTATATTTAGCCACAGAAAGTAAGTTTTCGTGGCTAAGATATTGTATATTTAGCCACGGAAAGTAAGTAACTGTGGTTGAAGTTGTTGCTATTTACCGACGGTAAGATATTTCCGTTGGTAAAAATATCTATTTACCAACGAATATTTTTTTACCGTCGGTAAAAATTGTTTTTTTTTTTTTTAAATTTCCCAAGCTATACGTACGCAAACTGAAATATTTCCTATTATAAACACTGAAAACTATATATATCTTGTCATAAATCACAAGCAAAACACAAAAAACTAGCAACTGAAATGTAGAAGAATTCCAAGTGAATTGAAATTTATAACTGATATTCCAACCTTTACAGGAAAATAAGGTAAGTTAAAAAAAAAGAAGCATTGTATATATACAGTACTCCAAAGTACAAGAAAAAAATGCATTGTATACCAACCATTGTAGAATTATTTTAGAAGCATTCTCTGGTTGAATCAGACAAAAAAAAAAAAGATTCCTAGCTCAGGTCAAACCCCTTCCACCGTATGCTTTTGCACTCATTTGCACAAATATAATCAACAGTCTAACACCCGACAACAGCTGTAACAGAATCATTTTCCAGTGGTGGAAAAGAAGCTGTAACGATGAAACTAGATGTTGTGTTGTAGTCCTACTTTAATCTGTCATAGAGCTAAAAGCCTAAAAGGTATTTGATGGAACTTCTTCTGTTTTACTATTCTCTTTCCCTCACAAATTGTTTTATAAATACTATTTTAAGTTCTGCCTAGCCAGCAATAGTGGGAAGAAAACTATTACACATGCTCATGCTACTCCAGCACAAAGCTCATAGTGCTAGATGTAGGAAACCACATCACATGCTTAAATTGTACCAGAAACAAAACTACTTTGCTGCTCCTTCTGGAATGCAAAGTATTATAGAACAATTTCATATTAGAATTTTTCTAGAGCAAGCCAGAATACCGTACCGGAACCATACCAAGTACCGAATACCGTATCAGTTAAATAAGCTATCCTGTGGTTGATACAACATACAAAGATATTTGGATGGTTACTGCAATGATCAGTCAGCACAGGAGGATATTCTTCTTGAATACAAGGAGAATAGTTATGAAAACTAATGAACAAGTCAATTATCTGTTTTCATTCAGTATAATTGGGTCCAGTTAAGATGTAATTTTTCATAATATCAGACATGTTCAAAAAGCTAGACGATCCTGCCATCTGTCATAGACATGCAATATTCATAATAAGCTTGGAGACTAAAGCCCATTCCATTTGTACAAAAACAATGCAACATTGGTCATTTTCTGGCAAAACAACAAAATGACTTATGATTTTTCTAATCCCTTTTGTATCCGATGTGCATAGGGAATAATCCAATCGATCAAGACTCATTTAGAATTAATTAATCATCAATATAAGGATATGTTAAATTCATTCTGTATCCGATTGGCGTAGGAAACAATTTAATCTATCACCATGTCTATCCGATGGACAGTGACACGAGGTGTTTACAAGTTCATCCACAACCCTATCTCATCCATGTGATTAATCGATGGGTGTCATCATGTCTAAGCATCATAACAATCCATAAAATAACTCCAAACCTAATTTACACAAAATATTCAAACTAACTCCCACTAAAATTGAGATTAGATAAAAATAAATATATATTAGAGTACATATGAGTTCGGCTTAAAAATGAAGGCCCAATTAGTAGGCCCAAAATAGCTTGAGTACTTGGCTTGATGGCTTGATGGCTTGATGATTTACTAGCTTGATGGCTAAGTGGCTTGATGGTTAAATAATGATGATTGTATGTCTTCTTAGAACTTCCATCTTTCAACATCCTAAATTTTTTTTCATTCTCAAATGTGAGTATTAATTCTCTATCCCTCCATTATGATAAGTCAAATCAAAAGATAATTCTTTTCAAATTCCGTAATGGTTTATCAATTATAATATGAATTACCATCTCACCCTTTCATCTTCCTCATAAAGTTTCTTTTTATTTTAAAGAACTTTTCAAGTCCCAATAAGACTCTTTATTTCTAATTTATGAGATATTATTAAGAAAAATTTTCATATACACACCATTAAGGATTGGAAACCTCATCTACCCCTACAAGATTGTAGAAATCTCATCTACTACCCAAAAACTTTGCTCTGTTAATCAATAAAGTCCACTCCATAAAAAGATTCCCATTAGTTGTTGACCCCAGATGAGTTGAAAATTTTAATGGACGATAATACCCTTTTAGGCTTGTTAAAAGACCAAAATATCCTTTATTCATTTATTACCCCCAAATTTCCCTTTCCTTTCATCGACGGTCTTCATCTTCCTCGAATCCTCTATTCGACGATGATGGAATCAGTGAATCTCCACTCTCTGCTGTGATCCTCTCTCACTTTCCCTTTGAGAGGAACATAAAATGGAGTGAAGTGATGAGATGGGGTTCTTTTCTTCTTCATTCGATTAAAACGCCCTTTTCCAAACCCACTGGACTCCACTCCCAAAGAGAAGAGCCTTTTCTTGAGCTTTGAGGATCACAACAACAAGCTTTAGTTCCATTTAGAAATAGATAATCAGGATAGGTAAAACTGATCCCAGTACTCATAGATCAAACTAGGCCCCAAAAAACATTTAGAGGCAAAAAAATTAAAATAAAAATGATAATAACAAGGCTGTCAATACCCTTTGATAATTTGCAGACCCGTTGTCTGCCAAGTCCTTATAAGCCCCATTAAAATCACTGAGTGGACATTCAATTTAGAGGGAAAATGAATGAGCTTGCGCACATCTCTCTGAAACTCAGATTTGGAATTAGAGTTCAGACAAAAAGAAACTGGGGAAACAACACCAGCAGCAGTAATTGGAGAAGAGCAATGATAGATGAACTGATCATCCGAACCGATCGCATTCTCTGCAATAGCTGCCATGAAAATTAAACCCAAACAAAAAAATTACCAAAGCCCAATAAAATAAATACAATTTCTCTGTCAGTCTTTACCTAAACCCCCCTCAACCCTCTGTATATGCAGACTAAAAAAAAATTATCTCTTCAGAATTAGATGCTCTTTTCTTTTCTATAATCTATAGATAGCATTCCATTAAAAGGTTGCCAAGAGAGAGAATAGGAAACAAAGAAAGAAACAAATCAAATTTAAAGAATTTTTTCTTTAATTAACAATACAGGTCACCTCTCCTATCCCCTCCAGGTCATCTTTATCGCTTTATTTATTCTCCACTATTATTTTATCATCTTGCTTTATTTTATTCATCTTCTGCAACTAGTTTCTCTATATCCCTTTTTCTGATAATCTGGCTATTTATGCAAACTTGCATCATGTTTTGAATTGCTATGGTCATGGTGGAGATAGGAGGCCCATGATGTGACGCTGGAGATAGGAGGCTGGAGATGAGATGCAGGAGATAAGAGGCTGGAAGCGTGATGCCACCATGGACAACAATGCAGAGGGGACCAACACAGAGGGGACTCGAGTTAGGGCTTGGGTGAGAGTGAAAAGGAGAGAGAGACACAAAATATAAATTCCATTACAAAGGTCAAATTAGTCATTCATCATACTTTTTTTTTTTTAATTTTTAATATGAAGGGTAAAATTGTATTTCAATAATTCCATCAGTTAATTGGGTGTGATTGAGGTTTTTGCAATCTTGTAGGGGTAGATGAGGTTTCCAATCCTTAATGGTGTGTATATGAAAATTTTTCTATTATTAATAAGCATAAATGATGGTAAATTCATCATAGCTATTAAAAAAAATATTGTTAAACTGTTCATCTTTCATTTATTTTTTTAGAGAAAACTTAAAAAAAAAACAAATCATCTTCAATACAGTAAACTAAAATTGCTATAAAGATGTCATAATTTTTCATAAGAAGAAAAACAAACACTAATCTTAGATATGATAAAACATATATATGAGAAACAAAGACATTTATAGAATATGAATCTTAGACAAGGAGAATTTTAGCAAAGCTATCTTGCTTGTGCTATTGGAAAAACATCCTAGATGAATTTCAATGTTACTTCTAATATCATACCAAAGATGAAAACTTATCACGAGTGCTATATCACTTGTTTAATCCATGAAATTAAGAAGAATGTCATACCTTTTTTGACTATTTAAAAGTATCTTATGTTAAAGCACTCTACCTTTTATTGAAGAACTCTCCCTTGTGTTGAAGAGCTTTTTCTTTTGTTGAAGAACTATGGATGATTATATAATGAAGCCACTTGATGTTCAAGGACCTCACAAGCAATCAGGGTGTTCACCCCAGCTGGACAGGTATACCATTGATGAACTTAATATGACACTGAGAGGGGGGTGAATCAGTGTCTGAAAAAATTCTATCTAATTATTACACTGCTGCCCAGAGCTGATGGAGACCTAACTTTTCACACACACACAAGCGCATGCAAATCTACCTCGCTACCACTCAGTGGCCAGGTCTACCAGATTTGCACACCCACCCTATAAGCCATTCTACACACTCCCAAATATACCAAAAAGATAAAACAATGAACACAGAGATATTACGTGGTTCACCAACACAGTGTGTGATGGCTAGTCCACGGAGTAATGCCCAACGGGCTCCGTATTTACTCAACACTAAACTTCTAGTCTCTAACAAGACAAGGATATTAACCATAGGTTTTCCCAGCATAAAACTGAGAGGGTGCACCAACGCCAAGATTCAGGCTTAACAGCCAGTATCCAGCACCCACTGAACACACCACGCTTAACCCGCACCCACGGGAAGCAAAAAATAATTTTTAGGCTTATAGAATTGCCTTACAATTTTCCCCCACTAGCTAGGTATTCAATAATTTTTACCTACGCTAGCATACAATATATTGAAAGCATAAATAGATAAGAGACTTGAAAAATCTTACAAAGAATGTTTTCGAATGGCCAACAATATCTCTGAAGCTTCACACTGCCCTCAGGTACTCTTCAACAGCCTTCAATGTTGATAGAGATCGATTCACAGAGCACACCTTGCTCATAGGCTTCCAATCCCTTCCACAGAACCCATAATCACCATGAATGTGAAAATAAATGCTCTACTGACCTCTCAAAGGGATTTAGCACTCCATTGGTGCATGGAGAAGAGGTAGTTGGGGATTGATCACTCCCAGAGGGCACGAAACCCTAGAAAATCTTCTTTCTGCCTTAAAAAAATGCTCTTTTCAATTTTTTTTTCTTCATTTTTTTGACTCCCAACAGCACCCAATAGGTAGAGGGCTTGAAAATAAGGAAACTACAACTTAAACGGATAGATTTGGAGCTCGGATGAAGAAGTTATGTCGGTTTGAAGTTCGGCCAATCAGAAAATTCAAAATAGAATCTTTCGAATCATTACCGGGCACCCGCGCCGCACTGGAAAGCTTCCACCTTATGCATTGTCATGTTCTGATTGGAGGATATGGGATCTTCTCTGCTAGCCGTCGGATAACCTTAAAAAGGCGGGATTAGACATGAGCCGCTGGATCTGCATCAATCGTGTCAAGCACGATCGGCTTCAATCGCAACCGCAAGATCTGGATCAACCGCAGCCTAGTACCGCACGTGCGCCACACGGAATCAAGGGCCCTGTATCATATAATAGGATTCACCATATTACCTTGCGTTCTTCCAACCAAAAGCGGCGCGATGGAATCTCGACGCTATGCTTCAGCCACACCTGATACCGCCTTCATCTGAACCATCCAATCTGCATCAAGCCTTCGTAGCTTCATCTGGACCACAGATTTCAGATATTCTCCTTTCTAGAAGGACCAAATTGCCCCTGAGAACCTTTAAAAAGGCCTCTGTAACTGATATTCTATTAAACAAAACCTATAGAATGAAATCTTACCGAGAGAACTTCTCTCTAGACGAATGTTGTTTCTCTCTCTAAGCAAAACGTCGAGCAATGAGGGTTCAAGCAGAGGGGGTACAGCTAGGGGCCATGCGCGCTGTGTGGCACCATGCTGCTGCCTATGCCATGCGGTTGTGTGGCATGCCATGGTGCCATGGTGCCACGGTGCTGCTATACTGCTGCAAGGCTGGCCTGCTAGCTGAGCCATTAGCTAGCCATGTGGTGCCGCGGCTGGCCCTAAACCAAGCTGGCATCCAGTGGGTCCCACTTACACCTGGGTCCCATAAATTCTCTCCCCTCCTCTCTCATCATTCTCTCACTTTTGATTCTCTCTCCTCTTTCTCTCTCATCAATTTCTCTCTTCAATTTCTTATGCCACAACATGAGAATACGAGAAACTCTGTCACATCTTCAGTAACACTGTCTCATCATCACAAACTTGGCCACATCACCAGAAACTGTGCCACATCCCCAATGGGGCCACAGACACTCTCTCTCATCAAACTTGATGTAGAATGCCATTTAACTCGCTGTAAGCCATCTGAGACACATGTAGAACACTGTAAACCATACACACTGGACTACTTCAACTCTGCCACTGCACTGACACTTTCTCTCCTCTTTTCTCTGACAGAATGCTTATTAAATACTGTCACATCAGCCAAGTTGCCAACAATGACAACACAAAGTCCAACAACCATATCTTGGTATTTTGAGCTTTTCCTCCCCTTGCCTGTGTGACCTTGAAATATTTTTATATCTCTAAGGTAGAGATGACCAGCTATAAAGTCTAACCCTAAGTGAGATGCTAGCCTCCTAATACCATATCCAGACTGTCTTTTGGCATACCTTGACAATTACCGCAAGAGTCCCTAGACAATAAATGGGGACAAAGATACAAAACTATCATTTTTCATAAAACCAAAAAATATCACTGGTTTTGTAAAGAAAAATAAAAATAAATAATATTTTATATTCATAAATAAGAACATTTGATGCAAAACCAAACCATATCGGGGGATCGTGGCAAACAACAACAACAGTTTCTGACAGGTGTATTGACAACCCCTAGGCCTGCACCAACTGCCAAGCTGTCCATGGGTAGTTCCTAACATGATTGGTTAGGAGTCTAGCATCAATCGGTAAGTTGACACCACCTCTGTAGGACCTGGTCCAAATGACTACTATGAAAGCTATACATAGATTTCAAAGGATGACATCTATATACTTCACTGGCCATGATATCGACCCATCCTAGTCCATAATCCGGGTCCAGGCCATGGAGAGTCTGTTGGGTAACTTGCGCTGCTCGGATGCCCAGAAAGTCATGTGTGCTACTTGTCCACTAGAAGACGAACCATACATGTGGTGGCAAGAAACTCAGCCTATCCTATTGCGATGCCACAAGGAGATCACCTGGGCCATCTTCAGAGAGGCTTTTCTAGCCAACTACCTTCCTCAACGGCATGAGCCCAGTGTAGAAACCTTAGATTATTACAAGAGTCAAAGCAGGCCTACCCACAAAAAGGTTATGCGAAGATATGAAGCGAATACCAAGTGCCTCAACCTAGTGAGTGCAGTCGGCAAGGGTCACACAACTCAGGTAAGTTCTCAAACTACCCTGAATATCTCTGATAATTACAAGATTATATGCAGGTCTTTCTCCCGGGCTTCGTTCTATATGGGGAATTAGAATGTTGCCACGTCAAGAATTCCAATTCCCTATTCATTACGCAAAGCATTAGGTAAAGGGCCATGGTGGCAATAAGTATGTACCAGAGTCGAAGCTCGGGATTTACAATTACAACCTTATTCATCCCTTGGTTACCACCGTCATTCCCCTGCCACCAACATCACAGGGTCCTTAAAGAACTGGGCCATCATACCCATCTTGGATAAAAATGCATTGATGATAAATTGATTACAACTTTAAATGGTTTTCCCAGAGTAGGAAAGAGTTTCGAAGGATCCCAAGCACATGAGTCTAGAGGGCATACCACGAACGGCCCTAGCGGTACTCTGGACCATGATGTATTGTCAATAGATATGGATTGAATCATATGCTAAGGACTGACCATGGACTGAGTACCAAGAGGATTCTAATATAAGAAGGATAAGATTTTATGTATGATTGATAACAGCCTCAATACTATTTGTAGGAATATGGAATGGTAGCGATTGAAGAAAACGTGGATATTGGAAAATTGAATATGTTTATTTCGTACAATTTATTATTGATGATGAGGTAATTGAGATGTGAATATGATGTTTATGGATGATTGGTAATCTCGCGGCTAATTATGAAAACATGAAAAATATGATGAGTCTGAGAACTATGGCATTGGAATGGGAACCTACCTATTGACTTGCACCCTTGATGATTGAATGAATTATTGATACAAATATGACCCTAGGATTGAGCCAAACTAATAATGTGGTAAATTTTGGCAGATGGCAACACGCGCTCAAATTAATGCACATAGATCTGTCATCCATGGGGGACCCAATATGAAGGCTATTGCAACTAATATGGGAGATTTTATGCCCTTATTCTATTTATTTCAAGATAGTAGAGATTCAGTG
Source organism: Protea cynaroides (assembly GCA_028583415.1). Taxonomy (NCBI): domain Eukaryota; kingdom Viridiplantae; phylum Streptophyta; class Magnoliopsida; order Proteales; family Proteaceae; genus Protea; species Protea cynaroides. Next base: position 54,116,971 of record CM053274.1, on the reverse strand, counting down.
AAATTGTTGAATGGAGTCAAGAGCATTTACCCATCAACACTCCGAGTTTCAGCAAAAGATGTTGACCTTGTTGTTCGAGACAATATGGCATGACCCCATGCTGGTCTCAGTCATGGCCGGGGTGTCAGAAATTTTGGGAAATTTTATACAGAGCCTTCAGGAGCAACATAGGGATGTTGGCGCGTAAATGGTGGCTGCATCAAACATCCAATGTCACACCCCAATTCCGACTGAACCAAAACTGTGAGTGAACCGGCTCTAAACCATGGTTCACACCAGGATCTCAATAGACCGTGTCAACCAATCATTCCCAAGCAGTCTAACTTAATCAGAGATTAATACATAGCAGCGGAATAAAATAAATGAACTGAGATCTATGTTTTAATTTAAGATAATTTTACAACTTATTCCATCATCCATAAAATTTAAATAATAGTTATTACAATGTATTAAAAGAAAATAACCATCACTGATAGAATACACAGAACGAGCACTCGCATGACGCATCATGCTCGTCCTCTACAGTTTGGGATTCCAAAGCCGCCACCGTGCTGTATGCTGTAAGCTGGAGCAGACATGAAGTTTTCCACTAAGTATCTTGCATCAAGATCTGAAAAGAAATCGAATATACATTCGGGTGAGCTCACAACTTAGCTCAGTAAGTACAAGACCAATGCAACATTCAAAATGCATGAGATAACATTACAATTTGGGTCAGGTAAAACTTGCAAAATGCTATGGTAAGGTTTGGTGGCCTCCGCACCTCCATGCACGAGAGTGTGAGCTGTCACACCCCAATTCCGCACATTTCAAAATGGTGTGATGAACCGCTAAATAACCAACGGTTCAACCAGGATCTCAAATAGGCTATCCCACATATGATAAACCAAAACACATTCCACATTAATCAGAGATAATAAAATAAATAGCGGAAGTCTTACAGATAATGAACTGAGAAATTCTAACTGTGATACTCATAAATAAAATATCTAATTATGTTGTTTCAACCCAACCGAGACATAAATAAAATATCGAATACATGTCTTTACTAAATACAAATAAATAAAACCAAATCCAATTGAATACGCATGAGTTGCACTCGCAAGAGGAGTCATGCGTATCCACTATGTCTTCAGCTTCCATTATCGCCACATGCCCGTACACAGGAGCGTTCATGTAATCTTCAACGGTGGTACCTGCATCATCAACTAAAAGTATTCGCATTCGAAAGGGTGAGCACACATCACGGCTCAATGAGCAAACAAAACAATGCAACAATACATATGCATGGAATCAATTCATATCTTTGGTCTAGTTCAAAGTTTGCAATGTGCTATAGAAAGGATAGGTGGCCGCCGCACCTCTATACACGAGTGTGTGGAAACGCCCAATGAAAATGACACCGTCGCCCCACATGCACCCACCATGGACAATATACACCCCATGAAAATGGCATGGCTGTACCGGTTGCCCATACCAACACGTAAGCCCCTGTTGGCGAGGGCTTGCAAACTGGGCTCGCAACTAACCAACCCTAATGTAAAACAATGTATCCAAGCCCTCACCCCAGCATCCCTCAATACATCCATAGAGTTAGAGTTAGGGTCTGGTGACCAGGCTGAACCACAATGCCACGTCCCCCCTGATACCCTACGACATATTAGTTCCGCTAAGGTAATGGCGATATGACGATGTTAGTGGACAAGACTTGAGTAGAGATAGAGCTAGAGTCAAGTGACCAGGCTGAACCACAATGCCACGTCCTCCCCCTGATGCTCCCCTCGCATCAAGCACACTAACACTTGCTTAGTGGACATGACTTGAATAGACCATGGCACAATATACACCCCATGAAGAACGGTCATGGCTGTACCGGTTGATACCATCCCTACCCGCACCATATACACTAGCCAAACACAAACATTCACATGCCTATTCCTATCATCATCATCATCACCATGTTATAAACAATAAAGTAAGTATGCATGAACAAATAATAGAAATATTGGATGACATGTTAAATGCACATACAAGCATACACGCATAGAATCAATATGGCATTGGACTCAAGAATTAAAAACAATTTATTATTAACCAATTAGTTTAGGTCTTGTTCCCTCACCTTTGCTTGTTATTAGATCATCTTCCAAGCTTTAGAATCACCTTTATATTCTTATTATATTGCTAGTAAACCTAACAAAGTCGATAGAATTTAATTAGAATTAATTTCCAATTTAAAAACCATCGTCGTTAACCGAGGGTCGATCGAGGGTCGATGCTCGGAATGCATAGGGTCGATGGGTCTATCGACCCTACCCTCTGTCCGAACTTCCCGAATCCGAGGGACGATGGTCAGAATGCATAGGGTCGATGGGTCTATCGACCCTGTGTCCGACCCTCGGTGCACTCTGGTCCAATTTCTAATATTTAATTCATTCTTCATGTTTGGGGTCCTATGGCTTGCTTCCACCATTCATTCTATACATGTTCTATGGTTTAGAACTATACTTTATTCACCTACATGGTTTCAATGAATTCCTCCATGGTTTTCCATGAAAACCTAACCATGAATGGATGATTTGGGTTTCTTCTAAGTCATATCCTCTTCATAAACCATTCTAAAGTCTTAAGTAAATCATGGGAAATGTATTCATACCTTAGTTTCTTTGAGATTCGAGTTTCTCCGAATTTCCTCTTCTTCCTTAGCCTTTTCTTCAAGTTTTCCTCCTTCTCTCTTCCTTCTCTTCTCTTTCTCTCAATCCAATTAGGGTTTTGAAAAGGAGTGAAAGAGGCTTAGGGACGTCCTATTTATAGAGTAAAACCTCCCAAAATAAGTCCCATTGAGTTTAGGAAAGGTTCCAATCGAAATTAGGAAGGTTTCCTAATTTTCGGTTCGTGCTGTTTTTCCCGAGTACAGAGGGTCGATGGTGAGGGTCGATGAGAGGGTCGGACAACTCATAGACCCTCATCGACCCTGGTTGAGGGTCGATGGGAGGGTCGGACCTGTCTGTTAAAACCTGCGACCCTACCCTCATTTTGACTGTTTTTGGGTAAATTTTCATATTGGGTCTTGGGTTTCTTCACACACTTGGTCCACATGGCTCGACCATGATATGTAGACGGGTCCCGACACGAAATGTAAGGTTAGGCCAGGTTCGTGGCATGCGGGTCTTACAACTCCACCACCCTTAAAAAAAATTTCATCCTCGAAATTTGAAAGTACAGATCTTACAACTCCCCCATTCTTAAAATAAATTTTGTCCTCAAAATTTGATTTCAGGTGGAAATTCTACGTCCGCATTTCATCTTCTTCCTCCCATGCAATCTCCTCCACGTATCGTCTTCGTCAGATTATCTTCGTATAATTGATACCAAGTTTTTAAGGTGTTATACATTTCAACTAGTGAACTAGGCTGGTACCACTTCAATAGTTAAATCTCCTATTTAATCCAGTGATTCCGTGGTCAATACTTTTGATATGGATCTCCAATGTACTTCTTCAATAGAGACACACGAAATACATCATGCCCACTAGACATGGATAGCGGTAACGCTAATTGATATGTAACTTTTCTATGTCCCTCCAGAGTTTATAAGATTCGACGCATATATAGAATACTACTTTCCTTCTTGTCTAATCATTTCAAACTATGCATAAGTGATATCTTCAAAAACACTTGGTCACTTATGGCGAACTCAAGGTCTTGGTGTCTATTCTAACAATCTTGAGCTATCCTGCCCCTTTTCTTTGATCTTGTCTGCCACTCGATAGTTTTCTTCATTAGACTTAGGTTTTCAAAGTTCTTCATTCACTAACTTTATTCCAAAATAAAGGAATTTGACATTTCTACCGTACCATGCTTGATAGGTGACATTTACATGGTAGCTTAATAGAAACTTCAATTCACGGTAACTTCTCAACTCTAACTCCTTGAAATCAATTCATAAGCTCGGGGCATATCTCTTAGGATTTGTATAGTCTGCTCCGACTGTTCGTCGGTTTAAGGTAAAATGCGGTACTAAACTTCAACTTTGTTCCCATTGTTTCCTATAGATCCTTCCAAAACTTCAAGATAAAGCATGAGCTTCTAGCAGACACTAAGCTCTCATGCATACCATTCAATCTGACAATACTATCCATATATAGCTTAGTTAGTCTTTCCAAAGCATATCGAGGTCGTATAGCAATGGCATGAGCTATCTTCATAAGGCGATCAACAATCACCCAAATTACATTAATCGATCTAGTAGTTAGTGGCAAATCAGTGACATAAATTCATTGTAATATTGCAGTTCCACTTTCCAACTGGCTCCAATAGTGGTTGTAGTAAGCCATGTTGGTCTTTGTCTTTCAGCCTTTACTTATTGATAATCCAGACACTGGAACATGCACTACACCACCTTTGTTATCATTCCTCTTTACCAATACAATCTCTTCAGGTCACGATACATATTGGTTCTCCAGGATGTACTGAATATTGAGTACCATGGGCTCTTATCATTATCCTCTTCGTGACCTCTGAATCTTTTTCTTCAGGTATTCAAAATCTACCTCTGTATCTGAGTACCATCTCCGCATCTAAGGTAAGTCAGGTTTAGGTTTTTCTTTCTCTAAGTCTACTTACACTGTTCCTATATATAGACCTAACAAAATTACTACTTCTACTTCATCCATCAATTCAGAGATGATCTTTAATGCCACAAGCGCAACTGACGAACTATTGCTCCATAAATTCATCCATAAATTATTACTTAATTAGATCATCACGAGTTTCTATTATATGTCACTCTCCTTCTAAGTCTGAATCTATTGCTGCAAAAGATTAGGTAGCATTTATACTGGGTCCTTTCTTGGACTTCATAATTCCCATCGGCGATCGTATAAGCAGTTTGAAATCTAAAGACTTAAGGGGTATATTTAGTTTCTTCATCTCTTAGTTTTTCAAAGACTATCATCAAGATCTCATATTGCACTCATTAGCTTGTATTTCTTTTATCCTTCTATTCTATCCAGATCTCTCTTTTACATACCTAAAAAAAATATCTTGTGATTGTTACTTCATATCCCAAGTCTACTTCTAAGCATTAGGATAAATGCTTATAAATTCATTAATTCAGCCAAACTATTTGGTATTTACTTAATCATATCCCTCAACATTGGGCATAACTCAATTATCATTGTATTAAATCGAGTACTACTTATGCCATGACTTATTTGTGTATCCATTCTTAAATTTGCCTTTAGGAATCTTCTACCTTGTCAAAATTCATACGGATATAGCCATCCTTAATTCTACTTGAGTGCTATCTATTTCTTTACTGGCTACTCTTAATAGTTCCCACATTTTCTCATGCACTCTTTCATAGACATGATTCATATCCATCCATTTAGCAATCTCAAAATAAATCCTCTATTACTTCATCTGAGGTTTATTGGCTATGACATTTAATCTGAATTTAATCATCTTTCTTCCAATAATTCTATTACCACTAATCATCTTTATCAACAAACGTCAGGGAGTGTATGAATCAAAATGTCCATCCAAAAGTGATTCACTTCCTTTTGTCGATTTAGCATAATGACAACACTTGCTTTATCTAGTGAACCTAGGTTTAAAGAATCAGGAGTAAATCTGTAGTAATCCAACCGGCATCAAAAGATCGTTAAGTTGCACGGTGGTCCAAATACATGCAGTAGAGGTTTTACAATTCTTAACCTCATTGTTACAGGTTCTATCGAATATATAATGCCATTGGTCGAGGCACTACAGGAGTAAATCTGGAGAAAGATTTCGCACATCAATAAATCAGGTATAAATCAGGAGAAAGATTTTGTACATCAATAAATCAGGTATAAATCAGAAGATGTATGCTCAACATGATTAAACATTTAACTATTCATTCAGTTCATATCTCTGATCATGCTATCGATTATGAGGATGGTTTAGATTGGTATAATCAGGACTAATACTAAAGAAACAATATCTATAACTCCAATTGACAGGTTAAATCAAGAAGGTATCCTGTCAAGGTCCGAGAAATTAAAATCTGGTATGTGCATCCTCTATAATCATAAGAGTAAATCAATAATGCACTGCATCCTATATAAACATATCTAGTTATATGGCCACAATTAGATTTGATCCTCTACTGAAAACGTTTAAGGCTTCGTCTTCAGAAAATATTTCTCAATCCTTGGTCGGATCATTGCAACTATCCCATACATCGGTGGCTGATAAGGTTAACCACCTTGATACACTACTTGTTGTGCTCCAAATTTCTGCACTGGGGTATGCATTACTGGGACTTGCTGTGTGGTAGGCACTGTGTTATAGCTAACATGTGTTGGGGTACAGTGATGCTACTAGTTGGCACCGTACTTGGTTTGACCCGGAGATGTTGATGTAGCAACGGTAACTTGGGTAGTGATTTACATAGCAACTTGCATAGTCGGTCTCATCTGTTGTTGCTCTTGTATTTTGTTGGGTCAAGTTTATGACAACCATAACCAAGGTATTTGGTAGTCCATGTGGTTGGCTGGAGTGGCCTGGTTGTTCACTCTTTTAATTCGATACGGTCTGATTATCTACTCAGATGAGTTTTCATTATCCATTCTCGACCCTGATAGTGGTGGGGTCAAGTTGCAACCTCTTCTTAATGCTCAGCGGTAATGGATCAGCTTGAAATGGATCTCACTCTGAGTCTCCATGTCACCCAGGAGTATAGCTTAAGCTTCTTTACAGTTGCTCTTATTCTTAATGTATGACCATTATTCTCCTATCTCTGTTGGATTTAGCCCGAGATCTTTCTCTTTATCTCCACAGGGATTTAGGCATTACTAGCCATTTTCCTTCTTTCCCAAATACATCGAGTTTCACATATTGTGAGTATCAACTCGGTATTAAATTTTCTGCTTTACAGAAGCTTCCTTCTTGCTACTGTACTATATCCTTGTATACTTGGATAACTACCCAACTTATAGATAATACCCTAAATTATTTGTTTATTAGGATAATTTTTTTTTTGTCTTCTCTTTCTGTGTGAGTGTATATATATGGTTCCACCTTTTATATGTACATTATCGTCTTGTTTAATTTCTGTCTCAACCAACACAGGTGCTTATGGTTTGTTTGTATTAAAGCTTTTAATTTATCCTAACTCAGTTCATGGACTCCAGTAGAAGTATTCAGGTTTAATGGGTAAGGCCTACGAGAGCTCTGATACCAAGTTCTCACACCCCAATTCCACACATTTCAGAATGGTGTGATGAACCGCTAAATAACCAACGGTTCAACCAGGATCTCAAATAGGCTATCCCACATATGATAAACCAAAACACATTCCACATTAATCAGAGGTAATAAAATAAATAGCGGAAGTCTTACAGATAATGAACTGAGAAATTCTAACTGTGATACTCATAAATACAATATCCAATTATGTTGTTTCAATCGAGACATAAATAAAATATCGAATACATGTCTTTACTAAATCCAAATAAATAAAACCAAATCTAATCGAATACGCATGAGTTGCACTCGCAAGAGGAGTCATGCGTATCCACTATGTCTTCAGCTTCCATTGTCGCCACATGCCCGTACACAGGAGCGTTCATGTAATCTTCAACGGTGGTACCTGCATCATCAACTAAAAGTATTCGCATTCGAAAGGGTGAGCACACATCACGGCTCAGTGAGCAAACAAAACAATGCAACAATACATATGCATGCAATCAATTCATATCTTTCGTCTGGTTCAAAGTTTGCAATGTGCTATAGAAATGATAGGTGGCCGCCGCACCTCTATACACAAGTGTGTGGAAACGCCCAATGAAAATGGAACCGTCACCCCACATGCACCCACAATGGACAATATACACCCCATGAAAATGGCATGGCTGTACCGGTTGCCCATACCAACACGTAAGCCCCTGTTGGCGAGGGCTTACAAACTAGGCTCGCAACTAACCAATCCTAATGTCAAACAATGTATCCAAGGCCTCACCCCAGCATCCCTCAATACATCCATAGAGATAGAGCTAGGGTCTGGTGACCAGGCTGAACCACAATGCCACGTCCCCCCCTGATACCTTACGACATATTAGTTCCGCTAAGGTAATGGCGATCCGACGATGTTAGTGGACAAGACTTGAGTAGAGATAGAGCTAGAGTCTGGTGACCAGGTTGAACCACAATGCCACGTCCTCCCCCCCGATGCTCCCCTCGCATCAAGCACACTAACACTTGCTTAGTGGACATGACTTGAATAGACCATGGCACAATATACACCCCATGAAGAACGGTCATGGCTGTACCGGTTGATACCATCCCTACCCGCACCATATACACTAGCCAAACACAAACATTAACATGCCTATTCCTATCATCATCATCATCACCATGTTATAAACAATAAAGTAAGTATGCATGAACAAATAATAGAAATATTGGATGACATGTTAAATGCACATACAAGCATACACGCATAGAATCAATATGGCATTGGACTCAAGAATTAAAAATAATATATTATTAACCAATTAGTTTAGGTCTTGTTCCCTCACCTTTGCTTGTTATTAGATCATCTTCCAAGCTTTAGAATCACCTTTATATTGTTATTATATTGCTAGTAAACCTAACAAAGTCGATAGAATTTAATTAGAATTAATTTCCAATTTAAAAACCATGCTGTTAACTGAGGGTCGATCAAAGGGTCGATGCTCAGAATGCATAGGGTCGATGGGTCTATTGACCCTACCCTCTGTCTGAACTTCCCGAATGCTGAGGGTCGATGGTCAGAATGCATAGGGTCGATGGGTCTATCGACCCTGTGTGCTACCCTCGGTGCACTCTGGTCTAATTTCCAATTTTTAATTCATTCTTCATGTTTGGGGTCCTATGGCTTGCTTTCACCATTCATTCTATACATGTTCTATGGTTTAGAACTATACTTTATTCACCTACATGGTTTCAATTAATTCCTCCATAGTTTTCCATGAAAACCTAACCATGAATGGATGATTTGGGTTTCTTCTAAGTCATATCATCTTCATAAACCATTCTAAAGTCTTAACTAAATCATGGGGAATGTATTCATACCTTAGTTTTGTTGAGATTCAGAGTTTCTCTAAATTTCCTCTTCTTCCTTAGCCTTTTCTTCAAGTTTTCCTTCTCTTCTTCTCTTCCTTCTCTTCTCTTTCTCTCAATCCAATTAGGGTTGTAAAAAGGAGTGAAAGAGGCTTAGGGACGTCCTATTTATAGAGTAAAACCTCCCAAAATAAGTCCCATTGAGTTTAGAAAAGGTTCCAATCGAAATTAGGAAGGTTTCCTAATTTTCGGTTCGTGCTGTTTTTCCCGAGTACAGAGGGTCGATGGTGAGGGTCGATGAGAGGGTCGGACAACTCATAGACCCTCATCGACCCTGGTTGAGGGTCGATGGTGAGGGTCGATGGGAGGGTAGGACCTGTCTGTTAAAACCTGCGACCCTACCCTCATTTTGACTGTTTTTGGGTAAATTTTCATATTGGGTCTTGGGTTTCTTCACACACTTGGTCCACATGGCTCGACCATGATATGTAGATGGGTCCCGATACGAAATGTAAGGTTAGGCCGGGTTCGTGGCGTGCGGGTCTTACATGAGCACTCCCAACAGTCAGGCAACAATCCACACTACTGTTGTTGCCCCACATCACTCACTCCGGTACAGGGATAGAGCTAGAGTCTGACGGTCAGGCAACAATCCACACTACCGTGTCCTCCCCCTGATACCCTACACCGTACCAATACCTAAACCCCTATTGGCAAGGGCTTGCAAGTGGGTTCCTTTTCTAACCAGTCCTATATGTCAAACAGTATCTATGGCCTTACCTCAGCACGGCTCCCTACGACATAGAGATATGGCTAGAGTCTGATTATCAGGCAACAATCCACACTACCGCGTCCTCCCCCTGATACCCTACTCGTACCAAGTCCGCTAAGGTAGATGGCGATACGAAAAAGGTGTTAGTTGTGGATATATCCAGGGCACACTCCCCTTCACATTCCACACACTAACGAAAATCATACACATGCCTAATATCCAACAATCCTAGCATATGAAATGTGTAAACATATAATAATAATAAAAGAAGCAACTACATGGCATGTGAGTTGCACAGAAATCAAGCAATGAATTCATATACAATTTAATCACAAAGGTTTACTGTTAATTAGTTATTTAGAGTTTGGGGTCTTGTCCCTTACCTAATGCGTGATAAAAATCCCGCTCTGCATCACAGGGTTTATTCACGCTGTCTACAGGTCCTACAGAGTCATATTCATAGGTTAGAATTTATTTATAAAGGTTACAAGTGGTCAGCACCATATTCAGCTAGGCAAACCAGGCTCAGAAGACATATCGGTCACGGTATCGGTCTCAGTGGAGTGAGACCGGTATGGTGCCACCGGTATATACCGGTTGTGGTACATACCGGTCTCAGTCAGTGAGACCGGTATGTGCCTACGGTATATACCGTAGGCCCATACCGCTGGACCTTGCGTCCAACCGGTATACACCGTGGTTTGGATCCGAAAGCGAGGTCTTGGATCTCCCTTCCTCGTCGGTTATCGGTTAAGTTTCTAGGGTTTCTCCTAACCCACACTAAGGTCCAAGTATCCTAATGGCCTTCTGATTTCGACTAGAACGCCATATCAAACCAGATCAGATCTAAAAGAAAGACTAGGTTCATTGAAAGATCTAGGGTTTTGGATTGCCGCGCCGCTTCGCGGCTCCGACCTGACATCCTTGTATTATTAATAGTATGGTGCACTTACCGGCGGTGTTCGTCGATTGGCGGCGAGGTCCTCCAACGGAAATCTTCTTCCTGGGCAGCCTCCTCCTCCTTGCTCCTTCTCAACTCTCCTCCAGACGGCTAGGGTTTTGAGAAGGATCAATGGAGTGTCATAATCTCTATTAATAGAGGAAAGCCGTTCTTAGAAAGGTTTCCCATGATTGGAAACTTTTTAAGTTTTCATTCGGAGTGAGGGACCCGCTGGAGACCGTCTCCAGCAGAAACTAAACATACCGATCGACATACCAGTCTGACTGACTCAGACCGGTATAGTCAGACCAGTATGCACATACCGGTTGCACCATACCGGTCTGACTGACTCAGACCGGTATAGTCAGACCGGTATAAAATATATACCATTTTTCACAGGTTCTCATACTTAAAAATTGAGTGGTTCGTCACCCAATTTCGCCTTCCGGTCCAGTTATGATTGGAACACCTGTCACCATATAAAACTACTAGTTAGACCCGGTTTTTATAACACGGTTCTTATAACTCTACCACCCTTAAAAGAAATTTCGTCCCCAAAAATGTCTACTCCCTCCCTTCCCGTGATCGTAAAAAGATAAGGGTATTCTTGTCGCATGACATCCTCCTCCTCCCAGGTAATTTCTTCTACATCCTGACTTTTCCAAACTACCTTGACATAGTGGATAGCTCGCCTTCGAAGCTGTTGTATCTTTTTACTAATGAGCTGGATTGGTACCACCTCAAAGGTTAAGTCTTCTGTCAAATCTGGGGGGTCTGCAACAAGAATGTGCGAAGGGTCTCTCACGTACTTCTTTAGTAAGGACACGTGAAAGACGTTGTGGACGCTAGACATCGCTGGTGGCAATGCAAGTTGGTAGGCCACTTTACCGCATCGGGACAGAATTTCATATGGTCCTACATATCTAGGACATAGTTTTCCTTTTCTTTTGAACCGCTTTAGGCCTCTCACTGGTGACACCTTCAAGAACACTTTATCACCAACAGTAAATTCAAGGTCTCGTCTCCTATTATTGGCATAGTGCTTCTGACGTACCTGAGCTGTCTTTACCCAGTTCTTAATCTGATCCACTGCCTTGCAAGTTTCTTCCACAAATTCTGGCCCTACGATTCGTCTTTCTCCAACTTCGTCCCATAATAATGGTGTTCGACATTTCTTACCATACAAAGCCTCATATGGGGCCATTTGAATCGTAGCCTGGTAGCTATTGTTGTAGGCAAACTCAATGAGGGAAAGCTTCTCATCCCAAGCCCCCTTAAAGTCGATAGCACATGCGCGAAGCATATCTTCTAGGATCTGGATGGTCCTCTCTGACTGACCATCCGTTTGAGGGTGGAAGGCTATACTGAACTTTAGTTTCATCCCCATTGACTTCTGTAGTCCCTCCCACAACTTCGATGTGAAGCATGGATCTCTATAAGATACTATGCTCTCTGGGACACCGTACAGTCTGACTATATTGTCCACATATAATTTTGCCAACTTGTCCATGGTGTATTGCGGTCTGACAGGGATAAATATGGCGGTCTTGGTAAGGCGATCTATAACTACCCAAACAGCATTCACTAACCTTGGAGTCATAGGTAGACCAGTGACAAAATCCATGGTAATACAATCCCATTTCCATGCCGGCTCAGGTAATGGTTGCAATAATCCTGCGGGCCTCTATCTTTCTGCTTTGACTTGCTGGCAGTTTAAACATTGAAACACATATCGGGCCACATCTGCTTTCATACCCCTCCACCAGTATAATCTCTTTAGGTCATGGTACATCTTGGTGCTCCCAGGATGTACTGAATATGGAGTAGGGTGAGCTTCCAACATGATTCAGTTTCTGATTTCCAGATCTTCATTCTCAGGTACACATAAACGCCCATGATATCTGAGTACCTTGTCTCCATCCAAGGTGAAATCAGGGTTGGCTCGACCCTTTTCCAAATCTTCTTGAACTGTCCTGAGGTATGGGTCCTGTAGGACTGCTGCTTTTATTTCTTCCTTCAGGTCAGGAAAAATCTTCAGTGCTGCAAACATAAGGGTAAACTGGTGTATCAACCCTGGCTCAATAGGTTCATCTGTTGACTTTATTGAGAGTTGTTCTTCATCCTCTAATTAGCCAGAAATGGCAGCACACAATGCTGCATTTGTACTTGGCCCTGCTTCAGGTTTCGATGCCCATTTCCTGCTCAGAGCATCAGCTACAGTGTTAGCTTTACCAAGGTGATACTGAATGTCACAGTCGTAGTCCTTGAGTAATTCTAACCACCTCCTCTGCCTCATGTTCAGGTTTTTTTGGGTGCAAAGGTACGTCAGGCTTTTGTGGTCAGACTTAATCTGGAATTTCTCACCATATAGGTAATGCCTCCAAGTCTTGATAGCATGAATGACCGCTGCCAATTCTAGGTCATGTGTAGGGTAGTTCTTCTCATGCTCCTTCAGCTGTCTTGAGGCATAGGCTATCACCTGTTCTCCTTGCATCAGCACACAACCCAGTCCCAAACCTGAAGCATCTGTATATAGTGTGTATGGAAGGCCTGGAGTTGGAATAGTCAATATAGGTGCTGATACCAGTCTTGACTTCAGCGTCTGGAAGAATTTCTCACATTCATCGGTCCATGTGAACTTCTCTCCCTTTTTGGTCAACCTGGTGAGTGGAACAGCAATCTTGGAATAATCCTCCACAAACCTTCTGTAGTATCCAGCTAAGCCCAGGAAACTACAAATTTCAGCAACTGTCTTCGGCGCCTCCCATCCTACTATGGCGGAAATTTTACTGGGATCTACCTTGATTCCTTCAACAGACACCACGTGACCAAGGAAGGCCACTTCATCTAACCAGAATTTACATTTCTTGAATTTTGCATAGAGCTTCTCTCTCCTCAGTCTTTGTAATGCTGCTCTTAGATGCACTGCATGTGTCTCCTGGTCCTTGGAGTATACTAAAATATCATCGATGAACACGATAACCGACGTATCCAACATGTCATGGAATACTCGGTTCATTAGCTCCATAAATGATGCAGGTGCATTAGTCAACCCAAAGGACATCACAAGGAACTCATAGTGTCCATACCGCGTCTTGAAAGCTGTCTTGGGGATGTCTGCCTCCTTAATCTTGAGTTGATGATACCCTGACCTCAGATCAATCTTCGAGAATACACTCGAACCTTGTAATTAATCAAACAAATCATTTATTCTTGGTAGTGGGTACCTGTTCTTGATAGTGAGCTTGTTTAATTCTCGATAGTCCATACAAAGACGTACGCTACCATCTTTTTTCTTGACAAAGAGCACAAGTGCTCCCCAAGGTGAGATACTAGGCCTTATAAATCCCTTGTCTAACAGTTCTTACAGCTGAGTTTTTAACTCTTTCAACTCAGTAGGAGCCATCCTATAAGGTGCTTTAGACACAGGTGCTACCCCTGGTAGGAGGTCTATCACAAACTCAGTAGCTCTGTCTGGTGGCAACCCAGGTAGGTCTTCTGGAAATACATCAGGAAATTCCTGTACTACTTTGATGTCCTCCATTTTTAGCAAGTCAACGGTCACATCCACCACTGATACGAGGTATCCTACTCCCCCTTTCTCTAAGCACTTCCTTTCTTTTAGGGCCGAGAGTATAAGCTTTCTCTTCCTAAGCAACTTAGCCCCTTTTAAAATTGAACTCCTTCCCTTCACTGTCCTTGAACACTAACTTCTTCTCAGCACATAACATGTTAGCTGAATGTTTAGATAACCAGTCCATTCCCAGAATGACATCGAAATCTGACATCTCCAGCTGGACTAGATTGGCTTCCAATTCTCATCCTTCAATATGCACTGGGCAAGGCCCATAATATTCTTATAATACCACCTCCATTCCCATGGGGGACCGGACTAACAGACTTGGTTCCAAAATCTTGATGGGTTGATCTAGTCCTCTTTTGAATGATACCGACATAAAGGAATGGGTGGTCCCTGAGTCAAACAGGACTCTGGCGTGTAATCCTGCTATATTTACTGTACCTGAGGTTTTTAAATTTAAAATTTTTCCTTTAGATTTAAATACTCAAACAATTAATGCAGCAGTTAAGGAATGAATACTGAATCATACCTGTAACCACATCTGGTGATGCGGCTGCCTCCTCTGTGGTAACAGCATAAACCTTGCCTTGCTTTTGCTCCCTCTTTGGTTGTGGGCAGGTTCTGGCATAATGTCCCACCTGTTGGCAATTGTAACACTTTATACTAGTGTTCTGCCCCGCTGCCTGTGGTGTCACTGCAAGAGCTGGTCTGGGAGGCACTGTGCTAGCTGGTGGCCTGAATGGACGGTATGGTCTGTTGCTTCTCCCGCCTTGGACCTCAGGATTAGGCCTCTTCAGACCCCTATTTTATGCGAAGAAACTTTCTCTTTGACTTGCCTCGATGACTCGAGCCACCTGTACAGCTTCATTATATATATTCAACCCTCGACCCAGCACATGCTCTCCGATTACACCCCGAAGACCCATAGGGAAACGACGAGTCTTTGTTTCTTCCTCCTACATACTGGTTAGAGCGAAGAAGAATAACTCCTCATACCTTTATTGGTATGCCTCTATGGTCAATTGGGATTGCTGCAAATTTAGGAACTCCCTCTCCATCTAATCACGAAAACTCCTGGGAAAATATTTTTCGAAGAAAGCCTCCTTGAATATGTGCCAACTGATTATCTGGTGCTTTGTCTCCAAATACGATCTAGTTGAACTCCACCACCCATTGGCTTCTTCCTTCAGCATGTGGGTGGCATATACTACTTTCTCCCCATCCTGACACTCCAGTAGCCGAAAGTTTTTTTAGCTATCCACTGCGCTGGCCGCAGTGTTTTTCCTAACTTCCCTGTAAAAGTTGGTGGTTTGAGCTTTAAAAATCCATCCACCGCTTTGGAAAGACTACCTTGTGCATAAGGGACCTGTCCATATGGTGCCTGTCCATGCCATTGTGGCTGATAAGAGTAGCCACTCTGATTTCCTCCCTGATACCCACCATAGTATGCACCCTGATACGGACCCTGATATCCTCCCTGATCTTGGTTAGGAATTGGCGTCCCTGTAACCGGGTGGGGAACTGTGTTGGGTTGGTCCTGTTGTGGTGGTCCTTCAGTAACTGTGCTAACCCCCACTAGTACCGCTTGTACATTTTCAGCATTTGTGGATGGCATGTATGCAGGAGCCGGCATAGGCCCAGGTGGCCTAAACATTTTCAACATCTCATCGAAAAACTTTTTCTGTTGTGCCTCCATATTAGTGACCAAATTTGCCATCATTGTTTCGGAGCTGGTAGATGTTTGCCCCTGTGTCGGCGATTCTTCATTGGCTTTCATCATATTTTCAGTTTCATTTGGGGGGTTAAGTTCTTCCCCACTTACTCTCTCTTCATTTTCTTCAGAGTTTTCGGTCCCTGAATTCCTTTCTATTGGAGATGCCCTTGGGTGACGGCGTCTGCGAGGAGTTCTACGGCCATTTCCTCTCGCCATTGAAGCAATAAATTTCCTGTGCGATATCTAAATGCATTGAAACACATGAGACAAATGAGACATTTATTCCAACGATAATATTTAGTCTCAACGTATATGCACCATAAGAAATTATCAATAGGGAAAGAAAATAAGCAATTTACAATTATTTCCCGAAATTTTCTAAGCACATTCATTTATTCCGGTCTTAACATGCAGGCGTAAGGTATGGTAGTGAAATTCGGCAGGTTCGGGGAATGGTTTTTAATTCCCAAACCCCCATGAGGTACCGGCTACAGTACCGGTCTCTCCTTGAGTGAGTCTGGTATACCTGGCGGTACATACCGGTTGCACGTACCGCCGGCGATACCGGTCGCACACAATCCTTATTGGGTGAGACCGGTATACCTTGCGGTAGGTACCGGTCGCACCATACAGCCGGAGGTACCGGTCGCACATACCAGTCCAAAAGTGCGACCGGTATCACCAGAATCTCTTTAAAATTGAGATTTTCCACCTCATTTTTCTTTTCCTACTATAGAGTTTACTCTGGTGGCGATTCCTCTCCATGTCTCTGAGTTTATACAGTCCATCTGGTGCCTCTAAGAGTGTTTCTACTTCATCCTAGAGTATCAACTCGTCTCTCAGGTATGCTTATCCTTCTCTTCCCTCTTTTTAGAAAATTTTTCATCATCTTTTATGCCAAAACCTAGGTTTTTCTTGATTTGGAAGTTTTTAACCGTAGAAAACTTCTTTCTTCACTTGAGAAAGGTTTTAGGGGTCTAAATGTGTAAAACCCCTCAACCAATACGAAGTTCTATCAGTTGGTTTAAGGAAAATCCCAAAATTTCAACTTTTACCCTTGGTTTCTAGGTTTTTCGATGTTTTTGCTAAATTTTTGTTAATATGTCTCTATTTCTTTGCTTTGTGGTGTAATTGTTTGATCTATGTTAGCATTGTACTACCAAAATAAGTCATCCTACCCATATTGGGTGTGTTTTGTGGCTTTTTCACCATTTTCTACTGTTATGCTGTCGAAATTTTCTGAAATTTTCTCTAATTGACTCATTTTTCTTTGTTTAATAGTTACAATATGTCTAGACGTCGTGGCGCGGGGAAACGATCCTATCTGCCGGGTATGAACAGGCCACATCCCCCACCTGTCCTGTATGATGAGAGATACTTTCGGTCGGAGGCGGCCGCTTCACGCCTTGCATGGTTTCGAGCGAAACGTATCGAAGTAGGTCATTTTGTGAACCTGGAGCATCTGCACCGCTTCGATGTTGAGGTTGCTTTTGGGGCGATGGGTTGGTTATCCATTATTCAGTATAGAGAGACTACTCGTCACAGCTTGGTGAAACTGTTCTATGCCGACCTGGAGGTAGAAGGGGATCTCAATGACTGGGAGCATGCTAGGGACCTTCGCATCACTAGCTATGTGAAAGGGGTGATGAACTCTTTCAACACAGCCAAGCTAGCTGTACTTCTGGAGATTCCTGATGATGGGGAATTCATCTATTATCCACCCAGAGCTAAGGGGTATCTCTCTGAGGTCATGAGAGCAGCCATTGCGGAGCAGATTTTATTACCATGTAGAATCATGTTGGCTTCGAACCTACGTCCTGAGCCTCGTCTATACTGCCGGATTATACAGCATGACATTGTTCCCCAGAGTGGGCATTATGGAGAGTTGTCCTAGTTGACCCAGTATCTCACCTACTTTGTGGTTACCAGGCACCGGATCTGTTTACCTTACCTTCTTATTCGTGTCATGATTTATGCAGCAATGCCCAATGTAACGGGAAATCTTCCATATGGGAGGTTGATCACAACATTATTGCAGCGTCTGGGTGTGGATATGCAAGGAGAGGTAGTTGTGGAGATCACTATGAGTTCTGATATAGATACCGAGGCCATCTATAAGATGCAGATGGACGATCTAGTGCTCAGTGACGAGGAGTTACAGGCTCGTCCTCTCCCACTTAGGAATCCAACGGCAGTCGCATCAGCAGCAGCAGCAGCTGCAGCAGCAGCAGAGGCAGCAGAGATAGGGGATGATGGGGATGCACACATAGAGGACATCCCTGCACCTGCACCCCAGCATTCTTCAAGAGCAGGACCATCTCTGCCTCCTCTAGTTGCGGGACCATCCCATCTTTCTTCTGACCCATTGATGAGCATGCTCATGGAGATCCAAGATTCTCAGAGAGGCATCATAGATACCCAAAGAGGGATTATGGATACTAAGAGAGAGATGGGTCCGGACTTGGGGCGTCTAGCTCGTAGCCTACGGGTCACGCAGGACTAGGTTCATTGGCTGAGAGAGGCATACGAGCGCGATTATGATATTGTAGACCCCATACCACCCAGGCCCGCTACTCCACCATAGGCTGATTATTCATATATATTTTATTTTGTTAATAGAGTAACTGTCGACTTGTGGACTGTACTCTGTTGTACACTTTGTATTTAAAATTTATGAAATGGTTATTTATTTTTCTTTAATACTTCAGTGCTTATAATTGTTCTTCCATTAATAGTATATTATGCATCTTTCTTAAGTTTCAAGCATCAAACAAGCTTATGGTGTGTTCTTATTAAAGTTTTAAATTTTCCTAACTCAGCTCATTGAACATAGTTAGATGCAGAATGAATAGCTGGACAGAGCCTAGGGCTATGATACCAAGTTGTCACACGGCAATTCCGGATGAACCAGAAGTGTGAGTGAACCGGCTCTAAACCATGGTTCACACTAGGATCTCAATAGACCGTGTCAACCAACCATTCCCAAGCAGTCTAACTTAATCAGAGATTAATACATAGCAGCGGAATAAAATAAATGAATTGAGATCTATGTTGTAATTTAAGATAATTATTCAACTTATTCCATTATCCATAAAATTTAAATAATAGTTATTATAATGTATCAAAAGAAAATAACCATCACTGATAGAATACACAGAACGAGCCCTCGCATGACGCATCATGCTCGTCCTCTACAGTCTGGGATTCCAAAGCCACCACCGTACTGTAAGCTGGAGCAGACATGAAGTCTTCCACTAAGTATCCTACATCAAGATCTAAAAAGAAATCGAATATATATTCGGGTGAGCTCACAACTTAGCTCAGTAAGTACAAGACCAATGCAACATTCAAAATGCATGAGATAACATTACAATTTGGGTCAGGTAAAACTTGCAAAATGCTATGGTAAGGTTTGGTGGCCTCCGCACCTCCATGCACGAGAGTGTGAGCACACCCAACAGTCAGGCAATAATCCACACTACTGTTGTTGCCCCACATCACTCACTCCGGTATAGGGATAGAGCTAGAGTCTGACGGTCAGGCAACAATCCACACCACCGCGTCCTCCCCCTGATACCCTACACTATACCAATACCTAAACCCCTATTGGCAAGGGCTTGCAAGTGGGTTCCATTTCTAACCAGTCCTATATGTCAAACAGTTCAATGTCCTTACCCCCAGCACGGCTCCCTACGACATAGAGATAGGGCTAAAGTCTGACGGTCAGGCAACAATACACACTACCGCGTCCTCCCCTTGATACCCTACTCGTACCAAGTCCGCTAAGGTAGATGGCGATACAAAAAAGGTGTTAGTTGTGGATATATCCAGGGCACACTCCCCTTCACATTCCACACACTAACGAAAATCATACACATGCCTAACAAATAATAATAAGAAGCAACTACATGGCATGTGAGATGCACAGACATCAAGCAATGAATTCATATACAATTTAATCACAAAGGTTTACTGTTAATTAGTTATTTAGAGTTTGGGGTCTTGTCCCTTACCTGACGCGTGATAACAATCCCGCTCTACGTGACAGGGTTTACTCACGCTGTCTACAGGTCCTACAGAGTCATATTCATAGGTTAGAATTTATTTATAAATGTTACAAGTGGTCAGCACCATATTCGGCCAGGCAAACCAGGCTCAGAAGACATACCGGTCGCGGTACCGGTCTTAGTGGAGTGAAACCGGTATGGTGCCACCGGTATATACCGGTTGCGGTACATACCAGTCTCAGTCAGTGAGACCCATACCGCAGGCCCATACCGCTGGACCTTGCGTCCAACCGGTATACACCACGGTTTGGATCCGAGAGCGAGGTCTCAGATCTCCCTTCCTCGTCGGTTATCGGTTAGGTTTCTAGGGTTTCTCATAACCCACACTAAGGTCCAAGTATCCTAATGGCCTTCTGATTTCGACTAGAACGCCGTATCAAACCAGATCAGATCTAAAAGAAAGACTAGGTTCATTGAAGGATCTAGGGTTTTGGATTGCCGCGCCTCTTTGCGGCTCCGACCCGACATCCTAGTATTACTAATAGTATGGAGCACTTACCGGCGGTGTTCGTCTGTTGGCGGCGAGCTCCTCCAATGGAGCAGCCTCCTCCTCTTTGCTCGTTCTCAACTCTCCTCCAGACGGCTAGGGTTTTGAGAAGGATCAATGGAGTGTCATAATCTCTATTAATAGAGGAAAGCCGTTCTAAGGAAGGTTTCCCACGATTGGAAACTTTTCAAGTTTCGGAGTGAGGGACCCGCTGGAGTCCATCTCCAGTAGAAACTAAACATACCGGTCGCACATACCGGTCTGACTGACTCAGACCAGTATAGTCAGACCGGTATGCACATACCGGTTGCACCATACCGGTCTGACTGACTCAGACCGGTCAGACCGGTATGAAATATATACCATTTTTCATGGGTTCTCATACCTGAAAATTGAGTGGTTCGTCACCCAGCTTTGCCTTCCGGTCCAGTTATGATTGGAACACCTGTCACCATATAAAACCACTGGTTATACCCGGTTTTTAGAACACGGTTCTTACATCCAAACTACAACCCTATCCTAGAGTGATGTTAAGAGGGATGTACTGAAGGACAAGGGCGCTGGAAAATGACCTATGAGGTTCCTAGAAGGGGACAAACTTCATAAGACACTGAAGGTTCAATGCCCCATGGTTGGACCCTCAACGATGGAACAATAACAAATCGTGCCAGAGACCTTCATATCACATGATAAGAAGCATAGCAAAGGTTACTGATGTGGTAAATGAGGGCACTTTGCCCGAGGCTATACACTACCCAATGCACGAGAACCTTCACTACCATGAGGCAGTTTGGGGCATGTTACAATTGTGATAAACTCGGGCACCTTGCTCATGATTCCTTAAAACCACGTAGGCTCTCGACCCCAATCTGATTGCAAGGAGAGCCTCATACCCATTTAGGAAAAAATTTTAGAGGTATCTCCTAACCTTTGTAAGTTGTTTAGTTGTTCAGCTGTTCGACATGCATTACTTTCATGTGGCACATCGGAATGGGTAACTGATAATGTTGTCGCGAACAAGTTGCGATGTGAAGTACTTAAGTAGGGAGGACAACTTGGTTAGGCTTTAATTCTATGAATGAAATTCCTATAAGTTGAGAGATTGTAAGACCCACACCCAAAATCCTACACTAACCTAGATTTCTATTGCGTTGGGTCTTGCCGCACCAACACCTGGTGTAACCGACATGAGACTTGATGGGAGGATCTAGGTAATAGCTTAGGGTCTGCCATCTAGAATAGGATGAGTTAGTGAACCTTAGGTGGCCCCCACATACATTACCAAGGCATGGAGCCCTCCAAACAGAGTCTGGGGCTATCCTTAAGCCCTACCGATAGCACAACCGGCAGATGAGCCAATCGGCTCCTTGCCACCACCTCGACTTTGTGGCCTACTCTTTTAACATCCTTAGGTTTATAAATATAGACCCAAGAGCTCATTTGTTCCTCTGGCTAATTGTGGGAGTGAGAGTGATTGCTTGGAAGCCTTGGTGGGAGCTTGGAGCCAAGGATAGTTCATTTCTCCAACCCTTCTTTTCCTTCAAGATGTATGATTATCCATCATTGATGAGGGAGCATGATCACCATTAACGACCACAATTAATGGAGGTCGAAAATAAACCCTAGAACTTGGTTTTGCCACCCCCAACTTTAATAAAGGTGTGAACGACCCTAATAAGACTCCCTAGGGTGAGGAATGTGTTCCCCACCATTTATTTCATGTGAAAGATGGTGGCGGAGACAAAACTCCCTATGATATACTTCATCTTCCCCGTTGAGTCTGGTTTCTTGAACTCAGTCGACGGACCCGCCGACGAACCCGAGCCGACGAATGGGACAACCCCCTTGTCCCTGGCTTCGGTATATAACCTAAGTATGGTATAGCTGGTAGATGGGGCCGGAAAGGCCCTCATCCACTACTAGACCCCTATACTTATGATTACTTTGGCCTGAGCCCAGCACGCAGACTAACCGATGGCACGATCCACCAGATAGCATCCCCCAGCTAAGCCCATGGGGCCGCCTTGTACCAATGGGGCCGGTTAACCTTTCGGAGCCAGAGGCACAAAGACGGAGACAGAACCAACAGCCTGTGTGCCGCCTTACTCACAGAATGTCTACTATGAGCATAAGGCTCTACTGAAGATAATTCCAAAGGCACCTACCGTTGATACCATTTGCCTCCTTTGGCTACTGAAAACCTATTTGCTTAGTTAGATCCTTCGGGGACCAACCATAGAGTTCCCGGCATACCTTGAAACCCACATTGGGACATTTGGAGCATGTCTAATATGGGTTATTAGTTATCTAACACATATAATTATACTTATGCAATTCAATAGGTAAAATGTTGCGGGTAGTGACAAAGCTTATTGCCGGCTGCTAGGTACTGTTACACCCCAATTTCGGCTGAACCAGAAGTGTGAGTGAACCATCACTAAACCAACGGTTCACACCAGGATCTCAATAAGATCGTGTCCACTCATACAAACCATTGCACATAACCATAATCAGAATATATTTAAATACAGCGAAAGTCTTAAATTTAATGAACTGAGTACTCTATTGATAATTTAAATAAAATATCCAAATATTCAAAACACTAGAAAGTAAATAATTGTCCTTAAATTACTTATAAATCCATCTAAAAATAAACAAACCCAATATCCTAGAGGTACACGCAGAAAGGGCACTCGCATGAAGCGTCATGCTCGTCCTCCCCTGCTTGCACTTCCAGGGCAATAACTTTTCCATATACTGGAGCATTTACATAGTCCTCGACAGTGTAACCTGCATCAACATCTAAAAAAACATGTATATATACAAGGGTGAGCTCACAACTTAGCTCAGTAAGACAATCAGACAATGCAACACACATCATGCATGAGTAACATTCACATTATGGTCTGATTTTAAATTTGCAATGTGCTATAGAAAAAATTGGCGGCCACCGCACCTCTATATACAAGTGTGTGAATCCGCCCAATGGATCAAACACCACTGTCGTCCCACATGCACCCACCATGGAATAGAGATAGAGCTAAAGCGTCCGGATCAAACACCACCAACACTTCCCCTGATGTCCTACCCATACCAACACGTAAGTCCCTATTGGTGAGGGCTTGCAAACTGGGCTCGCAACTAACCAATTCTATATGTCATCATAGTAGGCCCTATCTCAGCATGGCTCCCTACGGCATAGAGATAGAGCTAGAGTTTAGTGGCCAGGCTGGAGACCACAATGCCACTTCCTCCCCCTGATACCGTATCCGCACCAAGCATGCTAAGACAGAAGCGATATGAAAAGTGCTAGTGTGAGGAATGATCCCAGACCCCAGACCCTTCCCATTACACACACCAACGAAAACAATCACATGCCTAACAGTCACATCCTAGCATAGCGAGTATGCATGAACAATATAATAACTGAAAGTAAAGATGACATGTGAGTATGCACAAACACCATTCCACAGAATCATAATTACTAACAACGTTTTACTGTTATTAGGTTATTAGGGTTTAGGTCTGATTCCCTTACCTGATGCTTGATTGCTAGCTTGCTCCGTGTCACAGAATCCAAACTCGCTATCACAAGGTCCTACATGATGTTAGGGTTGAATTAGAATTAGTTTCTTAGGGTTTACGTTGGTCGAAAAACCAACTGGGTCAAAAACACTCCTCACAGTGCATACTGGTCGAAGTATCGATAGTCGATACATAGTCGTACGCTATCATCCTTCTTCTTTACGAACAATATAGGTGCTCCCCATGGTGATATGCTTGGTCATATGAAATCCTTATCTAGTAGTTCTTGTAACTGGGTCTTCAACTCTTTTAATTCTGTATGGGCCATCCTGTACGGTGCCTTAGACACCGGCGCCGACCCTGGCATGAGGTCTATCACGAACTCTATAGCCCTGTCTGGAGGTAGACCTGGTAAATCCTCTAGAAATACATCTAAAAACTCTCGTACCACATCTAGATCTTCCATATTTGGCACCTCTGCAGCGATATCAACCACAGACACTAAGTATCCCACTCCTCCCTTCTCTAAGCATCTCTTAGCTTTTAGGGCAGAGAGGATCATCTTTCACTTCCTAAGAAATATGCTTCCAATAAAACCAAATTATATATCATCTTTGTTCTTAAATGATAACCTCTTATATGCACATAATCACTTGTAGAGTGTTAAGACAACCAGTCTATTCCCAAGATGACGTCAAAGTCTGCCATCTCAAGTCGATTTAGGTTGCATCCAAATTTTGTCCATCCATATGATTTAGACAATGTTCATAACACTTATCTACTACAACATCTAGTCCGAAAGAGCTTGAACTAGCGAAATTTGGTATAAAGGTCTTAAGAGCTTGTTTAGTTTCTTCATCTCTTATGATTTTTCAAAGACTATTGTCAAAAATCTCATATTGCACTCAGTAGCTAACATCTCTTTTATCACTGATGTTCTGCCCTGATCTCTCTTTCGTATATCATGAAATCTTCTAACTATTTACTCATTACATATCCTAAGTCTATCTATATGCATTAGGGTATATGCTTATAAATTCATTAATTTAGTCAAACTCTTTTGGTCTTTACTTAATCATCTCACTCGACATTGGTCATAACTCAGTATTACTTGTACTAATCTGAATACTATCAATGCCATAATTTTTGACTTCATCCTTGTATCTACTCTTAAATATGCCTTTATAAATCTTCTGTCTTGTCAAAATTCATACCGATATAGCCGTCTTTAACTCTACTTGAGTGCTATCTATTTATTTAATGGATACTCTTGATAGTTCTCACTTTTTCCTCATGCACTCTTTTATAGACATGACTCATATCCATCCATTCAGCAATCTCGAAACAA
Organism: Protea cynaroides; assembly: GCA_028583415.1. NCBI lineage: Eukaryota > Viridiplantae > Streptophyta > Magnoliopsida > Proteales > Proteaceae > Protea > Protea cynaroides. The sequence continues at coordinate 54,091,452 of CM053274.1, read as the reverse complement.
ATCCTCCATTACTTCATCTGAGGTTATTTGGCTATAGAATCTAATCTGAATTTAATCATCTTCCTTCCAATAATTCCTTTATTAACTAAACATCTTATCAATAGATGTCAAAAAAATGTAAGAATCATAATGCTTATCCAACAGTGATTCATTTCCTTCTTTCGAATTCAGTATAATGATGAACACTTGTTTTATCTAGTGAACATAGGTTTAAAGGATCAGGAGTAAATCTATGGTAATCCAACCAACAACCAAGGACCGTTAGTTGCAAGGTGGTCCAAATACATGGAAGCAGAGGTTCTACAGCTCTTAACCTCATGGTTATAGGTTCTATCGGGTATATAATGCTATTGGTCAATGCACTACAAGAGTAAATCTAAAGAAAGTTTTGGTACATCAATAAATCAAGTATAAATCAGAAAGATGTACGTTCGAAATGATTAAACCCTAACTAATCATCCAGTTCACATCTGTATTCTTGTTTTCGACTATGAAAGTAGCTTAGATTGGTATAATCAGGACTAATACTAAAGAAACAATATCTATAACTCCAATTGACAGGTTAAATCGATAAGGTATCCTGTAAAGGCACGAGAATTTAAAATCAGGTATGTGCATCCTCTATAATAATAAGAGTAAGTCAATGATGCACTGCATCCTATATAAACCTATCTAGTTATATGACCACAATAGATATGATCCTTTGCTGAAACGTTTGAGGCTTCATCTTCAGAAAATATTTCCCAACCCTTGTCGGATCATTCTGCCATGATGCAGCTATCCCATACATGGGTGACCGATAAGGGTAACCACCTTGATACACTGTTTATTGTGCACCAAGCTTCTACACCGGGGTGTGCATTATTGGGACCTACGGTATGGTAGGCACTGTGTTATAGCTATCATGTGCTGGGGATACAGTATTATTTCCAATTGGTATCCGGCATAATATTGTCCCTCAGAGCGGCCACTACAGTGAGTTGTCTCAGCTCACCCAATACCTGACTTATTGTGTCTGCACTAGGGAGCAGGTCTGTCTCCCTTATATTATCATCAGGACTATGCGTCAGGCTACCATGCCTGACCAGATAAGCAACCTTCCTTATGGTTGGCTTATCACTACAGTCCTGCAGCGCCTTCGAGTAGACATGAGGGATGAGATTGCAGTTGAGGACACCATGACATCAGACATTAACTGGGATGCCATTGTCTGGATGAAGATCGATAACCTGCCGATCAATGATGAGGAGCTAGAGGCTCGTCCTCGTCCGCTTATGAGGGTAGCAGTAGCGGCAGCAGCAGCAGCAGCAGTAGCAGCATCCAATGCGGCTCATGCAAAAAAGAGGCAGGAGATGATGATGATGATGATGATCAGATGGAGGACGTTCCTGCACTGAAACCGCAGCCCATACCTGCAGCAGGACCATCCCACCCTCCTCCCAATACCGTGATGGGTATGTTTATGGAGATTCGAGATGCCCAGCGCGAGATGAACCGTGACCTAGGGTGCCTCTTTCGTAGCCTCAGAGTCACGCAGGAGCAGGTACACTGGCTTAGGGTCCCTTATGAGCATGATTATGATATTGTTGACCCTATTCCTCCTATGTCCCCAACCCCATGATAGATCACTTTATTTTTCTCTCCTCCTAATACATTGACTTTTATAATAGGGTAACTGTCCGGTTTGTGGACTGTACCCTGTAGCACAATTAACTTTTACTCTTTGGATGTTTATGATTTTTTTTACCTATTTAACATGATTTTCTATCTTGAGCATTAAGTTCTTATTTCAGTATAGTATGTTATGCTCTTTCTTATTTAGTCCCAGGCATCAAACAGGTGCTTAAGGTGTGTTTTTATTATGACTTTTAAATTCGTCCTATCTCAGTTCATTGACTCTGTTAGGTACAAATATGGTCTGTTGGATAGAGCCTAAGTGCTCTGATACCAAGTTGTCACACCCCAATTCTGGTTGAACCAGAAGTGTGAGTGAACCGTCACTGAACCAACGGTTCACACTAGGATCTCAATAAGACCGTGTCCACTCATACAAACCATTGCACATAACCATAATCAGAATATAATTAAATACAGCGAAAGTTTTAAATTTAATGAACTGAGTTCTCTATTGATAATTTAAATAAAATATCCAATTATTCAAAACACCAGAACGTAAATAATTATCCTTACATTACTTATACATCCAACTGAAAATAAATAAAATAAATAAATCCAATATCCTAGAGGTACACGCAGAAAGGGCACTCACATGAAGCGTCATGCTCGTCCTCCCCTGCTTGCACTTCCAGGGCAACAACTCTTCCATATACTAGAGCATCCACATAGTCCTCGACAGTATAACCTGCATCAACATCTAAAAAGACATGTATATATACAAGAGTGAGCTCACAACTTAGCTCAGTAAGACAATCAGACAATGCAACATGCATCATGCATGAGTAACATTCACATTATGGTCTGGTTTTAAGTTTGCAATGTGCTATAGAAAGGATTGGCGGCCACCGCACCTCTATACACGAGTGTGTGAATCTCCTAATGGATCAAACACCACTGTCATCCCACATGCACCCACCATGGAATAGAGATAGAGCTAAAGCGTCCGGATCAAACACCATCAACACTTCCCCTGATGTCCTACCCATACCAACACGTAAGCCCCTATTGGCGAGGGCTTGCAAACTGGGCTCGCAACTAATCAATCCTATATGTCATCATAGTATGCCCTATCCCAGCACGGCTCCCTACGACATAGAGATAGAGCTAGAGTCTAGTGGCCAGGCTGGAGACCACAATGCCACTTCCTCCCCCTGATACCCTATCCGCACCAAGCATGCTAAGACAGAAGCGATACGAAAAGGTGCTAGTGTGAGGAATGATCCCAGACCCCAGGCCCTTCCCATTACACACACCAATGAAAACAATCACATGCCTAACAGTCACATCTTAGCATAGCGAGTATGCATGAACAATATAATAACTGAAAGTAAAGATAACATGTGAGTATGCACAAACACCATTCCACATAATCATAATTACTAACAACATTTATTGTTATTAGGTTATTAGGGTTTAGGCTCGATTCCCTTACCTGATGCTTGATTGCTAGTTTGCTCCACTTTACAGAATCAAAACTCGCTATCACAAGGTCCTACATGATGTTAGGGTTGAATTAGAATTAGTTTCTTAGGTTTTACATTGGTTGGAAAATTAACATGGTAAAAAACACTCCTCACAGTGCATACCAGTCGCAGTATCGGTCGCAAGTACCGGTCGTGGCACTATGGGGATAGGTACGACAGGTATGGTCGATCGGTCCCCCACAGACCAGTCTCCGAGAGGTACTGGTCGCATATGCTGTGACTGGTATGGTCGATCGGTATGCCTCCGGAAGACCATCAACTCGGTGTTCGCCTTCTGTCGGTCACCCCCTATTGATTCTAGGGTTTCTCCTATATATCCTAGGGCTGAGCAACGAGTTAAAGTTATTTCATGTTCCATTCAAGTCTTAGTTTCGAGATCCTTAGCCTAGAATGTGAATCTAGGGTTCATCGACTGTATTAGGGTTTGACAGCAAATTTAAGGGTTTTAGATCAATACCTCGCCTTGAATGGTATTGATCAATTCATGATTGATCATCTATAACGCTTAACTTAGAGGAAGGTTCAAGCACTTACCATTGGTTCGCAAGTAGGGTGTTCTTCGCCCAACGGTAAACGGCGGCTCCTCTCCCTCGTTCCTTAGCTTTTTCTCCTTCTTCGATCTCTTTCTCCTATCTAGGGTTTGTGAGGATCAATGAAAGAGTTCTAAGGAGATTTATGGGTCCTTAAATAGACTAGGATAGAGTTTAGGAAGTTTCCTTATGTTAGGAAAGTCCTTAGGCTCGAGATTAGTAAAGTGGGACCCACAGAGATCCGTTTTTGGATCTAAGTAGTCTGCCCATTCAGACATACCAGTCGACCGGTACCATCAACAGGTACCATCGACCGGTATGAAAAAATATCATACATTAGGTCCGTTTTCGTACCTGGTTGTCATCCGTTCGTCCCGTCTGGTCCGATGATGATTGGAAGACCTGTTACGATATGAATTAAAGGTTTAGATCGGGTTCATGGAGTGCGGGTCTTATAGGTATAGTAGCACCCTTAGTGCCTCCAGGTGAGGGGTCGGGTTTGTAGACTTAGGACATATCTTGAATGTGTTTGATGTTGTGAGATAATATGCCATACTTGTAGCTATATATTCTGAGCATGCATTTGCATAACAAAAACTATGTATCCTATGGATGGATGATGGTGTGTTTGGTCTATGTGACATGCTGGTACCAAGGGGATTGGTGACGCATGGTCACATGGACCATGCTTTATATTGCTAGCATCTTAGTAGGGACACAATGACCAAGGGGATAGGGGATCGGGGATCTCTACTGGGATGCGACCCCTTTTTATTTTCATGTTGTTCACGTATTAGGCATTAGGTGGTTACATTACCCCTGGTTAGATCTAGCCAATGGGTGGTGGCACTCCTTAGATCGTAGGTCTGAGGGGGGGGGTCCACTTGTAGAAGTAATTTGACAAAAAAAGACTTGAGTATCCTGCTTCTACCCTAGCCCAAAACATGAAATGTAAAGTCATTGATCCATAGGTGGGACTGAAATGTAAGAACCATGTTCTAAAAACCAGGTCTAACCCGTGGTTTTATATGATGACAGGTGTTCCAATCATAACCGGACCGGAAGGCGAAGCCGGGTGATGAACCACGCAAATTTCAGGTATGAGAACCACTCAAAATTTGTAAAGAACTCATACCGGTCTGACTATACCAGTTTGAGTCAGTCAGACCGATATGGTGCAACCGGTATGGTATACCGGTCTGACTATACCGGTCTGAGTCAGTCAGATCGGTATGTGCGACCGGTATGTTTCATTTCTGCGGGAGACGGACTCCAGCGGGTCCCTCACTCCAAATGGAAACTTGGAAAGTTTCCAATCGTGGAAAACCTTCCCAAGAACGACTCTCCTCTATTAATAGAGATTATCACACTCCATTGATCCTTCTCAAACCCTAGCCGTCTGGAGGAGAGTTGAGAAGGAGCAAGGAGGAAGAGGCTGCCCAGGAAGGAGATTTCCGTTGGAAGAGCTCGCCGCCAACCGACGAACACCGCCGGTAAGTGCTCTATACTATTAGTAATACTAGGATGTCGGATCGGAGCCGTGAAGCGGCGCGACAATCCTAAACCCTAGATCTTTCTTCTTTCAGATCTGATCTGGTTTGATACGGCGTTCTAGCCAAAATCAGAAGTCCATTAGGATGCTTGGACCTTAGTGTGGGTTAGGAGAAACCCTAGAAAACCTAGCCGATAACCGACAAGGAAGGGAGATCCGAGACCTTGCTCTCGGATCCAAACCACGGACTATACTGGAGGGAAGCAAGGTCCAGCGGTATGGGCCTACGGTATATACCGCAGGCACATACCGGTCTCAGTGACTGAGACCGGTATATACCACAACCGGTATATACCGGTGGCACCATACCGGTCTCACTCCCCTGAGACCGGTACCGCGATCGGTATGCTCTCCGAACCTGTTTTGCTTGCCGGACATAGTGCTGACCACCTGTAACCTTAATAAATGAATTCTAACCTATGAATATGATTGTGTAGGACCTATAGACAACGTGAGAAAATCCTGTGATGCAGAGCGGGATTGTTATCATGCGTCATGTAAGACCCGCACTCCGTAAACCCGGTCTAAAGCTTGTTTTTGTGTCGTAGCAGGTCTTCCGATCATCACCAGGCCAGACGGGGCGAGCGGATGACAAACAGGTACGAAATCAGATCAAAGACGGTCAAATAATCATCATTTTATGTTGACCGGTCGATGGTACCGGTCTTGGTACCGGTCGACCGGTCAGCTCTACGCAGCTGAGTGCGGAGATCCAAAAATTAACTTCTAAGGGTCCCACTTTCCTGATTTTGAATCCTAAGACTTTCCTAATCCTAATAGGGTTACTAAACCCTAATTCTAGCCTATAAATACACCCTTAAACCTCCTCAAATCCTTTCCATTATCTCTCACAAACCCTAGAGAAGAGAAAGAGGTTGGAAAGGAGAAGGAGCTAGGAAGAAGAAGAAGGTGCCGCCATTGCCGTTCGACGATGCTCACTTTACGCCAGTCGACGGTAAGTGCTTCAATCATTCTTCTTACTCTGTGATTTTAGGTTAGTTGTATGGGTGGATCAATACCATGCAAAGTAGGTATTGATCTAAAACCCTAAATTGGCCAATAAACCCTAAGTTGCCGTTAAACCCTAGATTCGAGTTCCGAGATGATATTCATCGAAACGAGACTTGAATGAGTTGGGGATAACCCTAACTCAAAGATTAGACTTATAATGAATAGGAGAAACCCTGGAAATCCATGGAGGATGATCGACGGCAGTCGAAAAACCCATGTATGGTCTTCCGGAGACATACCGGTCGACTATACCGGTTGCACACAGTGCGGCCGGTATGTTGCCACCGGTATCTTTAGAGAGGCTGGTCTGTGGGGACCGGCTGACCATACCGATCGCCAGTCTTCCCCACAGAGCTGCGAACGGTACATGCCACCGGTCAGCTCTGTGAGGGTATTTTGTAACTTTGTTGGTTTCCGACCAACATGAAACCCTAAGAAAAATATTCTAATGAAACCCTAATAATATTGTAGGACTTTGTGAAAGCACGTTTGGATCTTGCGACGTGGAGCAAGCTAACAAACGAGCGTCAGGTAAGGGAATCTGACCTAAACCTAATAATTAATGGACAGTAAGTCATTGTTAATCACCTGATTATATGTGATGTGATGTTTGTGCATATTCACATGCCATCTTTTAATTTTAGTTATTATTACTGTTCATGCATTGTTAGGATGTGATTGTTAAGCATGTGATTGTTTTCGTTAGTGTGTGGAGTGGGGCATGGGCTTGGGATCGCTCCTCACACTAGCACCTTTTTTAGTATTCTGTCTTAACATGCTTGGTAAAGGTGGGGCATCAAGGGAAGGTCGTGGTGCGGTGGTCTCCGATGTTGATGCTGGTCTGGCCATGGTTATGTGGCATTGTGGTCTCCGAGGTCGACGCTGGCTTGTCCACGATGCTTTAGCTCTATCTCTATGCCGTAGGGAGTTATGTTGGGATAGGGTCTACCTGCGTTGTTTCTATCCTAGTGGGTTAGTTGCGGATAGGGCATCAGGGGAGGTGTGGGAATGCCTTAGCTCTATCTCTATGTCGTAGACGGTTTGTCTTGGGATAGAGCATACATTGATGACATATAGGATTGGTTGGTTGCGAGCCCAATTTGCGAGCCCACCGGCCGATAGGGGCTTAGGTCCCGGTATGGGTGGGAGCATCGGGGGATGGGGGTCTTAGCTCTATCTCTATTCCATGATGGGTGCATGTGGGCCAATAGGGGTGTGATCCATGAGGTGCCACACTCGTGTAGAGGTACGGGGGCCACCAAACCTTTTTATAGCACATTGCAAACTTAAAACCAAACTACATCATAAAATGATTGTTACTCATGCATAATATTGTGAAACTGTCTGATTGTCTTATTGAGCTAAGTTGTGAGCTCACCCTTTGTACGTATATTGTTTTAGATGTTGATGCAGGTGACGATTATGTGAACGCTCCGGCGTATGGTGGTGTTCTTTGCGTTGGATGTACGAGCGGGGAGAGGGACGAGCATGACGCTTCATGCGAGTGCCCTTCTGCGTGTACCTTTGATTGGATTTTTATTTATTTTAATTATTTTCGGTTGGATTAAGTGGATGTAAGAATATTATATTTTATGTTTGAATTTGAATAATTGGATATTTTATTTAAATTTATCAATAGATTCTCGGTTCCTTTATTTAAAGACTTCCGTTGTATTATTTATATTCTGATTGTGGTTTTGTGCAATGGTTTGTATGAGTGGACACGGCCTATTCGAGATCCTGGTGTGAACCGTTGGTTCAATGACGGTTCACTCACACCATTCTGGTTGGATCAGAATTAGGGTGTGACAACTTGGTTTCAGAGCCCTCGGGCTCTGTCCAACAAACCATATTGCACTTAACTAAGTCGATGAACTGAGTTAGGAAAACTTTAAAAATCATAATACAAACACACCCTAAGCATTGTTTGATACCTGAGACGGACTAAGAAAGAGCATAATGTACTGTATTAAATATGAAATTTAATAATACATATGCACTAGTTAGGGTAAACCATAAAGATTTTCATTAAAAGAAAAGAGTATCAAATGAAATAGTGCTACAGGGTACAGTCCACAAACCGGACAGTTACCCTATTATATAAACAGTCATAAGTGAGAGAAATAAGAGGGGACAATCATGGGGTAGGGGGCCTGGGAGGAATAGGGTCTGCTATATCATAGTCTCGCTCGTAAGCGACCCTGAGCCAATGCACCTGATCCTGTGTGACTCTGAGACTGCGAGCCAACTGTGCCAAGTCACGGCTCATCTCACGCTGAGTGTCCCTGATCTCCATAATCATACCCATCATGGTGTCGGGTGAAGGCTGAGATGGTCCAGCTGTAGAGGTAGACGGTGGTGCTGCAGGTGTAGGGCGTGGGAGCGCACTGGTGCTTCCCTAGCCATATCGTCATCATCACCCCCAGCCTCTGCCGCATAGGCCGCATTGGCTACTGCTGCTGCTGCCGCCGCGGCTGCTACCCTCCCGAGTGGGCGAGGGCGAGCCTCCAACTCGTCATCGCTAATGGGCAGATCGACCATCTGCATCCTCTGAATAGCCTCCCAGTCAATGTCGGAGGTCATGGTATCCTCAACTGTCACCTCGCCTCTCATGCTCACACCCAGGCGACGTAGCAGGAATGTAATGAGACGACCGTAGGGAAGGTTACTGGCCTGATCGGACAGGGGTCACCCGATGCATGGTCCTAATGATGAGGTAAGGGAGAGAGACCCGCTCCCGGTGCGGCACGCGATAAGTGATGTCCTGAGTGAGCTGGGATAACTCCACCGTAATGGCCGCTACGGGGCATGATGTTGTCTCGAATGATGCGACTATATACCCGAGGTGCAGGTCTCAAGCTAGCCGCCTTCATAGGAGCTCCAGGGTTTAGTATCTGATCTGCTATCTCTCGGCGCAAATCCTCAGTCAGATAGCCCTTCGCTTTGGGAGGGCAATACGCTAGATCTCCATCATTAGGAACCCCTAGAAGGTCGGCCAGCTGGTGGGTGTTGAATGAGATAGGTACACCCCTGACATAGCTGGTGATGCGCAAATCCCTACCCTGGATGGGATCGTTAACATCCCCATGCAGCTCCAGGTTAGCATAGAAATGCTTAACCAGGTTGGGACGGGTGGTATCAGTGTAGGATATTACTGGTACCCACCCAAGCGCGTCGAAAGCGGCTCGCACATCGAACCTCTCCAGCTGATCCAGGTTAACCCGGTGCCCAGATTCTATGTTCTTGTTATCAAACCACGAGAATCGAGCCTGTGCTTCCATAGAACGAAACCAGTGCTCGTCAAATTGGGGAACTGGTGGCTGGGGAGCACGTGAGCTCGAGCCATGAGGACATTTCCCAAGAGCACGTCGGGGAGCCATTTTTAACTGCAAAACAAAGGGGAACAAGAAGAAAATGTTAGAAAATTTTCAAAATTTCGGCAGCATAACGACAGTAAATTGAGAAAAAGCCTCAAACTCACCCACAAACATGGGGAGGAGGACTTACGTAACCCCCCACACTCTTCCACAAGTCAATCACAGACAAATACCATAAGAAATTTCAAGAATTTGAGAAAATTAAGAAAAATTCGAAAATTTTAAGAAAACCTAGGTCAAAAAGTGAAAAATTCGATTTTTTATCAAACCTTTCGGTGGAAGTTCAAATAGGTTGAGGGCTTTTGCTCTTAGGGGTCCCTAAACCCTTTCTAAGCCAAAGGAAAAGAGTTCCTACGGTTAGAATCTCTCAATCGATGAAAAACCTAAAATTCTACATATAGACGATATGAAAAATTTGTAAAAACATGAGTGAGAGGGAAGAGACCTACCTGGAGACGATGTTCTAAGGTTTGAATGGAAGGAATCGGCTTCTAAGGTCACCGGCCGGACTGTAGCAACTCGGAATGGCAGAGAGGAATCGCCACCGGAGAGAAAAGATAAAGAAAAGTGAGAAAATTTCTCACTTTTCAAGATTTTAAAGCCCTTTCTGGGCATACCGGTCGACATACCGGTCGACCAGTACGCCAAAGGGACTGAGACCGCTATGTCTCGGTCAGAATTTTCATTCTGACCGGTCGACTATACCGATCGCAGCTCTGTCTACAGAGTGTCGACCGGTATGTTGCGACCGGTCAACACCTGAAGAGCCAGAAAAATCTCAGAAAATTTTAAAATTTTGTAGATTTAATTACTCCTTTTGTGACTGTTTCGCCTTATATTGTTTAAGACTAACACCACTATTGCTTCATTCTCATGTGTTATGTCTTCTTCTCAGATTCAAACAGAATAGTCTAAGATGGTGGGCGGAAACGGTCGTAGGGGTCGGAAGCATCACCAGGCTAGGATGCGCCTCGAGGAAGAAGAACAGGTTGAACAAGGCCATGTTAGAGAGCTAAGCCCAGAAGTTGAGGAAGAACAGGTTCCAGAGGTAATGACAAATTTACCTGGCCCACCTCACAGGAATTCGGAGACCATTGTTACAAACTTGGTCTATAGATGCAAGCTCTCCAGAAAGAATTCCTGAGAGAGATACTGAAGATGTTCAGGCCACCGGGTTCTGTTCCCACTGGAGGTACGCCTGAGTCTGGAGAGAAAAATATTTCACAACCAATGCAGGGTAGCCCAAGGCCGATGGGCCAAGCACAGAATGTACCACCACCGCACCAGTTTCCGTCGCCTTCGGCGTACTCGGGAGCTTATCCGTATCCACCATCATGGTATGGAATGAACACTCAGGGACAGCATGATCTAAGTAGAGTGGTGGATAGATTCCTGAAGTTGAAGCCTTCATCATTCACCGGTAAGATAGGGAAACCATTCTGGCCAGCACAGTGGGTTACAGGGATGGAGAAAAACTTTTGACTGATGGCCTATACAGAGGAGGAAAAGGTCTTATTTGCCACTCATATGCTGAAAGAAGACGCAAATGCTTAGTGGAATTCTACACGGGCATATCTGGAGACGAAGCATACGCAGGTGGATTGGGAAGTGTTCAAGGTTGCCTTCTTCGATAAGTATTTTCCAAAGAGCTTCAGAGATCAGATGGAGAAGGAGTTCCTTAATTTGCAACAGTCTCAATCGACTGTGGATGCTTACCAGCAGAGGTACGAAGAGTTATTTTTCTTCGCACTGGAAAGTATGCAAGAGGAAGAGACCAAGACACGTAGGTTCACCATGGGACTACGTGGAAGCATCAGAGAGCACATATTGGGTCTGGACAAGAAAATATATAATGGGGCTGTGCAGGTTGCGAGGGTGATAGAGTCCAGTCAGAGGGACAGCTTCTTCGCCCAGAACAGGGGAGTGAAGAGACCCGCTATTGATACTTCGGGTGGCGGTAACAATAGACCCTTCCGCCCATACAGGGCTCAGACCGCTACAGTACCTGTTAGAAACAATACGGCACCACCTGTGCCACAGAATGCCGGATTCAACCCGAATATCAAATGTTTCAACTGTCAGCAAGTGGGTCATATTACAAGGACCTGCACTCTACCTAGGAAGCAACCTCCCCAGCAAGGAAAAATTTATGCGGTCACCACTGAAGAGGTAGCTGCATCACCTGATGTGGTCACTGGTGACTCTATCCCTTACTATTTGGCTTATCATTTTCATTGTGTGTATGCGCATGTAGAACTAAGGGATAATGAAAAATTCCAAGAATTGTAAATGTAGCTGGTATACCTGCCAGAGTACTATTTGACTCTGGGGCCACGCACTCCTTTGTTTCTAATTCCTTTGGGAAGCGAATGGAGTTACCAATCAAGCACTTGAACCCAAGCTTGATAGTTAGCTCTCCACTAGGAGTCGAAGTGGCTTTGACTGAATATTATGGACCATGTACTGTATGTATTGAGAGCCGAGACTTAGAAGCGAGTTTGGTGCTACTCGAGATGGCAGACTTTGATGTCATCTTGGGAATGGATTGGCTAGGCCATCATTCAGCTTCCCTATTATGTGGTGAAAGGAAGCTTGTGCTTACAGACAAAAAGGGAAAGGAGTATAGCTTCACTGGGATCAGGCTATCTAGGAAGCGGAAGCTAATCCTCTCCGCCCTAAAAGCCAAGCGATGCTTAGAGAAAGGGGGAGTGGGTTATCTAGTATCTGTAGTCGATATCACTGCTGAGGTGCCAAAGATGGAAGATATAGAGGTGGTTCGAGAGTTCCCAGATATATTTCCAGAGGAGCTTTCGGGTCTACCATCGGACAGGGCTACAGAGTTTGTAATAGAACTTATGCCAGGTTCGGCGCCGGTGTCCAAAGCACCATACAGGATGGCCCCTACCGAGTTAAAGGAGTTGAAGACCCAATTACAAGAATTGTTAGATAAGGGTTTCATACGACCTAACATATCGCCTTGGGGAGCACCGATATTATTCGTCAAGAAGAAAGACGGAAGTGTAAGGCTGTGCATTGACTACCGTGAACTGAACAAGTTGACTATCAAGAATCGGTATCCTTTGCCTAGAATCGATGATCTGTTCGATCAATTGCAGGGTGCAAAGGTTTTCTCGAAGATTGATCTCCGATCGGGGTATCACCAACTGAAGATCAAGGCCGAAGATATTTCAAAGACTGCTTTCAGGACGAGGTATGGGCATTATGAGTTTCTAGTCATGTCTTTCGGGTTGACCAATGCTCCAGCGTCGTTCATGGAACTGATGAACCGAGTGTTTCATGATATGTTGGACACTTCGGTCATCGTATTCATCGATGACATATTGATCTACTCTAAGGACATGGAGACTCATACAGCACATTTGAGGGCAGCCCTACAACGGCTGAGACAAAAAAAACTTTATGCTAAGTTCAAAAAGTACGAGTTTTGGCTGAAGGAAGTATCTTTCTTGGGCCATGTAGTATCTGAAGACGGTATCAAGGTTGATCCATGTAAGATAGCTGCTATAGTAGGATGGGAAGCACCAAAATCTGTTGCGGAGATTCGTAGTTTCCTTGGGTTGGCTGGTTATTATAGAAGGTTCGTGGAAGACTACTCCAGAATCGCTGTTCCACTCACCAGATTGACCAAGAAGGGAGAGAAATTCATATGGACAGATGAGTGCGAGAAGTGCTTTCAGACTTTGAAGTCAAGACTAGTCTCTGCGCCTATCTTGACCATCCCAGAACCAAGCGTACCGTTTACTTTATATACGGATGCTTCAGGGTTGGGTATCGGGTGTGTATTGATGCAAGGAGAACAGGTGATTGCTTACGCATCAAGACAGTTAAAGGAGCATGAGAAGAACTATCATATGCATGATTTGGAGTTAGTAGCGGTTATACATGTAATCAAGACTTGGAGACACTACTTGTACGGTGAGAAGTTTCAGATCAAGTCAGATCACAAGAGCTTAACTTATCTTTTCACTCAGAAGGATCTGAATATGAGACAGAGGAGATGGCTGGAATTGTTGAAAGATTATGATTGTGACATCCAGTACCATCCGGGTAAAGCAAATGTGGTTGCAGACGCCTTAAGAAGAAAGTGGGCATCGAAACCTGAGGCAGGACCAAGTACAAATGCTGCATTATGTGCCGCAGCCTCAAGTTCAATTGAAGGCGATGAAGAGTATATTATAGAGACTGCTGAAGATCCAGTCGAGCAAGGCTAAATTCATAAGTTCACCATGATGTTCACCGCTTTGAAGATCTCACCGGATCTAGTTGATGAAGTCAAGGTAGTGTAAGCACCTCATTTTTGCCACCCTCTGTGTAAGTGAACCAATATGACAGGTTTCTGGCTTTTAATCCAAAGATTTCTGATTTTTCACTGAATCCCACAGCAGGGTCATGGGCTATTATCT